>CM053028.1:153224442-153824442 GCA_028564925.1 Lithobates sylvaticus | reverse complement strand
TTCCAAAAATATGTAGAAGAATACGTATCGGCCTAAACTGAGGAAGAAAAAATTTTTTTTATATATATTTTTTGGGGGGATATTTATTATAGCAAAAAGTAAAAAATATTGAATTTTGTTTGGGAGCCACGTCGCACGACCGCGCAATTGTCAGTTAAAGTGACGCAGTGCCGAATCGCAAAAAGGGGCCTGGTCCTTGGGCTGCAAATTGGTCCGGGGCTGAAGTGGTTAAAATACTTAAAGGGGTTGTAAAGTCAGAAGGTTTTTTTATCTTAAAAAGCCTACTGTGTGCAGCAACCCCCCTCAGCCCCCCTAATACTTGCCTGAGCCCCATCTCTGTCCAGCGATTGTCCACGAGTGCCATCCCCTCCTGATTGACTGAGACTCAGCAGCAGTACCATTGGCTCCCGCTGCTGTCAATCAAAGTCAGTTAGCCAATCAGAAAGATGGGACGGGCCGAACTGCAGCTTCATGTCTTAATGGACACGGGGAGCTATGACTCGGCTCGGGTGCCCCCATAGCAAGCTGCTTGCTGTGGGGGCACTTGACAGGAGGGAGGATCCAAGAGCACAGAAGAGACACCCGAGAAGAGGAGGATTAGGGTTGCTCTGTGCAAATCCACTACACAGAGCAGGTAAGTATATGATGTTTGTTAATTTAATTGAAAAAAAAGGAGACTTTACAATCACTTTAAAGGATCACGTAAATAACACAAGTGCATTTCCCAAATCTTGAAGCACTGGTTTAATGTTTTCCAGCACAGTCACCTGTCTGTTTACTTTACAATCATTGATGTCTATGACATGATCTTTCAGAATTGTTCATACAAAAGATGGGTCTGATAAACACTTTCTTCATATGTCGTATAGAGTAGCTTTAATTTTGAATAGGGTTCTTTATACTACGTTGTGTTAATAATACGTTACTAATACAATACTAACAAATACTGATATTGGATAAAAAATAAAATATTCTATGTATGATAGATGCAAGTATGAAATTGAACTGTAATTCAATTTATTAGTTAGGGTATTTAAATTAATTAGTTTTTTTTACTTTGTAGGAAGAAGAAATGCCGGACGTAGAAATAGACATAGATGATCTTCTAGATGCATCCAGTGAAGAAGAACGAGTTATCAAACTACGGGTACATAAACATCATTATAAACTACTACTACTAGAAAAGCAATGCTGGTCATAGCTGGCATGTGATGTTTCTGAATTTGATCATCATTTGCAGCTATTGGTTCATTTCGGCTAACAAGCACATTATACAGTCAGGGGAACTAGTTAGTACCCAAGGAGGATGTCCAGCCTAAGCTCTTCCTTTATGTTGGTTTAGTTTGTGCCACTGTCCTTGTTAAACAAATATGGCAGTGGATCTTTGTGCTTGTTGAAGAGCAATCACTGACAAAAATCTGCTTGTCTGTTTTCAGGGAGATATCTGTCTAAATATGGGCAAACTTTTTTGACAAAAAAAAGATACGGAAGTGGGAATTCATTTTGGGTGTGTTGGGTGCTCAAAATACAGAAAAAGCTCACATATGTGAGATGCCAAAAGAAAAATGCAGAGCCTGTAGCCGGAACTAAAGCCTATATTAGACCAAATCCTACTTTTGTGAGCCCTGGTCAACATTAAAGCCCAATTCAACTTTTATTTTAATATAGCTATATACTGTATATTTCTTAGCTAAATACATTTAAGGTGTACTAAAGTCATACAGTTAGCTTTCTTTAAAAAACAGTCTCTTCCAGCATGCAGTAGAAAAGGACCCTTGCTCTCTGCATGGAAGCAGTGATCTCTTTGCAGAGGTCCAAAAACATCCCCTGCGGAACCAAAGCTGTCCAATGAGCAGAGAGCATGAGCTTTGTTGATTGCAGAGCAATAGGTCTGACTCAGTAGAGGGCATGTCAGACCACTGCAGTGAGACTGCTGCTCCCTCACAGAAAAAATGTACACTATATTACCAAAAGTATTGGGATGCCTGCCTTTACACGGACTAAAGGCCTGTACACACAATCAGACTTTTTGACAACAAACATGCAAATTAGCTGTTTTAAGGCAACATCCGACCATGTGTACGCTCCATCGGACAAACTTTTTCGGTTTTCATCTGACTTTTGTTGGCTGTGCGAACGGACAAACTGTCTGGGAGCAAGGTCCGATCGTGTGTACACAAAACCATCGGACTTTTGTACAAACACGCATGCTCAGAACCAATGCAAAAGATCAGACAACAATACTGAGGTTGACCAAAGGGTGGCGGTGGAGTAATTGAAGGTCCTCTTTTGAAGTGTCGTCAGTACGTTGAAACGTCACTACGTTTGTGTTTGTTGCCTAAAAAGTCAGATCGTGTGTATGCAATACAAATTTACGCCCAACGCCCTTTGTACAAAAATCCACGGGAAAGTTTGTACAAAGTCCGATCGTGTGTATGAGGCTTAAGACTGGGATTCCATTAAAGTTCATGTGCAAGTAAAGGCAGTCCTAATACTTTTGGTAATATAGTGCATATAGATATAGAAGATACTGAACAAAGAGTAGTATGTAAAATGTATGTAGAATGTTTAATATCTATGCTGCAATTGTTTTCTTTGCTCCAGTTTAGTCAGCTGAAGATATGTTAAGCTGGGTATAAACTTTCAGGTTTTTTTTTGTTAAGCACAGTTGGTTGAACGGAAAAAAAACTGACATGCCCACATCAACACAACGATGTGTGATGCCAGGATCTTTCCCGCTGATCTGTTGTATTCAGAATACTCATATCAACCCCTGCAGCCAGTGGCATTATCGCATGCTGGTTTTCCAGCAAGACTGTTCAGTAGAAGCTAGTTAGTAGACTGGATTCTGTTCAACAAAGAGGAAGACACACATCCCAAAATATGGCTGGTTTCTTCTGAACCAGATTAATTTAGGTACATCTGTACCAGGCTTTACAGAAGGGTTAAATGGAAGTTCCATATAAATTTGATTACAAATCTAGATGCAAAATCTGTTTTGCATCCAGAATTTGCAGTTTCCAAGAAACCTTACCAGACATCTTTCTATATGTTGCACATAGTGCAGCCCATTTACTTGAATGGGCTGTCCTATGCGCGTTTGTCATGTCAACAAACGCACACACATTTTGCTGTGATTCTTGAGCATTTTGTTACATGACAATTGCTGCAAAGTCGCGCCACGTTTTAGGTACCATTCAAGATGAATTGCACCCGAACACGCATTGCGTGTTTTTGCCACGACTAGAAATCGCAGGTAGAATTGCTCAGATTTTGCCCGCAATTCCTAATCTCCCAAAAAGATAAAGTTTAATAGAAATGTTTACATAGTTACAATGGTTAAACTTGAGCCATTGTAACTATGTTTGTACCATAACTGTGGGATCCCCCTTTCCTTTAGCCAAATACTTTTGCCAAAAAAAGTATACTTTAGGGTTTGTTCATACTTGCTTTGATCTCTTCGTTTGGATCACTCTTCAGAGAGAATTTGACAGGTGGTGAGGAGGCACTTGAGTGGATTGCACTCAGCACCCACCAAAAGCGGCAGGGGTATAATTCCTGCCATGACCACAAACCAAAGCATCACAGCCGTGGCATGTGTACACACCTCTGGCCACTGCCTCAGCAGTTAAATGGGGTAGAGGTTGGGGGGTGATAAAAACATGGGTCAGCCTCCTGGACATACCACTAGTATGAAGGAGTCCTTAAATGCATAATAAAGGCAAAAAAAATTTTAGCCATGCATTTTAGAATCAAATAGCTAATTACCTGCATCCACTTTTTGTGTTTTTTGCCATGTCACGATAAACTGTGACACTCCACCATATAGGGTTATCCTGATATTATTTTGTATCAGTCAGCACAAAAATAGCCTAAGCTGACACTGGTAACTTTTATTTATTTTTTCACAGGATGTAGACATTAGTATTTGCTGATTGTTATTTTTAATAATACAGTATGTATGTGAACTCTTATTATGTTTTATTATATACTAATATTAAAAGTGTTTATTGTATTACTTTTAGGAATCATTAGTAGGATGCTACAAACCAACAGAGGTAAGTGTTTGTCTTTTTCTCAGACACTTCAACTGTAAATGATAGTACCACATATCATTCACATTAATTACAATATACACGTGGTTTAGTCTTTGAAGTGCCCATTGCTTTAGAGTTCTGGGGGATGTGGATGAGGACATTTGTCTAAAGTACTATGCAGGGCACTTTAACCTATAAAATCCTTTGCTGCCCATTCATCTGTTTAGAAAGATTTTTCTAACCTTTTAGAAGGGTTCTTTTCCCATTCAGGATGCAGAAGTGACAGCAAATGGAAAGGTGGTCAGTACAAGACCTTTAGATAACCAAGTCAAGGGCACAGGGAAAGAAATTAAGTCACATGTACACATAGCCCTATCACTTTTTTCTCACCTAATGTGTTTGAATTGAATAGATTTCTACTTTATTCTTTTGCTACAGAAGTTATTTACTGCTATAATAGTGTATTTCTGACAGCCTAAACCAGTGATGCCTAACATGCTGACTACTGGCAATTGTGCCATTTGAAAATGTAATACTGATTTTCTTTCCATGCGGGTACACAGTGAGTGCAGAGTGAAATGCATCATTCTTAAATAGCCTGGTGTTTTGCATGTTGCATATCTTTATTACAAATGGTTTACTTAACAAAATGTGTGGTGAGTTTCAGTAATGTTTTAGGGTCTTAAAGCTGATAATATACTTTACAACCTGGCTATACAATTTATTTTTAGCTCCGTCAACATCTATGTCAGCCTTTCTCAACCATAGTCCCATGGAACACCAGGTTTCCTCCAGAAGTTGCTAGAGGTTTCTTGAGCTGTGGCTAATCAACTTTCCATCTGAAGTTCCTTCATGGTTCCAGGTCTTTTGCCACTTGGCAGAGCCAGTGCCACAATACCAATAATCTGTTTAGCTATCTGTAAAGGTAGCATTCCAACCACCACTGTAAGGGGGAATTCTTCCCACTGACCAACACTCTATGGGGCATTTTCCTAATGACCTCTAATGCACTATAGGTTAGCAGAAGTTACCTGATACCCGAAAAACATTTTGGGGGTTCTCCTGGGGTTTATGTACTGACCAGATTTTACCCCAGTTCTCCAGCTTCAAAGGTTCAGTAAGATCCCGCTCCCTTTTCTGAACAAATGAAATAGCTGAGTGCATTTAGCTTAGGGTACATAAAAGAAATGCAAATGTACATGTACGAAGGTCAATATTTGTATATGGGATCTTTATACGGGATGTGATCCAATGTTGGAGTTGAGGATAGTGGAAATATTCTGCGTTGGGGACTTTCTGATGTTGCGTAGGTGGGAAATTGCATGGGGTCAGAAACTAGTGTACGTGAGTGAAGCCATGGGTAATCCTTTAGACAAAAGACCTTGACTGTTCTATACCTGGGGGAAACAGTGGGTTATTAATGATTTGCAATAAGGGTAGAAAAAGAGGACATTAACATATTGTTTCTTTTAAGGGCTGACCATATTCAATAGGGAAGCATCAATACTGTTTTTTTTTTTTTTTTTATCGGAAAGTATGAGTACTGATACTTTCGGTCAAGTACTCGCTGATGCCGAATACTGATACTTTGCAGTGCGATTTGCGTCCATACAAAATGAATGGGTGCAAATCGCACTACAGAGAATCGCATGGGATTTGAAGTTACGGGACTCCTGTGGGTGTAGGGTGGAAGTGATGTCAGCTTGAGGGGGACCGCCAGGCAACTCCTCCAGCCCTGTGAGCACCTCCAGTGGCCATGGTTTGCTATCCTCGGCAGAACGGGGGCACTGCAGATATGGATTGCACTACATGGCCCTTCACTTTCTTTACTGGGTTCACACACACAGAGTAGCAGTGGGGGACACTACATTCCTGTTCATATTGAAATTTGTGCCCATTAATTTTGTATGGATGCAAATCGCACAACAACGTATCGGTTTCGGTTTTAAGAGCATTTTCACGAGTATGAGTACTCGTATCGGTGCATCCCTGCCATTCAATGAATGCTGTTTAACAGGAGTAAACAGCCACCCTACCCAAATCTATGCCTGCGTTTATGGACACCAGAAAAAAGTAGGGTGATGTGTGTTCTGTATCCTGCCCTGATTCCTTAAGCTTGCCATATGTGGGTCACATTTTTTTCATTCAACCAGCTGGTTGAACAAAATAAACTGTCCGGATTTCCCCATACACACATTCAATGTGGATAGAGGAATCCTCCCTATTGTGTCATTGTATTCTGACAGCAGTGAGACTCCCCCACTGTCAGAATACACAGATCAGTGCTGCAGCCAATTGGCTGCAGTGCTGATAAAGCAAAAATATACCAGCAGGGCAGTTGAACAGAAGCCAATCTGCAGATCGACATCTGTTCAACCACAGTGGGCACACATAGATCGACATTCGGCTGGTGCCTGCTGAACAGGCCGAATTTCGATCCATGTATTGCCAGCTTACAGGAAGCAGTTGGGCAGCCACAAGGAGCATGGAGTTCCTGCCACTAGAAGGTGCCTAATGAGACTGCGGAAATCTGTCAGGATAGACATATGGGAGCTTTACACTGCTGGTTTGCTTTAAATGTGTAAATTCTGATGCTGTCATCCTTATCCTTCACTTTCACTATCTGGTGAATTACTGACCTGTAAAAGTATGCAGATGCAGTCTAAAGAATGGTACACACGATGAGAAAATTGGATTAAAAGAAAACGTTTTTGGAGCGATCACTCCAAAAATCTGATCGTTAGTACACAGATTTCGAGAGCTATATGGAAAACGTTACTTGTTATGAAAAAAATTAATGTACCTTCATCCTATTACTAATTAGAAACTAATTAGAAATTTGGACAGTTGTAGAGGCAACATGGACTCTTGTGGTACGGTATAAACTTACAAGAGTCAATTAAAAAAAAATATATAAATTTATTATGCACAAATACACACATCGTAAAAAGCCTTTAATAGTAAATAAATTACGTTAAATGCTACTAATCATGGAGCATCTGCTTGTCTGACACAAATTGGAAGAACTTGTATATAATAATGATCCCACGCTCTTACACACAGAGATTTGTTCTTCCAGTTACACACTCTACATGTTTCGGGGTTACCCCCTTCTTCAGGAGTATGTTAGGTCAGAAAATGATCTACAAGAAAGCATATAAATGAAATATACAGTATTAGAATCAAAAACACATAACTAATAACCAACCTTCATGGTATACTGTCATGCATCTTAAATTAATAAACATTGAGTCTAATATGCCCCTCGGTATATTCTTCAATATTAAGAATTAAGCCCATGTGAAATGGTTACTGTTGGAGCAAAAAAGGAAACTCACCCACATAGCCAGGACCAGAGTTTTGGGTGTCACAAGGCCAAAAATTGGCAACCTCCCGGGCGAGTGCGGGAACCAGGAAACGTGAAGTCACATAAAGAGACTGTTGCATTAAAAGAAAATACATTAAAAATAAGTTGGAGAGTGGAGAAATCTATCTATCTAAATTCAAAGAATATAATCAAAGCATTTCAATTGGTGATGCACACCTATGAAGTCTTCACTAAACAGTACATGTAATTTGGGCGGGGAGAGTGTTATCAAAATGGATATTGAAGTCACATGTAGATGGAAATAGTCCAAGGAACCATCGAAAGCCACATATAGATTCTATGTAATAAATAAAGAGCGTTAAAGAAACTTATTGTTAGAATGGTTGAAACATTCTAGCACTGATCTAATCCTAATGAGAGTAATCAAAAGAAACCCCAACCTGTCTGAGAGATCTCAAGCTATAATGTCAAGATCACATCAAGCGGATTGAATATACTCAATAGGGATCGAAGCTTCAAAGAATGTTCACAATTAAATATTACACAGGATCTCAGACAAACACCAGATCCACCAGGATCTGTGGATAAACATATCATTAGAAGTAGTTCATACAGAAACACATCATAAGGGTCATACCAGTGCATATAACAAGACACATATCAGTAGATCAACTCCACAGAGTGTCTCTCCACCGCCATGCAAACTGCCACAGGGAACATCTGAAAAATCAGTTCCCCTTAAATACCATAGGATATACCTGATTCCTATCTGTTGAGACGTCATTAGCGTGCGCCGAGGCGCCACAATATGACATCACCGGATACGACTCCAGACTGTGCATGTGGACATGCGCAGTACTGCACGACAATTTGTAACTGTGAAACACAAAAAACAAAAACGTCGGCCCATCCACAAGTCTAATATCTTTGTGCGCAATCTAGTGGATCTAACACAAGACAAGAGGGTTGGGGATCACACACTCGCCCAGGAGAAAAAGACCTCCAAAAACGACCGGAAGTCGGACATGGGGAGTAATGGCCCATATTCACAAGGATCCAATCCAAGACCGAGGTATATAATTGAAGGACAACGAAGGGATAAAGAATTATATTAATCTAAGAATACAAAATATATAATAATCCATTAGATAGTATTAACCATGTCGGTTCAATAACAAAGTGTCCAAATAACCATTGTTTATATAAAATTCTAACCCTGCAATATCGCAGTATCCAAAATTTTGGGTACTATAAAGCTAGAACTACTGACAGAATGGAAAGGAAAGAGAATGGGGATTTTCAGTAGAAAGAGCAAACAAGAATTTTAAAAATGATTTAATGAGAGACCGGGATAGTGCCATTAGGTTCTAAGGCAGTGATGGCGAACCTTGGCACTCCAGATGTTTTGGAACTACATTTCCCATGATGCTCATGCACTCTGTAGTGTAGTTGAGCATCATGGGAAATGTAGTTCCAAAACATCTGGGGTGCCAAGGTTCGCCATCACTGTCCTAAGGGATACCAATTGGTCCCATGGGATCAATGCCTACAAAAAGGGTCTGTAGGAGTTGACCTCATTTAATCCCTGGGGGATTAAGAGCAGAAAGCTTTTCAATCCAGTACGTCTCGGCCCTTAAAATAGCATTGTCCCTAGGATTAGGGGAGACAACTTCCAATATAAAATATGAAATCACTGAATTATCAAATCTGTGATGTAAACCCATGTGTCGAGTGACTGGTGTCACAATTTTACCTCCACTGGAATAGCAAAGAGTTTTGGCGGAGGTCCGCCGGACTTTTGAAATGAACGGACTTGCCCACACACGGAGTAAAGTCCGTTCATTTTGAACTTGACTCCAGGTAGATGGGACTAAAGAAGGAAGTCAATGCCGCCGCCTCCATCGGGGAGATTGACACCTTGCTAGCCCCGTCGCCTGGTATGGATTTAAAGGGGAACCCCTACGCTGAAAAAACGGCGTGGGGGTCCCCCCCAAAGTCCATAGCAGACCCTTATCCAAGCACGCAGCCCGGCCAGTCAGGAAAGGGGGTGGGACGAGCGAGCGCGCCCCCCCTGAGCCGTACCAGGCCACGTGCCCTCATAATGATGAGGGCCTCTTCCCGACAACCCTGGCCGTTGGTTGTTGGGGTCTGTGGGCGGGGGGCTTATCGGAATGCGGGAGCCCCCTTTAATAAGGGGGCCCCTAGATCCCGGCCCCCCACCCTATGTGAATGAGTATGGGGTACATGGTACCCCTACCCATTTACCTAAGGGAAAAAGTGTTTAAAAACCTGTGTTGTGTGTGTTTTTTTTTTTTTAAGTACTTTATTAGACAGCCCTGGGGGTCTTCTTCCGACTTCGGGGTCTTGTCCCACTCTTTGTTTCTTCTGCCGGGCCTCAGCTATCTTCTTGCAGCTCTTTTACTAGCGTTGGCCCGGTCTTCTGGTTCGTCGCTGTTGTCGCAGCCGCCGCCTTGTTCTTCTTTTCTTCTTCTTCTTCTTCTTCTTCTTCCTTCTTCTCTTCTTCCGATGTTGCCACGACGCTCTCTCCGGCCGTAATGGCCGGGACGTGTTGCGCGGTGACTTTTATATAGGGACAAGGGGCGACTGATGTCACATGGTGACCTCTGCCCCTTATGATGTCAGTCCCAGCATCCCTTGGGACTGTGACAAATCCAGAATTAGCATGACTGTCTTGGAGCCTGCATCTTTAAAAACAGAGCCAGCAATGACAGCTTTCATAATTGTGTCCTAACACTTCCTTTCAGTTGAATAAAACATGTTTGATATTTGTTTCTAATTCAAAAAATAAAGTTTTATTAAGTATTAACAACTGTTTGTGACTTCTGATATTTAAACCCTATGCTGCAAAAATACTGGAGCTGTAACTTAATATAAGAAATGCTTATAAACCCTCACATATACCAAGTGAAGTGAACAACCTCAGATGATACACAGAGATGAGACAAATCTCCCTACATAAGTTTTTTACAAGTATATCTGCTGTCTTCAGCACATCGTGTTCGATTTTTCACTTCCTCATTCAGCAGTAGCAGTGCAGTTTTGGATTACACCGGCAGACAGCTGATTGGAGGAAAAGTGCACACACACCCCTCAAGATAGGCAGAGACATTCAGAGCTGGTCTACTCACAGGACTCGCAGGGACACCTAATATGTGTTGCGTAATTTTTTAAGTGCTCAGGGCAACAGGGTTGCTTTTCCCTATTTTTAAATAAGATTTACAGTTTTTAACACCCTTTTTTCATTTAACTTTATTGCTATCACACAGGGGCTAATAAGGCTCCTATGTGTTGGCATTGACATGTGAAAGGTTCTCTTTATGGAGACCTCAAGGGTCTATTAGACCCCTAATGTCTTCTGTGCTTTCTGCTGCAGCAGGACTTTGCTTGATTGGCCACATTTCAGCCGGGATTCTGAGAACTCTGAACCTGGAAATGCTCAGAGCTGAGCACTTCCGGGCCCATTGATTGCAGAGCAGATCTGTGCATACATTTCCTCGATCTACTCCCTCTTGCCGACTTGACAGCATTTACCCCATGGTCCTAGGCTTCCGAGAAGAGGTAGAAGTGGGCTCAGGAACCACTGCTGGGAGAGTTCTGATAGACCAGAGCCAACTAAACAAAAAAAGTTTAGCAGCTTAATTTTAGTTTTTGTTTACCAGGAGGATTATAAACATACTTTGGTAGACAAGTGGTTAAACACAATTAACATAGAACCACTTGTGTTTATCACCTCTGTTCTATTTATATAGTGGAATGTGAAGGAGCTCATGGAAAAGAACTAGAAAAATTCAGTTTACAGTGCAACTCTTTGTTATCAAAAGTGATAAAACACAAACCCTTCTTGCAACACAGGAATCAAAGATATAAAGAATGCATTCCTAACAGCTTTAGATAGTAACTTCATAAAGTTGGCACACCTAAAATCATAATGATTTTAAAAGCAATATCAAAAGAAAAGTTGTAATTACTATAGTCCTGAGTTCATGCATCTGAAACCTAGAGCAGCTGCCCAGAGTAACTAGTCTCCTGCCTTCATTTGAAAGATGAACTCTGAGTGGATGCTGAGGGAATATCCCAAAAAGTTGTCATAACAAAAATTAACAAATCTTAAAATCGGTACACTTGTTGCACTTTTTAGTGCCCTCCATCTGCCCCCCTTGAGCTGCAATGGCAGCGAACGAGGGTGTCTACATGCTGCGGTCATGGTTTGCTTTCCACCCGCAGGAAAACTATCCAACATATTCAAGTGATTGGAGAAACGTTGCAAATGCCCTCAACCATGTGCAATGCACACTTTACCACTCTTTGGAGAGATGTCTCTCAGTTCCTGCTATGTCAACAGGAAATGAATACAGGGGAATCTACCCTATGAGACACAAAAAAAAAATAGAGGTTTAGTTTGTAGATATACTTTATAGCAGCGGTCCCCAACTTTTTGGCACCAGGGACTGCTTTTGGTGTAGCCAATTTTTCCAGGGACCGGGGGGGGGGGGGGGGGGTGCACAGAGTCTCAGAACTCCCCTTTATATTGGTGTCCACAGCCCCCCTTTACATCACAGTTCCCCCTTTCAACCAGTGCCACAGTCCCAATGGGACTGCACTGTAAAGGGGCACTGTGATATAAATTATTACAGTACAGTGCCCCTAGCAATCAGCTTCCCCCATTACAGTGCTCCTTGTAGTCATGGCTTCCCCCGCATCACTGTGCCCCTTGCAATCATGGGCCCCCCATCACACAGTGCCTCTTACAGTCATTAGCCCCCCCCCCCCCCCCCCCATCACAGTGCTCCTTGCAGTCATGCCCCCCCCCCCCATCACAGTGCCCCTTGCAGTCATGGTTTCCCCCATCACAGTGCCCCTTGCAGTCATGGTTTCCCCCATCACAGTCCTCCTTGAAGTCATGTCCCCCCATCACAGTGCCCCTTGCAGTCATGTACCCCCATCGCAGTCCTCCTTGCAGTCATGGCCCTTCGCCCCTCCCCATCACAGTCCTCCCTGCAGTCCTGTCCCCCTCCTCAATCACAGTGCCCCTTGCAGTCATGGCCCACCCATTCCTTTTTAACCAAACAGTGCCCCTTCCAATCTTTGCCCCCCTTGCAGTCTTACCTTTGACAGGGTGGAGGCAGTTATCAGCCTGTGTCTATTCTCCCAGGTCTCTCGCCCGGCGACCAATGTCATCCTATCAGCAGGACAGGAGACCGGGATTGAGAGATCGAGCTGGCATGTGGGAGCTGCCAAAACATATGTTAACAAGCAGGTGATTACCTGCTTGTTAATATGAAAAGTCTCCCACTCTGTCCCAATCTGCAGCTCCTGGGAGAAGATACACATGCTAAAGAATATAGCCGCAGGCCTTACCTTCCTCTGAGCTGTGGCCCACTTATAAACAGGCCACTGCTTTATAGGATAACATTAAACCCAAGAATAAAAATGTAATATTTTGCAGCTCACTGGTCCCTAGATGTGGTGGCTGCATTAGTTTTCATTTTTTATTTTTTTTTGAAAATTATTTTTTTATTAAAATTTTCAGCATACATACAACAGCAGGCCACATATGTGGCTAACAACCACCGGCCATAACACAGTTACTGGTGTACAGTAACAAAGAAAACAAGAAGACCATACCAAAATTAAATCCCCCTCCTCTCCCCTACGCAGCAGAACATTTGCCTAGACATAAACAGTCAATGCTGGGCCTCCAACCTGATGGCACAGTGCCTGAACTTTCCGATGCCCTGGGCCATGATATTGGATAAAGTCAGGAGTATGGTCCAATCGCAGCAATGGGAATTGTTAGGAAGAAAACAATTCCCCCTCCCAGAGCGATCAGCTCCTCCATTATGAGAGAACTGATAGACCTCCAGTACCTCAATTATATTCACCTCCCTTTTATAGTATACCATACCAAAGATCAATGACTATAGTTAACCTGGCATTAGTCCGATACCGTATCCACAGAAGCCATCCAGCCCCCCCAGACCTTGTCAAATTTGATCAGCGCCCCTCTGCTCAAATAGGTAGCTTTATAAAATGGTACAGCCTTGGTAACCAATGCTTTCCAGGATTCCAAGGTTGGAGCTGAGGAACTTTTCCATGAAAGAATAATCCGCATTTTAGCATAGAACAGCAAGAGGGTAAGAAGAGTCCTAATAGCCCTGGTGGTAGCCAAGGGTTCCACCAGATGCAACAGACACACCTCAACAGTCATGGGAATCGAGATAGAAGTGACTGATCTGATACAACGTGCAATCGCTTGCAAGTATGGTTTGACCTGTGGACAGTCCCAAAATATATGCATAAAGTTTGCTAAGGGTGCGGAGCACCTCCAGCATAAGGATTGTTGGTTCCCAAACATTTTAGCAAGTCTGGCTGGAGTCGGGTAAATCCTGTACAGGAATTTATAGTGAATTAGTCTGTCTCTAGTAGAGACTAGGTTCTGAAATGCAGTTCCCCAGACATCTTCCCAGTCGTCTCTATCCAACTCCGGGGTTACAGCTTCCCAGACCCGTCTGCAAGGTTCCAACAATTTGGTCATTTCCTGGAAGAGGTCTTTATACAAGCTAGAGACTGGTTTACATAATGAGTCACTGAGTGTCAGTAGTTCTAGGTCACTGGGCTCAAGGTCAAGAGGCTCTCCACCAAACTGGGCATGAAAAGCATGTCTTGGTTGAATGTATATAAAAAAATGTGGATTTGGTAGGTTATAACGCAATTTCAGTGCATCGAATGTCAGCAGCTTTCCATTCGCTACAATGTGGTGTAGAATCTTAATTCCGAACTTGGCCCATATTATCTGGTCCGGGTAATCAAAGAAGTGTGGTAAATTGGGGTTTCATCACAGGGGGAGATTTGGGGAAAACTTGCCATGACTAGAGGGCTTCAGTCCCTGAATCATGGACCATGCCCTGATCACTGAGCGCATGGAGGGTGTCACGTACCTGGTGGTGTGAGCCCGAGATTGCAGAGAGAGACCTCCCTTGCGTCTCCCACTCCTGGTTCCCTGGTGTGGGGACAGGAGACCCAGGAGTGAGGAGGAGCACGGGTGCCTGGCAGGATCAACAGACCAGTGGAGTGACCAAGTCCACTCAGCGGACAGGGTGGAGACCTGGATAGTAGAGTAGACCGGATACAGACAGGAGAGCTGGTTTGGTCAAACAGGCAGGATCAACAGAGCAGGATGGAACTGGATGGACAGTTCAGCAGACTGGATAGCAGAGCGGGCTGGACCTGGACAGGTAAGCTAGTTCAACAGGCAAAGCAGGATAGCAGAGCTGGCTGGATCTGGACAAACAGCTTAGCAGACTGGACAGCAGAGCAGGATGGGTCTGGATGGACAGCTTAGCAGACTGGACAGCAGAGCAGGACGGAACTGGACAGGTAAGCTGGTTCAACAGGCAAACAGGATAGCAGAGCTGTCTGGATCTGGACAAACAGCTTAGCAGACTGGACAGCAGAGCAGACTGGAACTGGACAGGTAAGCTGGTTCAACAGGCAAACAGGATAGCAGAGCTGGCTGGATCTGGACAAAAGCTTAGCAGACTGGACAGCAGAGCAGGATGGGACTGGATGGACAGCTTAGCAGACTGGAAAGCAGAGCAGACTGGAACTGGACAGATAGGCTGGTTCAACAGGCAAACAGGATAGCAGAGCTGGCTGGATCTGGGCAAACAGCTTAGCAGACTGGACAGCAGAGCAGGATGGGACTGGATGGACAGCTTAGCAGACTGGACAGCAGAGCAGGCTGGAACTGGACAGGTAAGCTGGTTCAACAGGCAAACAGGATAGCAGAGCTGGCTGGATCCCGACAAACAGCTTAGCAGACTGGACAGCAGAGCAGGATGGGACTGGATGGACAGCTTAGCAGACTGGACAGCAGAGCAGACTGGAACTGGACAGATAGGCTGGTTCAACAGGCCAACAGGAAGCAGGACTTGGGAACAGGCTGGATCAGTACAGGTGATCAGACTTGGTACAGGAAACGGAACCTCAGAACGGACTAGAGCAATACAGGTGATCAGGTTCATCACAGGGAACAGACTGCAGACCGGACTAGAGCAATACAGGTGATCAAGTTCATCAAAGGAAGTCAGGTCAGAAATCAGACTGGTATCAAGGTACAAGGGATGAGGCAGAAGGGTGGTCTAAACAAGCCAAGGTCGGGTACAGGCAGATAGCTGGGTAGTCACAGGTAAGCCGGGTCAACAGGACAGAAGTATCAGGATCAGGTCACATATACCACAACGCTGTAGAGCAGACAGCGGGGACCGTCTGCTCAGGCCAAGTTTAAATAGGCAGACTGGCGCTAACCAGAGCGCGCGCCTGTCTCCCCGTGCGCACGCCTGTGCGCGGCCGCACTCGTGCACGCGCCTGGGCGCGCATGCGCAGTGGGACCTGAGGGCCGGGACGGCCCGGGTTTAAGTTTCTGGCAGGATCTTCATGACAGAGGGCGTCAGAGGGTAAGGGGCCCTCAGTCCCCTATAGACCAGGTGAGACAACACCTCATATGAGCCCACACAAGACTCCTCCAGTGACACCACAGCATCGTCAGGAGGAGTAGTCAACCAACGGTGCGCCACCGTCAATTGGCCAGCTAAAAAATATTTCTGGAAGTTTGGTACTGTGAGGTCCCCCTCCCCCACGGCTGCTGAAGGACGGCTAATTTAGGGCGGGGGGGTTCCTCCCTGCCACAAAAAGGAGGAGATCATACTGTCTATGGACTTGAAGATCGATCGTGGGATCCACACTAGAGAGTTCCTAAGGGTATATAGTAATAAGGGTAGAATGTTCATTTTACTTAGGTTTATTCTCCCAATGAGGGACAAGGGAAGATTTTTCCAGGAATGAAATTTCTTAGATATAGTGACCAGTAGTGGGGACACATTGAGATTAATGAACTCCCTCACTAAGTTTGTAATTTAAAGTCCTAGGTACTTCATTTGTGTTACCCATTGCAGGGGATTACCGGGGTTTGCCTAGCTAGGCGCCGTATGGGCACGCAGTGGAAGTATTTTGGACTTAGTCCAATTGACCTTGAGACCAGAAACCTCTGAAGATCGACCCAGTAGTGACAGTGCAGCATGTAAAGAGGGTCCAGTGTCCCTAATGAATAAAACGAGGTCTACCGCGTAAAGGGTTGTAGTTTCGGTAAGAGTGCCCACCCTGATTCCCTGGATTTGAAATGAGGAGCGCAGTGCAATAGCCAAGGGCTCCACGACCAGTGCAAATAAGCCTAGTGATTAGGGGCACCCCTGTCTTGGGCCTCTGGATACTGGAAAAGTGCATTGATATCCATTTAAGGAATATAGGACAAAACCCCATGCGTTGCAGTACTTGGATCATATATCCCCAGTCTATGGAATCAAATGCTTTTTCCAGATCAAAAAACACCAGAGCCCCTCTAGAGGATGTCTCCCCTTCTATTTGCGTGTGGGTGTACACCCTATGGATATTAATATCAGTAGCTTTTTTGGGCATGAACCCTGTCTGGTCAGGTGATATTAAGTGATCTAGGATTTTCATCAGCCTATTAGCCACCATTTTAGTAAGTACTTATAATAATACAATAACAGGCCCTTTCGCCCCTTCCTGCCCAGGACAATTTTCAGCTTTCAGCGCTGTCACATTTTGAATGACAATTGCGCGGTCATGTAACACTGTAACCAAACAAAATTTTTATAATTTTCTTCGCACAAATAGAGCTTTATTTTGCTGGTATTTGATCACCTCTGGGGTTTTATATTTTTTGATAAACAAAGACCAACATTTTTGAAAAAAAAGTTTTTCTTAGTTTTTGTCATAAAATTTTGTTTTCCCCTTCACTGACGGGCACTGATGAGTTGGCACTGATAAAGTGGCACTGATGGGCACTGACAGGCAGCACTGATAGGCACTGATAGGTGGTACTGATTGGCACTGACAGGTGGAACTGATGATGAGGTACTGATGTGTTACTGACAGGTCTTACTGCTGGGCTCCGATTGGCACTGTGGTGGGCACTGGTGGGCACTGGCACAGTGGTGGGCACTTGAAGGATTTTTTATTGGGGGGAATGCTTGGCACTGATCGCTTATTTGCACATCTGAGGGGGCTGTGCTGATTATCAATGTGCTGATTATCAGCACAGACCCCCCCCCCCCGACAGGGAGAGCCGCCGATCGGCTCCCCCTTTCAGCGCAAACCAAGGAATGCAGTTTACTGGCACTTCCTGGTTCACGCTGTGATCAGCTGTGATTGGTCACAGCTAATCACGCGGTAAGAAGCCTCTGACAGATCGGAGATGCGGGGTGTCAGACTGACGTATCGTGATCGCCGCGCTGCACGCCGGCATGTTATCCTGCTGGACGTCATATGACCCCCAGTCAGGATAACAGAACCACTTCCCGGCCGTAATTCTGCATACGGCGGGCAAGAAGTGGTTAACAATGCTATGGGCCTATAAGAGGAGCAGTAAAGAGGGTCTTTATCTGGGTTGGGGTGTAACATCACATGGGCTTCATAAAATGAGCGGGGCAAGCTCCCTGCTTCAAAACATTCCCCATAAAGTTGCAAAAGTCTGGGAGACATGTCCGAGTAGGCTTTGTACCACTGCAGAGATCCCGTCAGGGCCCGGCGATTTACCATTGGGGAAGGAGGCAATGGCTGGTGCCAATTCTTTAGCAGTGAAGGGTGCCTCCAGGTCCGCCGCCACTTCCCCAGGAAACTCCGGTATCTGAAGGGAGTCCAGCAGGTCTGTCAGCACCTGACTGTCATACCTTGGGATAGCTGCATATAATTCTGAATAGTAAGACACAAAAGCCTGCATAATACTTTCTCCATCTCTCACAAGGGTACCCCCAGATGATTAGATGCAAGGTATGGCTGTATGCATTCGAGCATCCGCCGCTAAGTAGGCCAACAATTTTCCATTCTTGTCACCCTTATCAAATAGATCCTCTGCTCTGCGCTTAAATGTGCAGTGCGTAAGGTTTTGAAAATGGACCAATATGGCCCTTCTGGCCATCTGCAGCTCCGTTGGGGTGGAGGGGGCTGCCATCTGCAGCTTTGATGGCCAATATATACTCCCCACGAGTAGGTGCCTTGAACGCATCCTAGACCATGGGCCCATCTGCTGAACCCCCATCGATGTCTTTAAGATGTCCAAAATTCTATCCCATAGTTCAGTCATCCAGAGAAGTATACTCCTTGGGATGGCAGGGTTCTAATGAAGGACAGCAACAGCAGGAACCACAACTCCCAGCATCATCACCACATGGAGGTAACTGAAATTCTCGCAGTGGCCAAATGGATCATCATGGATTGTTCAGTATAATTCAAATTCCTCAGGATGGCAGTTGCGGCAGGGGAGCAGGAACCCAGCCAAAACCGCATTAACAGGAACCACAGCTCCCAGCGCCCTCACGGTAGGAGGGTAAGTATTCATAGGCCCTTATCCCTCTGACATCAAGCCTGCAGTGGAAAATGACTGGACCACAAGGCTAGGCCACGGAGTCCAGCCATTTGACTGCATCCTCAGGAGAATCAAAAAATGTTGCCAAGGCGTGGTGTATAACCTTCAAGCGGCTAGGATAGAGCACGCTCTTTCAGACGCTTGCGAACATCCGTGAAGAAGCGCCGTTTTCTCTGTAGATCCGGAGAGAAATCAGAATAAAGGTGTATAACGGCATTCTCATACTTCAGCTCAGGGTGTTTACGGGCCTCTGATAGGATCAGGTCCCTGTCCCTGAAGTTTAGCAGGTGGACTAGGAAAGCGTGTGGCCACGCACCAGCAGGCCTCCGACCAGTGGGCACTCTGTGAGCACGTTCCACAACATACACTGGGGATAATTGTTGCAGGCCCAGGAGCTGTTTAAAAAATGCCTCAGCAAACACCACAGGGTTGGGGCTCTCCTCACCTTCTGGAAGCCCGACCACCCAGACATTATTGTGTCGGAGACGATTCTCTCCGTATTCTGAACAGGCCATAAGGATTTTGACCTGTTGCTGCAGTTCCACCATGGTTTGCGTGGTGGAGGCAGCAGTATCCTCCACCGCTGAGATGCTGTGTTCGGCTTCATTAAAGCGGGCCCTGAACTTGTCCATATCTTGCCTTATGATTCCACATTCGATCATCAGCGTATCGATCTTCCCCCTCCACCGACGATTTGCTGTCCACAATGGCTGCCAGGATCATGGTGGTGGCTGCTCTCCCTGCAGCTCTGCCTCTGCTCTGGGTACCGCAGGGGATCCCTCTGGATCTGGTGCCACAAACGCCACCATCGATGGGTCCGTCTGGATCGCTACAGACTTTAGAGGCCGAGCAGTGACCGGCAAAATGGCCGCCACACAAGTGTTCGGCAGCGCAGTCCGAGTGTTGGGAACAGCCGTTTTCTTAGCCGATTTGCATTTTCCAGTCATGGGGAGGACCGGAGCAGCCCCCCAGACAGCAGGAAGGTGCTTACTAAGCAGGATGGCCCGTGGATTACCAGGATTGCAGCGGATTACAAGCACAGATGGTGGGAGCTCAGGCTGTACACGTCCTTCTCCTCTCACATCTCGGCCACGCCCCCAGTTTTAATTTTTTTTCCTCAAGTACAGAGAATTCCTGTAGCTCTTGCAAGAAATGTGGTGTCCTTGTAACAAATTTTTAGCTGAAATGAAAGCAAACAAAAATCTTATCTAATCTACTGATCTCCCCTTCCCTAATGTAATGGAGATGAACAAAGGCAGATATATGTCCAGGTTAGGTGGCAGCCATGGCTTCCTCCATAAATACAGTGGAGGGGTGAGCATAGCCACTCTAAGACAGGAAATGTATTATTTACAGGATTACCAGGTGTGACAATCTCAAATTTTGGAGGGGACTGAATGCTAGCCTCTTACCTACCAACTATGGGCCCTAGCATTTGAGGGAGCTAGAAGCATTTAGAGTGAGAAAAAAAAGTATTTGATCCCCTGCTAATTATGTACTTTTGCCCACTAACAAAGAAATATCAGTCTATAATTTTAATGGTAGGTTTATTTTATAGAATGACAACAAAAATATCCAGAAAAATGCATTTCAAAAAAGTTATAAATTGATTTGCATCTTAATGCGTGAAATAAGTATTTGACCCCTTCGCAAAACATGACTTAGTACTTGGTGGCAAAACCCTTGTTGGCAATTGCAGATGTCAGACCTTTCTTGTAGTTGGCCACCAGGTTTGCACACATCTCAGGAGGGATTTTGTCCCACTCCTCTTTGCAGATCCTCTCCAAGTCATTAGGGTTTCGAGGCTGAAGTTTGGTAATTTGAACCTTCAGCTTGCTCCACATATTTTCTATTGGATTACGGTCTGGAGATTGGCTAGGCCACTTCAGGACCTTAATGTGCTTCTTTTTGAGCCACTCCTTTGTTGCCTTGGCCGTGTGTTTTGGGTCATTGTCATGCTGGAATACCCATCCACAACCCATTTTCATTGCCCTGGCTGAGGGATGGAGGTTCTCACCAAAGATTTGACGGTACATGGCCCCATCAATCATCCTTTTGATGCAGTGAAGTTGTCCTGTCCCCTTAGCAGAATAACACCCCCAACGCATAATGTTTCAACCTCCATGTTTGATGGTGAGTATGGTGTTCTTGGGGTCATAGGCAGCATTCCTCCTCCTCCAGACATGGCGAGTTGAGTTGATGCCAAAGAGCTTGATTTTGGTCTCATCTGACCACAACTATTTCACCCAGTTTTCCTCTGAATCATTGAGATGTTTATTAGCAAACTTCAGACAGGCTTCAACATCTGCTTTCTTGAGCAGGCGGACTTTGCGGGCACTGCAGGATTTCAGTGCTTCACGGCATAGTGTTACCAATTGTCTTGGTGACTATGGTCCCAGCTGCCTTGAGATCATTGACAAGATTCTCCTGTGTAGTTCTGGGCTGATTCCTCACCATTCTCATGATCATTGAAACTCCAGGAGGTGAGATCTTGCATGGAGCGCCAGACCAAGGGAGATTGACAGTTATTTTGCGTTTTCTTCCTGTTGTCACTCTCACCAAGCTGCTTGGCGATGGTCTTGTAGCTCATTCCAGCTTGTGTAACTCTACAATCTTGTCCCTGACATCCTTGGACAGCTCTTTAGTCTTGGCCATGGTGGAATCTGATTGACTGCTTCTGTGGACAAGTGTCTTTTATACAGGTAACAAGCTGAGATTAGGAGCACTCCCGTTAAGAGAGTACTCCTAATCTCAGCTCCTTATGTGTATAGAAGGCACCTGGGAGCCAGCAATCTTGTTGATAGGGGAACAAATACTTATTTCACTCATTAAAATGCAAATCAATGTATAACTTTTTTTTAAAATGTGTTTTTCTGGATATTTTTGTTCTGTCTCACTGTTAAAATAAACCTACCATTATTATAGACTGATCATTTCTTTGTCATTGGGCAAACATACTAAATTAGCAGGGGATAAAATACTTTTCTCCCTCACTGTAGGAAGATGTCCTGTTATGTAATGCAAAAGGACATTATTAAGGAAGCCATAATGGTCTCTGCCAGCTTGGGACTCAGTGGACAGATGTATGTGAAAAGAAAGGTGGTTAATGAAATCTGGATATCCCTGGGTCTCCTGGTGTCTACTAGCCTGAGGTGTAGTGAGATCACGATTTGAGTTGTTAATTGGGCTAATTAACTCACCTATTGTCTGCTAGCAAACTATTTTGGGGATGTGTTTATACTTGTAATAATGTGTATTATACTTTGTGAGCTTGATGCCAGCAAGTCTGACCTGGAATGAGACCTTTGAGTGTCCAGGTGGCTAGTTTAATTAATTTAATATTTATAGTATATGTTGGCTGTTGTAATTATATTCCTGTGTACAGTTTGCATTGTTAGGGTTATATGATCGGGAGGGGGATGTCCTCCTGTGGGGTATATATTCTGTGTAAGTTTGTTCAATAAAAGTTCCAGTTTTGCAGCTGAGCTAGTCTCGCCTAGTTCTTGGTTGCAATATGCGGCTATAACATCTGATATCTATGTTCAGACTGAAGGAAGCTGTAAACTGACGGAAGCACTCAAGCGGATTGTGGGATGGTTCCGTCACACCAGGTGAAAATAAAGAGGGCAAAAACTGAAAAAAAAAAATGAAACCGAATGCAGCAACGACATATAAGGACTGGCAAGCAGCAATATAAAATATTTTTTGTTTTGGGGTTTAGCTACATTTGAACCACTCACATGGTAATTACTTAGTAATAGCATAGGACTTTGAATGGAAGAAAAAAAAAAAATTGTCTGGATCTATATTTTAACATGTCCTGAAATCTCTTTTTAAAACATACTTGCTATAAAATCTCATCTTTCTTCACCTGACTGCTGGGGGTACCAAAGGGTTCCGTTGCCATAGTCTGACTTGGAGCTAGTTCAATTTAGGCATATCTGGATGACCTAACTGATATATATATATATATGTGTGTGTGTGTGTGTGTGTGTGTGTGTTTAAACCATTTGTCAAGGATGTTTGTTCACTGTCAGTTGTAAGAACTGATCAAGATATCCCAACTTTCATTCACTCTCTGTAGCCTAGCATGGCCCAAGTATAGAGTATGACTAAGCATTATACAAGTGAAATATTTTAGAGGAGGGAACTTCTGCACACCATGCTAGGCTGCAGAGCATAAGCTTTTTGAAGTTTTGAATTGGTAATGTGCGGTCACAATTGACCTGCAATCCTTTTGACCTGCAATCCTTGGTAACTGCAATGCAAGTTAGTGGGGAGGATGATCTTATAATTGACAACAGCAGTCTCTAGGCAATTGTCAGTCAACCAGCTTGCATGACCAATAAGACTCTAAAATAGCATTTTTTCATTAAGTCAGGGGGGGGAGGGGGGGGTGTAAAGGCTGAAACACAAGCAGATCATATACAGCCTTATTTAATAAAAAAGCCTTTAGTACTTATCGATCTATCATTCTTAACCTTGTGCTAGTTTCAAATGAATGAAACTGATCATAAAACCTATTAAAGCTTACCAAAAGTGTTTCTTTTTACTTCATGCCTTTGTGCCTTATAAGATGCCATGAAATAGTAATATAAAGTTTGACTTTGCACAAGGAACTGTTTCCTTATTTATTGTGTGGCATGCAATTTATAGACAAGTGCATGATACCAATTTAGGTATGGAAAGTTATACTATTATTAATACTTTAAAACATTACTTCACCCCTGGTAGGCTTTTCTCCTTATTTTACCTGTATTGCTGTGTTCTCCTCAAAACATACTCATCTACACAGTGAATCCAGTGTTGTCTTGCTGAAATCCGCGGTTCAGGTGACAGATCAAGGATCCTGTGCTGCTATCCTGGTCTTCCAGCTGGCTGCCTCTTCTGAGCGAAAGCAGTCAGCTACCAATGACACGCCAGGCCTACTTTCTTCACACTTTGTGTACCTGATTCTGTGCCTCTTGGGAGATGTGATGTAAGTATCCCAGGAGGCTGCAAGACCAGGGACATAGATTTCTGACCTAGTCTGGAATGATGGTGGCGAGCAGGGCAATGTGAAAAATAAAAGAAGAGGAGGTTGTTACCCCCTGGCTATAACCTCCATGCCCAGGCACAAGCCAAGTGCCCAGTTTAACCAGAAACACTGCCCCCACCCCCCAAACCTGCAGACCTCTTCAGCACAAAGGGATTTTGGAAAGTGGGAAACGTTTGTTGACCTTGGTTAGCAAGCCTCTCGCCTGGGTAAAAGATGTGGTTTCCAGGGGACACACGCAAGAGTTATGCCCTCCTCATACTCTTAATTTCATATCATACAACCTACCTGTGTCTTTGCACCGACTAGGAGACCTCCATGCTGCTCTGGCAACTCTTCCAACCCGAGAAGTTAACACAATTGTTCCAGATGCCGAAAGGTTTTAGGATTTTTACTCCAACCTTTTGTGATTGACTTTTTGGATTCAGTTGATTTTTATTAAGCTTGTATGGCCATCTATACTGCATGACTTTCTATTATATTACCACAACTACTTTTAAAAAGCACTAAATACTCAGTAGTGCTGAGGTGTCCTTTTTGTGTATTCTGCAAGACTGCAAGTGTTTTTACTATGTAAATTACTAGAGTGGTCCATTGAGTAATTTCCCCATATGATTCCCACTCCCAAGCCCTATATTGGAACATATTTGCTATAAAATCTCATCTTTCCCCACCCCTTTCAGATACTCAAATTTTGACTTTTTTTGATGGCGTCTGAAATATTTCGGATTACCAGTAGTAGGATACAATGATATGCATGGTATTGGTTTATTGTGTATGATCTTGGGTTCTATTTGATTTTCTTAATTTTGCTTTACAGGAATTTATTAGTCAGCTTTTGTCTCGAATACAAGGCATGAGGAAGCTGAATCCCCCTCAGAAGAAGGATATATGAACCGGACATGATCTTCCCAGCTTGAAGTGATTCAGCAACAGCATCTGTCTGTAGGACTCAAAAAAGTTTGAACAAAAATCTACATATTGCTGTTTCATGGAGGGTGGTATATGGCTGTAGCTCTAAACATAATACTCAATTTGTTATTGTGGTAGTTAAATAAAGGTTTTTTTATTGTTTTTTTAAGTTATTTGGGGCTAAGCTTTAGGTAATAGAGGTAAAATAAATGCCATAAAATGTAAGCACTAAGAAAGGTGTGTCATTAATAGGTTGTTAGCCCAGTAGGCACATCTACCAATGTGCTGTTAAATAAACAGGAATATATTCAGAACCTCAATTTGAAGCAATGGGTTATGATATTAATACCCAATGTTGCTCCATTTTATTATATACATTTTTGCACATAGTTTAGAACTTGAACAAGACTTTCTGTATATAATGCCTTTGTTCTGCCAATGGCCATCTTTGGAAAGATTGCACAACAAAAAAAATATATTATGCACTATTGCAGAAGTCAATCAAACACACTTTGGACACTATAATATTATACCTTAATTGACCTTTTGAAGTTATTTTAATTCTATGCAGGCATGTCCCACCAAGGTAAACTAATAAGGAAAAATATGAACAATCCATTTAAAGCATCATGTTTGTAATAATGTTGCATAGAGGCTTAGTGTGATTATCATTTTTTTCATATGGCCATTTGGATGCACTGGTTAAGTGTTTTATAAATTGTGCAACTAATTTACCATATATTCTAACAAGTGTTAGTTAGAAATATTTAGAAAATACCCCACTCATTAATTATTTTACCTGCGTGCCTAAGAAAATATAACAAGTACACATTCTGTGTGCATAAAGACCAGCTTGGAAATGACTGATCTAATATTGTATAAGCTTCCCTGGAGCAGGTGACAAAAGATTATAGCACTCTACTGAGTATACTACCACTCAGTACGTCCTACTGATTTTTCTTCTTGCAGTTTAAACGGCTAGTCCACCCAAAACCAATGTTTTAGTTTTAATAGGTACTGTAGAGCAGAGGTCTCAAAGTGGCGGCCCTCCAGCTGTTGCGAAACTACAAGTCCCATCATGCCTCTGCCTGTGGGAGTCATGCTTGTAACTGTCAGCCTTGCAATGCCTCTGTACTGGGACTTCACTGGTGAGATCTGTGTGCTTTAGTTGCAAAATCTGCACACCTGCCATAGTCTTTATAAAGTCTTCTTACTCTCCTGGTCCTCTTGGATAACTAATATAATTGTATTACCGAGAATGTGATCAGATAAGCGAGACTCCCCATTAAGGTGGATAGGAACTCCAAAGTTCTAAGATGGAGCAAGGAACTCGGGTTTCTTTGCAACAGGTGACTTTGAAATAAATAAAACCTTACTTTTGGGTGGTCTGGCCATTTAATACTTAAATTGCATTGTCTTTCACATTATTATTTTTCTGTGGTTTAAAATATCATCGTAAAAATATTTTTTGTGTGCCAAAGGGATGCTTTTTATTTTCAATCTTTTGCCGTCGCAAAAAAAATTACCAGCACTTTAGCAACCTTCTCTAAAATGATGATGAAGTTATATTAAAAATGTAAGTATTTGTTTAATGCCATCAGTCCCAATATAGTCTTTGAGTTGGTGATGATTCATACAACAGTGTAAAAACACTGCAATTAAAATTAGCTTGTCAAGTTAAAATAACGCTTTTATGGTTCTGCCAAAGTAAGAATGAAATGATTTTTATAGCAATATTTGCAAGGTTGACCCATAGTGAAACTTTTTCTTTGTGTGAGTGTGTGAATTGGTAGTAGTTTGATTTTTTCATATAGGAATTTCGCACAGCAGCCAATGGCTATTAAGAATTCTGTGTAAATGGTGCTCTTCTTTTCAACAGAATACATTAGAATTTTCATTTTCACTGGCAAGCTCTTTTTTTGTTTTTATTTTATATTGTTAACTGATTTTATTTACAAGATATTTGCTGAAATAAAAAACTTGAGAAGATGGTTTTGATTGCAGTTTCATTTTGTCCATTAGATAATAAAATGTTTAAAAACAAAATTCCCTGTGGTAATTCCTCATGAAACTTCAAATCTTCTTCACATGACTACTGGTGATACCAAAGGGTTCCATGGCCTTTTGGGAAATAAAATGTAGTCTGACTTGGAGCTTGTTCAATTAGGCATATCTGGATAACCTACCTGATTAGATCTATATATTGTGTTTAAACCATTTTTCAAGGGTGTTTGTTCACTGTCAGTTATAAGAACTGATCAAGCTATCCCACTTCAAAACTTTTTTATTCACTCTCCGTAGTCTAGCATGGCCCAAGTATAGAGTATGACTGAGCATTATACAAGTGAAATATTTTAGAGGAAGAAACTCTAGCCCACCATGCTAGGCTGCTGAGCATAAGCTTTTTGAAGTTTTGAATTGGTAATATGCGGTCACAATTGTCCTGCAATTCTTTGTAACTTTTGAAAAGTGACCAGGTGTGCTTCCCAAACAAATGACCAATAAAAGCATATAATATAATCTAGAGTTTAAATAATGTGACAATTTTGAAAAGAGTCTTTCAGTATAAAAAATAAACATGTAATCGAAGGTGATGAAAGTAAATTTCAATAAAAGATATCCCAGGGATTTGGATGTGCAAAAAATCAACAAACAAGTGCAGGGTGCAAAACCGTCCCCACACCAACTCACGCCTCTTACCAGAAACTGTCGATCTCAGATTATAAAGATCAAACCCGATTTATGTTTCCACACATTCCTGTTTGTCTCAGAAGGGGTAGGATATCATCCGTGGAAGGTTCAGCCTTATGCTCATCCAAACAAGTATTTTGGTATTCAGCCCAGCATATGGAAAAAAGGGTCCTTTAATATTTCTCATGCAAAGGAACAAGGAAGCACTTCATAGTGTAGTATTTAAAAGCATTCCAATTTATTGCACATAGGATCGCACTTAAGCCCCATACACACGCTCGGACAATCCGCGGACAAGGTCGGTCGGACTTTGTCCGACGTACTTTGTCCGATGTTGTCGTTGCGTACACACGGTCGGACTACGTTGTCGGAATATCCGGTCCGGAAGAACGTCGTGACGTAAGTCGTCGTCCACGAGATTACAAAAGGGAAGTTCAGCACCACGTCAGGCACCCGTTGGGCTCCTTCTGCTGATCCCGTGTTTATCGAGAGTTAGTGGAAGTTTGGTGACTTAAGATTCGCGCTTCTCAGTTTTCTGACTCAGATCGTTACTGCTCTTCAGTTTGTGCTTGTCGTGCGTATCTGTTTATTAGTGCGTGTAGTCAGTTCGCATTTGTTGGTCATTGCGGCCTATATCTTGATATAGGACGCTTTGATTTGCACTGCTTATTGTCTGCTCGTTGCTGGTATTCACTTCGTTCTTTCAGGCCTTGCTGTTTATCGGTGCTTTCTGTTTGTCCGTTCTGACCAGCCGACCTTTTGTGACCTTCTGAGCGATGTTTCCCGTGCGTACTCGTCGCCGAGTTCGTGCTGTACGCGGAATTGGTGTCGGGCTTTTAGCTTTGACCCAAGACCCGTCCATGAACAGAGTGATGAGGAGTATGTGGACCAAGAATTGGTTGCTTCAGCGTGACCAGTTCTCGCACATGCCTTTGCTTCGTGAGATCCGGGAGAATAATCCTGATGATTTCAGGAACTTTCTCAGGATGACGGACCCCGATTTTCACCGTCTTTTGGCTTTGCTGACCCCCTTTATCAGCCGGCAGGATACCTGCATGAGACAAGCCATTACTCCGGAGCAGAGGCTTGTTGCCACGTTGAGGTACTTGGCGACAGGGAGAAGTCTTCAGGATTTGAAGTTCTCTTCAGGTATCTCTCCCCAGGCCCTGGGAATCATTATTCCAGAGACCTGTTCTGCCATCATTCAGGTCCTGCAGGAGGACTATATTAAGGTAACATTTCTACTTTACTATTCCCTTCTATGTATGCTCTGTTTGCTAATGACTTGTATTTTTGACCTCCTTCCCTAATTACCATGATTGCAATATGTTCTAATATGCTGTGCCCCTTTTCTCCTTCATGCATTTTTCCCTTCACTTACCTCACCAGCATGCTCTTCTGCCCCAATAGACACCTATGGCCTACTCACTTAAGCAATGTCTTTTGTCTGCTGCATAGTATTGTTTGCCCCAAAACACCCCCTAAAATATGCACAAATGTTTGCTGTGTGGTTTACTTCATGTAGAGCCCCCTTTTTTTGTTCTTTTGGTGGGGGGGGGGGCAAACTCATTAGGAACCCCCTCCCCCAACTGCTCTGTCAGATGGTACCAATCCTTTATCTGCTGGCTTTCCCAAGGTCCATACACACTATATACCTACCTCTTTATAGTGCGCATCTTTAGGGATGAATTCAGCAAAGCATGTAGTGCAAGGGACTGCCTCCATACATTCCATTTCCTATTTTTTTGTCTTCTTTCCCTCCTATTAGCTTGCTTGGTAATTTAATAATGTCACACTGTGCCTGCCTTTTTTGGGGGGGGGGGGGGAAATGTTATTTGATCTTTCCTGTGGCCTGCCAAAAGTGTTAAGTACAGAGGGTCTGGCCAAACTAGGCCACATTATTGAGCCATTTGCCAATCAATGAAGTGCAGAGGGTTACCTGTCCACCACCCCCCCCCCCCCCAAAACCATAGTTATTGCCAATGTCCCATCAGAAGTGGGGGGATTGATGGGGGGGTGAGTAATCTGTGAAGGGGAGCCTCTACTTTTCTGTGTAAATACTTTCCAGCCTCCAATTTTATACAATGCTCTTGTTCCAAGATGTTGATTGTCTAATCTGCTTGCAATGTTTAGGTGCAAAGTGACTAATTTTTTTTTCTTGTTTCACTCCACAGTTCCCTTCCACGCCACAGGAATGGCAGACTGTGGCCTCCCACTTTGCCAGCCGTTGGGACTTTCCTAACTGCGGAGGGGCAATTGATGGGAAACACGTCCGCATCGTCCCACCGCCCAACTCGGGGTCCTACTATTATAATTATAAAGGGTTTAATAGTGTAGTGATGTTGGCGGTGGTGTCGGCAACATACGAGTTTATGTATGTGGACGTGGGGATGAACGGCCGGATATCGGATGGTGGGGCCATTACGCACACGGAGTTCTACTGGCGTCTCCAAAGTGGCAGTCTGTGCTTGCCACCTCCAGAGGAGAATGCCGAAGGACTCCCCTTCGTCTTTGTCGCAGATGAAGCGTTTGCGCTGACTCCCCATGTGATGAGGCCGTTCCCGATGAGGACCCTCACCCCGGACCAGAGGGTCTTCAACTACAGGCTGTCCAGAGCCAGAAGAGTGGTGGAGAACGCTTTTGGCATCCTGGCCAGCCGCTTCCGCCTGTTCCTGACGGCATTTAACTTGGCGGAATACAAACTGAACCACATAGTTCTTGCCTGTTGCATATTGCACAACTTCCTCAAAAGACATAACAGGAACTATGTGGTGCCCGTTGGCCCAGATGTGGAGGGCCCTCCAAATGCGGACCTCACAGCCCTTCGAGTGGCACGTCCAGGCTTGCCCCCTCTCAATGCCCGCGTGGTCCGGGACCAATATATGGAATACTTTGTGGGTAGGGGGGCCATTGCTCTGCCTGACGATGTGTGAGAGGCATTTTTTAATAAATCTGATATTTTAACCAACCTCTGATTTCTTGTCATTTCAGTCTTCTTTTTAGCTTATTTTTACTTTGACATTTTTTTCCCTTTGCCTTCGACATTGGTAATGCACTTTCTGGGCAAAAGGAGGTAACAGTCTCTTCTTCCCAAAAAGATTATTCTCATGTGTGTTTGCTACCTAATCTTTGGTCTAGAGAAGGTTTGTCCTGCATAACTGACACCCAAAATACTCCTTTTCAGCACCAGGTGTGACATGTGTGTATTCTCCAAAATGCTGTGCTCCGTGTTTTCGTACAAAGCACTGTGGGTGTCATTTACATAAGTCAAATCCGCTATGCTCTACAAGTGCATTGAAAAAGTTCCCTGGGAAAGGAAATTGCAGTGCAAAGTGGATTTGCCTTTAGTAAATAACACCCATTGCCCCCCATATCCTTTACATTTTACATACATAATGCATTGTTTTATTTAAATAAGGAAGCCACACATTTTGAAAAATAAAAAAGTTTACTTGGAAAACATTCACAAGTGCGTTTACAATCTTCACGCCAAAACTGACAACATCTTGGTTATTTACAACATTATTTACAAAGATTACGCAATTTGTAAAACCAGGCATGGAGCTAAGCAGAACCTATGAAGTAGGAAAGTTCAACTTTGTAAAGTGAAGACAAGATCAGACATGACTATATGTTCAAAGTGTGTTTGATCTTGCCTTCATCACATGGGGGGGGCACCCCCGAAAAGTGGAAATTTGGAACATGCACACAATTTGGTTCTGAAAATGGTCATTAGATGGTAAAACACATGCCTAGAAGCTTCAAAAGTGCCATTTTCCATCATGGGGATGAATGGACGTTTTTTGGGGGTGCAACCCCTTCACCACAACCACTTTCGTAGTTCGTAAAGTGTTTGCACCCCCAAAAAAACGTTGCCATTCATCCACCATGATGGGAGCTAGCACATGTGGACACAATGTGTGCATGTTCCAAATTTCACACAGTTTTTAAGTTGCAAATGTGTTCAGAAGCTGGCACAAATGTGTGTAAATTACTTGGTGCTTTTTCATATTTTTCCTAAAACATCAATGATGTTCTTCAATTTTTGTTGAACATCATTGATGTTTTGCTTTATGTAATCTAGATCTCGATTGCAGACCATTATCTCTCCGATGAGTACGTGGGCACTCTCTGTGGTAAAGTGCGATTTTTCTTCCACAACATCCACGTCACCTAAAAACCACAAACCAAAAAAATGGGGTGTTGGAAATGAGGCAGCCATACATGGATTAGCTTACCAGTAGCTGTGTTCTCCCACACTCACCTGTTGTGGTGACAATTTCTCCAAGTTCGATGATCTCTCCTTCCTCCTCCTCCTCTGCTTCTGCTCTTTCCCCTTTTTTGGTAGGTGTTGGTTTGGGGGTTTCCTCAGACGGCCCAAGTTTTCGCTCCCCTATGAGAATGTCCAAAAGGAAGATTTAGCAACACAAGCTATTGAGGGCAGAAATAGGAAATGACAAACATTGCTTGAAAGTGACGGACACTATTTTAGTTTGGCCAGTTACAAATGTCAACTACATGAATGAAGTCACTTTGTAAAGGTGCTAAACTGACTAGCTTTTTGGTAGAAGTTTGTGTGATGGAGACCCCCCTCTAGTATCCACTGGAGCACATGTGTGGAAAAGCATAATAAAAAGGGGGTTTGGGTGTCCCAGCACTAGTGCTCTAGAGTCCAGATGGGTAAACAGCTACTGAGTGACCTCTCCTTTACATTGAATAAATTGGCTTTACATTCTTGATGACATTTCTAGTGAGAACAAACTTCCTTTCGCCAAAAAAACACCAAACATCGTATTATAAGTGGCCGAACGATCGAGGTTGCGTACGATCGAATGCACACACGACCATGACAGTGGCAGAAAGATCGAGGCTGAGTACGATCGAATGCACAGACGAACCTGAAAGTGGCCATTTTGGAATGTACAACTTGGTAAAAATCAAAACACAATGGAGCAGTATGCAAGCAAGAAATCAAACACAAAACAAAAAACTACTTACTTTTTTGAAGAATTCTCTTGATCTTTCTGTACTGATCGGCCTCCCTCAGTTTCAGGTCTGACCAGCGTTTCCTGAGTTGCTCCTTGGATCGTTGTACCCCAAAATTATTGTACAGCCTTCTCACAACTTTAGACATGATCTTGGCCTTGCGGACATTGGGGTTGAGGTAAGGCCCATACTTCCCATCATAGTCGCTCCTCTTTAATATGTCCACCATCTCCAACATTTCTCCAAATGACATATTGGAGGCCTTGAATTTCAGGTTCCGGGATCGGGACGTTTCTGCCTCCGGACTTTCCTCGTCCTCCTCCTCGTTGGTGGGATATTTGTGGCGCACCTGCTGTGTCCCCGCCATGTGCTCTCCCCACTACGCCGTAAAGAGAAGGGGTGGGGAATAGACGAGAAAGATCGTCAGGGGCGGGCGGAGTTTGAAGCATGCGCAGTGTATATAAAACGTCACACGCCTGTGTCGTAGCCACGATCTGGGAGACGAGGGGAGAGAAAACTCACACGAGACGATCGCTACAAACGAAGGTACAATTTAACGTTGGTACATAACTAGCCTAGACTGATTTGAACTTGAGGCTTCTTTATGGAGAAGATTAGGAGAGTTTAGCCTGACATAATTTTGAGGGTTTTGTGTGTTGTTGTGTCTTGCAGAGATTGATATGAAGGGATTCAACGACATGAGTTTTCTCCCCCTCTTCATTGCCAAATACAGGGATTTTCCCATATTGTGGCAGGGTATACACCCACATTACACCAACAAACCAAAGAGGCACGCAGCCCTGGAGGAACTTGTGGAATTTGTCAAGCCAAGGTTCCCCACGGCAACTGTTGATGATATTAGAAAGAAAATTGGCAGCCTGAGGAGTGCGTATATCAGGGAGAGGAAGAAGGTCGTGAAGTCTGAGGAAACTGCAACTTCAGCAGATGAGGTCTATGTCCCCAAGCTCTGGTACTATCAGAGTCTCCATTTTCTGAAGGACCAGGCTGATGTCACGGAGCCAACCTCAACTCCTCCTTCCACGCTTCCTTGCGCACAGCCCACCCCTGATGAGGCTTCCGAGGAGCAACCTGGGCCTTCCAGTCTGGAAGAGGTGGAGGAGCCCAGCTTGTTCCAGGTATAGTAGTTTTGCTACCATTTAGGGGAATAATGAATGATGTTCACTTAATTCAGGATCGCCAATTGCTTAGTTCCTAACGTGTTTGACATATCAACAGACAGTGGTGTGGGAGACATTTGGGGCCAGAATCTAAACTGCTGGGCTGAGAATTGTATGGTTTTCTATTTGTAAACATTTTGCACCAGTCACTAGATGAGAATTGTGTGTGTTTGATGAACAAATAACTGAAACTATGTCCCTTTTTCCTACACAGGAAGACCTCAGCCAGGAGGTGGCTGTGGAAGGTGGCAGTCAGGAGGTGGCTGTGGAAGGTGGCAGTCAGGAGGAGGCAGGGGTTAGTGGCAGCCACCAGCTGGGTAGTGGCAGCCAAGAGGGGGCTAGGCCTCGGAGCCTGACTGACACCCAAACCCCTCCCCTCCGCCCTCCGTACAAAAGGGCGAGAAGGGGGGGTTATGCGGCACAGTCAGCGCTCCGGATGATAAGAGAGGCTTCAGACTCCCTACATGCCACACCCGCCGACGAGGAGACCTTTGGCTCGGTGGTTGTCACAAAAATGATGGGTATGGAGGTGAGGCAACGCAACATGTGTGAGGGGCTCATCCTCCATGTCCTAAATAAGGGTAGGGCTGGGGAGATGACCCCACTCACACATGTTTGCCATAGCTACCATGCTCCACCTCCTCCTCCTCCTCCTCCTCCTTCTGCCACCCCACCAGCACGACAGCCACAGCGTGGAAGGAAGCGTGGAAGGAAGACCTGAGAGTGACGACCTGGAATCAGTCTGGTCTGAGAGAAGATGGAGCCTCTCGTAGTACCAGAGCCTGGGGACCTAGATGGCATCTGCTGCAGTTCCGGATACTTTGGACTTCACGACCAGATTGCACTCCCCTTAATATACGTACTCCTCAGGCCCCCAATTTTCTACGCTTGAACAATGATGGTTGCCGTGGGGGGCCAAGGCTTTGCAAATTCCCCAAGTTTCACCATGGCTGCGTTCCTCTTTGGTTTGTTGGTGTGACCTAAATAAATGTTTTTTTGATTTGAAATAATCATTGACTATTGTGTTTTACTTTGCTACAATGACAGTTTTTCTTTGAGTAAGCAGGTACATTTCACTAATCCTAAAGTAGAATTAACAAGGGGCACCAACAACAAACAAACTCCTAGTAAATGTAAGCAAGAAATACAAATGTAAATAATGTGTTTTTGGTAATTTGAGACACACAACCCCCCTCCAAAAAAAAAAAAAAAAAAAAACATTCAAATATGTATTCCCCCAAAAAAAAAAAAAAGACAAATCATGGTAAAAAAAATAACAAAGATTCTTTTCCGTTCTGAGTAAAAATAAACATGTAGTGTATAAATGGTGCAAAGTAATAAAGAAGTAAGTTTGTGAGAAGTGCGGGTGAATAGGAGCAGCTAAAAGATGTCATTCTTGTTGCATTGTAAAGAAAAAGAGAATGCGCTGCATTAAAGACATTTTAACATTGCAGCGTGACGAATGTGCTGTGTCGATTAGGAAAGGTAGTTTTACCTGACCGAGCGCTTCCGTCACAGAATTTCTTCTGAGCATGCGTAGCACTTTGTCCGTCGGACAAGCGTACACACGCTCGGATTTGGTGTGATCGGACCGGGTTGACGGCAAATCTTTCCAGCAGGAGATAAGACTTTGTCGACGGACAAACCGACGAACACTGTCCGATGGTGCATACACACGGTCTGATTTTTCAACAACCTTGTCCGATCGGACCAAATTGATGAAAAAGTCCGACCGTGTGTATGGGGCTTTACAGTTATGACATTTAAAAACAGCGGATTGAATAACGAACAGACATCCGCGGACCACGCCAGCTGGCTCGTGCGTGCAGGTCACAGAAGTGGCTCGATCCGACACGTTTCCCCATAACAGGCGTCAACTGGAAAAGGTGGCCTTATTCAGTAAAAAAGCCTTTAGTACTTATATCATTCTTAACATTGATTCGTTTCATTAATTAAAAACTAGCACAAACAACCTATTAAAACCTATCAAAAGTGGTTCTCTTTACTTCATGCATTTGTGCTCTATAAGATGTCATGAAAATGTAAAATAACTTTTGACTTTGAGCAAAGAAATTTGTCCTTATTGTGTGGCATGCAATTTATAGACAAGTGCTTGATACCAATTTAGGTATGGAGGACTATACTATAGATTAGCACCTTAACGCATTACTGCAACCCCCTCGTAGGTTTTTCTCCCTCTTTTACCTGTATTGCTGTGTACTCCTCAAAACACATACTCGCCTGCACAGTCAATTCAGTGTCTTGCTGCAATCCACTGTTCAGGTGACAGATCAAGAATCATGTGCTGCTATCCTGGTGTTCCAGCTGGCTGCCTCTTCTAGGTGAAAGCAGTTGGCTACCAATGACCAGCCAGGCCCACCCTCTGGCCACTTTGTGTGAAAGATGTGATGTAAGTATTCCAGGAGGCTGCAGGACCAGGGACATGTGATTCTGACCTAGACTTGAATGATGGTGGCTAGCCGGGCAGTGTGCAAAATAAAAGAAGCGGTTATGCCCAGGCTATAACCTCCAGGCCCAAGCCAAGTGCCCAGTTTAACCAGAAACCTTGCGGCCCACAAACCTGCAGACAAGTCCTCTTTAGCAGGAAGGGATGCCCCCATTTTGCAAAGTGAGAAGCGTTTGACCTTTTTGGATGGTTAGCAAGCATCTCGCCTGGGTAAAAGATCTGGTTTCCAGGAGATACATGCAAGAGTTACGCTCTCCACCCCCTTCCAACTTCATATCATACAATCTACCTGTGTCTTTGCACAGATTAGGAGACCTCCATGCTGCTCCAGCAACTCTTCCAACCCGAGGAGTTATCACTATTGTTCCAAATGCCGAAAGATTTTAAGATTTCAACTCCAACCTTTTGTGATTGACTTTTTTTTAAATCATTTGATTTTTATTAAAGCGGTTCTGCACACATTTTATTTAGTAAATCTCTTTGCCTTCCAAATCAGGCAAAGAGTACTAAATGAAATGTTTTTTTTTTTTTTTTCACTTACCTTGTAATCGATGACTTCCGGTCCTCTGTCTCTGCGGGGGGTGGGCGGGGTCTGTGCGGGGATCCTCGTCACGACGCACTGTCTCCTGGGATCTGGTGTCATTGATCCCAGGAGCCTGTGCGGGCATCTTCCGAAATCTCGCGAGATTTCGGACACATCTTCCGAAATCTCGCGAGATGCCGGCAGATGTGCCGACATCTCGTGAGATTTCGGAGAACGTGAGCTGCACTTGCCGTTACTGCGCACGCGCAAGCTCGGCGCAGTAACGGCAGTGCATGCTGGGCCATCTAAAGTGCCTGTGGGGTTTCACATGCCCACAGGCAAGATGGCCCCCAGCACAAAAGAAGAGGATAAAGAACTTCATCGGACGAAAATCGGCAGCGATCACGAATGAAGATGGAACAGGTGAGTCCCCTATTTTTCCTATTACCCCTTAGCATATTCCCCAAAAAAAAAAAAAAAAAAAAAACCCTGATGCAGAACCGCTTTAAGCTTGTATGGCCATCTATACTGCATGACCTTCTACTATATTACCACAGCTACTTTTAAATAGCACTAAATGCTCAGTAGTGCTGCAGGGGTTTCACCCTCTTTTTGTGTATTCTGCAAGTGTTTTTACAATGCACATTACTAGAGTGGTCCATTGAGTCATTTCCCCATATGAAACCCTCTACTTGGCAACATGTTCTTTAGATTACAATCACACATTTTTTTTCTTAGCAAATGTAATGAAAGGTAAAGTATATGTGATGACAGCTGTAGGTTAACTGGATAGTTTGACACAAAAGAAAACATTATTAGCATTCTTTCAGAGGGAAAAACTATTTGTAGCACTTATGTTTTTTCTTGTGCAGGGTTGGCAATTGGTGTTCACATTTAATAGAAGAAAGAAAGCTTAAAAAGAAAATGAATGCAGCCATCACAACTAAGAAATGGTAGGCTGTAATCTAATAAAAGTTCCCTTTTGGTTTAATACTGCTTTCATTATCTGACCTGCTTCTGGACTGTCCTTGCTTGCCTGAGTTTGCTGTTCATTTCTGTTACAGACATCGGCCAGGACTTCTGACCAAGATTTTGCCTATTCACTCTGCCAACCTCTGTTTGTTTGGGTGCCTTCCTGCCTGTTCGGCTGTTACCGAACATGGCTTGTGGCCTGACCGGCTCATAATAAAGCATGGTGTCTTCTGAGTGCACTACCTACTGTACTTATGCTTGTCTGATACCAGCGAGCCCAAGTTCCAGTCTTCAGTTCAACCTCTGTGGCATTTTTGCCCTTCCATTGCTCTAGCAGACTCAACTTCCAATGGTGCTCAGCCAGGAATTGTGAAAAAAGCCCCCCTCCTCACCTCGGGCTCCTCATGAGAACACAACCATTGTAAAATTAAGCTTTTCTCCCATAAAGTGGGGGAGAGGGTTGTAATATGGTGATTGTTCCTTCCAGTCTATAAAATACAGTACAATATACAAACAGTGCAGCGCTTAAAATAACAAACACACAAATTGTGTGAATAATCAAATCGCATTAAATAAGTAATGAGAAATATTAGTGACTCCCACCAAGGAAGAAACAAATATAAAGTCAAAAATCTGAAGAATTCAAAGCGGTTGATCAAAATAACAGTCCCACATGCAGTGTTGAGAGATAGAGATGACAAGATAGCCAGAGTGTCACCCACATGCACATGCTGCACTTATCGGAACAAATGTGACCCCCCTTTCTAAGAGTGGTCAACATGCTCATTATTTACAATATCGGAGACAAATTCCCAGATCATGGACCCATGTAAATAAACCCCCAGGAACACACAGTTGCCAATAGCCTATATAGCCAGTGTATGTCACCTATGGCTCAAACTCCCAAGTATGAATGAATGAATGATTTGTATAGTGCTGCAAATGCGAACTGAATCGCCTCAAGGCGCTTGGCTGTCCTTGTTTTCCTGCTATATTAGAAGAGGTGGGTCTTGAATTTTTTCCTGAAGGCCTGATGGTTTTCTTCCAAGCAGATGTTGTTTGGTAGAGCATTCCATAGCCGAGGTCCCTGTACTGCGAATCTTCTTTCTCCCTTCGATTTGTAGAGGGCTTTGGGGATGAGAAGGCGGTTTTGGTTTGTCGATCGAAGGCCCCGATTTGGTATGTATTTTTCTATTTTCTCACAAAGGTATTGAGGAGCGTTTCCTTGTGTACATTTGTGGGTGAGCGCCCACAAGTAGGAGCGCAATCCGTTATAGATACCATGAAATGAAAGAATACTCCATATAATACATTACCATTTAAAAGATACGTTTATTACAAAAGGGTTACACTCGCATAAGTAGATCGTAATCAAGCATAGAAGCATCTAATGCAGTCCTTTCCCCAAAAACAAAAATGGCCGCTGATCAATTGTGCATGCATGGTAGAGTGTGTACGAGGCTCTTCCCTATGCTTTTCTTCAAATGACTATATCAGGGGCCTGCACACACACCACCGTCACGCTCTTGCATAAGACCCAGGAGGATCACCACCCTAATTGATTAATTAAATAATAGAGACAAGGTGGGACAGTTAATCCACTTGAGACGAAACTCAAGCAGGCAAACACAGCCCCCAAAAGGCCTATGTAACTTGCTACCATCGCGTCAGAAGATACAGTACTTAGGCTTGCTGTTTCTTCCCCATTTAGATCTGTCATTCCTGAAAAGTATGCTCAGTTGTCTCGCTGCATATTGAAATTTACAGCAATCTAGCATTGACAACATAGGTTGGCATGACATTGTAAAAAAAACAAAGTGCTAACCTTCGGGATACTGTTCCATGCATCTTCCACCTTCCACAACCTGGTTGTTTTTTTTTTTTTTTTCTGTGGCAGTTTATTCTTTGCATTGCTTTTAATGTTCTTTATTCTGTTCCATAAATTCCCCATGTTTCATTAAAGACAATGATACAGCATGAAAAACTATGTATATAACCTTGTGGGAGCTAGATCACGACAATGTGAATGACAGATTGCATTATCAGTAACTACACCCATGCGTTTTAATAGTTTAAAGCTCTAAGTCTACATTACACAGAAGAACAATGAAGCTGCTTATATATGTCACAAGCCATTTCTCATAAGCCATATTTTTTGGTTAAAAGCTAATTCCTCCTGTCAAAGTGCTTTGCAATATTTTGGGCATAATAATGGCACACAATGTTTAAAATATTGTAATCCTTACTTTTAAAAACCAACTCTCCCAGAAAGAGTCACACCTGTAATTTACTTGACAGTTTGCTGAAAGATTTAGAATTCAAGGACTTTATTTGCAGAGAGGAAGTGGAAGCTTTGACTGGTTGCCATGCCGACAGTGTGCTAAAGAAACATTCATTTATGAAACGAAATCCCTGAAGTGGCACCGCAGATAGTCATAAAGAGATTTTCTTTCTCCCTCTGTGCCCCCGAAAGAAATATACACTTTGCATCTTAGGTCAATTTTGCTTTAGACCTAAGAGTTTCATCTGCTTCTTAACCTAGTAAAATGTCTCCGTCCATCCTTAACCCAGCAATGGCAGAATGACGGAGACTGCAAGGAATGAGATGCGATCTGGTATTTCTGTTGTGGAGGATCGGGATTTGGTATTTTTCCTGTTCTTTATTCAGTTTTCATTCAGTGCCAGGGCAGTTATGAAAGCAGGCTTTGTTTGGCTCATGAGATCGAAAGGATATGCTAGTTAATTCAAATTATTAAAAAATGCCACAATTGGAAGAAAGGGGGTCTGAAACAACATGTAAAGAGCCTGCGGCAGAGTAGGGATCTGTAGGCAACAAGTATTATTGTTTAATTAAAAGGAGCTTCAGTGAAATGTTCAAGTAGGAGGAACAGTGCTCTATGGAAAATATGTTCAAAGGGAAAACACAGTGTATGTTCTGTGAGTGCATATTGTTAGATATTATTGTGCTGATTACGTTAACCACTTCAGCCCCAGAATGGGGACCCGCCTTGTTTACATAGGCAGATCCCTGTTCTGCCTCTGTGAAGAGCGATTGCAGGTGGCAGGCGGACATCGCGGCCACCAGGCACGTGCATTGGCTCCTGCGCCACAGGCCTCTGTAGCTAGTACATGAAACATACAGGTACGTTATTTCATGCAATAGAGCCACCCTGCCGCAGTACATATGCGGTGGGTGGTCTTTAAGTGGTTAAAGTGATGTAAAACCCTTCATATTTTAAGCACTTTCAGCAGCCGATTTAATCACTTACTGAGTATGCAGTTTCTTTATCTTTAAACTATGCCTATGTTCCAGTTTAAATTAGTGCCGTGATCATTGGGTGGCTCCGTGTAAGAAACCATGAAATCAGACCGAGACAGAAATACAGTTAAATCACAGTTTAATAATAAAAGTAAATAGAACAAAACGTAGTCAAAACATAGCCAAAGTTCAGGAACCGGAAAGGATAGTCAGACAAGCCAAATGTCAGGGAGCCAGAGATGAGCATAGTAAAACAGCAATCAGGATCTGGAGCCAGAAGGGATGTCAGCCAAGCAAATCTTTTAACAGGAATGCAGGAGAGCGTCTGATGTTGACTAAGGCGAAGGCAGAGATCCTCTGGGCTGGACGGCCTAAGTAGGCAGGACTGATGAGCAGGATATCATCAACAGCTGAGTACCTGTGGAGAAATAGGAGCTGGCAATTAGCCGACAGCTGAGCAGCCAGCTCAGAGAAGGAAGGGCTCCTATGGAGCCACGTTTGCATGCAGGGACTAGAATTGTGTCTCCCTACATGGTGTGTATTATTAGTAACACACAGCCTTATAGCTTAGGAATGCAAGGCACTCCTTTGCTCCTCCCTTCTCCAAGCTAACAGACTGGCTGGAGACTGCACTCTGAACTGAAGTTCAGGGAAGTAGCACTAAGGCCTGATTCACACCTATGCAGTTTTAGTGCTTTTTGCATTTTGCGGATTTGCACTACAGTCCATTTAACACGGTTTCCTATGGAACACGTTCTGTAGTGCAAATCTTCAAAATGCAAAAAGCACTAAAAATGCATAGGTGTGAATCAGGCCTAAGAGAGCAAGAGCCATTGAAAGCTGTAAAACTGCAAATGCTGGGCTAAGTTTTAATAAAAAGTTTACTGGTGAATGTTTATTTTATTGTGCTCAGTGTGTGAAACTGAAAAACTTGGGGGGGGGGGGGGGGGGGGGGGTTAATACTACTTGTAACATTTAAAGCATAGGTAAACTCTAACAATTTCTGTTAATTTTTTTTTTTTGGTCTGTTAAATATACTCTTTGTTATACAGTGCATCCGGGAAAGTATTCACAATGCTTCACTTTTTCCACATTTTGTTCTGTTACAGCCTTATTCCAAAATGGAATATGTGTCTTATTTTCCTCCAAAATTCTACCAGCAATACTCCATAATGACAACGTGTAAGAAGTTTGTTTGAAATCTTTGCAAATTTATTAAAAATAGAAAACAAAAAAAAGTCACATGTACATAAGTATTCACAGCCTTTGCTTAATACTTTTTTGAAGTACATTTGGCACCTTACAACAGTCTTTTTGAGTATGATGCTACAAGCTTGGCACACCTATTTTTGGGCAGTTTCTCCCATTCTTCTTTGCAGGACCTCTCAAGCTCCATCAGGTTGGATGGGGAGCATCGGTGCACAGCCATTTTCAGATCTCTCCAGAGATGTTCAATCAGGTTCTAGTCTTCGCTCTGGCTGGGACACTCAAGGACATTCACAGAGTTGTCCTGTAGCCACTCCTTTGTTATCTTGGTTGTGCGCTTTGGGTCGTTGTCTTGTTGGCAGATGAACCTTCACCCCAGTCTGAGGTCTAGAGCGCTCTTCAGCAGGTTTTCATCAAGGATGTCTTTGCACTTTGCTGCATTCATCTTTCACTTGATCCTGACTAGTCTCCTAGTTCCTGCTGCTGAAAAACATCCCCACAACATGATGCTGCCACCACCATGCTTCACGGTAGGGATAGTATTGGCCAGGGATGAGTGGTGCCTGGTTTCCTCCAGACATGACACTTGCCATTCAGGCCAAAGAGTTCAATCCTTGTTCCATCAGACCAGAGGATTTTTTTCTCATGGTCTGAGTCCTTCGGGTGCCTTTTGGCGCACACTACAGGTGGGCTGTCATGTGCCTTTTACTGAGGAGTGGCTTCTGTCTGGCCACTTCACCATACAGGCATGATTGGTGGAGTGCTGCAGAGATGGTTGTTCTCTCTCCACAGAGAAACGCTGGAGTTCTGTCAGCGTGACTATGCAGTTCTTGGTCACCTCCCTGACTAAGGCCCTTCTCCCCCAGATCGCTCAGTTTGGCTGGGCAGCCCGCTCTAGGAAGAGTCCTGGTAATTCCAAACTTCTTCTATTTATGGATGATGTAGGCCACTGTGCTCATTGGGACCTTTAATGATGCAGAAAAATGTCTATACCCTTCCCCAGATCTGTGCCCCGACAATCCCGTCTCTCTGAGGTGTACAGACAATTCCTTGGACTTCATGGCTTGGTTTGTGTTCTGACATGCACTGTTAACTGTGGGACCTTGTATAGACAGGTGTGTGCCTTTCCAAATCATGTTCAATCAACTGAATTTACCACAGGTGGACTCCATTCAAGTTGTAGAAACATCTCAAGGATGATCAGTGGAAACAATGCACCTGAGCTCAATTTTGATGTCATGGCAAAGGCTTTGAATACTTATGTAAATGTGATTTTTTTTTTTCCATATTTTATTTTTAATAAATTTACAAAGATTTCAAAAAACGTCTTTCACGTTGTCATTATGCGGTACTGTTTGTACTATTTTGAGGAAAAATAATTTAATCCATTTTGGAATAAGGCTGTAATATACCAAAATGTGGAAAAAGTGAAGTGCTGTGAATACTTTCCGTATGCACTGTATCTGTATTAATAAGCGCTAAAATACCTGTTGATCCTGCCAGAAATGCAGTGAGCTGATAACTTCCTGTTGTCTCTGCCTGTTCTGCACTCTTATTAGTTACGTTGTGCATTGCTCCCAGTGTACCCTGTATACAACAGAACATTTCCCTTCTATGTTATAGAGGAGAGTAGAGGACAAGGTGTTCTGCTGTCCTATTTAATGTTCTGTCCTATAATGGCAACCTTGCTCCTCCATAAATAGAATACAGTGAATGAGCGTTGTCACCCTAGGACATAAAGTGTGCTACTGGCAGCATCACTAGGTACAAATAAAAAATAAATAAAGACTGAGAATAGAAAATGAATGCAGCCACCATGTAAACATGGATAAGCTACATTTTTTGTCTTTGGGTTTATAAACACTTTAATGTGATGTCTGGTTATGTTCCGTATATTGATTATTCAGTTACAGTATTTATATCCATTTCTATTTGATGTAATTTACTGATAAGCAAATATTGAGATACAATCTCGGGTGCTATATCAATCCTTATGTATGCTGTGCTCTCCCTAAATTATTTTCTCCCTCATTTGTACCTATAAATCCACAAAGTGTTTCATTTCTGATGAAGTTCAGACAAAATACGCTATGTAGAATTTGGTTTCATAAGTAATATTTATGTTGAGTTTTACCCTGATTTACAAATGGCATTTACCTGGATTGACTGGGAGGAAGGTGTCCTTTTTGCCTTGAGTGTAAAGACAGCATCCTTGCCCTTTTCCTGCAAACTTATGAATTTATTATTAACCATTTCCCACCTAGCCTATTGTCAAGTGATGGCCGGGCAAGACTTTCATCATTCCAGGTGGATGTCGTATGAAGTCCTTTCGGAATGCGCCCCATGGGCCGCGCTGTGGCGCGATATGTCACCAGCTGTGTCCACAGGACACAGCCGATGAATGATCACTGTGCCGGGACGCTGCCGGTACCATGTGAACGATGTGACCAATCACAGCAGATCACATGACAATTGTAAACCATGGATGTCTTCCTTTCATACAAATCATTGTGTACAACTGTGTTGCTAGCTGTGATTGGTCAAAGTGATCACATGGTATAGACAAGGCCAATCAAAACCCATCTGTGCCATGTGATTAGCTGTGGCCAATCACAGCTAATTACAACTGAATCAATTTCCTTTTGTAAAAATGGTTGCTTATAACTGTGAAATTCACTGGTATAAGCAATCATAATGTGTAAAAAAAAAAAAAAAATCCTGATGATTTCCAAGAGTAGTAAAATGTGATTGTGGTAACACTGTATTCCTCTAGTCACAGTGTGTTGAAAATAATCCCAAAAAATGCTCTGTTCTACACCTGGCACCCCCTCCCCACTGTTGCGTGTGTTTGTTTTTGTGTTTTTTTGTTTTGTTTATTTTCCCCTTCCCTGTTCTGCGGACAACTCCGCTACCCCTTGTCTGCCTTAGCCCCTGGGTCTCAAGGCTTGGGCATGCCTCTTACTAAATACCTTGGACTGTCTACTTTCCAAAAGGGTAATTTGGGCAGTATTTGTACTGTCCTGGCGTTTTTGGGCCTCAAGAAATGAGATCCATCAGTACATCAGGATTGATCAATTTCATATATATATATACACACACCATAGTTTGTGCATTCTAAAATTAAGAAAAAACCCTTTTTCATACTTTTCGGTCTTTTGTCGTTTATTTAGCAAAAAATAAAAAACCCCGTGTTGATTAACCACATGCCGACCGCGCTATAGTCGAAAGACGGCCACAGCGCGGTCGGCTTGTTCTAAGTGGACGTCCTACGGAAGTCCTCCCAGAAACTTGCTCCCGCGCGCCCCCTGGGGCGCACACTCGGGAACATCCGTGACCGATGGGTCCCGAGGACCCGGCGCATCACGGATCACGGTAAACAGCCACTGATATCGACCGTTTACCACGTGATCGCTCTGTCTAATGACGGAGCGATCACATGTACACAAACCGGCGTCATGTCATGACGCCGGTTCCTCCCTCCCCTCTCTGTACCGATCGGTACAGAGAGGGGAGAAGCGGAGAGGGGGACAGACGGGACCATCGCTGTGGGCTGGATGTGTAGTGCCCACAGCGCTGGTCAATGCACTGCCACCACTGTGCAATACTCTGCAACCACTGTGCAATGCTCTGCCACCACTGTGCAATGCTCTGCCACCGCTGTGCAATGCTCTGCCACCACTGTGCAATGCTCTGCCACCACTGTGCACTGCTCTGCAACCACTGTGCAATGCTCTGCCAACACTGTAATACTCTGCCAATACTTGCCAATACTCTGCCAATACTTGCCAATACTCTGCCAATACTCTGCCAATACTCGCCAATACTCGCCAATACTCGCCAATACTCGCCAATACTCTGCAATAATTTTTAATAGAAACAAAGAATTTTTCTTTTTTTTTTTTACCAAATTTTCTGTATTTTTTGATTTATAGCGCAAAAAAAATAAAAAACCCAGCGGTGATTAAATACCACCAAAAGAAAGCTCTATTTGTGTGAAAAAAAAGGACACAAAATTCATTTGGGTACAGTGTTGCATGACTGAGTAATTGTCATTCAAAGTGTGAGAGCACCGAAAGCTGAAAATTGGTCTGGTTAGGAAGGGGGTTTAACTGTCCAGTGGGTAAGTGGTTAAATACCCCCAAAAGAAATCTCTATTTGGTGGGAAAAAAAATATAAAAAAATTATTTTGTACAGTGTTGCATGACCACGCAATTGTCACTCAAAGTGTAACAGTAGTTCTATTCCTCTCTCTCTTTGTATGAGAAATAGGGTGCCCATGTATCCCAGTATTTTTCCTCTTGTTCTTTCATTGCCAGAGTCAGATTTTCCATTTGCTGGATTTCTCTGACTCTAGTCCACCACTGTGCCCCCGTAGGTGGGGTCTCCTTTTTCCACAGGGCCGGGATACAGGCTCTCGCCGCAGTGAGGAGATGCTTCAATAGGGATCTTTTATATTTTTCAACCGACATTGGAACATCATTCAATAAAAATGCTGCCGGGTTTTCTCCAAGAGACACACCTGTAATACGCCCTATTGTTACCTCTATCATTTTCCAAAAATCTCTGATTTTTGCACATTCCCAAAAAATGTGTAACATCGTACCCTCGGATTCGCCACATCGCCAGCATAAGTTTGATACCTGTGGGAATATATCATGTAACATACTTGGAGTTTTATACCATCTGGTAAGGATCTTATATCCCCCTTCCTGATATCTGCATGCTATTGACGTTTTATGGACAGATTTCAAGATCTTTTCCTTTTGCGTTTGGGAGAATAGGACCTTCAGTTCTCTTTCCCAGGCTTGTATAAAGCCTAAGTTATCCGGGGCCTCTAGTCCTATAATTAATTCATAAAAATGTGATAGGGGGTGTCTCAAATTTTCACCGTCTAGACATATCTGCTCATATCCCGACAACCTCCGAATTTCTCGATACTTCCTGCTTTTAGAGCGGATATAGGATCCTAGCTGCATTACCCTTAAGTAGTCCAACTCTGAGGTATATTCATTTTCTATCTCTTCTCGTGTCATTAATTTACCATCCCTTGAAAAATGTATGATCCTGGTTATCCCTCTTTGTCTTAGGCCAGCGAATCTATGGTCTGTGATTCCGGGCCCAAAATCTGGAGTACCTAGTACAAGTGACATGGGACTTGGTTCCATTGATAGCTTGGTTTTTTTAAAAATTCTTTTAATTATCTTTAGGGTTGCCCCTATCAGTGGGTGTTTCTTTACTGCCATTGAAATATCCTCTCCAGTCATCCATGCCAGCCCCTCCAGGGGGACTTTGCACGCTATTTGTTCCATCTTTACCCATGGCTTCTTTTCTCTGGCACACCATTCCATTACTCTAACTAGTTGTGAGGCTTCCTGATATTTACATGGGTCTGGGAACCCGATACCACCTTTTTCTTTAGGGAGAACCAAAATAGTTCTCCGTACCCTTGCGGGTTTCCCAGCCCATATGAACCTCAGGAATCCTGACCGGAGTTCTCTCATATATCTTTGGGGGATCTTTATTGGCATGGTTTGGAACAGGTATAACAGCCTTGGCATTATATTCATTTTTATTATATTCACCCTGCCAAACCATGTGAAAACGTCTCTGTCCCATCTTTGTAAGTCTTTTTTTATTTGTTTTAACATTGGGACATAATTCAACTCAAATAGCCTACTTAGTACTTTGGGGATTTTGGTCCCCAAGTGTCCAATATAGGAATCTGTCCATCTAAAATTAAATTGTGATGTTATTTCATGGGTCAGTGAGTCGTTCATTTCCAGCCCCATTGCCTCCGATTTATTGTAATTCACTTTAAAGTTGGCTATATCGCTAAATTGCTTCAGCTCCCCCAAGAGGGGAGGCAGGGATATGACTGGGGAGGATATAAAGAAAATCAAATCGTCGGCATAGGCCGCTAGCTTGAATTCCTCAGTTACTGTTTTTATACCTCTAATATTACAATTTGCCCTTATCTTTCTTAAAAATGGCTCCATTGTAAGGATAAAGATAATAGGTGACAATGGGCAACCCTGGCGTGTTCCATTTTGAATTTCGAAATGATTTGGAAATTCTATCATTTACCTTCACTCTTGCGGTCGGGGTTGAATATACATTTTGGAACCATCTCAGCATTCCCTCCCCTAATCCAATATATTGCAAAGTAGTCCTTAAATACACCCAATCCACCCTATCAAATGCTTTTTCTGCATCTGCTGATATTAGTATTAGGGTTTTTTTTTGTCTCTGTGACCAGTAGATAGCATTTATCACTCTCTGTGTATTTTCCCTCCCTTCTCTTCCTGGCGTGAACCCTACTTGATCGGGGTGAATTAATACAGGAATATGTTCAACCAGCCTATTAGCTAAAATTTTTGAGAAAATTTTTAAATCCACATTTAATAGTGATATAGGCCGATAGCTAGCAGGCTGAGATGGATCCTTCCCCTCCTTTGGGATTACTGCTATATGTGCCAGCAGTGTCTCCTCGGGTATCCTCTGGCCTTCACGCAATGAGTTAAAAGCTGCTGTAAATCTTGGGGACAATTTCTCCCCAAAAGCTTTATAGTAGGCCAGGGTATACCCGTCAGGGCCTGGTGCTTTTCCTAAGGGCAGAAGGTTTATTACCTTCTTGAATTCTTCCCCCGTTATTGGTGTGTCTAGGTTCTGTGCTATTTCTTCTGTTAGCTTAGGCATTTCTGACAAATTCAGATAATCCCTGGCTACCTCCTCTTTCTTCTTACTTTTTTCTGGGGAGCTAGCCCCTTCTAATTGATAGAGGCCCTCATAATAACTCTTAAAGGCCTGGGCCATTTTCTCTGAGGAGTTGACTACCTCTCCTCCTTGTGTTTTAATACCCGTTATCTGTGTCTTTATATTATTTTGTTTAAGAGCTTTCGCTAACATCCTACTCGGTTTGTTGCCATACTCATAGAATGTTTGTCTATTCCTTTTTATCTTTGCTTTCGCCTGTTCTATAAGCAACGAGTTTAATTCTCCCCGTAAGTTATTTAGTTTCTCTTCCAAATTTTGTGCCTGGGATTTTTTATGGACCATTTCAACTTCCCTAATATTTTTAAGTAGGGCTTCTATCTGTGCATTCATTTTTTTTTTCCTATGAGATCCTAATGAAATAAATATTCCTCTCATCACACATTTATGTGTTTCCCATAAACCAAATGGTGTGATTTCTTCCGTCTCATTGATTTGGAAAAAAGAGTCCATTTCCTGTTTTAGTATTTTTTCATAGTCTTTATCTTTTAAGAGGGATTCATTAACCTTCCACTGCCATTCCCGTTGGACTGCTTCCCCTAAGTCCAGATCGCAACTCGTTGGTGCGTGATCAGATAGTGTAAATGATCCTATATCCGCCTTCACCAGTGATGTCATTCCAGTCTGTGAGATTAGAATGTAATCGATACGGGTATACGTTTTATATTTCGCCGAGTAAAACGTATAATCTCTATCTTTGATATGTAATAACCTCCATGTATCTACCATCTGCATTTCGTTAAATAATAGTTTTTTTATTTTCCTTAATTTAATGTATGTCATATGATAGGCACCTCTTGACGTGTCCATAAGAGGGTCCAGCGCTACATTCAGATCTCCTCCCATTATCAGTAGGCCTTCTTTATGCTGCTGTATCACCTGAAGGCTAACCTCCAGGTAATTCACCTGATCGTCATTTGGAAGATACAGATTTACCAGTGTGACCTTTTGCTGCCCTATTAATCCCTTCACAATCAGAAGAAGGCCCACCTTGTCCCTTATTACATTGAGTTCCTTCCAAGGTAGCTGCTTAGCCACCAAGATAGATACTCCACTTGATTTGGGGTTCTGAGATGTCCCGTGGTACACATTGGAAAATCTGTAATTCCCCAAATTTGGTATTCTATTATCACTGAAGTGTGTCTCTTGTAGAAATGCTATCTGTGTCCCTAATCTACCCAATTCGGCGAGTAGTCTGACCCGTTTTTCCGGAATATTCAATCCTTTTACATTGTAAGAAGTAAATTTTATTTTAGTCATTTTTAAACTGTGCCAATAAACAACGCACCCAAGGAGGAGGGCGAGAGAGAAAGAGGGGAAGGAACGGAGACCCGATGAGCGGCCCGCCGAAAGGGGAGAGGAGGGAGGGAAAGAAAAAAAAAAACCCCTAGTCTGTTCTCGGGGCAAACACCTCCGGTGCGGTATTTCCTATGCCGTTGTGTTCCCCTTCATAGAAACAGAAAAAAAAAAAAAAAAAAAAAAAAAAAAACACAAAACCCCAGACGTCCCCGACTTATCCTCCGCTCGGAGGAGGGACGCTTATTATGGGGGAAATATCCCCAAACATGTCGGGAGATTGAAACAAGCCCCAGCGGCTACACCTCAATATTTTATAGAAACATAACAATGATCCCCACTGGTTATTTTCACCATTACTGTTGATCTTCTAGCATACTATGTCTTAAACTAAGACCTAAAATTTCAATCCATATCATTTCACCTTAATCATATCTTATGCAACTTATATACTTTCATATTCCACAATATTAACGTAATTAACATCCCCTTTTTCTTTTCTTAGTTTTTCTTCCTTCCTTTCTCAGCCATATAACAACCATATATCATCCTCCATCTCCCCCCATTACTACCCCCAGAACGGTTTCATCTTTCCTTTTATGGCTCCCTCTGCCACTTCCCCCCTTCCCCTCTCTCACCCCCCCCCCTTAACAATCTCCCTCCCTCTATTTTCCCTATTCCAATCCCCTCAATCCCCCCATCCCACCCCCCTTGTAGTGTCTCCCCTTGTGATCTATCCCTCCTTATAACCCCATTATATCCCTGTTGTGTGTTTGTGTTTACTCTCAGGTGAGCTAAAAAAAAAAAAAAAAAAAAAAAAAAAAACCTTCATTTAGTGATACATATTGTGTTGATTGTTTTTGTTTATATAAGCATTATATATGTGTATGTGTATTGTATATATGTGTATCTTTATGTGTGTCTTTATACTTATCCTCTGATGTGTTTCCCCCTTCTAAATCCCTATTCTTCATCCCCCCCCCCCCCCCCCCCCCAAAAAAAAAAAAAAAAAAAAAAATTAAATTATTACCCCCTAACACCACTATCAAAAATATGCAGAAAATTACGACAAGCCTTAAAAGAGAAAAAAAAAAAAAAGAGAGGAAGGCAAAGAAAATTTCGTCCACCAGAGCCATTGTTATCATTTAGTCATCCCCTCCATAGGGGAACGTCCAACCGTATTGTTCTTTCCCACTTTTTCCTTTTGGTTGATATTATTGTTAATTCCCTTTTCTCCCTCTTCTTCTATTCAGGGAATTGACCCCCCCTCCATACTCCATAGAAACGTTTAGCCAATCAGGTATTTCTACAGCGTCCGTGTCCAGGAACATAAAAAGATCTGGCAGTTGTTCTGGGCTATGTAAAGTAAATACGTGTTCTCCTTTTTTTACGAACAGGGATAGTGGGTATCCCCATTTATAAGTTGCTCCCTTTGTCCGTAGCAATTCCAACAATGGTTTCAGTAATCGTTTCCTACGTTTGGTTTGCCAGCATAGGTCTGGAAATAGGTGTACTTCCTGATCCTCAAAGATCATAACCCCCTTAAGCCATGCCGCCCTCATAATGTCTTCTTTTATTTTAAAAAAATGAACTCGGCATAATACGTCCCTGGGGTCCCCCCGTTCCATATTCTGCACTGCTGGGGTCCTATGCACTCGGTCAAGTTCTATATGAGTCTCTGGAGGTTTTTCTAGATATAGATTAAGTATCGTAATTGCTGCGTTCCGTAGGTCTGGTGACTTAATTGTCTCTGGGATCCCTTTGATGCGTAAATTATTTCTTCTGTTTCTATTCTCAAAATCTTCAGCCTGTAATTGCAGTTCTATCAACTTTTGGTGTTGTGTATGCAATTTTGCCTCCAGTATATCAATGCGTTTATCAGCAATATCCTGCGTTGTCTCACAGTTATGTAACCTTTTATCCACTGCTTCCAATTTAACACATATCCCACTTATCTCTTCTCTTACAATTGCTTTTAAGTCAGTCATCCATATTAATATGTCTTCTTTTGTGGGGAGTGCCTGTATAAGCTGTCTAATGTCAGATTCCCTATCGCGCTCCTGTCCCCTTAAAGTTAAAGGACGTACCTCAGTTTCCACCGTGGCCACAATCTGTGGAATTATCGGGAGACTTATTTCCACCTCCTCCACGAGCTCCCTCCGAATGCTCCCGTCTGATCTGTTAGCCACGTTACCCACCGACTCCTCTGATGTCGTTTGATTCTGGCTAAGCCGAGTCATGCGTTGTGATGTTGCTCCTAAGTCCACAGACATCTCCGCGTCTTTTCTTGTAAGGTATCTTGTAATGTATGAGTGAGTGGGTAAGTTCTGTGGGTTCGCTCTGCTAGGCCCCCTTCTTCTCGGCATGAAATCAGCTCCGTACCTGACCTTTAATCAGCCCCAGGAAACAGCGTCTTTCCAAGCCTCCTCCTAAAACTCACTGCTTCCAAAAAAAACACCATAACACTATGGGGGGCATAAAAGTAAACAGTTCCCTCTGTTATGCACTTCTTTTGTAAAAGCACTCCTTTGTGGGGGGCACTGCTATTTACACTCCTGCCTCGTTAGAATGCCGTTAGAATATCGTTTACCATTAGGGTACCTGGTGACCTTGCAACGTCTCTTCCGTCTTATAACAGCTGTTATTAAACAATCTGACGCTCTGCTGCTCTGCTGTCTACCACCGTTACACTGATTTCATATGTATAGGCACCAGGTCGATCGCTTCCCTCAGTCCACACCCATGGCTTCTAGTCTTCAATTAAAACTACACAGTCACAGTAGCTAGTTCTCTGAGCCTTTCCATCTGGCCTGCACCGGTCCTCTAACACTTTGCCTCACTGTTCACCAGCTGACACTCTTCCACCTGTCGTCACTGCGGTACACTGTGAGTGCGTATGTAGGCAGTTAGCTCGGTTCACTCAGACCCTACTCAGACAGCTAGAAGCTTTATCACCTTGCAGCGTCTCACCGCTCTCCTTTCAGCCTCAGCCTTTGCCTCGCTCCACTGTCTGCTGTCAGCCGTCAGCCGTTGTCTCAGAACTCTCAGCTCCGTCCGCTCGATTCGTACACAGGGCTCCCTCCCGCTCTTCAATTTTCAAAAGCAGCGCCAACACTGTCGTCACTGGTCAGGCTCCATTCTCCTGCAATCACACGGCATCTCACGTTCTCCTGTCTGTGTAGCCGCTACGGGACACCGCTCCTCTCACTCCGACATGGTCAGAGCATACACCCCCGGAAACGGAAGTCCTACCCTGAAAGCTGTATTGAAGTGATTAAAGCAATGTTTAATACACCATGCTTTGATGTAAAAGAGTTACAAGTACTAAGTTATTTTTTTTTTTTTCAAAATCATACTAGATCATATGCTGCATCTGTCCCCCGCCGGCTCTAAGACTGCTGATTGCTCAGTTCTCAGAGAGCTGGTGACTGTAAGTCACTGCTGTCTGCTTTGCCCCCCCCCCCTGCGCACTCACTGGAGCACTGGGCTATGGAGGGGGCGGTAGCGCTGAGAGGCTGAATCAGGTGCCAGTCCAGGGTTATAGGCAGATCTCAACTTTATTGTCTTGATCTTGCCCCAGCCTGGACTGGCTCTGTAACGTCAGCTGACAACGGGCTTCAAAAGCAAAACCAAAGAAAATTCCCAGCGTAACTTGCCAGCTAGCCTACAAGAAACCAAATTAACCTGTCCAACAGTTTGCATTAAAAACAGGTTTAGTTTGCACACATTTGCAAATACATGCATAAGCTGCAGAGGCCATGACAAGGTACCTCAGTATTATCTGCAGTCCTAGCTCTATACTTTTTTGAGAGCCTCCATTTTAGAAGCACATGCATTATAATAGATAGGCAGAGGGAAGGTGAGCCTGGAAGGAGCCCATTCCTCCTTTAAAAAAAAGGGGTGCACTGGCCACCCAGCATATAGCACAATGGCAGCAAAGGTGTCCAGTGCGTCCCCTCTCCAGTATTCCTGGTCAGCTCACTGTCAGCTGAAAAGGGGTCACAGGAGTGCAGAACGAACTTCACTCCTGAAATCCATAGGAGAAGTACAGCCAAACGAGCTATTTTAATATGTTATATGATTACTTAATAAAAAGGACACACAAATAGAGTATAAAGCACTTCTGAAACTCAGTGCTAGGAAAAGCAACAAGGACACTATCGGTTTACTTTAATCCGTTAGGTGCGCTTTACAGGTGTATATGTTAAATTGTATTGTGTGACAACTTCCTATAATATAGTTCACAGATAACCAGTATGAGTAGTAACAACATTAAAGCGGAGTTCCACCCAAAGCTCATTTGTCTCCTCTCCCCCTCCGGTGCCACGATTGGCACCTTTCGGGGGGAGGGAGCACAGGATACCTGTCTTTAACAGGTATCCTATTCCCACTTCCAGGAGTCCGGACCGCGGCCCGTGACATCACCGCAGGGCTCTTTCCTCCTCTCCCTGTCGCCCGGCAAGTAGGAGAGAGGAGTTGGGCCTCACGCATGCGCAATAGGGTTCCCGGCGTGAAGCCGTAAGGCTACACTGCTGGGTAACCTTACTCGCAATGGCGGCTGATGGAAACATTGCTGGACTCCAGGACAGGTAAGTGTCCTATTGTTAAAAGCCAGCAGCTGCAGTATGTGTAGCTGCTGGCGTTACATTTTTTTTTGTGGGCGGAACACCGCTTTAAGTGATATTTAATGGAGTTTAAATTAGATTTTTAGTCATGCTGAGACTAATCGCTTCCGAGCTAAGTGCTGTATTCTTAGTTTATAGAGACATTCAATTGAGCTCTGCAGCATTTCACAAACTTAGTTGTGTGATCAATGGGGCCCAGGAGATGTTTCCATTTTTATTCGTATTGATTTATTCATTGATCTTTGTGTAAATTTAACTGACATTATTTTCATTATCTGTAGATAACAGTGGGCTTTATTTTTCAAAGTGTCTTTCAGAAAATCTCTGTGCATTTTCCTTGTCAGATTAAAACTGTCAGTTGAAGGGTGAATGTAATTGGGTCCTGCATGTGAGGTTGAATGTGATTTGGTTAATAGATAAAACCCAATTTTTGAGTGAATAGTATCTTGTCTCAGATTTTTTTTTGTCAGAGAAAACTAGAATAACTAACATGAGACTCTTTTACACAAAGTTGCTTAAACTCGTTGACTGTTGCTCATACTGGTTGTAATACTTGAAAATATTGCACAGTATAGGCCAGAAGTACTTGCTGTGTGCTCTACTGTGTGTAACTACTATTCTGGGATCTCTCAAACTAAACAAAACAACAACAAAAAAAAAGGAAAAATAGCTAGATCAAGGTTTGATCTAGGTCAGGGTTAGAGATAGGGTCAGGGTCAAAGGTCAAGGTCAGTAAAAAAAACATTGTATTAAATTAGTATTAGTGACAGTTTGTGTCAGAGTGTTTTATATAGGGTTAAAAAAGCATAATGTGCAATTGTTTAGGTTGTTCATTGGTGGTAGGATATGGTAATAGCAAAAAAAATACAGCTACATTTAAAAAATATTTTTTTTCTTCTTTTTTTTTTACTATTTTGAGCCAGCTTTCCTATGATAATAAAAAAAATAGGAGTTATCCATTACCATTTACCATCAAATGAAAGCCCATTTTTTCCTGAAAAAAACAAGGTATTATTCACCTGGAAACACAAAGCAGTTGTTATGCTATGTATAGTTTTACTAACACATGTCAAAGTTGCAAAATTATGTTCAGGTATTAGGATTGGTTTTACCCTCCATCATGAAGAGGTTAAGACCAAGATGCTCACCCAGTAAAGTTTTTAAAATGATTAATGACTAAACTTAGGGATGTTTCTCCATAATTCTCCAAATTGCAATGGAGGCATTTCTGCTACACTTTACTCCAGTCCACAAAAAACAATATGATATTAATATCTTTAATGAACACAGCAGGAATGTGTATCCCCCAAAAGTGGAGAATCACAGACCCTCCTATGGTTGGACAAGGGTTCTCTGTGATCAATGAGCTCAAAATTATGGAAGACCTTACAGCAGCTTTAAAACACGAGGAAGAGCAGTTTTACAAAACATGTTTTTTCTGGCACAGTTTTCAATTTATTCAGGAACACCGTTCTCACTTTTCTCCCCAGGTGTGTTTGACCTTTCGAATTATGTGGTGTATTTTAGGGGTACACCCCACAAGAAACTGGTGTAGTTGGGAGACCATAGTGCTCCCCCTTTTTTTTGTTCCTTCCTCCTAGCTTGTACAATCCTTTGCTACCCCCCAATTCCATTATGCTTTCACAAACTTGCACCATTTAGGAGATATTTACTATATACACTGCCGCTGATTTCATCGGAGCATGCGCACTGAAAGAATAGCCGGCTCGTGCTGTTTCTTCAGGACTCGGGAGTGACATCATCGCGGCCTAGGCCAATCACAGCGCCGGAGCCCTCAAACCCGGAAGTAACTCTGGGAAACTGGTTGGCTGTGGGAGCGGCACTGCAGGGCATCATTTTAAGGTATTTCATAATGAGCTAGTAGCGATGCCTACTAGCTCATTATGCCTTTGTCTTACAGGTGTTCCCTTTAAAAATTCATGAAACCCAAACTTAGCAGGGAATCCTATTTAAATCTGTGGTGGGGGGGGGGGGTGTTGGCGAGGAAAATCTTGATGCTAAAATCTAGTAATTTTCAAGGCTAACAATTAAGCTATTGTGCATTAAGGGCATAGGGAGCTGGGCACTGCCATGGGGGACATTTAACAAAGAAAAAAATACCTTACAGCTAGAAGAGTTTAATGTGACTTTGAGGGTAACATGTAAAAACATAATTTCTTTATATTACATGGTTGGGAGTAGTGGTGAGCCAAACAGCAGCCCAGGGTTCGGTTTGTCAGGGGTTTGCCGAACTTCAAAGAAGTTTTAGCACTGACATTTACAAAGAAAATAGTTTTCAAATTGCCAGAGAATGAGTTTGACAGCTGTCATTGCTGACTTCTTTAAAAAAAAAAAAAAAAACACCACACAGACCCCCCATTTACTCGCTTGTCTCCCACTGAACTTGTGTTCCTCTAAACTGAACAGCCAAAATTTGGACCCTACTTGGGAGATGCCGTTAAACTTTTTGTGTGTGTCAGCAATGACTGTAGTTACTGTTAATTTGCTGGACTTCCTGTTTTCATAGTTTTTTTTTTCTCCATTTTCTTTTATTTCATAGTATTCCATATATTTTTGCTGCTTGATAAAAAAAAAAACATGTTAGGGTTTAGGTCAGGTCAGGTTTATTTTTTCAGGGTTTATATTTGTCCCCCCTATTGCCAGTGTCAGATTAAACTCTGTAGAGTCCCCTGGACAGTCTAAAACCTTGGGACCCACTTCACAGGTTTCTTGTGCACACTCTCTAGTGGGATAACATTGAACAAAATAGTGTGCACGTTGGCCGCTAGATGGAAGACCTTACAGCAGCTTTGAAACACAAGGAAAAGCAGTTTTGTAAAACATGTTTTTTCTGGCACAGTTTTCAGTTTACTCAGGAATACCGTTCCCACTTCTCTCCCCCGGTGTGTTAGACCTTTCGAATTATGTGGTGTATTTTAGGTGTACACTCCACAAGATACTGGTGTAGTTGGGAGACAGTAGCATCTAGCTTGTACAGTCCTTTGCTACCCCCCCCCCCCAATTCACTTATGCTTTCACAAACTTGCACCGTTTAGGAGATATTTACTATATACACTGCCGCTGATGTCATTGGCGCATGCGCACTGAAGGAACGTCCCGCTTGTGCCGTTTCTTCAGGACCCATGCCGTGACGGGAGTGATGTCATCACGGCCTAGGCCAATTACGGCACCGGAGCCCGTGAACCCGAAAGTAACTTTGGGAAAGATGTTGGCTGTGGGAGTGGAGTGCGGACGGCACTGCAGGGCATCGTTCTAAGGTAAGTATTTCATAATGAGCTAGTAGCAATGCCTTTTTTTTTTGAATTTTTTTTCTGAGGTTTACAGCCTCTTTAAAGTAAATGTATAGGGCATTTTACTGAGCATGATTGAAGTTAAATTGCAGTCTATCTTGAAACCAAGATTTAGGTCAGCTTTAATTAACTGATTATTTAAAAATGTTTTTATATTAGGGAAGGGTGAATCTGACTGGGTTCAGTACGTAGGGAGTTAGGCAAATCGCCTTTAAAAATTCATGAAACCATAACTTGGCAGGGAATCCTATTAAAAACTGTGGTGGGGGGGATGGGTGTTGGCGAGGAAAATCTTGATGCTAAAATCTAGTCATTTTCAAGGCTAACAATTAAGCTATTGTGCATAAAGGGCATAGGGAGCTGGGCACTGCCATGGGGGACATTTAACAAAGAAGAAAAATACCTTACAGCTAGGAGAGTTTAATGTGACTTTAAGGGCAACATGAAAAAACATAATTTCTTTATATTACATTGGGAGTATATATTATATTGGGAGTAGTGGTGAGCCAAACAGCAGCTCAGGGTTTGGTTTGTCAGCGGTTGGCCAAACTTCAAAGAAGTTTTAGCACTGACATTTACAAAGAAAAATCGTGATCACTTTTATATTTTTACTTTTTGTAATGGTGGTTTTCTTTCAATAAAACCTTCCATGCTGATCTGCACACTTTTTTCTAAAAAATAAAAAAAAACATCATTCGAGAGCCTTGACCTCATCCCAAGTGGTCTTCGGCTATCAGTTTTCATACCCTGCTTGCCGTCCGGTCTGACCGTTTGGAGTTCGTGGTCCTGTGTTTGAAGCTGTGTACCAGTTTCCACTTTTTGGGTCCTCAAAGGTCCGGTTCCATCACCTCCTAGTGAGAAGTCCACGGATTACATCGGTTCGTGCCAGAGATGTTCCACCTATCGGTGTCTGGATACTACAGGCTTGTTTGACTTTCCTGTCGCTGACAGGGAGTCCACTCGCTTTGGTAAGCATACATCTGTTTCTTTATATCGATCTGAATACTTTGAAAGAGGATCCAGTTCAAGTCATTTTTGTGTCTATTTTCATTTGAAATCCACACCTGTTTACTTTATTGGGACATTTTTTATTATTTGAAGTGTGTTCATGCACTGTGGACTTTTTTATTGATTTATTTTTACACAGGCAATAATCATATGCGATAATAGTTCACTGTTTATATGCATTTGTGTTTTGATGTGGCTTATTTCACACAGGCAGTCACTCTGTTATTTACCTTTGTGATTTGAGTTATTGATTCTTGGGCACTTTTTAGTGTATCTTTCCCATGCTTAGCGCTACATTTTTTACTTTCACCAGGTTTATTTTTTCCCTAGGCAGTCTAAAACCTTGGGACCCGCTTCACAGGTTTCTCGTGCACTCTCTAGTGGGATAACATTGAACAAAATCGTGTGCACGTTGGTCGCTAGATGGAGAAGACTATCACTACGGTACATTACATATTACAAAATTTTTTACTAACTGAAAGCTGAAAGAAGATGAGACAAACTGTATTGTGAACCTGATGTCTATGGTTTATGTACTTTAAGTTGTTATTGGGTACATTACATTAATACAGTATTTTCTCTGTAGAGTATTTAAAGTAAAGTTTTTGTTTATTTGAGTTCATTCATTTTTTTTTTATCTTTTGCAAATAATTTCAGAAAGCTTCATTGTAATTTTCCCATAGACCAGTGTCCACTCTGCCTGTTTGGTAATCCAACACTGCCTATTGCCATAACTGCCAAAAAATGCAGGCAATCACCTTTATTAACATGTCAGGCAGGCCTATAATAAGAGGCAGAGGTGGTAGTAGAGCGTGAACAGGTACTGCAGGGCAAAGTGGTGGTCAGGCTATGCCATCTAGAGGCAAAACACATCTGCCTTTCTTTTCACAAAGTAGTTTAGCTACAGTATACAGCTATATCATGTGCAGGAGGTAGCTGAATGGCTGACAAATCCTTCCTCTTCTTCCACCTCCCAGGCGCAGGGCAGCCAATTGTCTGCAACTGCTCCCAATGCACCTGAAGGGGAGCATGTAATAGCCATTTTATTTATAAAACATTCAGTTTTGATTAAGCAGACTTATTGCTTATTTAGAAGACATTATTGTGCAACATTCTGTATCATTCTGGATTCTTTGTGTAAGCCCCCGTACACACGGTCGGAAATTCCGACCACAAAATTCGTCTGATTTTTTCAGATGGATTTTTGTCCGACACTTGTGTTGCATACACACGGTCGGACAAAGTTGTTGGAAAATCCGATCATTCTGAACGTGGTGACGTTCGTTGTATGCTTTGGTCTCGTAATTTGATCTGAGCATGCGTGGCACTTTGTCCGTTGGAATTCTCTACACACGATTGGAAAAAGTCAGATCGGATTTTGTTGTCGGAAAATTTGAGAGCAGGATCTCAAATTTTTTCCATCGGAAAAAGTCAGATGGAGCCCACACACGGGCGGATTTTCCAACAACATGGTCTGATCGGACATTTTCAGTCGGAATTTCCGACCGTGTGTACGGGGCATTAGAATGCTATTTATACTTCCTTTTATCTGGGACTTTGTCCATGGGAAACTTTTAGGAGGACTGTGTCAAATGTGAACAGCTTATGTGAACAACTGTTGTCACCGCAACATCTTCCACCAGAAACAAGGATGATATGTAGTTAGAAAGCCGTGTCCCACCCATTTTAGGACATATAAATTAGTTTTAGATACCCCAGCTAGTCAGAGAAAATTTGAATCCAATACTCTGTGTTGTGTTGCTTTTCTTCATGCAGCTCTCCTTGCATGTTTGTATAATAAATACTGCTACCTACCTACTAGCTGCTACATATCTACTTTTCAATTTGGCTTTAACAGTCAAAATGTTACTGAAACCCTGTGAGTTTGGGTTTTCCTATCACGCCCTCTTCTTCCTCTACCTCCTCCTCCTCTTCTGTTAATCTTGCCATAACTCTGCTAACTAGCAATAAGGATTTGGCAGCACTTTTTAATCACAAGATCACTGACTTGCTAAAGAAGGATGGCCTTGGTCATGTGCAAGCATTCCTCCTTTCAGATAGCGAGGATGAGGATGATATCGCCATAACCATACAGGGAGGGGACGTCATACAGGGTACAGAAAGACGCAGCCGCTGAAACTTACTGTAAAGTGGATCTAGTGATGATGAAAGGGTAGATGATGAGGTGGTAGACCATTTATGTGGGTAACAGTAAGAGAAGAAGAAAGTTCTAAGGGAGAGGTAGAGAAGGAGTGATGACGGATTTTGTCCATGAGCACTTTACAGAGGGCTGAAGGTAGCAGCCATCCTAATCCATCTGAAGGCACTGCCCCAAGAGTACAGGCAACTGCTATACATAGGGATGATCCAAAGAGTTCTGCAGTATCGTGCAGCACTTTTGTGGTTTGCAGACTCTGCCTGCTGTGTATGCGACATGTAAAAATACTAGCTATTTGGGTATGCATGCACAAGGAAACGCATGACTCTGCACCTCAGAGCTAGATGGAAGCAGCACCTCAATAAGATAAGTTGGCAGCAAAAAGCCCTGCGCTCCTCTTACTCGTTTCTTACTTTCTGCATCTCCCCACATCTACAATATTTTCCTGCGTATCCATTGCAACATCTTCACCCACTAGTGACAGAGATGGAAGCCTCACAAGAGGTTTTAGAGGCTTAGGATATGCCACATCAAGCAGGGAAGAGAGTCATGGGACCACACTAAAGCCCCATACACACGCTCGGACTATCCGAGGACCAGGTCCGTCGGATCATGTCCGTCATACTTTGTCCGATGTTGGTTTTGCGTACACACGGTCGGACAAAGTTGTCGGAAAATCCGATCATTCTGAACGTGGTGACGTTTGTTGCCTACGACGGGACTACGTAGAGGCTAGTAGCCAATAGCTTTGGTCTTGTAATGTGATCTGAGCATGCGTAGCACTTTGTCCGTCGGACAACCGTACACACGATCGGATTTGGTGTGATCGGACCGTGTTGTCGGCAAATCTTTCCAGCAGGAGATAAGACTTTGTCCGTCGGACAATCCGACGTACACTGTCCGATGGTGCATACACATGGTCTGATTTTTCAACAACATTGTCCGATCAGACAGAATCCATGAAAAAGTCCGACCGTGTGTATGGGGCTTAAGGAGGGTCAAGTGAAGGCTTGAACTGCTGTAGAATTCTCCTACACCCAACCCACAGTCTTTAGCAGTATCTTTCTCAAGGCACGTGTCTCTTCCACAAATCTGGAGTGGAAGAAAAGATGTCCTCAAATCAGCCCAATCTAGGCAAAACTGCTGGCTTTAAAACTGCTCCCCCTCCAACTCCTGGTGTTAGCCCTCTTTCACAGGTTAATTTCCTGTGCTACACCGCAGTGACTGGTACCCTGCTGCCATTATTTTGCTCAGAAGTTTATCCCTGCCCTCCACCAGCAGGTGAAACATAATGGGGTTGATTTACTAAAGGCAAATAGACTGTGCACTTTGCAAAGTGCAGTTGCTCCAGACCGTAGTAAATGAGGTAAAGCTTCACTTTGTAAAGAATACCCAATTACATGCAAGGAAAATAAAAAAAAAACAGCACTTTTGCTTGCACATGATCGGATGATGGAAGTCAGCAAAAATGCCTGCTCATTTACTAGGCTCAGGAGCAATTGTTCTTGCAGAGTCCAACTGCACTTTGTAGAGTGCACAGTCTATTTGCCTTTAGTAAATCATCCCTCATGTGTCACTGGCTATGCTGTCAGTGGCTGGGTACACTTGACTGTTTATTGCTCTCAAACAATTATGTACGATTTACAAATGTTTACAAGACCAGCTAGTCTCATAAAGAAGTCAAATAATGTATCAGTGAATGATAAACATAAAATAAGATAAATGTACAAACTTTTATAGTCTCAAGTGGGTTATTACAATATAACCAGAAACTGTCTGTGTTCACTCTTTGAGGTCGGTTTTCAAAGTTTCAACAAAGCTACAGTGGTTCTATTTTGAATTCAAAGTAGGTTCAGATTCACACTTTATGCCACATTCACACCTGTGAATGGGCCCAACACTGATTACATGCGAGAACCCCAGCAGGAGCTCCCAGTGACTAGCTGTTACTAACTTATGTTTGTCTAATTTATATTTTATCTTCGGGGATAGGGGGTGCATTGAATGTGAGTGATATAATGTGAGGTTGCTTTGATGTACACTGTCCATGCACTTATTTTTTTTTTTTTTCATTGCTAATGATGCAGCCAGATGCCGCAAACAAAAGACAACTTAAAGAACAGATAGTAAAAAGTAAATGATTTAAAGTGAAACTTAAGGTAAACCTTTTTCATTTTGGATAAGGGAGAATAATAATGCCTGTCAATTACTACTTTGGCAGCTGTGTTCTACTGGGGATATTTCCCTTCATTTCCTGTTCTAAAACCAAAACAGGAAGTGAGAAAAAAATCCCTTCAAAGTGAAAGAATGCTGGTTGTCACCAGGGCCATCAGAACTAGTATCTCTCATCAAAGATTTCCCCTTTATTCCTGTTTTGGCGACAGACACAAATTTGGGATTTTCCTTTTTGCTTTCACTCTTGTTTATAATGGTAAGCAGGGTAAGTTCAGGGGTGGTACAATTACCAGCAATAAAAACCTGACAGGTGTTCTAATCCCTCTCCACTCTATCTAAAAGTTACCAAAAAAAGTTGTGTTTAGTTATACTATAGGCAACCCAACCTAAAAAAGGTCCTATCAATATGAAATACAATACCCACCAAAGAAATTAACACTCCAAAATACCAACCCTGAAAAAAGTCCACTTTATTTTTTTTAAGGCAAAACTTGCAGTAAAAAATCAGAACAAAACTGCTTAACCTAAAAAAGGCTTTGCCATCATAAAATAAAAACAATATACTCTCCCAGATTTAAACCCCCAAATAATACCCCCTGAAAACCAGACTATTTTTTAAGAGAAGCTTTGACCTTTACTGGACAGCAGGTAAAGTGACCGCAGACCTCAAATTAACCACAGCATAAAACTTCAAGACAAATAAGATAAGAAACCCCAATAATTTGGGAAGAAAGCAATAAAGGGCTTTATTGCACAATGAGCTAGCAATCACTTCCTAACTGACCCTAAGCTCTCTTTATGAATTTTTCAGTTTTCCCTAAAACAATTTCCAATTAAATTACACAACGGCTCCTCTGTACACCCCTTTCTCTTTTATAGTGAGGGGTTAGCATATCTAAAACGCCTTATTGGTTCTACTAAGCCTGCTAGCCTTAGTTCAACCTCTTGGCGCTGAGCACACACAAACATGCTTGCCACCGGGAGCTTTCCAATCATGTGTCCTGCCTCCCAGCATTCTAAACCCCTCAAAGGGCTGGCAGGCGCCATTTTAAAAGGGGTTAAAGACCAAACAGTACATTATGATTTTCCCAGACATATCTGCACACAAATTTATTAGGTTTGCATATCTCAAACCTGCAGGACTCACCTTGAACCTTTGGTAATGGCAAACCCAAGCCTTATTCCTACCAATCAATGAACGGTGTGTAGGTGTGGCCAACTGCTGATTGACAAACTTGACAATCAGCAGTGAAACCTTTTCTAGGCAAATCCATGCCATGCCCAGTACCATACAGCCACTGCAAAGGTGGCAACACACCAGTGAAGTCTCTAAACCAGGCAGATAAACATGTCATTACGTAAAAGAGCAGAATTATTTTTTAAATCAGAGGTCAGCCTTTCTGATATTGGGAAGCTGCAGATCATATGTCATTTTTAACATCTCCCTTGGTTGTACCTGTTCCTTTGCTGTGCATGGGCAAAGGACTGATTCACTTTAAATGTGAATAAAGTGAAACCAATAAAACATCTGAGAGGAAACTCGTCTTCATAGGCACAGTATATTATGATAGGAAACTAACGTAATTCCCTCTTTAATTATATGTTGCTAACCATGAATATATGGAGCAAACAGTTGTGACAAATACATGACATATGCGTAGAAGGTGATTATGAAACTGAAACATGGTAACTTATTAATAGTCTTTTCCTATTCATTCAACTGGAATTATTCAAAACTACTACTTCCTTGATTCAGCTTATTATAGCTTTGTGCCCTGTCAAGTATGTTATCATTAATAAGTCATGTCATGGATATAAAAGAATTTCTTAGGTCAGTACGCAATTATTCCTTAACGAATAGTACAGAGGCACTTACTGATACCAATAATAATAAATGCTACACTATACACAGAGCTTTAGGTGTTTCCCCACATGGGAAACAGTAACTTAATAGAGGGGACAGTCTACTGAATAAAGCCAATTTTTTAAATATATTTAGGGGTTGATTTACTAAAGGTAAATAGACAAATGCAATTGCCTTATTTTCCCAAAAACTCAGTAGACATGGTAAAACTCTGCTGATTTATATCATCCAATCCTGTGCCAGCAAAAATGCTGTGTGTTTTATTTTCCTCACACCTAATTGGGTATTCTTTACAGCAGGGGTGCCCAACCAGTGGCCCGGGGGCCACATGTGGCCCGCGGAGCCCTCTGATGTGGCCCTTGACCTCCTGCTCTAAGATGGCAGGTTGGCAAGACCAGATCACACGCCATCCCAGAGCAGCAGTTTTGTGAATGAAGCCGCTAGTAGTGGAAGCAAGTGGCTGCGGAGCAGAGCCACATAAGCCAATGATTCCTGTATAGTGCCCACTCCTGTCACAGGCGGAGTGATACCAAATGCACTCCGCCTGGGACAGCAACAGCCGGCGATACCTGAATGGAAGACGGTTATTAAAGGTAAGTTTACTACTAAATTCACAGTATATATGGATATATCTGTTTTGCAGTGGTTACTGGGCTGCTTTCAAGCTGATCCGCAGGTGCAGTGCAGCTGCGGGTTACCTGCATTGAGCCATAGACTTCTGTTATTACCTGTGGGTTTGTTCAGAAAGTGCGCCACACCTGCAGGATATAATAGAAGTTTACAGAAAAGTGCAGCTAACCCGCAGAAAATCCACAGGTTTGCTGCGCTGCAGTGCATCAGGGTGAAAGCAGCCTTAGGCCCCTTTTACATGATTCGTCCGACCCAATCAGACTTACTATTCACCTCTATGGAGCAGCAGATGTAAACGGACTTGTGTCTGTTTACACCTGCCTACCTAAAAAAAATTGAAAGGGATCTGCCCTTTCCATATGGGTGAATCGGATTGGGTCAGAGGGCCCATAGAGTAGAGTTGGCTGTGTCCATGAACATGGACCTGTTATCCTCCTGCTCCGCTCATTGTGGCCCGCGACCAGTTACCAATTCGCTTAAGTGGCCCTCGCTCTTCAAAAGGTTGGGCACCCCTGCTTTAAAGAGTGAAGCTTTACCTCATTATTTTTACTAATTTTTACTAAGAAAAATGAGTGCAACCGCACTAGCAAAGTGCACAGCCTCCTTTCCTTTATAGACATCCACCCTATGGGGAAACACCTGAGGCTATTTTTATAGTGTAGTGTTTATTAATATTGGTTTGGAGTCAGGGTGATTTCCCCTTTTTCTTCCTTTGGTATCTGGTCTGCAGATTCGAGTTGCTGTACTTGACTTGACATGTGATTGGGTTCTCCATACAGGGCTTTTTGTTGTCTTTCACATGTATTGCTACCAACCAGAGAGCAGACAAAAATTACATAAATTATATATTTGTATGGCTTTTTTCTCAAAATTAACATCATTACTTCACGCTTAATTTCTGACACTTTTATAGTCAAGGACCTTTCTTCAGGACCCAAGTTCTGGAAACAGTGATGTATTAGTGGAATCAGAAAAACAAGAGAAACCCTGTATCATCCCTAAGGTAAAATGGTTGGTGACCAATTTGATTGCACCCTTCTAGGACTTTTGTCTACAGTACCTAAGAAGATTTAGTGATGAGTAAATCTCCTGAAATTTTGATTAAAGTCAATAGGGGACCATTGTTGATTGTCACTTTGGCAGGCTAAAGCCTCGTACACACAATGAGTATATCGGACAATTATCGTCAATTTTTTTTGCATGCTGGTCTTATATCGAAAATTAAGTGCTTACTAAACTTAGCAAAATTCTGGTACGACAGAATACAACTTCGGAAGTGATGTATTATCCAGACATAGACTGGGCGGAAGGAACCGCACATTCATCTAAAGCTCACCATTTCCTAAATGACTTGCAGGATAATTTCATGGGTCAGATGGTAAATGCACCAACTAGAAACAAAGTGTTACTAGACCTACTGATTACCAACCATACAGACCTGATCATGGATGTGGAAATATGAGGCAATTTAGGAAACCGCAATCACAGATCAATTAGTTTCAGTATAAATCACACAAATAGGAAGCATAAGGGTAATACAAAGACACTGAATTTCATAACAGCCAACTTCGCTAAACTAGGATCCTTGCTAGAAGGTACTAAATTGGATAAAATCTTAGGAACAAATAACACGGAGGAAAAATGGGTATGCTTCAAAAGCATATTTAATAAGGGTATTAGCCAGTGCATCTCAATGGAAAATACATTTAAAAGTGCTAATAAATGTCCTGGGTGGCTTAACTCCAACATAAAAATGCATATAAAAGCAAAGAAGAAGGCCTTCAAAAAATACAAGGCTGAGGGATCATCATCAGTATTCCAACTTTACAAAGAATGCAACAAGAAATTTAAGGGTGCAATCAGGGCGGCTAAGATAGAACATGAAAAGCACATAGCGGAGGAGAGTAAAAAAAATCCCAAGAAAATCTTTAAGTATGTAAATAGTAAGAAAGGGTGGTCAGATCATATTGGTCCCATAAGGAATGATGAAGGGAATCTGTATACTAAGGATGGAGAGATGGCAAAGGTATTACATTTATTCTTCTCCTCATTCTTCACGAGGGAAAAAGGGGGATTCAGTAACCAAAACCACAATGTTTATCCTCATGACATGTCACAGGAAGCACCTCATGGCAAACAGAGGATAGAATAAGAAATAGACTTGAAAAACGTAACATAAGTTACCGGGACCAGATGGCTTACACCCTAGGGTCCTTAAGGAGCACAGTCAAGTAATTGCCAGACCATTGTTGCAAATTTTTACAAACATTCTACTGACTGGAATGGTACCAGCTAATTGGAGAAAAAAACAATGTAGCACCAATATTTAAAAAAGGCCCAAGATATATCCCTGGGAATTACAGACCAGTTAGCCTAACATCAATAGTATGCAACCTCTTGGAGGAGATAAGGGAATATATACAAGATTTTAGATTTAAATTTTATTATTAGCAGTAATCAGCATGGATTTATGAAGAATTGTTCTTGCCAAACCAATCTATTAACCTTCTATGAGGAGGTGAGCTGCCATCTAGATAAAGGAAGGCCTGAAGATGTGGTGTATTTGGATTTTGCAAAGGGATTTGATATAGTTCACCATAAACTTTTACTGTACAAGCTAAGGTCTGTCAGCATGGACCATAGGGTCAGTATATAGATTGAAAACTGGCTACAGGAGCAAGTTCAGAGGTTAATGATAAATGGGGAGTACTCGGAATGGTCCTATTTAATTTATTCATAAACAATCTGGAGGATGGGATAAACAGCTCAATCTCAGTATTTGCAGACGATACAAAGCTAAGCAGGGAAATAATTTCTCTGGAGGATGTGGAAACCTTACAAGAAGATCTGAACAAATTAATGTGGGCAACTACATGGCAAATGAGGTTTAATGTAGAAAATTCTTAAATAATACATTTGGGTGGCAAAAATATGAATGCAATCTACTCACTAGGAGGAGAACCCCCGGGGGAATCTAGGATGGAGAAGGTCCATGCAATGCCAAGCTGCTGCAAGCAAAGCAAACAAAATATTGGCATGCATTAAAAAGGGGATTAACAATAGTTCTCCCACTCTACAAGACTCTGGTCCGGCCGCACCTGGAGAATGCTGTCCAGTTCTGGGCACCAGTCCTCAGTAAGGATGTGCTGGAACTGGAGAGAGTCCAGCAGGGAGCATCGATAATTTAAAAAAACTATTAGATAGGCACCTGAACGACCACAACATACAGGAATATACAATGTAATACTGACATAAAAGCACACACAGGTTGGACGTGTGTCTTCTTTCAACCTCATCTACTATGTAACTATGTAATTGTGTTATATTGTAATGTATTCTTTTGTTTCTGAGCATACGTGGTCTTGCTCTTCCGATTTTTTTCAGATGAATACTGTGCTGATTAAACGAAAATGGTATGATCTGGTATTGTATGAGAAATATCTTCGGATAAACTGTTGTGAGCAGCTCTTGAAAGCCGCGTACTAACGATAAGATTATTGTACAATCGCTTTGAAAGCAGTATTTTTCATCATATTTTCTGATCACATGAACTAGGTTTAACAGCCATACTGTTGAAGTCTGCTGTTTTTTGAGGTGCTTTAGACAATAGTTGTAAAAAAGGCATGAAAATAGCACCTTGAGCCTAGAATACATGTGCTTTACTGAGCTGAGTATATATTTTACGGGGGTTTGAACCAAAAAGACAGGTTTCTGGATGGGTGGTTTATGTCTGCATGTATGACTGTACTTGTGTGCAGATCTATAGCCAGTTGTAGGTCAAAAGAAAAGTGGTCCAATCAAAGCAAGCAGTTAAGAAAATGTCAGATATCCACCAATATTGCTCAGCATTCAGTCAGGGTTTACTGAAGCAACCCAACCACAATGTAGAGAGAATCTGCACTGCTATTGTTTTTCATGTAACAACATTAAGTAGCTTTTAACAGCAGGCACTGGAGACTTGAACAAAGGCTTCACCTGGCTACAGAGCAATTGGAACATGCAAAGCATGCCAAACTTGAGGACCTCCAAAATGACAGGAAATGCAGGACTGCTCTAGACTCTTCAATTGAGGCAAATAGCCGTGTCAAGCAATATGGCATTCAAGAGTTGATGGTTAAGTGATTGCATAGTGGATAATGTAATACCTATGTCAAGATGTAAAGATCATTGCACGGCTGTTGTAAAACCCAATAGGTCGGTCCCCAGACAAGAGACCTTGTTTTCTGCCTAAAGGCGGGAAGGGGGGGGGACTCCGTACACAGGTGGTGCACCTCGTCCCAGATTCACCCTCCCTTTAGAGGGATTTGCCACAGACAGTGGCATATTAGGTTACGGTTTTTAGATGGATTTGTGTGTTTTTTTGTTTTGTTTTTTCTCCTCTTCCCTCCTTCTCATCAGATGTATCCATGGCGAGAGAGCTCAGAAGGCTGGGAGTAATGAGAGAATGGCAGGTAGATTGAAGATTGTATCATATAATGTCACATGATAGCAGAGATAGTTTTTTGCAAGAGACGCACTTTGTGGCAGGGTCGACCCCTAGTATGCCTCCTTTTCCATATAATCAATGATTTCATGCACCTTCACCCATTCCTAGGGCTAGAGGAGTTACAATAGCTATACACAAAAAATGTCCCCTAGTACCCACAGAAATACGAGTAGGTCCTGAGGGTCGCTTTCTTTTTGTTAAAGGAAAGATCCAGGGCCAGTGTTATACCTTAGCTACTATATATGCCCCCAATAGCCATACCGTTAAATTTCTAAAACTTAGGATATTCTGGGGAAGTTTCGAGAAGGTCTATTGGTTATGTGAGGGGATTTTAACATTACCTGGGACCCTAGTCTAGACACCTCTTCAGGGGAAAACCTTTGTGTCTCTTTGTGTTAAGATATGTTAAACAGCGCCTACGCTCTCTGCATTTGGTGGACAGTTGGAGGGTGCTGCATGAGCAGGACAGGAATTTCAGTTATTACTCCAAGATACTCAATGTATATTCAAGGATCGATATGTTGTTGATCAATTAATATTATCTGAATTATGTAAAATCATCAACTATCGAGTCAATCAATGTCAGACCATGCTCCGAAAAGTTTAACGATATGTCCGGCATCGATTGGGAGCCTGGAAAGAACATGGCGATTGAATGAATCTATTTTGGATGATAAACAGAATGTGGAATCCTTGTCCCACACATTAGCCCTATACTTTGAGACCAATATATCAGAGACGGGGTCTGACCAAGTGATATGGGAAGCCCACAAGGCAGTCATCAGAGGGGAGTTAATTTCAATGGGTTTGCATATTATAAAAGAGAGACAGAGGGAAATGGTCGTGCTCTTAGAGGAAATACATAAACTTGAAATTAAACATAAGGCCTATTTAAAACCTGGGGACATGCAGAGACTGGAGAAACTGCGGGCAGACTTAAAACAGCTTCTCAATTGAAAAGTTCAAAATAAACATAGATACTTTGCCCACCAATTCTATGAACAGGGGAATAAGGGTGGGAGACTATTGGCTAGACAACTAAAGAAACAACAAGATTCATGCCATGTTCACACTATAAAGACAGGCGATAAGCAGATAGTGGACTCCCAAGCAATAGTAGCTGAGTTTCATCTCTTTTATGCGTCTTTATATAACATAGACTCAGTTCCTGTGGGGGGCGGAGGAGGGTGGACGTTTTGATAGAATTTGGGAATATCTTGAGGCCTCGGGGCTACAGGCCATTCCATCTGCGGCCTTGGAGGAAATGGAAAAAGCAATCTCCATTAAAGAGCTGGGCGGAGTGATTGCAGCTTTGCCATTAGGTAAAAGCCTGGGACCTGATGGTTTCAGAAATATGGATTATAAAAAGTGTTCCTCAATTCTGTTGGTTCCTCTTTGCAAATACCTTAACTCTATCTCGGTCTCTAACCCACTGCCTCCAGCGGCACTGTTGGCTTATGTGACGGTTCTCCCAAAGGTAGGCAAAGGCCCTCAGTACTGTGCCAGCTACAGACCCATCTCACTCCTTAACTCTGACACTAAGCTCCTGGCTAAAATTCTGGCCCTAAGGTTACAAGAACATATAGTTAAATTGATTCACTCAGATCAAACAGGATTTATGAAGGGTCAAGAGGCTAGAGATAATACTATTCGGGCCATGCATGTATTGCATTGGATGCATAATGGACCGAACCACTCCCAGAGTGTAGTAATTTCAATGGATGTTGAAAAAAGCATTCGATAGGGTGGGGTGGGAGTTTATGGTCAGAGTTTTGAGGGAGAGGGGTCTGAGAGAGTGGATGATGGGATGGGTGAGGGCACTGTATGCAGATCCTAGAGAAAGGGTTAAAGTTAATGGTAGACTACCAGATTATTTTGAGATACAGAATGGGACTAGCCAGGGATGCCCACTGTCCCCATTATTATTTGCAATGGTGCTGGAGCCCTTTCTGTGCACGATTAGGGAAAATAGGAAGATCAAGGGGATATGTATTGGATCAACGGAACATAAGATCTCAGCTTACGCCGATGATCTACTGTTGTACCTCTCCTCAAGAGTGTTTGACAGGACTGATGTTGGAAATAGACAGGTTTGGCCTTGTATCTAATTTTAAAATAAATATTGAGAAATCAGTGTTGATGCCAAACCATGTGCCTTTGAGGATTAGGACCACCTTGCAATAATCTTTTCCTTTTGTTTGGCACCTTGATTCTATATTCTATTTAGGGATCTATATCTCTTCAGATATAAAGCACCTATATGACCTAAACTATGGACCCTTGATGGTATCCATAATAAAAGATTATACTCTGACATTGTTTGCCAGGTAAACGCACCTAAAATGAGTGTAATTCCCAGGCTTATTTACGTTTTACATACCGTACCCATAACATTCCCACAGATATTCTTTAAAAAAATACAAAGGGCTTTTATGACCTTCACGTGGGGGGATAAACATCCCAGGTTGGCACACGAGATTTTGAGGAAACCAAAATGGGAGGGTGGGGGAGGACTCCCGGATATAGCGTTTTATTACAGAGCCATGGCCCTGGTTCGTATAATGAACTGGTGCCATGACTCGGCTGGTAAAAACATTAGCAGGTAGGAACTTAGCCGGAGCCCCCCTAGATTATAGGGGGGTTGTCGGAATATGCATCTCCATTGACGAAGACAACATTATCCATTTGGAATAGAATGAACAGTACGGGAAATTCCCCCCCCCCCCCCCTAATTTCCCCTATAACACCATTGGAAGGATTTCCCTGGTTTTCCACGGGGGAAAAGAAAGGGAGTTTAGATCGCTGGGGAATGGACGGGAATTGCGCTGGCGTGGCCCCACAGGGCAAATTGCTTCCATTGGTGGATTTGGTTTGAATACTGGGGGAAGTACCAATGGCTGTATGGAAATACCGTCAACTGACAGACTTGTTCAATAAGTGGAAGTACCAGATCATGCCAGCGAACCTACTACTTACTACTTTTGAGGAATGGTGTGTTAAAGTGGTTGTAAACCCTTTACAACCACTTTAAAATACAGGCAAGCCTATAATTAGACTTACCTGTAGCTGGACTGGATATCTCCTAAACCTGCATGGTTTAGGAGATATCCCTCTATTTGCATGTGCCGTCATACGGCACATGCACACTTAAGCCAATTGAGGCAATGGCACGTACGTGCCGTTGCTTCAGTTGTACTGTGCCATTCCCAGCGTCTCCTGCGCATGCGTGGGAGTGATGTCATTGCGGCTCCAGCCAATCACAGCGCCTGAGCCGCGATACCCGAAAGTAACCTCCGGGATAGATGTTGCCGGCCGGAGGGGGAGACGAGGACGGCTTTGGGGGCTTCGTTCTTGGGTAAGTAATTCATAATAAGCTAGTATGCTATGCATACTAGCTCATTATGCCTTTATCTTGCAGGGTGTTCTTTTTTTTTTTTTTCAGGAGGGTTACAACCGCTTTATCTTATCAGAGCCGGGTCATCTGTTGTCTCAAATTTATAGGCTGGTTCTGAGCACCCAAAATACGACAACTCCCTATTTAATTTGAGAATGGGAGAGTGAATTGGGCTATCATTTTACATCAGAGCAAATTAGGCCCCATGCACACGAGACGCAGATGCAAACTCTTAAAAAGCAGAAACCTGCGTTTAAAAATGCGCGTTTTGCTGTGTTTTCATGCCGCGTTTAGACGCGTTTAGACGCGTTTGCGTCTATAGGCATTTGTAAAGATAACATCATATAGACCCTCCCCAAGCTCAGAAAGCATGTATTATTAACTATTTCTGCCATTTTGATCAGAGTGAGCAGCAGAGAGAGCAGTTGTACACTTGCATTTGCCTCTCTTTCTGTGTTTTTTTTTTTTAAATGGATCCCATATTGAATATATGTCAGGAAATGCTCCTGATGTTGCTCTTGATGCGGCAGCAAAGTCGTCGCAAATTTGCATGAGAGGTCCAGAATCAGAGCTTGTCGATATTGGACCCATCCATTGATGGCACAGCGAATGTCCGTTGGATATTTCACAAACATGTATGCATTTCACAAACATGTATGCATCAGTGAGTATATATGCTCTATGAACTCTAAACTAATTACGACATTTTAAACAATTTTTCTAGTATTTTTTATGGTTTACCATCATATTTCTGAGTTTTCTGCTCCAAAAAATTGGGTTCCTTTAAAAAGGCTTATAAACGCAAACGCGGCTAAACGCAGGTGCCTGTGTTTAGCCGCGTTTAGCTGCGTTTTGCGTCTGAAAAGCAGAAAAGCAAAGTGTCTGAACGCATTTTTTTGCTTCTGGAAAAACGAGGTTAAACGCAACTGCATAAAAACGGGAAAAAACTAGACTGTGTACATGGACACATAGGATAACATTGCATGCGTTCAGGTGCAGTTGAAAAAAGTGTCCAACTGCCTCTGAACGCGCGTTTAACAGCGTCTCGTGTGCATGGGGCCTAAAAAGGCTGATGGGAGTGACACACCATACTTCAATAAGTTCCCGTATACAGGAGATGTCTTTTAAGTTCCTGACAAGATGGTATCGTACACAGGCTCGATTGGCTCAGATATATCCATCGGCGGATGTTAACTGCTGGAGGGGATGTAACCAAAGGGGTTAATTTCTGCATTTATGGTGGCATTGCCCAAAGATTAATGTTTTCTGGGAGGAGATAGCCCCTTGGATTAAGAAAATTACACTTAGACCCATAGAACTCTCTCCATTACATTTTCTTTTTCATGGGATGCCATCATCTGCTAGGTTTTATAAGAGAAGCGTTACTCCCCATTTGCTAAATGCAGCCAAAATATTGATACCTCGATTTTGGAAACAGTCTGGATGTCCCACTATAATGGATTGGAAAAGGGAGGTGGAAAAATAATGGAAGCGGAGAGATGGATGCATATGGTTAAAGACCAACAGAATAAATTTAAGGATACATGGGCAGGATGGCTGTATTACTCTCCAGAAATAGGGGTGGATTAAACCCTTTTGGGGGTAATGTTGTGTTATGGATTGGATAGTCCATGGGATGCGTCTGGTGGGGTGAAGTTGGGAGGTTCTTTTTTTTTTCTTGTGTTGTTTCCTCCTCTGGGAGAGATGATTGATATCATTAAAGGAAGAGGATAAGTTATAATAATAAATTAGGCACGGGATGGGTAACACGTAATGGAATCACATAAAGAAGGGTTGATTAACCGCTTAAGGACCACCTCACGCCGTTATACGTCGGCAGAATGGCACGGCTGGGCACAACCACGTACCTGTACGTGGCCCTTTAAGAGCCCAGCCATGGGTCGTGCGCGTGCCGCCGGCACGCTCGCGACCCAGTCCTGAGCTCCGTGATCGCGGCCGCAGGACCAGCGGACCCGATCGCCGCTGGTGTCCCGCGATTGGGTCACAGAGCTGAAGAACGGGAAGAGGTCTGTATAAACAAACCTCTCCCCGTGCTTCCTAGCACGACTGACACTGATCGGCTGTTCCCTGTCATCTGGAAAGCCGATCAGTGACGTCAGACGCAAAGTCACGCCCCCCTACAGTAAAAAAAAAAAAAAACACACACACACTTAACCCCTCCCCGCCCCCTAGTGGTTAACTCCTTCACTGCCAGTGTCATTTACACAGGAATCAGTGCATTTAAATAGCACTGATTGCTGTATAAATGACAATGGTCCCAAAAATGTGTAAAAAATGTCCGATGTGTCCGCCATAATGTCGCAGTCACAATAAAAATTGCTGATCGCTGCCATTACTAGTGAAAAAAAAAATATTAATAAAAATGCTATAAAACTATCTCCTATTTTGTAAACGCTATAACTTTTGTGCAAACCAATCAATAATCGCTAATTGCAATTTTTTTTTACCAAAAATATGTAGAAGAATAGGTATCGGCCTAAACTGAGGAAGTTTTTTTATATATTTTTTGGGGATATTTATTATAGCAAAAAGTTAAAAATATTGAATTTTTTCAAAATTGTCGCTCTATTTTTGTTTATAGCGCAAAAAAAAAAAAAAAAAACGCAGGGGCGATCAAATACCACCAGAAGAAAGCTCTATTTGTGGGAAAAAAAGGACGCCAATTTTGTTTGGGAGCCACGTCGCATGACCGCGCAATTGTCAGTTAAAGCGACCGCGATGTCGTTGGTGGAGGCCGAAAAAAGGGGCCTGGTCCTTTGGCTGCAAATTGGTTTGGGGCTTAAGGTTAAAATGATGGAAAAAGGTGGAGAGGTAAAAAAAAAATTATAAAAATGTTTTTATTTTCAGGGTGTCCCACCACTTTAAGTGGTTAAAATGAAATAGTAGAGTGAGATTATATTGAATTAAAACACTTAAAACACTAAATAAGACATGAAAACAGTAATTTGAAATTATTATTATTTTTTTTTTTTATGTTTTTTTGACACACGTAATAGGGTGCTGTAAAGCCCCCTTCTTAATTATACTTTAAATAATGTTTTGCACAAATTGAGTTTTGATTATGGGTAGGTAAGAGGGTGTTTTGTTTTTTTTCTCTTTCTTCCTCTGTTTTGAAGAGGACATGATCAAGGACCCAGTGTGTTTTCTTGGGGTGGGTTAGTGTGGTGTATGTTAATGAAAAGATTTATATAGATATATTGTGCAATGTGTATTTTTATGTTGTATGTTGGAATTTGTCTTAATAAAGAAAAAGTGATTATAAAAAAAAGAGTAGAATGCGGATGACAACCCCAGCAACCTGGGTGTCAAAAATTTTGGGCTGCCGTAACATACCAGTTCCAACAGTTCCCTGCAATTAGATTGTAAGCTCCATGAGCAGGGTCCTCCTAATTCTTCTGTATTAAACTGTATTGAATTGTATTGTTCCCCCTTTTTTATTGTATAGCGCTGCACAAACTGTTGGCACTATATAAATATTATATTAATAATGTCAAGTGCAGACCTGCTCCCGCCTACCCGACACAGTTGTATTGGCCATCAAAGTAGTGCCTCCATTGTACTGTTAAAGTGTGTTCAGTACCTTTAGGCCCCTTTCACACTGGGGCGTTTTTCAGGCGGTACAGCGCTAAAAATAGCGCCTGTACACCGCCTGAAAAAATCCGGCCCCATTCACTCCAGTGTGAAAGCCGGCGGGCTTTCACACTGCAGCGGTGCGCTAGCAGGACGGTCAAAAAAGTCTTGCTAGCAGCATCTTTGGAGCGGTATAGGAGCGGTGTATTCACCGCTCCTATACCGCTCCTACCCATTGATTTCAATGGGACACCGCGGTAACACCGCGACAATACCGCGGAGCTTTGCGGGGGATTTTAACCCTTTTTCGCCCGCTAGCGGGGGTTAAACCCGCACCGCTATCGGCCGAATACCGTGGCTAAAACGACGGTAAAGCAGTGCTAAATATATATATATTTACATTTATATATATACCGTCGCCGCGGCTCCCGCCCCAGTGTGAAAGGGGCCTTATGGTCCCAACAAGCTTATTCTAAAATAAAATCTTAGGGACAAACAGTTTGAACACTTAGATAGTGGGGGTGATTTACTAAAACTGGAGAATGCTAAATCTGGTGCTGCTGTGCATAGAAACCAATCAGCTTCTAACTTCAGCTTGTTCAATTAAGTTTTGACAAAAAAAAACTGGAAGCTGATTAGTTTCTATGAAGTACTGCACCAGTTTATGCACTCCCCAGTTTTAGTAAATCAACGCCAATGTGTATACTGTGTTAGTGCAGTGTTTTCTACCAGCCTTGACCATGTGCTAAAAATGTAGGGCTTAGTTAGAGAAGTGACATTTTGTGAATCACTAGTTCTACTCATGAATATGTGTGTCAAAGAGTAGAAATTGGATTTGTCAGAGAGGGTGACATCATTCCTTACATGTTTACATGCTTCTGAAATGCCTTTAAGGCCTCGTACACACAGTACGAAAATCAGAAGGGAAAAGTCTGAAGATGAGCTGTCTGCGGATTTTTGAATATGTTAGTACAGTGCATTCAACAGACGATTTGACTTTTACATCAGATAAAAGCTGGATGTACAGTCTATAATATTTTTGTCTGATGTGAACTGAACATCTGATTTTCGGATGGTCAGTACAGAAATCTGTTACACAAAAGTCAAAAGTACAAACAGCATGCTTGGAATCAAGGAACGACTGGGAAGAGTTCGGTCTTGTAAACTACTGTTCGTAATCGTGACGCGGCAATTAATGAAATGTCAAAATTCTCATATTCTTTAAAGTTGTTGTGAACCCTTTTGTGTGACTTTTACCTATACTGTAGGTAAGCCTAGAATAAGGCTTGCCTATAGGTAGTGGAAATATCTCCTAAACATGCGCCGTTTAGGAGATATTTCTCTTGTAGTGCACCAATGTCGTCGTCAGCGCATGCGCTGTGAAGAAATGGACTACCTTGCTGTTTCTTCCCCCAGCGTGTGCTGTGACTGACGGCTCCCACACACAATGCAGGATTTCCCTGCAAATAACAGACATTTTGTAGATAGGGTTGAGCTGGAAAACATTATGTGGCACTATATAGACTGGTAATGGTGGCAGGTGTACTTTTTTTGGGAGGCTAGATGACACAAAAGTTTAATCTGTAATATCAGCAGCAGGGGTTGTGTAGTCATTGATAATCTACGACGGGCTAATTTTAATGAAAGTAAGATGGTCTACACTGTCAGGGGGCAGGTGGATTTGCCTCTCTGAACAAAGCAACCTGTTGCAGATTCTGAGACAGCAGGGAAAGACAGAAATGACAGTTTATACTGTCCAAGCTCCTGCGAGGTCTCCAGCATGAACATCCAAAAGTCCATGGGGTCCTCAGGATGTGTCCACATCAGCAATGTAAACAGCAAACGTGGTTCAGGTGCTGCCTGCATTCGGGCATGGCCAGGGTAATTAAAAAAAAAAGTGGCCCTGGGGAAGCTATTGCCACCAGTGATGATCCTTTCAGGGATCAAAGGATAGTAGGCATGTTGGTCATCAAAGCGGATCCTGCCACCACCAGGAAATGCAGCAAAGAGTTTTTTTCTACATCACATCCTTAAAGTAATACATTTTGGGCTGGTGGCAGGTGTTGGCCCTTTTACCCATGTATCAGAGGTCTAATAGTTTGACTACCCAATAGTGGTCCATTTCTTCGGCTTGAATCCTGGGTTCTTGTGCATCTGAGCAAAAAAGACTCCATTTACCACAAATTGCCTGCAGTAGAGAACCCTGAGTCCTCACTTTTGCTGAGGACAAAACTGTTCTCAATAATCGCACTCACCAACATATAACACATCCAGCCAGCACTCTAACCTCCTCCCCATATTTCACCTTGGCCTCTTTTTGCCTCACAGGGATAGATGAAAGGGTCCTGTTTGCTCTGAGACAGCAACAGGTCCTCCTCTCCATCCTGCTGCTGTGCCTCCAGTGCCTGGGCTATCACAAGTCTCCTTGTTCACCATTTTGGTCACCTCTTCAGGTGCCACAATGCTGCATATTTCACAAATGACACACCACTGACACTTGTGAAAATAACACGTGAAAATAACTCAAGCTCACCAGAGCCATTGTCACACAAGCCTTGCCTGGCTGAAGATCATGTATGGTCAGCCACCTCAGTGTGGCTTATGTGCCCCTAGACATACTCTGCAATATAGCATGGCAATATTTTGCCTGAGATGTTGCATATTCTGTGGATCATGCAGGAAGGCTCTTTCCAAGAAGTAATTTACAGTCTTCGTGGGACACAGCCCATATACCTTGAATTATATTTCAAAAAAAGATCCGGCACTAGGGTTGTTCTTAGTTACATAAGCCATAAATGTTTAACTGGGAATACCATCATAGCGGTGGCTGCTTCAAACCCATCTGAACAGGTTGGGATAAGAACAATGCAAAACAGTTATAGAAGCATACACCCACCTGTATCTCTGTACTGTGACATTGCATCAGTGGAAATTCCCCATACATATAGATCACATGGTCAGCAAATGATATTTGAATTCAAGTAATTTTATTATAAGTCAATAGCATGCCATTGCGGAAAAGATGGTTAATTTATTCAGTTACTCGTTCACAAGGTGTAGGAGTGAGGGACACTGGTGTCCCCCAGTGAGAGCAAACAAGCTCGGTTGAAGTTTTGGCCACTGCCAAGTCACCGAATGTGATGTGGTATGGTACCAGTAATTGACGCAGCTGAAGCTCCAAAACTAGGGCAGAACTGCCTCTTGAGGTCTCCACAGCAATGGAAGCCCTCCGGAGTTGCCTAGACAACACATATCAGCACATGTGCCTTTGTCAGGTTGAGGAATTGTTATGGGCTGTGACACATAAATAGTGGAGCCGTTGATGTGTCAAATACTGTCCCCCGTCAGATAGTGTCCACCCTGTACTGCGCTGTGAGTCCAGGTTCAAGCCCCACCAGCCAAGTGGACATAGAGTTAGAATAAAAAATAGCCGAGTGTACCATCAAATTTTAACAAAGAAGTTCTATTACCATGGTAGCTGACCCGATGGGTAAGTGATTACAGTATATGGATTCTGAGTGATATGGCGGCCCTCGACTCGACCCTGCGGACCTCTCTTCTTCCCTTCCTAGTTTCTTCTCTTCCTATCTTTCCTTTCATCTCTATCTATTCCTATTATGATTTTGAAGCTCTTTCCTACTTCAGAAGATAATTCCTCTAATAAACCATTTACATTAATATGCATTATTGTTATATTAGTAATTACAGTTGAATATATAATTTACATTGTATTAAATATAGAACTCTGAGCTTCATTACTTCTGTTGTATATTATGAATGAATGAATGAATGAATGAATGAATGAATGAATGAATGAGCGTACCATGTACTTATGTACTTAACCTATTGTCAAATACTCTATTGTATGTTTAATAAAATCTTTTTGACAAGGAAAAAATAGCCGAGCGAAGCGAGCCCGCGATGGGCCCTGTTACTATGTGCTACCCTATGTCCACTTGGATGGTGAGGCTTGCAACTGGACTCAGTGCGCAGGCACCGTTCTTCTTCGGAGACTTTCGGTCTCCTTGTCCTCTGTACTGCGCAAGCGCTGCGCCTGCGCAGTATGGGGCGGACACTATTCGATGGCCGGACAGTTTTTGTCAGAACACCGGGAGGCTGAACAAATCAGCCGCTTACAGACTTAACTCTTGGTGTGGAAAATCATAAAAACACCCTTTATATACATTATTCTCTGATTAAGAACTGCATCATTTAAAAAACCTTTTTGAAAAATGTTTAACATTTCAACTCTACAATAAAAATATATAATAAACATATAAAAACATATACCGGTATTTACATTGCATGCAATAAATATATTATTCAAGTCCATAAATAAGTAGTTCATGTGCAGTAATAAAATTACATATAACTGAGAAAAATAAATGTAAATGTATAAAATAAAAAATATAAATATAGCACTATACTCTAGGTTTGAAGAACCCATATGTCCTTATGATGGATACTGAAAAGGAACACAACCAGGCTATATATATATATATATATATATATATATATATATATATATACACTTTACATTTAAATCAATAAGGATAGATCAGAATTATTAATGGAATTAATCCCCAATTCCTCATTCAACCCATTCAGGGACTTATAAATCGAGAGGGTCTCATGTTTACATAATATTGAGAACCTATCATTATCTGTCAAATACCCTTTTGGTATGATTTCAGTTGCCAGGACGGTAAGGGACTCAATATCCTTACCCTGATGTAGCAAAAAAAGACATGGGACACTATGTTTTTTTCTGTTCCCTCTTTTATGAATCTGCGGTGCTCTCCCACTCTCTTGCATAGGGTAGGAATGGTACATCCAATGTACAGTAGATTGCAGGGGCACTGCAGGACTTAGATTACATACTCCATAGAACACGTTATAAATTCACTAATAGTAACATCATTACCCTTACTGTTCTTGAAGGAAGACTGAATGAATGTTAAATTGGCAGGTCAGACACTCACACTTTTAATACTGAAAGATACCTACTCTCTGATCAAAAAACAAATGGCTATCCCCCTGTCTCCTCACTGTGGGGTATTTTAGCTTACTGGGTGCAACAAGATTATTATTTTTTTTTAATTAAAACGTTTTTATTTCCCCAAAAAAATTATTGTACAATTTTCCAATGCACATACATTATGTCTTTTGTTCAGCACAATTATTATATATATTACTCACGTAGGTGATAGCCAGAAGTCTCTAGTCAATTATAAAGACTGTTACAATGTAGCAATACAGTATATCTTTTGGGGTATCAATATATCCTTTGCTATTATATAGATTTGAAGAGAATGAGCTGTATGGTACAGGTCCAGTAGGGTGGTACATTAAAGGAGATGTGCTCTGCAGTGCTACACACATGTGTCAGTTGTATTAAGCCAACGGTCCCAGACTTTGTTATATTTTGCAGAGCACCCTCTGTTAATGTAGACACATTTTTTATAGGGCAATGTGCTATTAACATCAGTTTTCCAGTCAGATAATCTAGGGGGAACCTGTCTCATCCAGAGTTTAGCAATAGTTTTCCGGGCAGAAAATAGGGTCTCCTGCATAAAAGTTTTGGTGTATTTGTCAGTGTCAGCGTCTGGGAAAATACCCAGTAGGCATGGCTTGGGGTCTAGGGTCAGCGGAGATCCCATATTGTCATGAAGAAAATCTACCACTTGTTTCCAGAAGCCCTGTATGTAGGGCAGGACCACAGGATATGGTAGAATGTGCCTGTTTCTCGACTATATAATAGACATGTGGAGGGTTGTCCCTGGGTAAATTTCACTATTCTTATAGGTGTGAGGTATGCGCGGTGTAGGATGTATGTTTGGGTCAATCTGTCAGAAAGCTTGGGTGAGACAGCTTTGCATGCGTCCAATGCTTCACTCCAGTCCTCGTCTTCCAGGATTCCTAGGTTGGGTGTAACAAGATTTTTAAGTGTACACACCTTTTGGAAGGTGATCTGGGACACCTGAGAAAGGTGTAGACCTAACTTGGGGTTGAGTCAAAATATATGCCAATGTTTCTTTATGATCTTAGAGGTGGCCCTATAATCGCCATTGAACCCCATAATAAATCTGACATTGTTTGAATTAGATTTGGATGTCCTTTAGTTTTAGATGGATTTGTTAAAAAGGTATTATAAACATTTTGTATCAAGTCTTTGGGGTACAACTCCTCTTGAGCCTATGGAATTTCCTGCAGGTATATTGTTTTTCCAGGAAGGATGGTGGCAACTCGCATAGTGTAAATATGAGTTGCCATCACTAGGCTTACAGAATTTCTTGGTGATAATAATGTCTTGTTCATGAGTAAGCTCAATATCTAAAAAAAACTGACTAGTGAAATCGATGATATGAGTGAAACAAAGACAGAAAAATTTGGTTATTATTGTAGTGAGACACAAATGTCATGAAGGTCTCCTTGTCTCCATTCCAAATTAGCCCCTTATGCCGTGCCCTTGATTTGCAAATATAAATTGTCCAGAAATGTAAAGTAATTATGTTTTAGACAACATCTACAGGAAACTGGGCCTGTCAAAAGTTAATATTCGGATCTTTGGACAAAAAAATTTGGAGTGCTATTAGACCATTCGTGATGGCGAACCTTGGCACCCCAGATGTTTTGGAACTACATTTCCCATGATGCTCATGCACTCTGCAGTGTAGTTGAGCATCATGGGAAATGTAGTTCCAAAACATCTGGGGTGCCAAGGTTCACCATCATTGTATTAGACCTAACTCGTGTTTAATCAACATATACAGTGAACTTACGTAGAGAAAAGCCCACATGTATCGGTCGTTCCAACTAAAAATACAAAGAATATTAATCATGTGTCCAGAGTCTTGAATGTAGGAAGGCAGTTGGGAAACTATTGGCTTTAGGAAATGGTCTATATATTGAGACAAGCCACTTAAAAACATATTAGTACTGGTGACAATTGGTCTAGCTTGAGGGCAGTCCACAGACTTATGCACTTTGGGTGCGCAGATGGTTAAAAAAAGGGGTACTGCACTGAGGAGGCAAGAGCAATTGTTTCTCCCTCCTGTCCAGCACCCTATCACTGCCTGCCCCCTCTACTAACTTCCCCAAAGCCTGCTGGAACTGGGGAAGAGGATCCCCTTGTAGGAATCTGTGTATTAGACTCAGACAATAGCTAGTAGGGTTCATTCAGACAATCACTTTTATTTTGAATCACCAAGCTCCCAGCCTAATCTGCTTGTTTTATTACAATACATTACTAACCCATATCAAGCTTTACATTCTGCTGGAGTAGGATTGTATTTTTTATTATGGAACTGTAAACCTCAAACCCCCAGATTTGCCACCAATCCACTGCACGATCAATTCCTTTCTCATCTGTAGTGTCACCCTGTTCAGTAAGGGCTCCTTTACACTTGCTTTAAAACATGGCTTTGGACACACCTTTTTTTTAAGCTCTCTGAACACCAGTCAAAGCCCCTGTCACTAGATAAAATGGTTAGCTTACAGTCCTGTTTACACCATGCTTCTGCTTTGCTTCGGCTTCGCTTCAAAAATTATACCCATGACGCTTTAGAGGTGTTTCATAGCGTCTTCAAAGCCTCTATAGAAGCCTATGACAAAGCTCGCTTGAAGCACCTACAGCTTTTGAGAGGCTTTAATTCAGCTTTAGCTTCACTTTGTTTTGGAGGTATTGCAGGTATGAGAAATCAACACACATACAGGGCATCTGCCAAGCTTCATTAAAGATTTAAAAAAAGCCCCACGAAGCATCATCGAAGCACCACTGAAGCATCAAAAACACATCAAAAAAACATGTTGAAGCTTTGATATGTGTTCAAGTCGATGCAAGTGTAAAAGGGATGACTTGGTAGCCTCCACTAACCTTCCTTTAATGTCACCCCTTTCTCAGCCATCAGGAAAACTCATTTAGTGTCAGTATAGTGTGTCAGCAGGCAGTACAAAATCGTATACCAGCATATAGTTATGGTAAGCCTCCATTGCCTGCATATAATAAATGTAGTATGAATATACTGACTAAACTCCACTTCATGGTCCAGTGTAAATGGATGATAGTTTACAGATTACTTATGTACAATTACTAACTGACACAAATCAGCTCTAGTTTCATTATTAGTATCTGCTTTAAAATAGTTGTGATGTCAACTCAGAATGATTTAACCTGTTGCAATTCGAACAGAGACTTTCTGAGCCTCATGTTCGTGTTTTAGGGAATATCTAGCATGCCTAAGGCAATTCTCACGGAGTCAAATTTAGACAGAGCTTGTGACAGTACCACTCCCCAAACTACGTTGTGTGCCATTCAATTGTCTTGCCTCACCCCTTCCCACCCTACCCTGTTGCTTTTGGTTTATCTTTGTAATTAAAACCAATATTTTTTCATGATGGTTTTGGATAGAAAGGGTGAGGGGTTAGAACCCCTGTCCATTCTTTTTTTTTGTGCTGTGTCTCCGTTAAAGAGATTTACTCTGTCTGTTTTTTCTGGTCTATTAAGCCCTGATTTTATAGTCCAAAAATGACATTAAAACTACTGGGGGCTGTCTTATACAGGCAGTCAATGTAATTAATTTAGCTTTCATCCCTCTATGTGCTTAGTGTCTCACCCCCAGGGCCCCAGCCACACCAGTCCTGTCAATGAGCACAGCAAGTGTTATGTGAAAGATGATTGTTGCCTGCCTCCAAACCACCCACCTGCATTCTTCCTTGTCTGCTGCGCTTGCAAAGCCAAGCAGCAGAACCCTGCAAGAAGAAAAAAACAATGTCTACATGTTGGACCACCTGACCTCCTCTTCCCATTCACACCTTCTGCCATACCTGCCAACACAGGTTCATTATCCCACCTTCATTTTTTGCAAGGTATTACAACAGAAAAAAACTGAAAACTTTATTGGGAATCAGAATATTTGGAAACATCAGAGAGGTTGACCACTAATGACCAACAACTAATGACTCATCTAATGACCAACAGACACCAACAATAATGTAACACATTGATGTCCCTGCCCCATTCCTGATTCCAATCCCAAGTGGATGGGCACCAAACAAGATGCAACGCAGTGATGTCCTCCAGCAAAATTGTCCCATTCCTAATACAATGTAGAAGCTGACAGGCAGCATTCAAGATGTAACATTGGGGGTATTCTCCAGCAGCATAGACCATTCCAGATGCCATCCCAAGATCAATAGGTTTGCATTCCGTAACACAGAGGTGTACTCTCCGTTACCAGTAACCCATTCCTAATGCCATCCCCAGGTCAAGAGGCACCAAGCATGATGAGCTGTCCTTCAGTAGTTGACGACAGGGAACTTCTGTTAAGGTAAGCATGCCTTATATTAGTAAAAAATTAGGCCCACCATACAGCATAGTTATGGGAAAAAATTGTGTTTATTTTTACCTAAAAGGCTATGCCCCCAAACCCAAATGCCATCACCAGGTCAACAGGCAGCAAGCAGAACACAACACAAGGAAAAGTCCTTTGTGATTATCATGTTGAGGTCTAGTCAGTCTGTATATGCCATAAAGCATGCTGGTTATACTCACTGTGGATCATAAGGAGTTAATCCTCTGCATTGTGTAAAAAGGCTGTTTGATCCCGTCTTCTCTGATCCTCTTCTTCATCCTCCACTGTCCCTAATCCATCTCCTGATAAGATAGAGCCTTTGGAGTCAATCTGCACATTCTCAGTTTGGTGTGTATTGCTAAGGCTACTTTCACACTGGAGCGGTGGGGGGGCGCTGGCGGTAAAGCGGCGCTATATTTAGCGCCGCTTTACCGGCGTTTTAGCGGCGCATTGCGGCCGCTCGCGGGGTGTTTTTACCCCCCGCGAGCGGCCGAAAAAAGGGTCAATACCGCCCGCAAACCGCCGCTATAGCGGCGTTTTGCGGGCGGGTTCGGGGCGCTCCCCCATTGTTTTCAATGGGACCGGGCGCTATAGGAGCGGTAAATATACCGCTCCTATAGCGAGCCAAAGATGCGGCTTGCAGGACATTTTTGAGCGTCCTGCAAGCGCACCGCTTCAGTGTGAAAGCCCTCGGGCTTTCACACTGAAGGAACAGCAACAGCTGTTTCGGGTCGGTTTGCAGGCGCTATTCTTAGCGCAATAGCGCTTGCAAACCGCCCCAGTGTGAAAGGGGCCTAAAGAGTTTTTTCTTTCTTGGGACTTGGCACTGTCCAGACAAAGGATCAGAGGTTTTGCAGCCTCATAGGACAATCAGGGGAGAATGAAAACTCCTCCTACAAGGTTTATGCCCCGTACACACAATTTGAAAACTGAACAACAGATCGTTCAAATTTTTTTGCTTGCTAGTCGCAAGTAGTAAATCGAATAGGATACTAAATTTATGAAAATTCTCGTACAACAGAATAAAAATTCGGAAGTGATATCATCTGTTGTAGTGTATATGTATTCTATTTTAGGACAGCAACTGTACTGATGAAACGAAAATTGTACAATCTGGTATCGTATGAGAAAAATTTTCATGCTTGTCCTATTGGATAATATTGGATGAACTGTCATGATCATCTATCGAAAGCTGTGTACTAGCGAACAGATTATCACACGATCGCCTTAAAAGCGGTATTTTTGATAAGATTTTCAGATCTTGTGTATGGACCATTAACTAGACACTGATAGAAGTCACAAGACTGCTATATGGTGCTGATGAGAAAAGGTATTTAGTAGTTCATATTTACTAAAATAATTGCATTTCCATTTCCTGTGTACTGTGGGAGACCAGATATAGTGAATGCAGGGTCCTGGGTTTAGTAACGTAGTTACTAAAGTTAAGTTTAGTTAAGTACCAACAATTCCAAAATACACTTGTAGAGATACATTTTGCCCAGACATTTGAATAGTATACTATGGGGTTGATTTACTAAAAGTGGAGAGTGTGAAATCTGGTGCAACTGTGCATGGTAGCCAATCAGCTTCTAACTTCAGCTTGTTCAATTAAGCTTTGACAAAAAAACTGAAAGCTGATTGGTTTCTATGCAGAGCTGCACCAGATTTTTTGCTCTCCAGTTTTAGTAAATCAACCCCAATGTGTTACTAATATGTGACACTAATAGGTCTTCTAAAAGAAGGTCATTCACAAGTGAGAAAAGTGAAGAGATAAACCAAAATAATTGCAATAGTGCACATAAAAAAAAAATCACAGGTTGGAAGAAAACACAGGTTGAAGCAGAATCAGCTCCAGGGCAGCAAAGTTTGTCTGTGAATAACCAGGTGATCAAACAGGTATATTCTGGGGAAACTCGAGGTGATGACACTGGGAGCTGTGAGAATGTGTCTGAGTATGTTCTGAGATTACCAAACCTACTTCATGTTTTTATACCTCAAGCAACTGTATGACCTGTTTTGGTATGTGCAGACATGCCTTGTTAAAGTATTACATCTATTAAGCCTTTGACACCTACCTAGCATGTCATTTTGTGCATTTTCACATCTGCAAAATCTGTATTCTCATTGATGGGTAGGTATACCTTTCCTACTGTAAATTCGGAATATGTTTCTTTGCCTTTAGATATACTTTCTATGTCTGCAGATCAATTTTCTGCATGTCCTGCTACACCTTTTACATCTAAATCTAAGATGCTTGTGGTACCAAATCCTTTGTCTAGTACAACTACTTCAAGCAGAACTTCACCCTAAAACAGGAAGTTCCACTTTGAAGAATTCTCTCCTCCCCCCCTAAACATTATTGGAACTTTATTTATTTTTTCAGGGGGTAAGTACCTAGTTTTGGCAGGCAATTCCACCTGAAGTTCTCTCTCCCTGGTGCGTTGGGTTTTAAGGTTAGCTGGTTTTGATATGGACCTTGCTATAGCTCTATTGGGACTTCAGTCTCGTACAAGTCCAGATCCTTTGGTTATTTTAACTATTTATGCACAATATGATATTCTTCAATACCACATCCTTGAAGGTTCCACACAGTGCCAGGACAAGGTCATCCAGTGCCCAGAGCAAGATGCCAAATGGCGCCTCCTCCCCCGTTCATAATGTGCAAGCTTAGAGGGTCATACACCCAGTAAACCTTTGCGCCCAGGGCAACCGCTCCTTCCACCCACCCCTTGTCCCGGCCCTGGTTCCACACACTTGTTTTGATGTCAGAAATTTGTAAATTGCTATTTATGAAGTTTGTCCTTGAAGTTGAGACTTTTATTTTTATTGTGGTTTAAATCCTAATACATTTTAGGTTTGAAATACGCAGATCACTAAACCAATCTGTTAAAGTCTTAACTGGATGCCTGTACTTGAAATATTTCTGAGGACAAGTCAATGGAATGAGACACTAAGCTTCAAAGAGCTGTTTAAAAAAAGATTGCTCTCTAAAGCCACAAGACCATCACTGTACTACTAAATGGGTTTTTAGACTTCTTAATCAATGCTGAGATAATTTAAAGCTCATTTTAACTTCACTTAATAAATATATACCAATAGGGTCTCTTCTGTCATAAGAATCCTACCTGTAAGCCATTCTTAAAGAAAAGTGTATAATGTGTGTAAATTAGGGTTGTACCTGTCAGCGAAATTTGGCTGTACGCAGAGCCTGTTTCTAATAATAATACAATTTCGTCTCATGAAATAATGCATCTTACCTAAAAACCCACTCATCCAAGTAAACAGACACGACCATCCTTAAAGCGGTTGTAAAGTCGAAATTTTTACTTTTACCTACAGGTAAGCCTATAATGAGGCTTACCTGTAGGTAAAAAAAAAATATCTCCAAAACCTGTACGGTTTAGGAGATATTCCCCGTGCAATGCGCCGCTGACTGCAGCGGCGCATGCGCACGGGGGATTCTCGGCTGAAAGGCCGGCAGAATCCGAGCCCTGCCAGGAAGAAGTCTCCCGTGCACATGCGCGGGAGTGACAACATCGCGGCTCCAGCCACTCACAGTGCTGGAGTCGCGATACCCGGAAGACACGCCGAGGCAACATGTCAGCGACCTCGGCGTGGACCCGGTGAGTTACCGACACCTCGTTCTAAGGTAAGTATTTCATAATGAGCTAGTATGCGGGTTTACTACCGCTTTAAGTTCTCAGTTCCATCAGCATCACTGACTCACACTAGCCAGCATGGCCTTTTATTATCACAAAAGCTTTCACAAACAGGGAGTGCTGATTCCAGCCAATCAATTCTTACATGGGAAGTGACATCACAGGAAATGACAAACAGTAAAGGGGAGGGGAGTGCACACACCTCATCATTGTCAGCACGGATCCCACTCTATACTGCTCAGAGTAACCAGTATTTAATAAGATCATTGTACTTGTTCTTACAGGCTTGAGAAGATCTGCGTGGACATTGCTATTGGTGTTGTCAATATACGGTACGAGTATATTAACAAGGCAGATATCAGTGTCCTCTTATTAAAGCAGATACCGTATTTATCGGCGTATAACACGCACTTTTTTCCCCTTAAAATCAGGGGGAAACCTTTCTCGCGGCTTTCGGCCATTCTCGCTGGCTTTCGGCTGCTTTCGGCCATTCTCGGCAGCTCTCGGCTGTTCTCGCTGGCTTTCGGCCGCTCTCGTCGGTTCTCACAGTCCCGCGTGAGCCGGCAAGAGTGGGCGAGAACAGCTGAGAGCTGCCGAGAACGGCCGAAAGCCGGCGAGAGCGGGCGAAAGCCGCGAGAACAGGCGAAAGCAGCCAAAAGTCGGCGTGAGCAACCGAAAGCTATCAAGCGCCGCCGAGATACACAGGACATCCGGCTCTGTATCTCGGCAGCGCCATTTTTAAATGTAAATGACACTGGGGCAAGGCTGCAATGACAAGGTTGCAGATGGGCACCGACAAGGCTGCAGATGGCCACAACAAGGTTGAAGATGGCCACCAACAATGTTGCAGATGGCCACCGACAAGGTTGCAGATGGCCACGACAAGGCTGCAGATGGGAGCTGACAAGGCTGCAGATGGGAGCTGACAAGGCTGCAGATGAGCTGACAAGGCTGCAGATGGGCGCTGACAAGGCTGCAATGACACTGATAAGACTGCATTGATGGGCATTTACATGTAATTATTTGTCCTTAAACTTCCCTCCTAAAAGTTTTTTTCCTTAAAATTCCCTCCTAATCTTGGGGTGCGTGTTATAGGCTGGCACGTGTTATACTCCGATAAATACGGTATGTATCCAAAAGGGATAGCGTAGCCACAACAGAGATAAAATAATATGCAGACTTCGCTTCTCTAATGTGCATAGACATTTGAAGGCAAGAAGTCCAGCGCATTGCGCTTGATACTTACAAACCGGCAAAGGCCCAAACACACAGAGAACACGTCTCCAAGCCCATGAGAAGGATTTCATACTGACGATTTTACCGCTGGTCCCGATTCAACCCAAGTGCGCTCTGCTAGAGCGCTCCTTGGTTAGATCAGACACAGGGAGAAAGAGGACAATGTATAAAACACACATCCTAGAATAAAATGTCCACATGAGTCCATATAATAAAAATTTCCACAACACACCGATGCCACTTTTTTAAGACTGAGTACAAGTACCGATATACTCGCCAGTACCGATTACCAATACTTTTTTTTTAATGTCATGTGACAGTTTTCAAAGCACAATACAGACTATGATATCTTCTTTATAATTATGAAGAACTGTAACTCATTATAAATGAGACATTATAAAAGAAAAAAAAAACGTTTTTATTTGCTTGTCACAAAGTTGTTAAAAACTCAGGAATTTTCACAGAACATGTTTATAAATAATATATTTTACAACAATAAAATATATTAATAATAACAACAACAATAAATAACAAATGTAAAATCACACAACCAACCAAAAGTGCAAAACAGTAAAAAATATAACAGTGCATTGTTTAATCATGGGGAACAACAGTATGGGCTATATTAACAGGCAATCTAGCAATTAGAATTATTATTTCTCAAAAGTTAGTGACAAGTGCTTTTTAAGGAACAGAAGCATCTCTGTATGTTCATTTTTTTTTTTGCCAATTCACCCCCTTTGCCCCTAGAGTTAACCCTTTCACCAGTGATCACTGTATAACTGCATGACGCTGGGCCAGGTTTTTATAAGTCAGGTATTTTTAAAGGTTTTAACCCCCTGATTGGCCTTTTAACCCCAGAGTGTTGCGATCGTTTTTCTGATCGCTGCATTATATCGAGGTATAGTAGTATAAATAGGTTTATAGGTCAGGTACCCCCATATTACAACCTAAATAAAGGTTTTAACCCCCTGATTGCCCCTAGAGTTAACCCTTTCACCAGTGATCACCAGTTAGTTATTTTGTTATTTAGGTTCCCCGTCAGGTTTTTATATAGCGTCAGGTACCCCCATATATTACCTAATAAAGGTTTTAACCCCCTGATTGCCCCTAGTTAACCCTTTCACCCCCTTTTGCCAGTGTCACTAAGCGATCGTTTTTCTGATCGCTGCATTAGTGTCGCTAGGTAACCAGTTTTTTTTTGTATTACTGTTACGGGTGACGCTGGTTAGTTAGCTTGTTTTTTATACTGTCAGGGCACCCGCCATTTATTACCCAATAACGGTTTACCCCCTGATCGCCCGGCGGGTGATATCAATTAGGTTTTAGGGTCAAATAAGGTCTGCGTCGCCCCAGGTTAGTGCCAGTACCGCAAACACCCACGCGCAAAGCATACACCTCCCTTAGTGGCACAGTATCTGAACAGATCAATATCTGATCAGATCTATACTAGCGTCCCAGCAGTTTAGGGTTCCAAAAAAAAAAACGCATTGTTAGCGGGATCAGCCCAGATACCTGCTAGCACCTGCGTTTTCCCCCTCCGCCCAGCCCAGCCCACCCAAGTGCAGTATCGATCGATCACTGTCACTTACAAAACACTAAGCACACATAACTGCAGCGTTCGCAGAGTCAGGCCTGATCCCTGCGATCGCTAACATTTTTTTTGTGGTAGCGTTTTGATTCAGTCGCTTCAGTCAGGAGCTTTTTTACCTGTGAATCTCACAAAAAAAAAAAAAAAAAAAAAAATAGTTGTCGTTTTATTGTTCTCTCTCTCACTCTATTCTCTCTCTATTGTTGCTCTTTTTTTACTCCATTCTATTCTGCAATGTTTTATTATGTTTTATCATGCTTGCTTTTCAGGTATGTAATTTTGTTTACTGTGTTTTAGTGTTAAGCATTTTTTTGTTTTCAGGTGCGCCATTCAGTTGCAACGCGGATTTATTTATCTTGACAGCAACAGCGTTTGCTCCCACGATACATAAAGCCACGACTCCAACGCTGTAGGAGGTGATTTCACCACCACAGTTAAAAAAAAGAGCATATATATGCCGAAGCATGGGGGCAGCAGGGGGGGGGGGGGGAGGAGCGATTGGCTCCTAATGCCACGTACATACGGTCGAAATTCCGACCGTGTGTACACGGCATAACTTTTGCGGGAGGATGCCCCCATGCATCGGCATATATAAATGGTGCATGTATGCCCATCATTAGAAGTGGGTGGATGAAGGGAGGTATTCTAATGGTGGGCATACCCACCAATCAATCTCTTTTTTTCGTTCAGCCAAGAGGCTGCATGAAAAAAAAAAAAGATTACAATATATGTCCAGTATGTTGCTGGACTTTGAATGGTTATACCAGAATGATGCCTGCAGGTTTAGGTATCATCTTGGTATCATTCTTTTCAGCCAGTGATCGGCTTTCATGTAAAAGCAATTCTAGCGGGTAATTAGCCTCTAGACTGCTTTTACAAGCAGTGGGAGGGAATGTCCCCCCTCCCGGATATAAACCGCGCCATTGGGAAATTGGGAAAGCATTTTATCACACCAATCTTGGTGTGGTCAGATGCTTTGAGGGCAGAGGAAAGATCTAGGGTCTAATAGACCCCAATTTTTTCAAAAAAAGAGTACCTGTCACTGCCTATTGCTATCATAGGGGATATTTACATTCCCTGAGATAACAATAAAAATCATAACAAAGAAAAAAAATGGAAGGAACAGTTTAAAAATAAAATAAAAAAGCTAAATAAATAAAAAAAAAAACAAAAAAAAAAAAAAAAAAAAGCACCCCTGCCCCCCCTTCTCTTGCGCAAAGGCGTACACAAGCGTTGGTCTGGCGTCATATGTAAACAGCAATTGCACCATGCATGTGAGGTATCACCGCGAAGGTCAGATCGAGGGCAGTAATTTTAGCAGTAGACCTCCTCCGTGAATCTAATGTGGTATCATGTAAAGGCTTTTAAAGGCTTTTAAAAATGTATGTAGTTTGTCGCCACTGCGTGTTTGTGCGCAATTTTAAAGCATGTCGTGTTTGGTATCCATGTACTCGGCCTAAGATCATATTTTTTATTTCATCAAAAATTTGAGCAATATAGTGTGTTTTAGTGCATTAAAATAAAAAAAGTGTATTTTTTCCACAAAAAATGCGTTTGAAAAATCGCTGCGCAAATACTGTGTGGAAAAAAAAAATGCAACACCCACCATTTTAATCTGTAGGGCCTTTGCTTTAACATTATATATAGTGTTTGGGGGTTCAACGTAATTTTCTTGCAAAAAAAAAATATGTTTTCATGTAAACAAAAAGTGTCAGAAAGGGCTTTGTCTACAAGTGGTTAGAAGAGTGGGTGACGTGTGACATAGGCTTCTAAATGTTGTGCATAAAATGCCAGGACAGTTCAAACCCCCCCCAAATGACCCCATTTTGGAAAGTAGACACCCCAAGCTATTTGATGAGAGCAATGTTGAGCCCATTAAATATTTTTTTTTTTTGTCCCAAGAGATTGAATAATGAAAAAAAAAAAATATATATATTTTTTTTTACAAAAAGTTGTCACTAAATGATATATTGCTCAAACATGTCACGGGCATATGTGGAAATACACCCCAAAATACATTCTGTTGCTTCTCCTGAGTACGGGGATACCACATGTGTGGGACTTTTTTGGGAGCCTAGCTGCGTACGGAAACCCCAAAAACCAATCACCGCCTTCAGGCTTTCTAAGGGTGTAATTTTTTTATTTCACTTCTCACTGCCAATCACAGTTTCGGAGGCCATGGAATGCCCAGATGGCATAAAAACCCCCAAAATGACCCCATTTTGGAAAGTAGACACCCCAAGCTATTTGCTGAGAGGTATGGTGAGTATTTTGCAGATCTCGCTTTTTGTCACAAAGTTTTGAAAATTGAAAAAAAGAAAAAAAAAAATGTTTTTTTCTTTACTTTCTTCATTTTCAAAAACAAATGAGAGCTGTAAAATACTCACCATGCCTCTCAACAAATAGCTTGGGGTGTCTACTTTCCAAAATGGGGTCATTTGGGGGGGGTTTTGTGCTATTTTGGCATTTTATGGCCTTCGAAACGGTGATAGGTAGTGAGGAGTGAAATCAAAAATTTGCACCCTTAGAAATCCTGAAGGCGGTGCTTGGGTTTCGGGGCCCCGTACGCGGCTAGGCTCCCAAAAAGTCCCACACATGTGGTATCCCCATACTCAGGAGAAGCAGCAAAATGTATTTTGGGGTGCAATTCCACATATAAACTATGGCATGTGTGAGCAATATATCATTTAGTGACAACTTTTTGAAAAAAAAAAAATCTTTTTTATTTTTGTCTTTATTCAATCACTTGGGACTAAAAAAAAAAATATTCAATGGGCTCAACATGCCTCTCAGCAAATAGCTTGAGGTGTCTACTTTCCAAAATGGGGTCATTTGGGGGGGTTTTGTACTTCTCTGCCATTTTAGCACCTCAAGAAATGAAATAGGCAGTCATAAATTAAAAGCGGTGTAAATTCCAGAAAATGTACTCTAGTTTGTAGACGCTATAACTTTTGCGCAAACCAATAAATATACGCTTATTGGCATTTTTTTTACTAAAGACATGTGGCTGAATACATTTTGGCCCAAATGTTTGACTAAAATTGAGTTTATTAGATTTTTTTTATAACAAAAAGTAGAAAATCTCTTTTTTTTTCAAAATTTTCGCTCTTTTTCCATTTATATCGCAAAAAATAAAAATCACAGAGGCAATCAAATACCTCTGGTCCTTTGGCTGCCAAATGGTCTGAAGTGGTTAAGGAACAGAAGCATCTCTGTATGTTCAGCCATAAGCTTGTTTCTGCTATCAGTAAAGACATTAGATGCTAAGCTGAACAGTCTTTCACTTTCCACACTACTGCATGGGGCAGAAAGATATTTTTGGGCCATTTTAGCCAGAGTTGGAAATATCGAGGTATAGTGATCTCTCCCAGGTAAGCTTCCAGCTGTATAGTAGCAGCTTTTGGAGCACTGCTCTCAGACGTAGATGAACATTCACCAACAATTTCTGCAAAGACACTGTCAAGACTGGTACCTAGCTGGTCACAGTGAGGCCTTTTGGAAGCTGGTTCTTAAAGCTGTGGAACGGAAAACGTCACTTCCGGCCGCCGTAAGATTGCATGCTGATGCGTTTCGTCATTACGACTTCGTCTGAGGGCGTGGTCTTACGGTGCGGCGTCCCGGAATTTATCTGAAAATTTCTGAGTGGGATTAACTCTCTACATGCCAGAAACCGCTCTATTAATAGGTGCACATTAGCGGTAACTGAAATAATGCTTACAGGCTACCAATCAAATACCAAATTAGCAACAGCCGACACTTAAACATAGACCATTACAATCTTTGTTTATATCTCATGTAAGCCTATATAAAAATATCACAAGTAGTTCCCCCTAACAGGGGAAATAGGAATCAAGGTAGGGGAATGAGAGGGTGAGGTGGGACAGTGAGAACCTCATACCCACCACAACCCCCAGTATATAACTCATACCAGATTCCAATTACAAACAGGTATGAAGGTCTTTGGGATCATAGTACAAGGAATAGACCCTATTCACCACTTAGGGAGGGGGAGGGGGGACAAAGGAGAGGCTGTGGACACCAAGCACACAGAGGCAGACCACCACCACTCCCATACCCCCCAATGACACCTATTTACAGGGATTTACAGTGGAGAGAACAACCATATTGGGAGAGGAATTTAGCTCAGCCACAAGGCCCAAAGAGTGAAGAATCAGGGGTTGTAGGGCAGGACTTAGGGTCCAAAAAAAGAAGGAGGGTAACAGAGTAGGAGGAATTTTTAACTTGAGTAATGTTACATTAACACATAAGGTGACTAATATATTGCATCAGGGTTTGAAATGTGGTCCAATGAGACCCATTGGTAAATTCAATGTATATATAGATGTTCATAAATACGTGAGGAAGCTCAGTATTAAAAAATATTTTTTGAATAAAAATTCCAATACAGTTAGTGCTAGTGGGAGTGCTTCAATAGCGGTTGACAGTGGCCTAAAAAATTGATCACTATTTAATCCACCAAATACAGCTGCACATCATTTAGAAGTTTTTAAAACCCTGGTACTGCGTGACTTAGACCAACTGGTTCCTTAAAAATAATGTAAACCCCAGGTACATTAAAGAAGGGATAGAATCGTTGGAAACCAGGAAAGACATAATAATTAGGCCAGCAGACAAAGGAGGGGAAGTAGTTATTATGTCTAAAGATTACTATAATAATCAATTAACAAAAATGTTATCAGATGTAGACACCTATAGTAAATTGGGTAAAGATCCCACTTCCCAGTATAGGTCTGAGTTGGAGGCCCTGGTAGAATTTGGTTATCAGTCACATGTATTAACTGTGAAAGAAAAGAGATACCTTATACCAAGTAGCAGCCGTATACCAATGATTTACACCATCCCTAAGATCCACAAGGATTCAGTAAACACCCCCCTGCTAGACCCATTGTGAATGGGATAGGATGCGTTACATCAAGGATGGGCCAATATTTTGACCAGTTTTTACAGAAATGTGTTGTAGTCACGAAAGCCTACCTTAGAGATACTAAAAACTTGCTACAGTTATTACAAGAAGTTGTGCTAACTAGAAAAGATGTGACATCCAACATGAGGATGCTCTACTTGCCCTTAATTGGGCCTTGAGTAAAAGAGAGGACTTACCGTGTATACAGAAAGTTTTTTTGCTTTCTGTATACAACAAAAATTATTTCACCCAAAAGAGAGGAGTAGCTATGGGCGCAAAATTTGTGCCCAGTATAAGCAGGTGGAAAATATCACATAATGTGGGATGTCCTGAAAAGCATGGGAATAAAAGGAAGCAACTGATGGCTAATCTTTTTATGGGAGAGTGGGAGAATAAATTTGTCTTTCTTGAAAAGAGGGAGGAGCTTCTTTTCTATAGGCGTTACATAGACGATCTGCTCTTCATATGGGCAGAATCAGAATCTTCTTTCAAAGCATTTCTACAGCATTTAAACAATAATATGAATAACATACAATTGACTAGTCAGTGGAGCAAGGAACAGATTAATTTTTTAGATGTCAATATTTATAGATATAATGACAGCTTGGAGACTAAAGTCTACTTTAAACCAACGGGCTGTAAAAGTTTTTTTGCCCACAGATAGTGGCCATCATCCTCTTTGGCTGAGGAATGTTCCTAAAGGCCAAATGATGTGGGTAAAAAGGAATTGTTCCACTACTGAGAATTATGACACTCAATCTGTTGTGCTAAAAAGCAGAATTTTAGAAAAAGGCTACAATGCTCAACACTTAGATACAGTTGTAGAGAAGATAAGATGTATTCCCCGAGAAGAATGTCTAAAACAGAGCTTCCACCCATACCCAAGTTTATTTACAGGAAAGCCCCAAATTTTGGAGAGCTAGTGGTTAAAGGATGGTAGACCCCCCAATTCTGGGACAGAGATGGCTTTTTCGCGTGCAGAAAATGTAAGCCATGTAAAGAAGTGCCTAGACCCATGAGAGGTGTGGACAAATTTATATCAACCTCTAACAACAAGGAATTCTCTATCAAAGAATTTATTATGTGCAACACCACACATGTGGTTTACGCCCTGGATTGCCCAGGTGGGTTGATGTACATAGGTATAACTAAAAGGATGTTGAGGATAAGAATAGCAGAACATGTCCATAATATCAAATTGGGTTTTAAAGATCGTAACGTGTCACTTCACTTTAAACTGCATCACAATCAAGACCCTTCTGAAATTTTGGGATATAGACCATATAAAACCAACATTAACCACTTGCCGACCGCCCCCTGTATATATACGTCGGCAGAATGGCACGTACAGGCAGAACCACGTACCTGTACGTGCCATTCTTCCGGCGGGTGGGGGGTCCGATCGGAACCCCCCCCCCGGCCGGCGGGGACGGTCGGGATCGCTTCAGGAGCGATCCGGGATGAGGGGACGGCCAGTGGTTTCTGGCCACCCCCTCGCGATCGCTCCTGGCGAATCAGATGCTTCCTCTGTCTGTGTCAATCAAAACACAGGCAGAGGAAGTGATGTCACGCTCGGTGCGCCGGTCTATGTGACCGGAACGCCGAGCTGTGAACATCTAAAGGTTAGTGCACAAACAGTACACTGACACCAGTACACATAGGCACACAAAACACCCCCCTGTCACCCCCTGATCACCCCCAGATCACCCCCTCCCCCCCCAGTCACAGTGTCACTAATTGCAGTGATCATTTTTTTACTGATCACTGCATTTAGTGTCAGTGTGACTGTAATAACTGTCAGGGCAGTTAGTTTTAGGTCCAAGGTAGCCCCCCACCCCCCCCTAATAAAGGTTTAACCCCTTGATTGCCCCCCAGGTAACCCTTTCACCCCCTTTTGCCAGTGTCACTAAGCGATCGTTTTTCTGATCGCTGTATTAGTGTCACTGCTGTCGCTAGGTAACCATTTTTTTTTTTTAGGTAACCGCCATGTTTATATAGGTTCATAAATAGGTTTATAGGTCAGGTACCCCCATATTACAACCTAAATAAAGGTTTTAACCCCCTGATTGCCCCTAGAGTTAACCCTTTCACCAGTGATCACAGTATAACTGTCACTGGTGACGCTGGTTAGCCAGTTAGTTATTTCGTTATTTAGGTTCCCCGTCAGGTTTTTATATAGCGTCAGGTACCCCCATATATTACCTAATAAAGGTTTTAACCCCCTGATTGCCCCTAGTTAACCCTTTCACCCCCTTTTGCCAGTGTCACTAAGCGATCGTTTTTCTGATCGCTGCATTAGTGTCGCTAGGTAACCATTTTTTTTTTTTAGGTAACCGCCATGTTTATATAGGTTCATAAATAGGTTTATAGGTCAGGTACCCCCATATTACAACCTAAATAAAGGTTTTAACCCCCTGATTGCCCCTAGAGTTAACCCTTTCACCAGTGATCACTGTATAACTGTCACTGGTGACGCTGGTTAGCCAGTTAGTTATTTCGTTATTTAGGTTCCCCGTCAGGTTTTTATATAGCGTCAGGTACCCCCATATATTACCTAATAAAGGTTTAACCCCTGATTGCCCCTAGTTAACCCTTTCACCCCCTTTTGCCAGTGTCACTAAGCGATCGTTTTTCTGATCGCTGCATTAGTGTCGCTAGGTAACCAGTTTTTTTTTGTATTACTGTTACGGGTGACGCTGGTTAGTTAGCTTGTTTTTTATACTGTCAGGGCACCCGCCATTTATTACCCAATAACGGTTTAACCCCCTGATCGCCCGGCGGGTGATATCAATTAGGTTTTAGGGTCAAATAAGGTCTGCGTCGCCCCAGGTTAGTGCCAGTACCGCAAACACCCACGCACAAAGCATACACCTCCCTTAGTGGCACAGTATCTGAACAGATCAATATCTGATCTGATCAGATCTATACTAGCGTCCCAGCAGTTTAGGGTTCCAAAAAAAAACGCATTGTTAGCGGGATCAGCCCAGATACCTGCTAGCACCTGCGTTTTCCCCCTCCGCCCAGCCCAGCCCACCCAAGTGCAGTATCGATCGATCACTGTCACTTACAAAACACTAAGCACACATAACTGCAGCGTTCGCAGAGTCAGGCCTGATCCCTGCGATCGCTAACATTTTTTTTGTGGTAGCGTTTTGATTCAGTCGCTTCAGTCAGGAGCTTTTTTACCTGTGAATCTCAAAAAAAAAAAAAAATAAAATAGTTGTCGTTTTATTGTTCTCTCTCTCACTCTATTCTCTCTCTATTGTTGCTCTTTTTTTACTCCATTCTATTCTGCAATGTTTTATTATGTTTTATTATGTTTTATTATGTTTTATCATGCTTGCTTTTCAGGTATGTAATTTTGTTTACTGTGTGTTTTAGTGTTGAGCATTTTTTTGTTTTCAGGTGCGCCATTCAGTTGCAACGCGGATTTATTTATCTTGACAGCAACAGCGTTTGCTCCCACGATACATAAAGCCGCGACTCCAACGCTGTAGGAGGTGATTTCACCACCACAGTTAAAAAAAAGAGCATATATGCCGAAGCATGGGGGCAGCAGGGGGGGGGGGGGAGCGATTGGCTCCTAATGCCACGTACATACGGTCGAAATTCCGACCGTGTGTACACGGCATAACTTTTGCGGGAGGATGCCCCCATGCATCGGCATATATAAATGGTGCATGTATGCCCATCATTAGAAGTGGGTGGATGAAGGGAGGTATTCTAATGGTGGGCATACCCACCAATCAATCTCTTTTTTTCGTTCAGCCAAGAGGCTGCATGAAAAAAAAAAGATTACAATATATGTCCAGTATGTTGCTGGACTTTGAATGGTTATACCAGAATGATGCCTGCAGGTTTAGGTATCATCTTGGTATCATTCTTTTCAGCCAGTGATCGGCTTTCATGTAAAAGCAATTCTAGCGGGTAATTAGCCTCTAGACTGCTTTTACAAGCAGTGGGAGGGAATGTCCCCCCTCCCGGATATAAACCGCGCCATTGGGAAATTGGGAAAGCATTTTATCACACCAATCTTGGTGTGGTCAGATGCTTTGAGGGCAGAGGAAAGATCTAGGGTCTAATAGACCCCAATTTTTTCAAAAAAAGAGTACCTGTCACTGCCTATTGCTATCATAGGGGATATTTACATTCCCTGAGATAACAATAAAAATCATAACAAAGAAAAAAAATGGAAGGAACAGTTTAAAAATAAAATAAAAAAGCTAAATAAATAAAAAAAAAAACAAAAAAAAAAAAAAAAAAGCACCCCTGCCCCCCCTTCTCTTGCGCAAAGGCGTACACAAGCGTTGGTCTGGCGTCATATGTAAACAGCAATTGCACCATGCATGTGAGGTATCACCGCGAAGGTCAGATCGAGGGCAGTAATTTTAGCAGTAGACCTCCTCCGTGAATCTAATGTGGTATCATGTAAAGGCTTTTAAAGGCTTTTAAAAATGTATGTAGTTTGTCGCCACTGCGTGTTTGTGCGCAATTTTAAAGCATGTCGTGTTTGGTATCCATGTACTCGGCCTAAGATCATATTTTTTATTTCATCAAAAATTTGAGCAATATAGTGTGTTTTAGTGCATTAAAAAATAAAAAAAAAGTGTATTTTTTCCACAAAAAATGCGTTTGAAAAATCGCTGCGCAAATACTGTGTGGAAAAAAAAAAATGCAACACCCACCATTTTAATCTGTAGGGCCTTTGCTTTAACAATATATATAGTGTTTGGGGGTTCAACGTAATTTTCTTGCAAAAAAAAAAAATATGTTTTCATGTAAACAAAAAGTGTCAGAAAGGGCTTTGTCTACAAGTGGTTAGAAGAGTGGGTGACGTGTGACATAGGCTTCTAAATGTTGTGCATAAAATGCCAGGACAGTTCAAACCCCCCCCAAATGACCCCATTTTGGAAAGTAGACACCCCAAGCTATTTGCTGAGAGCAATGTTGAGCCCATTAAATATTTTTTTTTTTTGTCCCAAGAGATTGAATAATGAAAAAAAAAAAAATATATATATTTTTTTTACAAAAAGTTGTCACTAAATGATATATTGCTCAAACATGTCATGGGCATATGTGGAAATACACCCCAAAATACATTCTGTTGCTTCTCCTGAGTACGGGGATACCACATGTGTGGGACTTTTTGGGAGCCTAGCTGCGTACGGAACCCCAAAAACCAATCACCGCCTTCAGGCTTTCTAAGGGTGTAATTTTTTTATTTCACTTCTCACTGCCAATCACAGTTTCGGAGGCCATGGAATGCCCAGATGGCATAAAACCCCCCAAAATGACCCATTTTGGAAAGTAGACACCCAAGCTATTTGCTGAGAGGTATTGTGAGTATTTTGCAGATCTCGCTTTTTGTCACAAAGTTTTGAAAATTGAAAAAAGAAAAAAATTTTTTTTTTTTTTTTACTTTATTCATTTTCAAAAACAAATGAGAGCTTTAAAATACTCACCATGCCTCACAACAAATAGCTTGGGGTGTCTACTTTCCAAAATGGGGTCATTTGGGGGGGTTTTGTGCTATTTTGGCATTTTATGGCCTTCGAAACGGTGATAGGTAGTGAGGAGTGAAATCAAAAATTTGCACCCTTAGAAATCCTGAAGGCGGTGCTTGGGTTTCGGGGCCCCGTACGCGGCTAGGCTCCCAAAAAGTCCCACACATGTGGTATCCCCATACTCAGGAGAAGCAGCAAAATGTATTTTGGGGTGCAATTCCACATATAACTATGGCATGTGTGAGCAATATATCATTTAGTGACAACTTTTTGAAAAAAAAAAAAAATCTTTTTTATTTTTGTCTTTATTCAATCACTTGGGACTAAAAAAAAAAATATTCAATGGGCTCAACATGCCTCTCAGCAAATAGCTTGGGGTGTCTACTTTCCAAAATGGGGTCATTTGGGGGGTTTTGTACTTCTCTGCCATTTTAGCACCTCAAGAAATGAAATAGGCAGTCATAAATTAAAAGCGGTGTAAATTCCAGAAAATGTACTCTAGTTTGTAGACGCTATAACTTTTGCGCAAACCAATAAATATACGCTTATTGGCATTTTTTTTTTACTAAAGACATGTGGCTGAATACATTTTGGCCCAAATGTTTGACTAAAATTGAGTTTATTAGATTTTTTTTATAACAAAAAGTAGAAAATCTCTTTTTTTTTCAAAATTTTCGCTCTTTTTCCGTTTATATCGCAAAAAATAAAAATCACAGAGGCAATCAAATACCATCAAAAGAAAGCTCTATTTGTGGGAAGAAAAGGACGCAAATTTCGTTTGGTTACAAAATTGCATGACCGCGCAATTACCAGTTAAAGTAGTGCAGTGCGAAATTGAAAAAAGACCTCTGGTCCTTTGGCTGCCAAATGGTCCGGGGCTGAAGTGGTTAAGAGGTTCAAATTGCCTTTATGTCCTTCTGCAACATGATGGTAATGTGCTTTTTAACCGTGTCGTGAATCTGCGGTAAGATGAGTTACGTAGCGGCGACTGGTAATGTCATACTTCGGCTCCAACACATTAAGAAATCGTTGAAAACTCATGTTATCAACAATTGAAAGAGGTTGATCATCCAGAATAATAAATTGGGTGAGTGCCTCTGTCATTTTTAAAGCTCTGGGATTGTCTCTTGACAGCTTTTCACGTCTGGCTAAAGTCTGCTGCAGAGTCGGTTGCTGAGTGCTACTGCTAGTTATATCAGTAAATTTTCCATGCTCACTTTTATGTTTTAATTTCAAATGCTTTATCAGATTACTGGTATTATAAGAACTACTTTTGTACCTCCTCTTGATAATTTTGCAGAACAAAGTTTGCAGTCTGCAATGCGTGGGTTGTCCTCATTCATTTTAAAATACTTCCACACCAATGACATTCTGCTGGTGTCTATGTGAAGTGTGCACTGAAAGGCTCAGTTTGCTCGACCTAAAAAATTACAAGCGCCAAGTGTCCACTGTTTATTTAACGACTTCAATATAGGGCACTTTCACCCCCTTCCTGCCCAGGCCAATTTTCAGCTTTCAGTGCTATCACACTTTGAATGACAATTGCGCACTGTGCAGTCATGCTACACTGTACCCAAATATTCTGCCAGAAATTGTAAATAGCCTTTTCTCCTATACTGATGTGCGCTAATGAGGCTGCACTGATAGGATTAGGTGGCACTGATGAGGCAGCACTGAAGGGCACTGATGGGGATATGCAGTACTGATAGGATTAGGTGGCACTGATGGGCATTGGGCGCTGATGAGGCGGCACTGATGGGGTGGCACTGATGAGGAGGCACTCATATGCATCACTGATAGGATTAGGTGGCAGTGGTGAGGTGGCACTGAAGGGCACTTATGAGGTGGCACTGATGGGGTGGCACTGATGAGAAGGCACTAATATGCAGCACTGATAGGCACTGAACTGATAGGTGGCAGTGTGGCACTGATATGCACTGCAGCACTGATGTGAACACTGATAGGTGGAACTGACTGATGGGCACTGATAGATGGCACTGATGGGGTGACACTTATGAGGAGGCACTAATATGCAGCAGTGATGGGCCCCGAACTGATAGGTGGCACTGATAAGCATTGACTGATGGGCACTAATATGCAGCACTGATAGGTGGCACTGAGTAAAGGATACTGATATGCAGCACTGATGAGCATTGCACTGGTAGGTGGCACCAATTATGCAGCACTGATAGGTGGCACTGATTATGCAGCACTGCTAGGTTGCACTGACTGATGGGCACCGATATGCAGCACTGATAAGCACTGATACATGGCACTGATTATACAGCACTGATGAGCAGTGCACTGGTAGGTGGCACTGATAATGCAGCACTGATGAGCACTGATAGGTGGCACTGATTATGCAGCACTGATGAGCAGTGCTCTGGTAGGTGGCACTGATTATGCAGCACTGATGAGCACAGATAGGTGGTAATGACTGATGGGCACTTATATGCAGCACTGATGATCACTGCACTGTTAGGTGGCACTGATTATGCAGCACTGATAGGTGGCACTGACTGATGGGCACCGATATGCAGCACTGATACATGGCACTGATTATGCAGCACTGATGAGCACTGATAGGTGGCACTAACTGATGGGCACTGATAGGTGGCATTGATTATGCAGCACTGATGAGCAGTGCACTGGTAGGTGGCACTGATTATGCAGCACTGATGAGCACTGATAGGTTGCACTGATTATGCAGCACTGATGAGCAGTGCACTGGTAGTTGGCACTGATTATGCAGCACTGATAGGTAAAAAAAAAAAAAATATCATGGACAGTACTCAATTGTTTCTGTCGCAAGTACATTAATACGGTTAACATCACCTCAAGCAAATATTTGGGAGGCATTTTGTTCATCAAAGAACTGGATACCAGTACAATAGTGGGTGTCTGCAAGCAACAGTGAAGCATGGTGCCTTGCAAGGTTCCTTGCAAGTTTGAGGCTACATTTCTGCAAATAGAGTTGGAGATTTGGTAAGGATCAATGGTGTCCTCAATGCTGACAAATACAGACAGGTGCTTATTCATCATGCCATACCATCGGGGAGGTGTGTGATCGGCCCCCAATTTATTTTGCAGCAGGACAATGATCCCAAACAAACATTTATTAAGAACTATCTTCGGCATAAAGAAGAGCAAGGAGTCCTGGAAGTGATGGTTTGGCCCCCACAGAGCCCTGACCTCAACATCATAGAGCCTGTCTGGGATTACATGAAGAGACAAAAGTATTTGAGGCAGCCTACATCCGCAGAATATCTGTAGTTAGTTTACAAAGATGTTTGAAACAACCTACTTGCTGAGTTCCTTTAACCGCTTCAGCACCGGGCCATTTTTCACCCTTCCTTACCAGAGCACTTTTTGCGATTCGGCACTGCGTCGCTTTAACTGACAATTGCGCGGTCGTGCGACGTTACACCCAAACAAAATTGACGTCCTTTTTTTCCCACAAATAGAGCTTTCTTTGGGGTATTTGATCGATCGCCCCTGCGGTTTTTATTTTTTGCGCTATAAACAAAAGAAGAGCGACAATTTTGAAAAAAAACACAATATTTTTTACTTTTTGCTATAATAAATATCCCATTTTTTTTTAAAAAAAAATATTTTTTTCCTCAGTTTAGGCCGATACGTATTCTTCTACATATTTTTGGTAAAAAAAATCGCAATAAGCGTATATTGATCGGTTTGCGCAAAAGTTATAGCGTCTACAAAATAGGGGATAGATTTATTGCATTTCGTGACTGCGACATTGCGGCGGACACTTTGGACACTTTTGACACATTTTTGGGACCATTCACATTTACACAGCGATCGTTGCTATAAAATTGCATTGATTACTGTGTAAATGTGACTGGCAGGGAAGGGGTTAACACTAGGGGGCGCTGCAGGGGTTAATGTATTCCCTATATGTGTGATTCTAACTGTGGGGGGAGGGGACTGATCATGTGTTCCTCCATACTGGGATCACATGATCGGTCTCCTGCTCGCTGACAGGACGTGGAGCTGTGTGTTTACACACACAGCTCCACGGTCCCGTTGTTTTAACGGGCAATCGCGGGAGGCCGCCGGGCACCCGCACCGGGTCCCGAGCGACGCCGCGGGTGCGCGCGCCCCCCAGGCGGTCGGGAATGGGAGGACGTCATATGACGCCGACCCAGGATGGTAGATCCACCTTGTGGGCGTCATATGACTATGGGCGGGTATTGAAGGAGTTAAAAACTGTTTGCAAGTGTACCCAAAAGAATTGATGCTGTTTTGAAGGCAAAGGGTGGTCACACCAAATATTGATTCGATTTGGATTTCTCTTCTGTTCATTTCCTTTTTATTTTGTTAATTAATACTCCTATTCGGCACTTGAAAGCTCATACATTATTGCTTTCTTTGTTTTGTGAAAACCAGGCATCTCCCACCTGCTCCTTTTGTTGGTGAATGTTACGTCATGCTAATGTCTCCAGCATACCAGGTGCTGAACACAGACCAATTCCACCAAACCATTTAAACAACAGATGGGAAGATAGAAACTTAAGCCAATACCACGGGGCAAATTAATCCTATCACTTTAATACAGTAAGAGAGGTACTTAAAGTATAAGTGGACAATAATGTAGCTAATCTATTTGCAGTTGCGATTTATTTATAATATCCTATACATAAGTATTCAGCAGAGGATCGGTCGTATACTAAAAATTATTTGACAGTATTATTTTCCAGGCAGCTAATAAGGAAAATACATTTTAGGAAACATTGGAGAGAAAAACAAAAAATATCTACAATATTATCCAAATTAAATCTTTCTTGTTGGATTTCTGGACAGACAGACAATACTGCAATGCTGATTGAAGAATCAAAAAGTAATGTGGCTTGCAGCTGCAAGCAATCAACATGGAAATACTTTTGCTTATCTGCTTGTAATGCAGGAGGGGTATTCCCCAAAGCAGCTACTACAGACTGCTTGCCTACATTCAGAAAGCCTGATGTATCAAAGTGTTAGTAGTAGGCGTTTTCGTCACAAACCAACGCTAACCACAGTGGTGCTCAGCTGAAGTCCTCCTTCCTGGAAACAAAGTAGTAAAGAATGTGACAGCCGGTACTTCTTTTTTTTTATCAATTAAGGCCCGGAAGAATTTACCCCCTTCCTGACCAGAGCACTTTTTGCGATACGGCACTGCGTCGCTTTAACTGACAATTGCGCGGTCATGCGATGTTGCACCCAAACAAAATTTATGTCCTTTTTTTCCCACAAATAGAGCTTTCTTTTGGTAGTATTTTATCACCTCTGTAATTTTTATTTTTTGTGCTATAAACAAAAAAATAGCGACAATTTTGAAAAAAAAGCAATATTTTTTACTTTTTGCTATAGTAAATATCCCCCAAAAAATATGTAAAAAAACAATTTTTTTCCTAAGTTTAGGCCGATATGTATTCTTTTACATAATTTTGGTAAAAAAAAATCGCAATAAGCGTATATTGATTGGTTTGTGCAAAAGTTATAGCGTCTACAAAATAGGAAATAGATTTGGCATTTTATTATAATTTTTTTTTATTTTTAATGGCGGCGATCTGCGTTTTTTTATCGTGTCTGCGACATTATGGCGGACACATCGGACACTTTTGACACTATTTTGGGACCATTGTCATTTATACAGCATTCAGTGGCAGGGAAGGGGTTAAACACTAGGGGGCGATCAAGGGGTTAAGTGTGTCCTAGGGAGTGATTCTAACTGTGGGGGATGGGCTACCTAGGACATGACAGCAATCACTGCTACCGATGACAGGGAGCAGTAGATCTCTGTCATGTCACTAGGCATAATGGGGAAATGCCTTGTTTACCCCGTTCTGCCGCTCCATGACATGATCACGGGACACCGGCGGACATCAAGTCTGCGGGTCCCACGGGCACGGTCGCGGAGCATGCGACGCGTCTTAAAGGGGACGTACCTGTATGACCATTTGCGCAGCCGTGCCATTATGCGGAGGTATATATCGTCGTCCACTGGTCGGCAAGCGGTTAAATTATCCTTCCTGCATAGAAGTAACAACTGCTAAAAGCAGTTACGTGGTTTAAATGTTTGTATAAATCTGACCTTATTTTGTTTCAAAAATTTTTTGAAAATATAGTATTGCGATACATCAGTAATATTGCCAAAAAAAAATAAGTTTACAATACAATTGAAGCAGTAACAGGTTTAGTAAATTTTTAGGCACAATTTTGTAGTCTACATAAAGATCTTCTTTTTCCACTAGTATTTTCCACGGAAATTACTGCCAGGCGGCAGTTTCGGCTTTCAATCCACCTGAATTCTGTTAGTTTCTAAGCTTAGTCTGCGAAATAAGAGCGGCTTTTCGCAGTATGGCTTAATACAGGGGGGTTGTATCTTGATGGCCCGTGAGTGTTACCCTATTCTCCAGACACCCCTATTGGGTTCATACTGTGTCTGGAGACGGCAGCACCAGGCCATATACAATCTGTAGGATTAGTGGGATGTGTTGCATTTTTAAGGGGTGTTCAGTGAGTTGGTATTCTGTATTGATGTTACTTTAGATGAGGCTGTTCCATATAGGGGGCAATCCTTGTCCTATGCAGGTCAAATTAAAAGTGTCTGGATTGAGCCAAGTTAATTTTCACTATTGCTACTACATTGTCTGGTAATATTATTCAGTTAATAGCAGAGGATTCTTCTGAAATGATTCCCAGGGCGTGTCGTTTCCTATAGTTTTGTTTGGTGTGTATGTGTGGTGTTCATTTTATGAGTTGGTAAGAGACGAGCCCTGATTGTTGTTGGATTTTTGACGTGCTAGAATGTTGTATTCTGGTATTTCTTTGAATTGTTTCCATTTAGCCCAATTTTTTGGGAATTTGGTTGGGCTTTCTGTGGCTTGGTGTATGAGGGCCTCCATTTCTTCTATTCTGTCGATGCGTTTAAACCAGTTAAGGATAGTAGGGGGGTTGGTCTGTCTACAAAGAACTGGTATGCTTTGTTTTGCTGCGTTTATTAGGTGCAGGGTGAGGGATTTCAGAGAGCTTGTGTGCGGTAATGTGGAATGGTGTAGTAAAAATGTCTCTGGTGTGAATTCTAAGGAGTGTGTTGTGATTAGTTCTATTACTCGATGGACCTCCTACCAGAAGGGTTGGATGAGTGTAAATCTGACCTTATATTCCCCTTTTGGATCTCCTAACAACTATGTAGTGCAAAAGCCTTCCTGGTTAAATACAAATTGAGTAAATAGTTTAGGTAGGTCCCTATATTACATAGAATTGGTCAATCTAAAGTTGGTTGTACAAAAACTGTATGGCCAGCTTACGGTTACGAATGAGGTTCACCATATAAAAAGGGCTGTACACATACAGCCTCTTGAAAAAATGCATGGAGATGCAGAATTTTCACTGCAAGGTGGCTATACATGGACATATTTATAACTGAGAATGTGTACATGGGGGCATGGAGGCATCTGTCCATCATTAAATACAAGTCAATGTTTATTTTCCGAAGGCGACAATGGCACATTGCATGTGTTATATTTAGTCATTTGCTCTTCATAAGTGAATGAGAATCTGAGTTCAAAAATCATCTTTAAGTAAAACTAATGCAGTCTTGAGTTTGCGTTGCTCACACTGCAGGCAGTGTAATGTGCCTTTTTTTCAAAGGGGTGCCACAACAAAAATAAAGAAAACTAACCTCTGTATACTCCTTCTATGCATACTGCCCACTGTCATACCCTCCGTACTCCTCCTCTACACATACAGTGTATATAAAAAGTCTACACACCCCTGCTAAAATGTCAGGTTTCTGTGATGTAAAAAAATGAGACAAAGATAAATCATTTCAGAACTTTTTCGACCTTTAAACTGTTCAACTCAATTGAAAAGCAAACTGAAATCTTTTAGCGGGGGGGAGAAGTAAAAATAAAAAATGTGGTGGCATAAGTGTGCCCACCCTCTTATAACTGGGGATATAGCTGTGTTCAGAATAAAGCAATCACATTCAAACTCATGTGAAATAGGAGTCAGTACACACCTGCCAGCATTTAAAGTGCCTCTGATTACCCCAAATAAAGTTCAGTTGTTCTAGTAGGTCTTTCCTGACCTTTTCTTATTCGCATCCTACAGCAAAAGCCATGGTCCGCAGAGAGCTTCCAAAGCATTAGAGGGATCTCATTTTTAAAAGGTATCAGTCAGGGGAAGGGTACAAAAGAATTTCCAAGGCCATAGATATACCATGGAACACAGTGTCAGATGAGATGACTGTCTTAGTCATCATCAAGTGGAGAAAATATGGCACAACAATGACATTACCAAGAACTGGAAGTCCCTCCAAATTTGATGAAAAGATGAGAAGAAAACTGGTCAGAGAGGCTGCCAAGAGGCCTACAGGAACATTAACGGAGGAAGATGGCATCTCTCCTCGTGGAGTCTTTTAGATTCCAGTGAGAGGAGAGAAGACGTCTTACCATGAGTTGCACAACACTACACTAACACCAGTACACACAGGTACACTTGCCACCCCCCGATCACCCCCCGTCCCCCCCAGTTAACACCTTCACTCCCTGTCACTGTGTCACCAATTGCAGTTTTCAGATTTTTCACTGTTTACTGCATTGGTGTCATTTGTGACTGTACTAAGTGTTAGGGCAGTTAGTAGTAGGCCACGTTAGGTCTAGGGTACCCCCTAAACCCCACTAATAAGGGTTTAACCCCTTGATCCCCCACATATAACCCTTTCACCCCCTGTTGCCAGTGTCACTAATAAATCTTTTTTCTGATCGCCGTATTTGTGTCACGGATGGCGCTAGTTAGCCAGTTAGATGATTTGTTCAAGTTTTTATAGCGTCAGGTACCCCCATATATTACCTAATAAATAATTAACCCCCTTATTGCCCCCTAGTTAACCCTTTAACCCCCTGTCACCAGTGATCACCGTATAAGTGTTATGGGTGACGCTGGTTAGTTAGTTTGTCTTTTATAGCGGCAGGTCATCCGCCGTATATTACCCAATAAAGGTTTAACCCCTTGATCGCCCGGCGGGTGATATCAGTTAGGTTTTAGCATCAGTGAGGGTCTGCGTCACCCCAGGCAGTGTCAGATTAGTGCCAGTAACGTTAACACCCACGCATGCACACCATGCACCTCCCTTAGTAGTATAGTGTCTGAACAGATCGATATCTTTGATCTGATCAGAACTATATTAGCATCCCCAATAGTTTAGGGTTCCCAAAAACGCAGCGTTAGCGGAATCAGCCCAGATACCTGCTAGCACCTGCGTTTAGCCCCTCTGCCCAGCTTAGCCCAGCCCACCCAAGTGCAGTATCAATCGATCACTGTCACTTACAAAAACACAACACACATAACTGCAGCGTTCGCAGTCAGGCCTGATCCCTGCGAACGCTAACAGTTTTTTTGGTAGCGTTTGAATCAGTCGCTGACAGTCAGGAGCTCTTTTTCCTGTGACTCTCACTACTGTACCAGTAAATTTAGAGACCAAAATGTAAAATCGAAGGTACAGTAGTGAAGAGGCATAAACGTTTCTCAGCATGACAGCTAGTGAAGAGGAAGTCACCCATCTGTCAGATTCCAGCTCAGAATATGATCCTGTAGACAGCAGCGGCACCCTGACAGATAGCTCTGACCATGCAGTTGTGGTCCGGTGTACCCGACCCCATTCTTCTGCTGTTGTTGAGGTGCAGAGAGCCAGTACTAGTGCCGATCATCCTTCTGGTGAACTGGCAAGCACCAGAGGCCTAGTACACCCTGGTCGTAGTCAAACCAGCACTGCAGTATCACGTGGTGACGTGGCGAGTCCCATAAGTGCAGTTCAAGCTGGTGAGGTCGCTAGCACAACTAGTGTCCCACAGCCACTAAGAAGAAGACAAACACAGGCCCGTTGAGCCCATAGTGCCCTTCCTGCTGCATTTGCCAATCCTAATTGGGAGCCCACCACTTCTGCAGCACCTGTACTTCCCTCATTCACTGGCCAACCCGGAATTCATGTGGAAACAGTTGATTTTACGTCACTTGGTTTTTATTCGCTGTTTTTGACGGAAGAACGCTCTAGATCTATTGTGGACCAAAGCAATTTGTCTGCTGGTCAATTCATCGCCGCTAATCCCCATTTGACCCTTGCCAGAGAATTGAAACCTATTACGGTCCCTGAATTTAAGACCTTTCTGGGTCTATCCCTCCTCATGGACATAACTAAAAAGAGTGAGTTGCAGTCATATTGGTCCACTGACCCAATTCACCATATGCCCGTGTTCTCTGCCTCCATGGCCAGGGCACGATACAAGCAGATATTGTGGTTCATGAACTTCAATGATAATGAACTCTGTCGCCCTCGAGGTGACCCTGGATACGATCGGCTCTACAAAATTCGGCCCCTCGTAAACCACTTCAACCAACAGTTTGCAGCCTTGTTTACTCCCGATCAAGTTGTCTGCATTGATGAGTCATAGTTACATAGTAGGTGAGGTTGAAAAAAGACACAAGTCCATCAAGTCCAACCTATGTGTGTGATTATATGTCAGTATTACATTGTACATCACTGTATGTTGCGGTCATTCAGGTACTTATCTAATAATTTCTTGAAACTATCAATGCCCCCCGCTGAGACCACCGCCTGTGGAAGGGAATTCCACATCCTTGCCGCTCTTAGGCCCCTTTCACACTGGGACGGGAGCCGCGGCGACGGTAAAGCAGCGCTATATTTAGCGCTGCTTTACCGTCGTTTTAGCCGCGGGATTCGGCCGCTCGCGGGGCAGTTTTACCCCCCGCGAGCGGCCGAAAAAGGGTTAAAATCCCAGGCGGTGTACAGTCGCTATTTTTAGCGCTGTACCGCCTGAAAACTGCCCCAGTGTGAAAGGGGCCTTACAGTAAAGGACCCTCTATGTAGTTTAAAGTTAAACCTCTTTTCTTCTAATTTTAATGAGTGGCCACGAGTCTTGTTAAACTCCCTTTTGTAAAAAAGTTTTATCCCTATTGTGGGGTCACCAGTATGGTATTTGTATATTGAAATCATATCCCCTCTCAAGCGTCTCTTCTCCAGAGAGAATAAGTTCAGTGCTCGCAACTTTTCCTCATAACTAATATCCTCCAGACCCTTTATTAGTTTGTTGCCCTTCTTTGTACTCGCTCCATTTCCAGTACATCCTTCCTGAGGACTGGTGCCCAGAACTGGACAGCATACTCTAGGTGCGGCCGGACCAGAGTCTTGTAGAGCGGGAGAATTATCGTTTTATCCCTGGAGCTGATCCCCTTTTTAATGCATGCCAATATTCTGTTTGCTTTGTTAGCAGCAGCTTGGCATTGCATGCCATTGCTGAGCCTATCATCTACTAGGACCCCCAGGTCCTTTTCCATCCTAGATTCATATTTTTTGCCACCCAAATGCATTATTTTACATTTTTCTACATTGAACCTCATTTGCCATGTAGTTGCCCACCCCATAAATTTTTTCAGATCTTTTTGCAAGGTTTCCACATCCTGCAGAGAAGTTTTTTCCCTGCTTAGCTTAGTATCGTCCACAGGTCGTTTATGAACAAATTAAATAGGATTGGTCCCAGCACAGAACCCTGGGGAACCCCACTACCCACCCCTGACCATTCAGAGTACTCCCCATTTATCACCACCCTCTGAACTCGCCCTTGTAGCCAGTTTTCAATCCATGTACTCACCCTATGGTCCATGCCAACTGACCTTATTTTTTTATGTTTACAAACGGTTTTTATTATGAGTAAGGTCATAGTACAAGATTTTGACAGTGGTTGAAAACATACAAGTGAAGGATTCAGTTAGATAATACATTATAGCTGAGAGAAGACATATCATGCGGCAGGATACATACGTTCAATTATCAGTTTAAGTAACATTTGCGTGGATGGGTCCATGGATGTGCTAAAGTAAAATAACATTAGTGGACATTACCCAGTAGTGAGGAATCCCATAGAGCCCATTTTTTTTGGTATATATGCATGGAGTCATATAACGTGTGGTGTATTCGTTCTGATAGTTTTATGTTTGCCATACGGTTGAGAACCTGAGGCCATGGTATATTGGGTGAACGCCAGTTGAAAGCTATGGTCCAGTGGATAGAACTAAATAGAGTGTGGATTAATCTAGAACTGGCTATTGGTATATCTTGTATGGGGGAGAATAAGAGGCACATTTGTGGTGTTAGTGGGATCTTTCTACCTGAGATTTGATCAATCATGAGATTGGCATTGTGCCAGATGTTTTTAAGTTGGGGGCAATCCCAAAATATATGTAATAGTGTCCCATGTGTAGGGCATCCCCTGAAACAGAGTGGAGATGTTGAAGGGTAGAATGAATTTAGTTTGGCAGGGGTAAGATACCACCTATAGAGTAGTTTGGTAGCAGATTCCCTGATGGTGGTAGTTTTGGTGCATTTATGTAAGTTTTCAAAGATGGTATCCCATTGTTCGGGGGAGAATGAAACGTTCAGATCTGATTCCCATTGTAGCATGGGGTGTGATTTTTCAGGCATATTGAATTCGTTTAGGTTTTTATAAATTTTAGAAATTAGTCCTTTGTCTCGTGGAGAGGATATACAAATCTGTTCGAATTGTGAGAAGGGGGTACGTAGTGTGAGTGAGTAGTATTTTTGGTAGAAGTGTTTTATCTTCATATAATTTTCATGTTCTGTAGGTGCAAGGTCATATTTCTTTTGTAGTTCTGTGAAAGGGTAAAATGTATTGTTATGGGTAAGTGCTTTTAAATTTGTTAGATTGTGTCCTTTCCATATTGTTAATGAGCTTTGGTTGTTATCTAAGGAAGTGAAGTGGGGGTCTCCTAGAAAGGATGCTAAGGGAGGAATGTCAGATACACCACGTCTACGAACCTTCCTTTATCTAGCAGGCAACTCGCCTCCTCATAAAATGTTAGTAGATTGGTTTGGCAAGTAGAGAACTATTAGTCCCTGATTAAGTTTTCTGGCTGCTTGTCTTTCAAACAGTATCTTCCCAGCAAGTGTACAAGATATGGGGTCAAGGTGTATAAGCTCTGTGACAGGGCCACAGGCTATACATATAGTTTTATGGTTTACGACGGAAGAGATAGTCACGTAGAGCTGGAGAACTGCCCAGACTACATAGTAAACACTGGTAAGATTGTGTGGGACTTGGTGTCACTCTTATTCTGAAAGGGGTACCACTTGTATGTGCACAATTATTACATGAGCTTGCCACTTTTTAGTCACTTGTTTGATCATGGAATTGGCGCATGTGGCACCATGCGATCTAATCGCCGGGGCTTACCCCAGAAGCTTTTGTAGATTCCTGTCTTAGGCTGGGGGAGAGAGCCTGCTTGAAGGGTAATAATTTGCTCACTGTGAAGTGGAGGGAGTATCAGAATGTTTTCGTTCTGTCCTCCCTTCACGCAGACACGACAGTCCAAATTCCTACGGTGACTGGTGTTGTGGAGAAACCCCTCTGTGTCCACGAATATAACCTTAATATGGGAGAGGTGGACCTCAACGACCAATTGTTGGTGCCGTACCTAGTTGCCCATAAGGCTCTGCTGAATGCTTATGTGCTATACAAAAAAATTACCTAAATTCAAGGAAGGGATCATCACAGCCCTTCTGTTTCTAGACGGTGCTGTGGCCCAACTTCCCAATCCAAATGCAGTAAGCCAGCTGCATAAGAGCCATTTTCCGTATGTCCTCCCTGGTACCCCTACCTAACGAGCCCCCCAAAGAAAATGTTGAGTCTGTAGAAAGGGCTATTATTGTCCCTCCTGTGCTGACCATCCTGGTCTTTGCATTGGTGAATGTTTTGAACGCTACCACACACTAGTGGAGTATTAGTGAAGGGTACAGCACAGCACAGACTAGGACACACATTCACAGGGTCTCCAAAGATGCCATCGCATTTTGGGAGACCCGAACCGTTACAACCACTACAACCGTTACAGTTACAAATAAAAGTGTAAAAATAAATGTAAATGTAAATCAGCAACTCCAGCGCTGTAGAAGGTGATTTCACCATCACAGTTAGAAAAAAAAAAGAGCATATATGCCAAAGCATGGATTTTTTTTATTTTTATTGTTTTATTGTATTTGCTTTGCAGGTATGGTATGTCTAATGCCCTGTACACACGGTCGGACATTCCGACCACAAAATCCATCTAATTTTTTCAGACGGATTTTGTCCGAAACTTGTCTTGCATACACATGGTCGCACAAAGTTGTCGGAAAATCTGATCATTTGGAACGGGGTGACATACAAAATGTACGACGGGACTACATACAGGCCAGTAGCCAAAAGCTTTCGTCTCCAAATTTTTTCTGAGCATGCGTGGCACTTTGTGCATCGGAATTCTCAACACACAATCGAAAAAAGTCCGATCGGATTTTGTTGTCGGAAAATTTTAGACCCTGCTCTCAAACTTTATCCGTCAAGAAATTCCGACGGAAAGAGTCCGATAGAGCCCACACACGATCAGATTTTCCAACAACATAATCCAATCACACTTTTTCTGTCGGAATGTCCGACCGTGTGTATGGGGCATTACTGTTATACTGTAATGTTACTTTGTTTTATTGTTAACCATCATTTGCTTAGCAGGTATGCCATTCAGCTGCTTTTATTTATCTTGAGAGCAACAGCGTTTGCTCCCACGATATGTAAATCAGTGACTCCAGCGCTGTAGGAGGTGATTTCACCACCACAGTTTAAAAAAAAAAAATGGTGCATGTAGGCCCATCATTAGAAGGGGGTGAATGAAGGGCGGTATTCTAATGGTGGGCATACCCACCGATCAATCTCTTTTTTTTGTTCAGCCCACAGGCTGCATGAAAAAATGAACATTACAATGTATGCCCAACAAGGACCAGCAATGTACTGGTATGTTGCTAGACTTTGAGTGGCTATAACAGAATGATGCCTGCAGGTTTAGGTATCATCTTGGTATCATTCTTTTTAGCCAGCGGTCAGTTTTTATGTAAAAGCAATCCTAGTGGCTAATTAGCCTCTAGACTGCTTCTACAAGCAGTGGGAGGTAACGTCCCCCCCTCCCACCGTCTAGCCCAGTGTGTTTTTGTTTATGAGTGCGGCTATACCATTTCTAAAGCCTCTTATCTCTTTATAGCATAGCCATGTTCCCTTTCCCCTGTGTTTTGTTTACGTGCTCTCCCATCTGACGCACCCAGGCCGTATGGTCTGCCCCGTTTAGGGGCGGTGATGGTGGCTTGTTTGGTCTCTAATGCTTGGGTTTCCATGCATCTTTGAGCCCTATGTGCATCAGTGGGCGGACGACGCAGCACGCCACGCCGCCACGTCTGCTCGTGATGATGTAATTCGCAGGGATTTTCCACGATGGCATCATCTGCGTGTAGTGCGGCAATCCAGCATCATCGCGACCATACACACCTGTGTCCGTGGCGTGACATGGTGTACCACCGGCTCAGGGGGGGCCAATTGTGAAGTCTCATTTAGGGAATGCCACAGGTGGATTTTCTTCACCACACCCCCTTCCTATTATGGTTACTATAAAAACCCTTCAGTCCATTACTATTTCTGCTTCATTTCATTCTGGAGACACAGGGAATCACTGCACCCATGACATCCAGTAGGTAAGATTCAGTGCTGGGATCTGTTGACACCTGTTAAAAGAGCATAGTACTTTTTGCAATGATGGGGTAATTTTCCCTGTGTAATGCCCTGTACACACGACCGGTTTTACCATCGGAATAAACTATGAAGGTTTTTTCGATGGAATTCTGATGCAATTCCGCTCAAGCTGTCTTGCATACACGTGGTCACACCAAATTCCGACCGTCCAGAACGCAGCAACGTACAACACGTATGACGGGACTAGAAAACTGAAGTTCAATAGCCAGAAGCCAATAGCTTCTGTCTCGTACCTGCTTCAGAGCATGTGTCATTTTTGGTGCGTCGGAACAGCATACAGACAAGCGTTTTTTCCGATAGTAATTTGTTCCGTCGGAAAAATATAGAACTATGTTCTCTATCTAAGTCCGTCTGAATTTTCGACACTAAAAGTCTGATGGGGCAAACACATGGTCAGAATATACGTTGAAAAGCTCCCATCAGACTCTTTCTGTGGGAAATTCCGCTCGTGTGTACGTGGCATGATACAAATGCTGGGATAACCCTCCTGGTGTAGTATAAATGTATATTATTTTTGATTTGTTGTCTTTTTAGACTTGGCTGCTGATTGTTTAGCCAGTTCCTACAGTATACATTGGGTGTATCTACCTGAACCCTGTCTCAACATTAGTGGCCATTTGTTAGGTGGTTCGGATCTTTGAAAGAACTTTTGCACTGCAAGATTTAACTCATAAATCTCAAAGCAATAGGTATGTTTACCTGCATATACTTGGACGACTCTTCAGCGTACATTTGTTTTTATGCATCAGTCCATGTTTTGCATTATGATTTATTCATTACTCTCTTCCTTTTTTATGTACCCAGATCCATGTTGGTTTTTCCCTTGAGACTGCTCTGGCCCCCCTTTTGGGATGCATTTTTTAGGACACGGGGGGGTTTCATGTGGACATGGGTTATCTCCGTCTTGCTTTGGCTTTTATGATGCTGCTTTGGCATCTTAGTTTCCTCTTACTTGCTGAGCTATGATCTTCTTTCTTTGAAACACGCAACACATGAGGTCAGTATCGATACCTACATCTACGTTTTGTGCTCTTTCTTTGTAAAGATGATTAGCTTATGAATTATGTAATATTTTGAATTCTGTGTGTAATTATGTTTATATTTATATCAATATTGTAGATTGTTTGTATTCATCTGGAAGTCCATTTGTCCCTGAAGAAGACCCTTACTTCATCTGTTGAAACATGTTGGATTTGCCCTGTCTCCCCGACAGTCAATTTGGTCCTCTTACAGTTGATTGTCTTTGGACTGCTTTCTCACATCATGTGTTTCAGTTTTATCCATTTCTTGTATCATGCCATTTACTGAGTGTAATAAATTTGTATTTATTTTTATACATTTTCTACTTTTCTGAGTCTTCCACTCTTTGAGGAACCCTGTTTTTACATATTGTATTGGGGATGTGGGGATGTGGACTTGAACCTCCTTTCTTCCAACTAGTTAGCATAACATTTTTTGTTCATACAGAAACAATACAACATTCTACTTTTGTTGACTGCACTAGAATGTGCTGTATTGGCATGACCTAGGAATCAAAGTTAAACACTGTCCATGCATTCTTGATGCAGAATAAAAACACACTGGACTGAATCTGGTGTGAACAAGTCCACTTTCTCATCCATAGGATCTCTGAAGGCAACCGAGTTATAAAAAGGCAAAGACACTTGCTGCACCAGACACTAGAGGGCAGCATCCACCCCTGGAAGTGCAGTGCATAAACATACATCAGCCATCTTATATGGATAAAGCTTAGAGAACCTGTACTGTAAATTGGTCTTCTGACGAGGTCTCTGTCATCCTTCATCAAGGAGCGATTTACGCTCTATACTTATGGGAAAAGACCATCCTCCATCAACGAGCGATTTACGCTCTATCATTGTGGGAAAAGACCATCCTTTATCAACGAGAGCTTTAGAGACATTTGGGAGCTATGCCGATAGTGAAAGAAAATCCTACATTTACAGTGATCACCAGAACAGGAATATAGGAGAAATCTTCCAATGGGGCACTAGTTTTGGTGACCCCCCAGTGACAAGGGATTCCTCTCACTTCCTGTTGTGGCTATGAGAGGTTAAATTTTAACATTTGCTGTTTATTTTTGTACTAAAAACCATTATGTCACCATGTTTTCATATTAACTGAGGACATCTAGTGGTGCAAATAATGTACTGCAATGCTTCTAATAATTCCCCACTATCTAAGCGCTGCAAGATACCCTTCTACCAGATATCCTCCAGTGGAAAGGCAATAAATAATACATTTAATTTATCATCATAAAGTGGCATCCCATTTATCATCATAAAATGACATTTCAGTCGGAATTTAACTCAGATGGGTGTTGTGTTTGAAGAAAAAAAAAAATCAGTACACCTTTGAAAAGCATCTAGATATGTTATCACCTCAAATCTGTGATTTTACTCTCTACACTTGTTGCATGGTAAATACGTTACAGCCTAAACTATGTTGCCCCACAAAATGACAAGCTGTTTTCCCTTAGTTTATTAAATGATCAACTGGTATGTCTGAATCATTTTATATATTAATGTACTTATATGTATTTTTTTAAAAATGTATTGAGTTTATTTATTGTAAGCTTTCTTACCTTTTCTTCAAAGTAGGAAAAAAACTCCCTGATCAAACATCAAGGTCTGAGAGAAGAAAAAGATATTAGGAGAAACTGCACAAACAAAAATTTGGACATATCTAAAATACATTAAGGTTGTGTAGCAGATGCCCGCAATTTCCACGACCCCGCCAAGCTGGCCGGAGCAATATACACAGGCTTTCCAGCCTGAGTTAGGGAGAAAGCATCTGTCAGTGTCTGCATGGGCTTTTTCACCCCCCTCTTCTCCCTGTTTCACTGACTGAGTCTAATGTAAGATGAGCTGACACACACAGAGCTGTTCATTCTGTAGGCTCTCTTGTGCCCCTGTTGGCAGGAAAAAGAAAGCCAATTAAAGGCACAGTTACAGCAGCCAATCATAGAGACTGTACTGAACTTCAGGAAGAGCTGCAATGGATTCTGGGACATGCAGTTCCCACACAAAACGGCCCATAGACTGGTATACAGGGAGAATCTACAAAGCCCTGGATGGTCTGTACAAAAAGGAGTTGAGGACTCCATTTTATGTCCTGAGGGAAAGTGAGTCACGAGGCAGTGAGGGAGAGGAGACCTGTAGGAGAGAAGCTGTCTCTCAAATGATCTCCCCGCATAATTCAGGCCTCCACTACCAGTCGGAACATCCAGTCTTAGAGAGGGGGATTCCAGGTGCATATTGAGGCACACCTGCACCGATGGTGAAGCGTTCCAGTGTGAGGTGACTAGTCGGGTCACCAAGAATGCCTGATGTTACAGGACATTCGTTTGGGCATTGCCAACAGGATTTATTGAGACACTGCACCATAGGAGGAGTATGAACACTGTATACAGACATTGTTGCTGGTAGTCATCTTGCTGACACTTGTAGTACCACAGGGATAAGGGATAAGGCTGTCCATTTCTGGGACACTGTATACAGACATCACTGTCCTCTCACCTTGCTGAGGAGCATCCTGCCTATTTCACATGAAAATCTGGGCCAGTTGTGTTGCTTGGGCCCGCTATACAGGAGTTTAAGTGCACCAACGATAGTGGCTAGCTGAAGACATCAAATCTTATCTTTTCCTCAAAAAGACTAAAGCTACTAGTGTCATACGGATCCGCACACACATATGCAGGGCTCTACATATGCATTGGGTGTGTGGGACAGTTTATCTAAGAAGTTAATCCATTACCTGTTGACTTGTATGGAGTGTTTAAAGTTGGGCCTGTGGTGTCAGGGGACAGTAGAGAGAGGCCTGACACAAAGGGAGTCATTCTTCTGCTCTCCTCCTGCCTGGACTCATAGAGGCAGCCTGAGTAAAGGTAACTAATTCAATTTAAAGTGTCATATTGTGCTTTATTTGCCATTTGAGTGTGCCTCTGCTCTTGATGACATTTTCAGGTTTGGAATCCACTGAAAGCTGCTTGAATACAGAATTGATAGCTATATTGCTCTTAAGTCTCAGTTATTGCTCTCTAGTTGATTACTTAAATATATATTGTTACTGTCTGTTATTCTTCCACAGAAATATTGCAGTAAAGACAATTTCTGTGTTTTATCATAACGTGTGTGTTTCTCATTGGTCATTGCACTTACACCATTGCCAGGTGTGCCAGAGGGGGCTTAAACTGTTATTAGGGTTGAGAGGCAGAGTAATGGACTGACCAAACAAAGCATCTCCTTTGGGGGTATCGCTACACGTGTAAGTAGGGTTCAAAAGGGCAGTATTTTCAGCATGAAACTGAGATTACACAAATACTGGAGAATGATCTCTAACTAGCAGGTTATAGGTTTAAAACAGAGTTAACTAAGGCCAATAACCCCAGGAGGATACCCCCAAAATAATGCATATTCTGTATCTCACAGTCAATATAGAAGAAAGGACCTTTTAGCCAAACTGGCAGTTGGTACTTTTCAGATTGTAAAGTAGCTTTAAAAGGTTAGTTCATTGCCTATGCAGGTAAGGGAAGCCTGTAGAGAAAAAATAAACCGTGCAGTCTTGGTAAAAGTTGAACTATGCCCTTGCATTTGTGTAGGCAATTTACTACTCCCTGAAGCCCGGCCAAAAAAACTCCAACAGATGGCATTATACCATCCTGGCTTGTTGCTAGGATGTTGCTAAGACACTCCCAACCATTATTGCTCCTTCCATTACAGAAACAATCTCCCAAACCACTGCATGTGTGCTCTACAATATGCTCCATTTCACCATTGCTAAGCTCAGAGCTATTGCAACAGGGGAGAGATAGAGCGCATGTGAGGGGGTTTGCCAGGGGAATGCCATCTCTGGGAATTTAACCAAACCAAAATATATATAGCAATTGCAATATTTAAAGCAGTTCTCCACCCTGTTTGAAAAAAAACCCCTAAAAGTCAGCAGCTACATACAGCTGTTGACTTTTAATAAAAGAACACTCACCTGTACAGGGATCCAGCACATCCTCACCTGAACCGGTTCTTTGCTGGTCTTTGGGTCCCCAGCACCGGCATGTTTACTGTAGGCAGCCAACTGTGATTTGCTACCCACTGTGCATGCGTGAGCCTCACTGTGCTTTGTGAATGGTCCCGTAGCCTTCTGGAACCTGTGACATGTCCCAGAAGGTTGCAGGCAGGGAGGGGGGATGGGATGAGAATTTACGGTGGATCGCCGCAGTGATACGACCGGAAGTGGGAGCAGGTACCTGTCAAAACCCCTTTAGGGTGAAGTTCCTCTTTAAGTTTGGTCAACATTGCACAGTTTGTTTTCATCTACAGACATCCCTTACTTGCATAGGCAAAGATGAACTAACTCTTTAAACCTGAATTCCAGAGATTTTTTTGTATAGTTACATTGGTCCAGCTTGGATGCCACCCTTCCACCTCTCCACTCTGTCCAATCAGAGAACACCTTGTATTAATTGGAAAACTGCAAGGCATTCTGTGAAAGGCACCTGTGCAAGCGAGCCCCTGCCTGTGTTTACTTTGAAAGAGGGCAGCACAGGTGCCAGAAGGCTGTGGAGATCACTGTAGTAGCACTGACTACTACTGTTATTCTCCATGTCTACAGTAGTCCCTCAGGTATGGTATATGCATAAACTTGGCAAATGTAACTATGAAATAGAATTGCTACCTTAATGCCCCCCAACCACAAGTCTAAGCAAGCCCTTACAGCCTTAAAGAAGCATAAAGACACTTTATAGTATGACGGTAAGACACTTTATAGCATGAAGACAGTTACATAGGTAGGTACACAATGATACAACATGGAACAGAAACTGATTACGAAGGCGTTGATTTACTAAAGGAGAAGATAAATCACTTCAGTTCTCTTGAAATGCCCATTCATTCATTCTCTTGCACATGATTGGATGACTGAAGTGGACCGGTACTAGGGTAAATGAAGGTTCTACTCCTATAGTACCGTATTTATCGGCGTATAACACGCACCGGCGTATAACACGCACCCCAAGTTTAGGAGGGCATTTTAAGGAAAAAAAGTTTTAGGAGGGAAGTTTAGGGAAAAAAAAAAGTTACATTTAAGCGTCATTTGCAGCTTGCCCAGCGTCATTTGCAGCTTGCCCAGCGCATTTGCAGCCTTGCCCAGTGTCATTTGCAGCTTGCCCAGTGCCATTTGCAGCTTTCCCAGTGTCATTTGCAGCTTGCCAGTGTCATTTGCAGCCTTGCCCAGTGTCATTTGCAGCTTGCCCAGTGTCATTTGCAGCTTTCCCAGTGTCATTTGCAGCTTGCCAGTGTCATTTGCAGCTTGCCCAGTGTCATTTGCAGCTTGCCAGTGTCATTTGCAGCTTGCCCACGTTTAAATTTCCCACCGCCGAGACAGACCGCGCGAGCGCCGCCGAAAAAGACCGAGCGCCGCCGAAAAAGACCGATTGCTGCCGAAAAAGACCGAGCCGACTGCTGTTTCTGGAGCGAGCGCAGGGAGGCAGGACTGCGAAAGGAGCCGAGCATTCGACTCAGTCTTTTTCGGCGGCGCTCTGTATTTTTTGGCGGCGCTCGCTATTTTTCGGCGCTGCTCGATTTTTTTTGTCATTTTTTTTGGGGGGATCAGCGGTTATAACAATGGTAATGGCAGTTGAATGGAGGTTAATGGCTCCCCTTTTGGTTTGGTTTGAAGAAAGGGTTAACAATCAGTTAATCCTCTCACCAGATTCCTCAGCCCATATGCAACAGCAAATTGTGTATTTTGTGGAGGCCCCCCTTAAACAGTGGTGTAGTGACAGAGGCTGAAACAAAGGCAACTCGAACAGCGATTCTGGTAGATGGGTGCTCACACGCCTGATTAACTCCCTGACTCAGTGCTCAGCACAGCAGTCCGCCCTTTGGCCCTGGCACTGGCACTGCCCCGTCTGATGCAATCCAGCCAGGCCTGGTTCGGCACAGCAAAGCTCTCACACTCCTTCCTGGTGGGCGCATCTCTCCATAACTGCCCGACTTATGCCTTGGTTTTTACTTATATATGCCGTGGTGCTTATGGGCCTTGTAGTTGTGTCCCGAGTTCAGCTGTGCGGGGGACCCTACTTCAGGACTATATCTCCCAGACTGCCCCTGGCCATTGTATTTTGATTATAGTTAGGCAAACTAGTTGGCACTGCCATCACTGTATTTGGATTCCACACATGTGCCTTATTTAAAGGGTTAGTTCACTTTTACAAAAAAAGCTGCCTATGCAGGTAAGGGGTCCTGCAAGTACAGAGCCCCCCGCTCCCACAGCACAGTATAGAGATCCCCCCCCCCCCCCAAGTACAGAGACATCTCTCCTCTCCTCCCCCGCTCCCCCTTCCCGCAGCACGGGACAAAGCTCTTTCCCCCCCAAGTACAGAGCTTCCCCACAGTAATGAGCTCTCCTGCACCCCTTTTTCCTCAACAGGTACAACCCCCCTTCACAGAATAGTACACAGCTCTTTTTTTGGGAGCAGTGATTTTAATAATGCTTAAAGTGAAACAATAAAAATGAAATATTCCTTGAAATATTGTGCCTGGGGGTGTCTATAGTATGCCTGTAAAGTGGCGCAGTTTTCCTGTGCTTAGAACAATACCACAGCAAAATGACATTTCTAAAAGGAAAAAAAGTAATTTAAAACTGCTTGTGGCTGTAATGTATTGTTGGGTCCCGGCAATATAGATGAAAATCATTGAGAAAAGCGGCATGGGTCTCTCCCCCCCAGCCCATTACCCGGCTCTTTGGGTCTGGTATGGATATTAAGGAGAACCCCGCACCCAAATAAAAAAATATATTTGGGGGAGGGGCCCAGGCACTATATACTCTGAACAGAAGTATATATGCTATATGGCCTGCACTATATACTCTGCAGAAAATTGGGCCTTAGGTGTTGGTGGTACAAGAACACTGTAAGCCTCACAGTTACTCTTGGTGAGCGCAGGAAAGGGCCATGCTGTGAAATACTATATCAAAAATTGTAATTACATACCCCTGATAAACAGGGGCAGAAAAATTGGGCCTTTAGTGGTGGTGGTGCCACAACACTATAAGCCCTTATAGTTACTCTTGGTGGGTGCAGGAATGGGCCCTGCTGTGAAATATTAGATCAATAATTGTAATTACTTGCCCCTGTTAAACAGGGGCAGAACAATTGGGCCTTTGGTGGTGGTGGTGGTGCCACAACACTGTAACCCCTCACAGATACTCTTGTTGGGTGCAGGAATGGGCCCTGCTGTGAAATATCATATCAAAAAATTTAATTACATGCCCCTGTTAAACAGGGGCAGAAAAATTGGGCCTTGAGTGGTGGTGGTGCCACAACACTGTAAGCCCTCACAGTTATGCTTGTTGGGCGCAGGAATGGGCCCTGCTGTGAAATATTAGATCAAAAATTGTAATTAAATGCCCCTGTTAAACAGGGGCCGAAAAATTGGGCCTTTGGTAGTGGTGGTGGTGGTGCCACAACACTGTAACCCTTCACAGATACTCTTGTTGGGGGCAGGAATGGACCCTGCTGTGAAATATCATATCAAAAATTTTAAAATTGGGCCCTGGGTGGTGGTGCCACAACACTGTAAGCCCGCACAGTTACTCTTGTTGGGTGCAGGAATGGGCCCTGCTATGAAATATTAGATCAAAAATTGTAATTACATGCCCCTGTTAAACAGGGGCAGAAAAATTGGGCTTGGGTGGTGGTGGTGCCACAACATTGTATCCCCTCACAGTTACTCTTGGCGGGCACAGAAATAGGCCCTGCTGTGAAATATTAGATCAATAAATGTAATTACATGACCCTGTTAAACAGGGGCAGAAAAATTGGGCTTTGGGTGGTGGTGGTGTTGGTGGTGCCACAACACTGTAACCCCTCACAGATACTCTTGTTGTGCGCATGAACGGGCCCTGCTGTGAAATATCATATCAAAAATTTTAATTACATGCCCCTGTTAAGAAAAATTGGGCCTTAGGCAGTGGTGGTGGTGACCTAAACCAAAAATATTGTTGGAAGCTAGCATCATCAAGATGGAGGAGGAATAGGATAGTCACTCAGCATAGACAGTCTTCAAGAGATCCCACATCCATAGAAAAATCAATCAGTTGATCAGCATCAGGTGCTTGATAGCTGCTGATCCAAGACTGATTCATTTTTATGAATGTGAGCCTATCAACGCAGTCTGTGGACAGGCGCACTCCGATCCATTACAAACCCTCCAGCAGCACTGAATGTGCTTCAGAAAGAACGCTGGATGCAGGACAGGCCAGTAGCTAAATTGCATATTGAGCAAGTTCTGACCAGTGGTACATCCTCAAGACCCAGTAACCCAGTGGATGGTCTGTTGGAAAGGTCTGCTCTTGCCCCTAAATATTCCTGCACCATGTAATGCAGACGCTGGCGATGGTTGCTTGAACCAATCAGACCTTGGCGCTGAGGACTGAAAGATTGTCTAAAGGCATTGATCAGCTGGCCACCTTCTCCAACGCTCTTCCTCTGACTGAAAGAAGCCTCAGCAACACGTTGTCCAGCGCCAGAAAATTGTAACCTCCCAGGGTCTGGAAATGCATTGCACAAACCTTTCTTCAAGGCCTCCTGAAGATGTTTCATCCTCTGCGATGGCAGGATGAGTTCTGCAACCTTACCCTTGTAACATGGATCAAGAAGGGTTTCCAGTCAGTAATAATCCCTTCACCATGAATCCTAGGGTCCTTTCACAGGCTTTGCAGAATCAGGGAGGCCATACAGTGTAAGTTGGCAGAGGCATTCGATTTTGAGTCCTCTGGGTCACTAAGGATCACATGATCCATAACAACCTCCTCCCAACCACGTACAATTCCTTGGGTTTCTGGGGACTGAAAACCATCCCTTGAAGACTGCTGCTGAGTGTTATCCTCCACGTCCATGCTGACACAATCCTCCTCCTCTTCTTCCTGTGTGTTTGGCGGGCCCGCACGAATTCTATCTGGATAAAGGGGGCCTTGAGAGGTAAGGAAGTCTTCCTCTTCCTCCCGCTGTTCTGCCTTAAGTACCCTGTCCATTATTCCACGAAGCGTGTGCTCCAACAGGAAGACAAGAGGGACAGTATCACTGATGCATGTATTGTCGCTGCTCACCATCCTTGTGGCCTCCTTAAATGGTGACAGGACAGTGCATGCATCCTTGATCAGTAGCCACTGGCGTGGCGAAAAGAAGCCAAGCTCCCCTGACCCTGTCCTGGTGCCATGATGGCCCTCTGCTGCATGTGCAGCCGTTGCAGCATTGCCAACGTTGAGTTCCACCTTGTGGGCATGTCACAAATGAGGCGGTTGGTGGGCAGGTTGCATTCTCTTTGAATACCGAGCACTGGCATTGTATGACCGGCGGAAATGACCACAGACTTTTCTAGCCTGCCTCGGGAGATCCTGTAAGCCTGGGTACCTGCTCAAGAACCACTGCACCACCAAATTCAGGACGTTTGCCAAACATGGGACATGGGTCAAGTGTCCCTGTCGGAGGGCGGAGAAAAGGTTGGTGCCATTGTCGCATACAACCATTCCTGGCTGAAGCTGGCAACCACCTCTGAGCCTGCCCCTGCAGAGCTGACAGAATCTCTGCCCCAGTGTGGCTCCTGTCCCCTAAGCAGACCAACTCAAACACGGCATGGCATCTTTTTGCCTGAGTGCTTGCATAGGCCCTTGAACGCTTACGGAGCACCTCTGCTTCAGAGGAAAAATCTGCAGAAGAGGCCATAGAGGAAGAAGAAGAGGAGGGGGTGAAAAAGAGAGTTATGGCAGAATCACCACTAGGATTTTGGAGGCATGGTGGTGGAACAAGCTCCAACAATACTGAACCCTGTCCTGCATCCTTCCCCGCTGCCAGCAGAGTTACCCAGTGCGCCGTGAAGGAGAGGTAACGTCCCTGCCCATGCCTGTTAGTCCACGAGTCAGTGGTAATATGCACCTTACTGCTGACTGCCCTGTCCAACGAGGCCAAGACATTGGCTTCCACCTGCCGGTAGAGAGCTGGAATGGCCTTCCATGAAAAGAAATGGTGTTTTGGAACCTGCCACTGAGGTACAGCACATTCCACAAATTCACGAAAGGGGGCAGAGTCCACCAGCTGAAAAGGCAGCAGTTGCAGTGCTAGTAATTTGGCCAAGCTAGCATTCAGACACTGAGCATGTGGGTGGCTGGGACCGAATTTCTTTTTACGGTTTAGCAACTGGGGTAGGAAAATTTGCCTGCTAAAATCAGATGGAGGTGTACTGATAGCAGATTGGCTGCAAGTACTTGGGACACCTATTGCTATACCTTCATTCCTCTCAGTGCAGGTTTTTGAGAGGATTGGAGGTATAGTGGGGTTGGAGATCCCAGATGAGGAGCAAGGAGAAGTCTGCCTTTTTCTTTGATGTGGGTCTTTCAAGTGCCAACGGACTGCATGGGAGGTTGTCATATGTCTGGTCAAGCATGTGGTGCCCAAGCGGCTGCTGTTCTGGTCACACTTGATCCGCTTCAGACATAGCAGGCACACATGTCAAAAAAGGCCCACACAAAGAAACTTTTCAAAATCAGCGGGGAGTCAGCAGCGCCCTGCACCTGCGGAGCTCTGCAGTGTGATGCAGTAGGGTGGATGCCCTTAAGCTGCCCCCTAGAGGACATCCTGCCTCGTTGGAGTTGTGCCGCCTCCTCCTCCTCTTCCTCCTCTCGTCTATCAGGCACCTAAGTAGAGTCAGTGACCTCATCATCCCCTTCAACCTCGTCACTGGAGCAAACTTGGCAGTATGCTGCAGCTGGGGGAACATGACTGCCAGTTTCTTGTCCTTCTTGGGCACCACCTCTCTCTAGGCTCACGTTACTCCCTTCCTCAACCTGGGAACCAACATTGGAGCCTTCCAATCGTGGCGCATCCTCCAGCAGCATGTACCTGACTCTGTGGTTAAATAGTTCGGGGGACTCCTCTGTGCATGATGGTGAGGCTACGGAAGGAGTGACTGTAGACAAGGAGCCGGTGGAATAGGCCGCTTTGGCAGCTGCATTGGAAGGCAAACTACTCTGAGCCTGGGTGACAGAAAATGAGGAGGATGAGGATGGCTTTCTTGTTATCCACTCCACCAACTTTTTTGCATGTTCTGGCTCATTAACACGGCCAGCAGCAGAAAAAAAGGACAACGTGCCCCGCGGCCACCTGCAGAGGATGCACCATGTCCATGACCAGCACTGTTGACTGTAGACACAGAGGCTGCTTGCCCTCTTTTAGTGGCCTGTGAGCGTCTGCCTCTCCTTGGTGGCCTTTCCAGACATGATGTATATTTTGTTTTGCAACACCACACTATACTGTATTGTGTACTGTGTACACCACCGTAAAAGTAGTAGCAACTGCACTAAGGCTGCATTGTATTGTGTACACCACCAGAAAAGTAGTAGCAACTGCACTATTGCTGTACTGTATTGTGTACTGTGTACACCACCAGAAAAGTAGTAGCAACTGCACTAAGGCTGCACTGTATTGTGTACTGTGTACACCACCAGAAAAGTAGTAGCTACTGCACTAAGGCTGCACTGTATTGTGTACTGTGTACACCACCAGAAAAGTAGTAGCAACTGCACTAAGGCTGCACTGTATTGTGTACTGTGTACACCACCAGAAAAGTAGTAGCAACTGCACTAAGGCTGCACTGTATTGTGTACTGTGTACACCACCAGAAAAGTAGTAGCTACTGCACTAAGGCTGCACTGTATTGTGTACTGTGTACACCACCAGAAAAGTAGTAAAGTAGTAGCAACTGCACTAAGGCTGCCCTGTATTGTGTACTGTGTACACCACCAGAAAAGTAGTGGAAACTGCACTACGGTTTCACTGTATTGTGTACTGCATCAGAAAAGTAGTAGCAACTACACTATGGCTGAACTGTGTTGTGTACAGTGTACACCACCAGAAAAGTAGTGGCAACTGCACTAATGCTGCACTGTATTGTGTAATGTGTACACCACCAGAAAAGTAGTAGCAACTGCACTACGGTTGCACTGTATTGTGTACTGCACCTAAAAAGTAGTAGCAACTGAACTACAGCTGCACTGCATTTTGTACTGTGTACTGCACCAGACAAGTAGTAGCAACTGCACTACAGCTGCACTGTATTGTGTACTGTGTACACAACCAGAAACATAGTAGCAACTTGCGCTGTATTGTGTACTGTGTACACCACCAGAAAAGTATTAGCAACTGCACTATGGCTGCATTGTATTGTGTACTGCACCAGGAAAGTAGTAGCAACTGAACTACGGCTGCACTGTATTGTGTACTGTGTACACCACCAGAAAAGTAGTAGCAACTGCACCAAGGCTGCACTGTATTGTGTACTGTGTACACCACCAGAAAAGTAGTAGCAACTGCACTACGGTTGCACTGTATTGTGTACTGTGTAAACCACCACAAAAGTAGTAGAAACAGTACACCATGGAATGAACTGTAGATATAGGCTACATATATATATATATATACGGGGCTTTTTTTCAGCGGGAACGTGGGGGAACGCAGTTCCGGCACCTCCAGAACTGAATAATAAGGGGTGCTGGAGGGTCTATTGATGCTAACTGCTGGGGAATTTATTGTTGCTGGAGGGGATCTATTTTTGTAGCAGATGCTAGCTGCTGGGGAGGTCTTCTGTTGCTCGTGGGGTATGTATTGTTGCTGGGGGGTGGGTCTTATGTTACAAGGGGGTCAATCGTTGCTGGGAGTGATCCACTGTTAAGGGAGCGGCCACGGCAGAGTTACCAACTGTTGCTGGCTGCTGAAGGGACTATTGATGCTGGCTGTTGGGAATCCATTGTTGCTGGTGGGGATCTATTTTAGCTGGGGTGTCTATTGTTGATAGATATACAGTATTTCACTGTCTTTCTTGTTATCATTAACAAATTCCATACAAAATACTTAGCGCCACAAAATTATATTTGGTTCTGTATTCTCTAAAAGGGGTGGTACTGGGAGGTGGGTAAGGGGTGGACCCATTGAATGGTGCTCAGAGCTCAGAGGTGGGTAGGGGGCGGAGTCAAAGGGTGACTTGGAATGAAGTTCCTGCACCTATTCTCTGAGAAAAAAGACCTGATATATATATATATATATATATATATATATATATATATATATATATATATATATATATATATAGACAAGACTGTATATATATCTTAATACACCGCCTGAAGTATATAAGAAATAGTACACCACGGAATGCACTGTAGATTTAGGCTACACTGGATGCAGAGTATATATATATATATATATATATATATATATACTAGACTGACTGACTGTATATATATATATATATATACACTGCCACTAACTGAATAACCTGCCTGCTTAATCCAAATCAAGCTATCTCTCCATCCACACCAACAACACTACACAGGGCGCCGCTGTGTAGGCAGCTTTATATAGTGTGGGGTGTGGATTTAGTCCCCCTGAGCCATGATTGGCCAAAGGCACCCTGTCTTTGGCCAATTATGGCTTTCTTAGCAGAGCGCGCTGTGATTGGCCAAAGCATGCAGGTCATGTGCATGCTTTGGCCAATCATCATACATCAATGCACTGTGATCTCGCAGTGCATTATGGGTACGCGGCACTCGAATTTGCCACAAACACCACATAATGTTCGTTCTTCTGCGAACTTGCGAACACCTGATGTTCGAGTCGAACTTATGTTCGATCCGAACATCGAGCTCATCCCTAGCAGGCACTGGATCCTTTAACTCTGCTACCCATAATCCCTGAGCTCCCACTATCCCCTGGATTTATAGATATGCCTAGGAGATCATTGTCACCAACACCTCAGCCACCAGCTGCAGCCAACCTCCTTGTGAAAGAGGTGCTGCTCCCCAGGAAACATCAGATAATGGTATTTGCACCTGATTGAACTGTACTGCTTATTGCTCAGTAATTCTTCCTTACATCCTATTTTGATTATCTGTACTGTACTGCCCCCTAGTGGAAAAACTTCTTCTAGCCAGCCATTATTGCAATAGCTGTATAGTCTGTTAAATATTGTTCTGTGTTTATCACATACCCTTACCATTCTACTATGCTGGCATTCTTATTTTATTCTGCATTCACCCAGTAAACTTCAAGGTACCCATTGCTATTTGTCAGATCATTTAGCTAATATCTTAATATTACATGTGTAACAGTGAGAAGAGAAGAGTGTTATGGTACAACTGCATAATGCTGCAAAGCAATGCTGAGCCCTTCTTATTTTAAATTATTTAAGATAAATTCTAAGTATTAATAACCCTTTTTTGGAATTTATACTTATGTTGAGGTTAATGGTTGATGGTTATCTGCACTGGGTTTGTATTGGCATTTATATCATATGAAACTGGCATGTTTTATATAAAGATGAAAGTCCAATTGCTACTAGAAATGAAAAGTGCTTTGTACAGGACAAGGTACACTTGGAAGCACCAAACATAATTTATTGGACGTCTGCAAAATGCTTTTAAGTTTTGATCATTTAATTCACAGGGGAAATAACAGTAATTGCTTTGACTGTACAATAAAAACACACACTGGAAGTCTCAATGGAACATGGACTATTTTATTATAAGGTCTTATTAATCCTTCTAGCCATTTACACTGAGCTAATAATAGCTTGTGTCCATTATACAGGACAAGTGCCATTATGTCTTAGTGCGCTGTACAATTGAAAGCAAATCTTTAAATTAAATTTAAAGTACTGTAGATTAGATTTACTTTTCTTTTTTGCATTGCCAAGCAGCAGTAAATCAGAAGATTCTTCTGTTCAAACCTCTACCTCCATAGCAAACATTTCCATGCCTGGACTAGGGATGAGCCAAACACCCCCCGGTTCGGTTCGCACCAGAACCTGCAAATGCGCGAACTTTAGAACCCCGTTAAAGTCTATGGGACTCAAACGTTCAAAATCAAAAGTGATAATTTTTAAGGCTAATATGCAAGTTATTGTCCTAAAAAGGGTTTGGGGACCAGGGGACATGTATCAATGCAAAAAAAAGTTTTAAAAACGGTAGTTTTTTCGGGAGCACTAATTTTAATGATGCTTTAAGTGAAAAAAAAAAAGTGAAATATTCCTTTAAATATCGTACCTGGGGGGGGGGGGGGGGGGGGGGGGGGGGGGGGTGGTGTCTATAGTATGCCTGTAAAGTGGCAAGTGTTTCCCGTGCTTAGAACAGTCCCTGCACAAAATTGAATTTTTAAAGGAATAAAAGTCATTTAAAACTGCTTGCGGCTTTAATGTAATGTCTGGTCCCGGCAATATCGATGAAAATCAGTGAGACAAACGGCATGGGTACTCCCCCCCCCCAGTCCATTACCAGGCCCTTTGGGTCTTGTATGGATATTAAGGGGAACCCTGCACCCAAATTAAAAAAAGGAAAGGCGTGGGGCCCCCTGGCCCTATATACTCTGAACAGCAGTATACAGGCGGTGCAAACAAGACAGGGACTGTAGGTTGTTGTTGTAGAATCTGTTTGTAATTTTGAACTGGTACATTTTTAAAGTGTAGCTCCAGCCAAAAAAAAAAAAACGCTGGATGCAGGACAGGCCAGTAGCTCAATTGCATACCGTGCAAGCTCTGGCCAGTGATCCATCCTCAAGACCCAGTAACCCAGAGGACTTTCGGTGGGAAAGGTGTCCAAGTCTAATCTTGCCCCTTGGTCAGGCATGTCCAAAGTACGGCCCGTGGGCCAATCGCGGCCCATGGTCCAGTTTTGAAAGGCCCGCCTGCTTATCTAAACCAGCCTTTCTTAACCAGTGTGCCGCGGGATCAGGGCTGTCAGATGAGCTGTACACAGGGCTGTACATCGGCACTGTGATAAGCTTGTTAGCCTCAAAAGTGAAAGTAAAGTGCATGGTAGTGTGCTGGGCTCTCTGTTTCCCCCTACAGTGCAGTACCCGGCTGAATGAGGAAGCTGGAAAGGTACAGTACTGTGCTAAAAGTTAGATTCGCTTTAAAAGGGCTTTATTCATGTGCTTGTGCATGTATGTCTGTATGTGTGTGTGTGCGCATGTGTCTGTATGTGTGTCTGTATATGTGTGTGTCTGTATGTATGTGTATGCATGTGTCTGTATGTGTGTGCACGTGTCTGTATGTGTCTGTATATGTGCATGTGTCTGTATGTGTGTGTGTGCATGTGTCTGTTAAGTGTGTGTGTGTATGTATGTCTGTATGTATGTGTATGAATGTGTGTGTGTGTCTGTATGTGTGTGTGTGTGTGCATGTGTATGTATGTGTGCATGTGTCTGTGTGTGTGTGCATGTGTCTGTATGTGTGTGTGTTCATGTGTCTGTATGTGTGTGTGTGTGCATGTGTCTGTATGTGTGTGTGTGTGTGCATGTGTCTGTATGTGTGTGTGTGTATCTGTATGTATGTCTGTATGTATGTGTATGCATGTGTCTGTATATGTGTGTGTGTGTGCATGCGTCTGTGTGTGCGTGCATATGTCTGTATGTGTGTGCATGTACATGTGTCTGTATGTGTGTGCGTGTGCATGTGTCTGTATGTGTGTGCATGTACATGTGTCTGTATGTGTGTGCGTGTGCATGTGTCTGTATGTGTGTGTGCATGTACATGTGTCTGTATGTCTGTGTGTTTGCATGTGTCTGTATGTATGTGTGTGCATGTGTCTGTATGTATGTGTATGCATGTGTCTGTATGAGTGTGCATGTGTCTGTATGTAAGTGTGTGCGTGCATGTGTCTGTATGTGTATGTGTGTGTGTGCATGTGTCTGTGTGTGTGTGTGTGTATCTGTATGTATGTCTGCATGTATGTGTATGCATGTGTCTATATGTGTGTGCATGTGTCTGTGTGTGTGTGCATGTGTCTGTATGTGTGTGCATGTGTCTGTATGTATGTGTATGCATGTGTCTGTATGTGTGTGCATGTGTCTGTATGTATGTGTATGCATGTGTCTGTATGTGTGTGCGTGTGCGTGTGCATGTGTCTGTATGTGTGTGCATGTGTCTGTATGTGCGCGCGTGTGCATGTGTCTGTATGTGTGTGTGTGTGCATGTGTCTGTATGTGTGTGCATGTGTCTGTATGTGTGTGCATATGTCTGTATTTCTGTATGTATGTGTATGCATGTGTCTGTATGTGTGTGCGTGTGCGTGTGTCTGTATGTATGTATGTATTTCGGTATGTAAGTGTATGCATGTGTCTGTATGTGTGTGCATGTGTCTGTATGTATGTCTGTATGTATGTGTATGCATGTGTCTGTATGTGTCTGTATGTATGTCTGTATGTATGTCTGTATGTATGTGTATGCATTTGTCTGTATGTGTGTGCATGTGTCTGTATGTATGTCTGTATGTATGTGTATGCATGTGTCTGTATTTGTATATGTATGTATGTATGTATGTATGTCTGTATGTATGTATGTATGTGTATGCATGTGTCTGTATTTGTATTTATGGTCTAGAGCCCTACGGACGACATGAGTAACGATGACACATAGGAACAACACAAAACTCACCAACATGAAATAGACCTGAAAGTGTGCCTTGGTCGACCGTATGGTACACCAAAATAAGGGGGCATACCCTAGATAAGGAATGATAAGAAGTAGTTATGGAATAATGTGGAATGAGTATTCAGTCTGGGGTAAGAAGACTTGGAAGAGGCTTTAAAAAGGGGAGGGTGGGTGGGTATCACGCACAGGAAACCGACAAAGACCGGCGGCCTTTGGGCTGCTTAAATACCCTCCGGGCTCCTCCCATAACTTCAGGCCGGTACCCGGCCTTCCAATTTATGGTCTAGAGCCCTACGGACGACATGAGTAACGATGACACATAGGAACAACACAAAACTCACCAACATGAAATAGACCTGAAAGTGTGCCTTGGTCTACCGTATGGTACACCAAAATAAGGGGGCAAAAACCTTCAGGTAGGGGATAATTATTTATTAAAGGCAATGTCACTGAGTAAGTCGAGCAAAGGCCTGAGCCATCTCTAACTGTGGGTTAGGAATGTAGCGAGAGAAGCAGGCCGATTTCCACCGACCCAGTTTCTTGATCACGTGGTCCGGAACCCCCTGTCTTGAGGCCGTCGTGGCCGCCCCGATCCGGAATGAATGCCCGGAGTACTGGCTGGGGTCCAACTGAAGATTGCCGAGAAGGACCCGGACATGTTCCACGAACTGCGACGAGTTGAGGGGTTTTACCGGAAAGGGCAGAAGCGGACTGGACCCTGGGCGGTCGGATAGCAGTGCCGTCAGGCAGTTCAACACGGCAACTGGGCACCAGTTGTTGTGAGTCCTGTAAGGTGAATATCTACTCCGGAACCTCGCTGCTGAGTTTTGGATGTTGCCAAGTGAAGGACGTAGTGATCCTGGTGGCGATAGAGATTACTTCTATGCAAGACTGGACCGGCTGGGTGGCTGCGAGTGAACTCGCTGGGCCGTAGAAACCCATAAAACGCCATGTGTATCGCAGCCTGCAGGACGGTGCTGAGGAGGAGACCGAAAGGGGACCTATCCAGGATGTCAGACATCCCCTTGAAGATCTCCCCCATGATAGGCAGCCGCTTTGGGCTGACTGGCGGCTGGTGTTTCTGAACTCCACGTAGTAGAGCCCTCACTGCGTGGCAGGAGAACACCGAAGGCCTTGCGGGGTCTTGAAGTGACAAGTAGTGCTGCACCCCGGCCACGTACTGGCGTATCATGCTGTGTGACAGTGCTAGGTGAGAATGACAATAGGCGATGAACGCCAGGACCTGCTTGAGGCTGGAAGACTCGCGAGGCCGATGGGGCAGGAACTTGTTAAACGCCCTCCAGGCCGTCCGGTAGGCCCGACGGGTGTTGCGGGCGAGCGAGGCGTTAATGATGTTGGTAGCTGAGCGTAGATGTGGGGCTAGTCCAAGGTCAGTTGTGACCAATCCGGGATAGTGGCTGAAAGATGGTAGGCTCCTGGCATCTGTTCAAAGAAAGAAATAAAGTTAAAACGGGAGAGTGCGTCCGCTGCTGAGTTAAACTTCCCTGGAATGAATGAGCAGTAAACATTGAACTGATGCTGTAGGGATAGCTGGACCAGTCTGCGGAGGAAGGACATGATGGGCCTGGACTTAGACCTGCCCTTGCTGATGATCTCGGCTGTGGCTTGATTGTCTGTCAAGAAAGCCACTGTCTGTCCAGACCAATGGTGACCCCATAGGTGAGGGGCTGCTACGATGGGGAAGAGCTCAAAGAGGGCTGACGTGGTAGTGAAGCCCGGTGTGGCTAGTGCTTGAGGAGGCCAAGGGGCGGCGAACCACATATGGCCAAAAATGGCGGCGCATCCTTGGATGCCGCCGCGTCGGTCACCACCTGAGGTGACTGCGTGGACACGACTGGGATGAACAGGGACACACCGTTCCAATCACTAAGAAAGTGTTCCCACATGGCCAGATCTGCCCTGGCTGCAGAATCCAGCCTGATGACCTGGTCTGGGTCCTGAGTGTAGGACAGGAAGACCAGCAACCGGGACACGAAGGAGCGGCCCTGGGGGATGATCCTCACAGCAAAGTTCAGCATCCCGAGGAGAGACTGAAGTTGCTTCTGAGTACATCCCCCCACCCGGGTGAATTCTCGCAGAACCGTCCTGATACGGTCCAACTTATCTGCGGGAAGGCTGGCCTGCATGGCAAGCGTGTCAAGGTCGACGCCCAAGAACGTGATCTTGTGTGCCGGGCCGTCAACCTTGTGCTCCGCTATGGGGACGTTCAGATTGTCGAAAACCGTCCTCAACTTTCCAAGGTCCCCTGGGGGAGCCCCGGGCGGTTCTATCAGAAGGAAGTCATCCAAATAATGGATGACCTCGTGGCACTGTGCCTCATGGAGAAGGATCCACGCCAGGGTCTCCGCGAACTTGTCAAATAGCCAAGGACTACTCTTAGACCCGAAGGTCAATTTGGTCGCGAAATAATATCGCTCCCTCCACTTGATGCCGTGCCAGCACCACAGGGAAGGATGAATGGGCAGCAGCTTGAAGGCGTCGGATATGTCCGCCTTCGAGAGCCAAGCACCCACCCCTGCCCTGAGAATGGCCTGGATAGCCATGTCTACCGAAGCGTACTTCAGTGAGAACTCCTCGGAGGGGATGAGCGAGTTGAGACTGGGAACGACGGAAGAATGAGGCGCTGACAGATCATACACCAGACGTTTTTTATTTGAAAATTTTCCCTGTACAAGCCCGATAGGGCTAACCCTCCAGATGCTGAAGGGAGATTGACAGAACGGGTCTATCATGAAGTCCCGATCCAACTCCGTCTGCAAAAGGACGTCAATCGCTGGCTCATCTGTTGCTGCTGAGCGTAGGTTCGGACATTCGTGGGTGGAGTGGGGCAGGGTGATGAGCCCGGTACGAAACCCATCAGTGAAACCTCGGATGAGGTAGCTGGCGAGTGACGGAGTGGGGTGTGAGGTCAAGTAAACACCGAGCCAAAGAACATTGACCCGGCTTAGTCATGGTTTCTTCTGTTTGACCTCACATAGGATCCTGGGGTGCGCCCTCTGGCATAGGGTGCAAACGTGCAAGAGCCGGCACTGGCTGAAATTGCAGGAGCCGTAATTGAAATTGTTGCAAATGGCGGCTCCCCCAACCATCCGCACCGGACGTCCCAACTTGTCCACCTTTTGCCCTTGCGCCGGGGCCTGCTGAGCCTGGCTCGTGCTGGTAGAGGCCGTGCTAGCTATCGGATGGACAGAGGCTATGTTGGCACACCAGACCGTGGTGTGGGACGCTGACTGACAGACAGCACATAGCGGGGAGCGAAGACCCGCGAAGTGGCGGCAGAACAACTCCGTGTCCACTACGCTCCAGTCCGTTGTCAAATGAAACTGTGAGAATCTGGCTGCGGCTTTGGCCGAGAAGGACCGATGATAGTCGTAGAACGCTGAGCCACCGTATTTGTGGCCCAGGTCTACGATCAAATGGAGGTAGAGGTCCAGTTCCTCCCGTCTGCCGGGGGAGGCTGAGCACAGCACGTCCCTAAACATGCCGAAAGCGAGCGTGAACTCGGGCACCGTGAGCTTTCTGTTGAGCCTCGGATCCTTCGCTTTCAAAACCACCGAGACGTCCCCCCAGGTGTAGGCCTTGTTCTCGGCCAAGTCATGGACCGAGATCAAGAGTGAGGCCAGGTTAACGTCTCTGCCCTCTAGAATGTCCTTCCTTACGCTGGGTGGCACCAGGTGGGAAGGGTGAACGGTAGTCGTGGCAAGCTCACTACCTGCGGCCGGTGCACTGATGGCTGGGACCACCGCAGGGTCCGGAACCGTGGCAGCCAGGCTGGTCTCTAGACGAGACACCCTGTCCTGGACCTCAACGATTGAGGAAGACAGGGAAGACACGAGGGTGTGTAGCTGAGCGACGGCGGCTGAAATCGATTCCAGAGACGCCTGCTGGCTGCTGGGGCTTGCTGTGGCCGGTGGTGGGAAGAGGAGCCTGAATAGCTCCGCCTTCCTGGCCGCGGACGAGAAGGGTATCCCTCTGCGTCTCAGCTCGGCGGACAGCCTGGGAATTGTCCATGCCCTAAGAGACTGGACACTGCCAGCCTCGGAGGCTGACGCCGGAGATAGCGGGGTGGTGAGGTCATCGCTGCCGACTGATGACATGGCGGCTGCCAAGACCCATTACTTAGTAGACTGGTCACGAGTCTGCAGGCTGGGCCTATAAAGAGGTGACAAGAAATGAGTTTGGACGTGTCACCTATGATATACGTACCTGCCATGAGAAAGCAGGAGCCCCCCGTGCCCCTGCGTTTTTTTTTTTTTTTTTTTTTTTACCTGCTGGAACCCTGATCAAGCTGGTGCAGGTGGACCTACTGAATCCGACTGACCTGAGAGAGTGTGAGAGAAAGTACCTATTTAAGAGCCTAAAACTGCTGCCGTCCAGAGCGACGGAACCCAACGTAGATGATAACAACAGGCGATAGTGACTTAAGTCGACTGCCGAGACCGCTGTGGGATCAAATGACAGATGAAAACACGAATGACTGACTTGACATGTTGCCTTAACTGAATGAACTTCCCGTGACAGGGCCCGGCCCGTTCGTACCGTATGGGGGTGACTGTGAGCCGGACTCTGGAGCACGTACAGAAATGAGGCAACCGTGAAACGAGGCTAACTGCCTGGGTACGCTGAGGCCGAACTGTGACATCCAGCTGCCACCGGGTCTGACTCCAAGCTCCCCTTTTTTTTTTTTTTTTTTTTTAGAAATGCGGCCGGCCTAGGGCACGCCTGCGCGAATTCGTACAGGCAGGTGACCAATTAACGCCAGGGCGTGGTAAGGTGACACAGAAATGATATAACATGACAAGGACAAGAATCAAAGTCTTTTTTTTTTTTTTTTTGCGACTCCGCCCCTGGCGCATGTATTGAAATGAGGCCGGGCCTAGGGCACGCCGACACGAATTAGTGCGAGGTAGTGACTGCATTCATGCCGGGCGTGGTAAGGTGACAGAAATGAGATACCATGACAGGGGCAAGAATCAGGAATGTACGCAAACCAGTGATGCGATTCCGCCCTTGGCGCATGTATTGAAATGAGGCCGGGCCTAGGGCACACCGACACGAATTAGTGCAAGGTAGTGACTGCATTCATGCCGGGCGTGGTAAGGTGACAGAAATGAGATACCATGACAGGGGCAAGAATCAGGAATGTACGCAAAACCAGTGATGCGATTCCGCCCTTGGCGCATGTATTGAAATGAGGCCGGGCCTAGGGCACGCCGACACGAATTAGTGCGGGGAAGTGACTGCATTCATGCCGGGCGTGGTAAGGTGACAGAAATGATATACCATGACAGGGGCAAGAATCAGGAATGTACGCAACCAGTGATGCGATTCCGCCCTTGGCGCATGTATTGAAATGAGGCCGGCCTGGGGCACGCCGACACGAATTAGTGCGGGGAAGTGACTGCATTCATGCCGGGCGTGGTAAGGTGACAGAAATGATATACCATGACAGGGGCAAGAATCAGGAATGTACGCAACCAGTGATGTGATTCCGCCCTTGGCGCATGTATCGAAATGAGGCTGGGTAGTCGTGCATCTGGATCGCCCCGATCGGAGCATGTATGGATGCGACCGGACCAGGATCGAAATGATGGCATGAACGCCCTGTTTAACTGATGCGAAATGATTTAGCATGACCGAATGGCCTGATACGTTAGCCATGTTTGAAATGATGAAATGATTGTCATGCTAACACGTGAAATGTTTCGACACGGTCGAAGTGATTTGTACAATTAGTATGCCAACAGTGCTTCGGAATGTGAATAGCGATTCGGCACGCTCGCTGGCGCCACCGATTCGAATAATGGCAGGACATGAACGATACGTGTGAGTGCGAACGGCACCCGTGCGTGAGTCATGTTTGAACGATTCGAAGACTGCGTAGCACGACCGCGTAAGGGAACCCTTGAGTGCCGGATGCGGCATCGGTCGGAGTGTTTTGTGGCGGGCGGCCCTGAATGTGCGTGCCGCTAGATGGCTCCCGATCGTGTACAACCAAAAACGTGCGAGTAAGTGTTTAGGTTTCGAGACAAGCAGCGCGTGGTTCGTGAGCTACGCAGACCACAGTTTAGTGACATGATAAGCAGTGCATGAGAATGTAAAACATGGGAGCCAAAGCCCTACCTGCGACAGCCGAACCAGACTCTTTGTACGAACTGCGACTCGGCGACACGAGTGCGACACGAAGGGACAACACGACTTACGAACACGGAACGCGGGACTGCAACAAGAGGAGACGGACAGACGAAAAAAGGGGCTCACGAACCGGCACCAACAGCGCTTGTCTCGAACGAGTCGGTCCTAGATGTCTGACGTATCAGATATCACGCACAGGAAACCGACAAAGACCGGCGGCCTTTGGGCTGCTTAAATACCCTCCGGGCTCCTCCCATAACTTCAGGCCGGTACCCGGCCTTCCAATATGTATGTATGTCTGTATGTATGTATGTATGTGTATGCATGTGTCTGTATGTGTGTGCATGTGTCTGTGTGCATGTGTCTGTATGTATGTATGTCTGTATGTATGTGTATGCATGTGTCTGTATGTGTGTGCGTGCATTTGTCTGTATGTGTGTGCATGTGTGTAAGTGTCTGCATGTGTGTGCATGTGTCTGTGTGTATGTTACTTTTAATCCGGACCCCCCCCAATCCTGTACCATCAGAACTGCTTTTGTAGGGCTTGTGTGTGATAGCAGCCAGGACTGCTGCTCCTCTGAAAAGCAATCCATGCACAGATCGCATTTCAGAGGCATTTGAAAGGCAGTAAAGAGGCATTATGTTGCCTCCTCACCACCCGTTTTAAGCCTGTAAATGCAGCATCACTATACCGCAACTGTGCAATCCATACAGTTGCGGGGTAGTTGCAGTGCAGGCCCATTCACCCTGGGTATACCTCCAGCTGCAGCCACAGCATGTGTACATCCCCAGCTGCTCCCTCTACAGCTAAAGGAGGAGAAGTTGGGGTGGTAAAAACAGCTTAACCATGTGGTTTTACTGCCCCTCCAACCTGACATGTGAACAAGCCCTTGGTTCACATCTGTGTGGCTGCGTGCTGCGTGTAGGGCAGCCCATTCCTTTCAATGGGCTTCCCTACCCACAAAAATGCAGAGAAAAAAGTCCCCAAGCTTTTTTTTTTTTTTAATTGCACTGCACCAAAAGCACCCCACGTTTTCCAATGTGTGGGGTACAATTACCAGAATTAACGGTACCCCTAAAGAGCAGAGCATTCATCTGTGTGTCGGGAACGAGTGCGACAAAGGCAAGAGAATTCTTCTTGGGCAGTGTATTAGTGCTCGAATGAGCACATTTAGACCGAATTTTATTAGTTCAAAGAATGTCAGGCAAAATGGTCGGCCCTCAGGCATGTTCACTTCATCAAATCTGACCCTCTTTGAAAAAAGTTTGGACATCCCTGCCCTAGGTATTCCTGCACCATGTAAATCAGACGATGGTTGCTGTAACCGATCATACCTTGGGGCTGCGGACTAAAAAATTGTTTGAACACATTGGTCAGACGGCCACCTTCTCCACCGCTCCTTCTGTGACTGACAAGTACTTGGCTGTGACACACCTAATTCTACACCTTAATTCCTCTCAGTGCAGGTTTCAGAGAGGACTGAAGGTATAGTGGGGTTGGAGATGCCAGCTGATGAGGAGCAAGGAGAGGTCCGCTTTGTTCTTTGGTGTGGGTCTTTTAGGTACGCTTGCCAATGAACTGCATGGCAGGTCGACATATGTCTGGTCAAGCATGTGGTGCCCAAGCGGCTGATGTTTTGGCCACGCGAGATACGCTTGAGACATATGTTGCAAATAGCAGCGGTGTGATCTGATGCACTTGTCTCAAAAAAGGCCCACACCAAAGAACTTTTGAAATAACGCGCAGAGACAGCAACGCCCTACACATGCGGAGCTCTGCGGTGTGATGCAGTCAGTGTGCTGCCCTTAAGCTGGGCCCTGGAAAGCATCCTGCCTCGTTGGAGATGTGCCTCCTCCTACTCTCTCCTAACAGGCACCCACGTGGAGTCAGTGACCTCATCATCCCCTCCCTCCTCATCACTGGAGTAAACCTGGCAGTATGCTGTAGCTGGGGGAACATGACTGCCAGATTGCTGTCCTTCTTGGGCATCCCCTCTTTCTGGGCTCACGTTACTGCCTTCCTCTAGCTGGGTACCATCATCAGAGCCTTCAAAATGCTGGACATGGTGGGGCTAGGGAAGGAGTGACTGATGCCATTGAGCCGAGGGAAGAGGCCGCGTTGGCAGCTGCTTTGCCAGACAAAGTACCCTGAGCCTGGGTGAGAGAGGATGAGGAGGATGAGGACGGCTTGGTCATCCACTCTACCAAGTCTTCGGCATGTTGCGGCTCAACGCGGCCAGCTGCCGAAAAAAAGGACAAGCGTGTCCCACAGCCACGTGCTGATGAGGATGCACCGTGTCCACGACCAGCAGTGTTGCCTCTAGACACAGAGCCTGCTTGCCCTCTTTTATTGGCTTGTGACTGTCTGCCTCTCCTTGTTGGCCTTCCAGACATACTAATTTCCTGCAGAGAGATGTAGCTGCACAAAGCTGGGATGTATATATATACTGATTATACTGCAGCTAGCAGAATCAACTGCCTGCCTGTAGTATTATTAGTATGAGAACACTGGCAATTGTATTCAGGTAAGCTGTGCAAAGGACACTAAAACAAAATACTGCAGCTCCCTGCCTGTATTTGTATCAGAACACCCGCAATTGTATTTTTCAGGTAAAGCTTTAGGTGCACACTGTGCAAAGGACACTAAAACAAAATACGGCAGCTCCCTGCCTGTATTTGTATGAGAAAACCGGCAATTGTATTCAGGTAAAGCTTTAGGTGCACACTGTGCAAAGGACACTAAAACAAAATACTGCAGCTCCCTGCCTGTATTTGTATGAGAACACAGGCAATTGTATTCAGGTAAAGCTTTAGGTGCACACTGTGCAAAGGACACAGTACACTAAGTGAAAATACTGCAGCTCCCTGCCTGCCTCTCAGTATATTATGAAGAGAATAACAGGAACGGATCTAGCTAAACTGAATACATTGTATAAATATATATACAACACACCTGGGATGCATATATATACAGTGGTGTGAAAAAGTGTTTGCCCCCTTCCTCATTTCCTGTTCCTTTGCATGTTTGTCACACTTAAGTGTTTCGGAACATCAAACCAATTTAAACAATAGTCAAGGACAACACAAGTAAACACAAAATGCAATTTGTAAATGAAGGTGTTTATTATTAAAGGTGAAAAAAAATCCAAACCATCATGGCCCTGTGTGAAAAAGTGATTGCCCCCTAAACCTAATAACTGGTTGGGCCACCCTTAGCAGCAACAACTGCAACCAAGCGTTTGCGATAACGTGCAATGAGGCTTTTACAGCGTCCTGGAGGAATTTTGGCCCACTCATCTTTGCAGAATTGTCCTAATTCAGTTACATTAGAGGGTTTTCGAGCATGAACGGCCTTTTTAAGGTCATACCACAACATCTCAATAGGATTCAGGTCAGGACTTTGGCTAGGCCACTCCAAAGTCTTCATTTTGTTTTTCTTCAGCCATTCGGTGGTGGACTTGCTGGTGTGTTTAGGATCATTGTCCTGCTGCAGAACCCAAGTTCGTTTCAGCTTGAGTACACGAACAGATGGTCGGACATTCTCCTTCAGGATCTCTTGGTAGACAGCAGAATTCATAGTTCCTTTTATCACGGCAAGTCTTCCAGGTCCTGAAGCAGCAAAACAGCCCCAGACCATCACACTACCACCACCATATTTTACTGTTGGTATAATGTTCTTTTTCTGAAATGCAGTGTTCCTTCTACGCCAGATATACTTGGACACACACCTTCCAAAGAGTTCCACTTTTGTCTCATCGGTCCACAGAATGTTGTCCCAAAAGTCTTGGGGATCATCAAGATGTGTTGTGGAGAAATTGAGACGAGCTTTGATGTTCTTTTTGCTCAGCAGTGGTTTTCTCCTTGGAACTCTGCCATGCAGGCCATTTTTGCCCAGTCTTTTCCTGATGGTGGAGGCATGAACGCTGACCTTAACTGAGGCAAGTGAGGCCTGCAGTTCCTTGGACGTTGTTGTGGGGTCTTTTGTGACCTCTTGGATGAGTCGTCGCTGCGCTCTTGGGGTAATTTTGGGCGGCCGGCCACTCCTGGGAAGGTTCACCACTGTTCCATGTCTTCACCATTTGTGGATAATGGCTCTCACTGTGGTTCGCTGGATTCCCAAAGCTTTGGAAATGGCTTTATAACCCTTTCCAGACTTTCTCAATTGTTCCTGAATTTCTTTGGGTCTCGGCATGATGTGTAGCTTTTAAGGATCTTCTGGTGGACCTTACTGTGTCAAGCAGCTCCTATTTAAGTGATGCCTTGATTGTGAACAGGTGTGGCAATAATCAGGCCTGGGTGTGGCTAGAGAAATTGAACTCAGGTGTGGACAACCACAGTTATAGTATGTTTTAACAAGGGGGGCAATCACTTTTTCACACAGGGCCATGATGGTTTGGATTTTTTTTCACCTTTAATAATAAACACCTTCATTTACAAATTGCATTTTGTGTTTACTTGTGTTGTCCTTGACTATTGTTTAAATTGGTTTGATGTTCCGAAACACTTAAGTGTGACAAACATGCAAAGGAACAGGAAATGAGGAAGGGGGCAAACACTTTTTCACACCACTGTATCCTCTACACACTGTAACTGAAGCTAACTGACTCGTCTGCCTACTCTATCTAACTCAAATTAAATGACACTCTCTCTCTCTCTCTCTCTCTATGTCTTTAACCACCGCCGCAACACACTACACAAGGCCACCACGCATGTACTTCCCGATGAAGCTATGATGGCAAAACATGCAGAAAACTATATATAAAGGGATGTTTTTCCTATACCTACAACATGTACACAGTATCGCTATACCAATCTTTCACAGTTTTACGTTTTTTGACAATTCTGCACCTTGAAAACCCCATCCAAAACATGTTTACAGGTTATGTTTGATATTTAAGGGATGATAATGGCAGTTAAGCTTTGTCCTATTTTTATCTACAATACTTACGTTATGGTCTAAAAAAAATGTAATGTATTGCAGCTTACCAGCTCTTTTTTTTTTTTTTCAGGCTAAGAAAATTAGCCTGATCTGAACCAAATAAGATAAACTGGTGTCAAGCGTGTGTGGTGGCAACCAGGTGAGGAGTACAAAGACAAGTGTGTCTTGCCTACAGTCAAGCATGGTGGTGGGAGTGTCATGGTCTGGGGCTGCATGAGTGCTGCTGGCACTGGGGAGCTACAGTTCATTGAGGGAACCATGAATGCCAACATGTACTGTGACATACTGAAGCAGAGCATGATCCCCTCCCTTCAGAGACTGGGCTGCAGGGCAGTATTCCAACATGATAACGACCCCAAACACACCTCCAAGATGACCACTGCCTTGCTAAAGAAGCTGAGGGTAAAGGTGATGGGCTGGCCAAGAATGTCATCCTCAAACGGATGACAGGGCATCCTCAAACGGAAGGTGGAGGAGCGCAATGTCTCTAACATCCACCAGCTCTGTGATGTTCTCATGGAGGAGTGGAAGAGGAATCCAGTGGCAACCTGTGAAGCTCTGGTGAATTTCATGCCCAAGAGGTTTAAGGCAGTGCTGGAAAATAATGGTGGCCATACAAAATATTGACACTTTGGGCCCAATTTGGAAAATTTCACTTAGGGGTGTACTACTTTTTGTTGCCAGTGGTTTAGACATTAATGTGTGTTGAGTTATTTTGAGGGGACAGCAAATTTACACTGTTATACAAGCTGTACACTTACTACTTTACATTGTAGCAAAGTTGTCACATGAAAAAATATAATAAAATATTTACAAAAATGTGAGGGGTGTACTCACTTTTGTGAGATACTGTACTTGCCTCAATCCAGAGCATTACCTGTCATTTCTATCTGCTGCCTTGTTCTTCTGCTATCAGCATGAATTACTTCTGACAAGTTTCCCTGACACAAAGAGAAAAATGGTGACAGGGGAGGGATCTCCAGCCTCAGCTCTGTTCCTGTGTGCTGTGTGAAGGGGGTGTGTCACTTCCCTCTAATCGGTTCTCAGAACTCTACTCACTGAGCTCTGCCGAGTGTAACTTTAGCTCTCCACCCCCTTTTTTCTGACAGCTCAGACAAGTTTATAAAATCCTGGACTTTGAATGGATGTAGAGAAGAGAAGACTAAAGATAAACTAGTACAACCTATGTAGGAGGATTTGTTTCATCTTTGTGTATCACCTGAGGCCAGCCACTCCACTAGGTATATGTAAGGGTTTGCAACCACTTAAAGGAAAATCTTCCAGCTGTGAAAAACTCTTTGATGGGGGCACAAATGGCAATAAAAACCTGACAGAGGTTTTAATTCTTCTGCCTGTTTCCAAATCTAAAATCAAAAGAAACAGTTTTGGCTCAAATAGCAGTCTTTTCTGTTTGACTTCATTTCCTTTCCAAAAACCCAACATAACACAAATCACTTAAGCTTTAATCAGTGTTCCATAAAGAGTTCAATGGCACAGACTCCACTAGACTCTGGATGTTGTGAAATCTAAGCTGCCCTTTTACAGAGTAGAAACCTCCCCTTTCCTCTGATCTTTGCCTTTTAAACAAAACGGATGGGATTTGAGATTTATTTGTGTGGAGGAAATATAAGCCATGGCTATATTTTCATTTCTATCCCCAGTTTTTATTGCTGTGATCTGTCTTTTAATTGTATTCATTCTGCAAAATAAGCGAGGCAATGAGAAAGTAAAAAAAGGGGAAGAAAAGATTAACAAAGAATCACGTCCGTGGGTGGATGAAGACCTTCAAGACAACACAGAACTTCCAGCAGAGGAGGATGGTAAGGTGCACACAAATTATGAGGGGGATTTACTAAGACTGATCCAATCAGTGCCTAGTTTATTTCCAAAGCTTAACCGAGCAAGCTGAAGTTAGTAGCTGATAGGATACTATACACAGCTGCTCCAAATTCTGTCTGCTGCAGATTTAGTAAATTCCCCGGTATGTGTTTGTCGTAACCTTGCTGATGGTAAATGTTTAACTTGTTCAGCTCACACTCCCCTATACCTTACTTATATACTTACGGGCCAGGGAAAAGCTTACATTTCTGCTATGGGTCTATTGATTCAGCCTTAACTAAAATAACAAAGTAATGCTTTTATGTTTTCAGGTTACCAAAGCTTTCTTGTGTGATTATTATCTTGCTAAATACAATTACCAAAAATATTTGGATGCCTGCTTTTACATGAACATGAAGTTTAATGGCATCCCAGTCAATATTGAGTTGGCCCATCCTTTGCACCTATAACAGCTTTAACTCTTCTGGGAAGGCTGTCCACAAGGTTTAGGAGTGTGTCTATGGGAATGTTTGACCATTCTTCCAGAAGCGCATTTGGGAGGTCAGAAAATTATGTTGGATGAGAAGGCCTGGCTCGCAGTCTCCGCTCTAATTCATCCCAAAATTAAATGAAAAAGTTTAAATATAAATTATAAAAAAAATAGAAACAAAAATAAAAACAAGTCAACAGAAAAATATTAGCTATTGGCAGAAAGGGAGGAATTATTTAATTAGAGTTAATTAGAGTTAAAGCTGAACTCCAGGGAAATTATAAAAACTACAGTGGGACTATTATAACAGCTGCAGACAACCTCCCTCCTCCCAGACACACACACACACACTAGTCGCTGGTTCGAATCCCAACCATAACACTACCTGCCTGGAGTTTGCAGGTTTTCCCTGTGTCTGCAAGGGTTTCCTCCGTGTATTTTGGTTTCCTCCCACACTCCAAAAACATACTGGTTGAATGCAAGTTAGGGAACTTAGATTGTAAGTTCCTTGAGGGCAAGGACTGATCTGATGTGAATATGTCATATATATATTATATATATATATATATATATATATACACTGTATGAAGCGCTGCGTAAATTGACAATGCAGTATCTCACAAAAGTGAGTACACCCTTACAATTTTGTAAATATTTTATTATATCTTTTCATGTGACAACACTGAAGAAAATACACTTTGCTACAATGTAAAGTAGTGAGTGTACAGCTTATATAACAGTGTCAATTTGCTGTCCCCTCAAAATAACCCAACACACAGCCATTAATGTCTAAACCACTGGCAACAATGTGATGGCTTGTCAAGCGATAACTCTTTTCACTGTTATCAGTACACAATCCTATAGGGTAATTTCAGAGATTCGTTGGCACCTGTGTGATAATTCACAAAATATGCAGGCCCAAGCCGTCCATTCAAATTTTAAATTGTGAACATTTGTCTACTACTGACCACCTGAATTAGGAAAATATCAGTAACGTCACTTCATGTCTATATTTTAGTGAGATATATATATATATATATATATATATATATATATATATATATATATATATATATATATATCAGTGCTACTGATCTCCTCTAGCCTCGTTTGAACTACTTCTTGTCTACATGCACTCTGTCCAGTGGTGGCTGCATATCATTGCTCAGGGTTAGATTCCCGATGGTGACAGTGGCAAAAAAAGCCTTTGTTGTGAGCACTGGCATGGCCTCCTATAGCCTCCATTGAAAGTGTATGTGATAGGGTGACAGTGCCACAGACCAATTTGGAGACAGGGAAGGTGCATTGTCATCCTCTAACAGAAAAAAGTCAGAACTAAGAACTTAATGGCAGAATTACCAGGTGTTATTTCAATGAGAGCTGTAAATGTAAAAATATGTAATACTTTGAAATTACCATGTCAAGGATTCCATATATAGGGTGGCAACATTTTAACTGAATGGCATTCAGTTAGGCTTTACATATACTTTAACACAGCGGCCCCCAACCTTTTTGGCACCAGGAACTGGTTTCATGGCAGCTCATTTTTACAGGGGGTGGAGTCCGTCCTCAGCCCCTCTTCACACCACAACCCCTTTTACAGCACAGGATCCCCCTTTACATCAGTGTCAACAATCCCCCTTTACATCACAGTTCCCCCTTTTAAACCCCTGTTCTCAGTTTCCCTTCATATCACAACCCCACTTACCCCATGCAAGTGGATCAGGCCTTATATCTAATTATATATAAGGATGCAACTATAAAAATCTCCTTATGCATGGGCACTGATAGGTACAGTGTGTGTGTTGGATTTGCATGTTGGCTGAGTTGGGGGGGAGACTGCCGCAGGTCACACAGGATGGTGCAGCAGGCCATCTACTCATCTAGGGTAATCCATGATATCCCTTTAAATCAAAGAAGCTCAATAGTCGAGAAATATCAGAACAATGAAAAGAAAAACAGAAAAATATAAAGTATCTACTAAGGTGCATTTTCCTAGCCTAGAACAAAGTGTCATGACATGAAGCTGGAACACAAAATATATGTAGGTTTTCTTTTCTGTAATTAAGTAGAATACAAAGCCCAGTGGAACAGAAGCTTTGTCCTACAGTATCAGTTTGTTTCCACATCATGTTGTTAAGATTGGATTCTATCTCCCCGGAAACCGTTCTGTATTCTGTCTGTTCTGTATAAATTGGATTCAATAAACCTTAGTAATGAAGATATCTTTAAGCACAGTTGTTTAGGGAATGTGAAAACATAATAGAGGCATTTGTAAAAAAAAAATCCAGGCAATGCAATGTGAATATTTCTGCAGTTTACAAAATATATCCAATTTTAATAATACGTTGAATAGAGAAAGAAGTGTGTAATTATGTATTCTATATAATAGCATACTTTTGATAAAAGGCACGCACCAAAAAATATGAAGTCTAGAAATTCTCTGGGTCCAGCTTCTTCAAGTTTCATAATATTCTGCAAATTCTAAATTGAGTATATTATCTAAAGCTTTTGTATACTATGATGTAGATTCCTGAGCAATAAAGCTGAATATAAACCAGGCAACATAAATGAAATATTCACATCTCCACATTGTATCTTTACAATACACATTAAAGGATATCGGGGGACTGGAGAAAGTGCAGAGAAGGGCAACCAAACTGATAAGAGGCATGGAGGAGCTCAGCTATGAGGAAGGATTAGAGGAACTGAATTAATTCACTCTTGAGAAGAGGAGAATAAGGGGGGATATGATCAACATGTACAAATATATAAGGGGTCCATATAGTGAACTTGGTGTTCAGTTATTCACTTTACGGTCAACACAGAAGACAAGGGGGCACTCTTTACGTCTAGAGGAAAAGAGATTTCATCTCCAAATACGGAAAGGTTTCTTCACAGTAAGAGCTGTGAAAATGTGGAATAGACTCCCTCCAGAGGTGGTTCTGGCTAACTTAGTAGATTGCTTTAAGAAAGGCCTGGATACTTTCCTAAATGTACATAATATAACTGGGTACTAACCTTTATAGGTAAAGTTGATCCAGGGAAAATCCGATTGCCTCTAGGGGGATCAGGAAGTGATTTTTTCCCCTGCTTTAGCAGATTGGAGCATGCTCTTTTGTTTTTGTTTTTTTGCCTTCCTCTGGATCAACTGTGGGTATAGAATGGGGTATATTGGATTGTACGATATTTTTTATTTTTATTTATTATTTCTTTTTTTTATGGTTGAACTGGATGGACTTCGGCCTAGCTAACTATGTAATACACAGCAACTACTTTTCTGCTCTGATAATGGCTTGGTAGAACCAATCTGAGTTATATATTCTGCTTTGATAATGGCATGGCAAAATCCTTCTGAATTATTGCACTATGACTATAGCAATGAATATGTACAGGCCATTGCTTGGGGCCCCCAATTCCTTTACATGAAGAGAAATAGAGAATAGAATCACAGGGTAATGACGACTGAAGCAATATTTAATGACCCCCTTTCATAGTTACATAGTTCGGTTTAAAAAAGACACAAGTCCATCTAGTTCAACTCAAAAAATATATATACAATCCTATACCCACAGTTGATCCATTTTACTGCCATGCTTAGCACATGCTGATATGCATTAAAATTTTGTTTTTGGAACTTTTGAAACCCTGGAATTGTGAAGGTGAGAGAGACCAATCTCCAAGCACCAAGAAGGGTGTTGCCAGAATTTTACTGTTTTTTCGGGATGGGGTTTGATAGTGGAAGGCCTCGTCTGGGGGTTCATTTTGTAATAATATGGCAGCCCAAAACAAACAGCATTGACTTGGTCACACTCAGTTTACACCAGTGCTCTAATGCGGCGTACACACGCTCGGACTTTCTGGCGGGATGGTCCGCCGGACCAAGTCCAGCGGACAAACCGCCGGACTTTCCAGCGGAGGTCCGCCGGACTTTCCGAACGTGTGGACTTGCCCCCACACGCCAGGACTTTTGCTCTTTTTGCTCATGTCACATGGTGACCCTGCCCCATATGATGTGACAGTCCCGGAGGATGCTGGGACTGTGACATCATATGGGGGCGGGGTCACCATGTGACATGAGAAGGTGACCCGCCCCTTGTCCCTATATAACTGGAAGCGCAACACGTCTTAGCCATTACAAGAGGAGACGGCGACGAGTCAACATCGGAAGAAGAAAGAAGAACAAGAAGCAGAAGAAGGAGGAGAAGCAGAAGCAGAAGGCGGCGACGGCAACACATAGACCGGGCCACTGCTCGTAAAAGAGCTGGAAGAAGAAACCGGGGGCCCGGCAAGAAGAACAGAAGAGACCCCCGAAGACCCCCTGAAGTCGGAACAAGACCCCCCAGACAGCGGCGGTGACGAAGAAGAAAGCCGGGCTCCTCCGCTAGTGAAAGAGCTAGTAAAAGAGCAGAAGATAGCGGAGGAGTCCGGCGAGAAGACCCCCCAAGACGGAAAAAGACCCCCGGAGCTGTGCAATAAAATATTTTAAAAAATTGTGTCGTTTTTTTTATTTACATTTTTTTCCTTAGATGAATGGGTAGGGGCACCCCCCATGTTGAGGGCACGCGGCCTGGTACGGCTTAGGAGGGGGGGGGGGCGCTCGCTCGTCCCCACCCCCTACCCTGACCAGCCGGGCTGCATGCTCGGATAAGGGTCTGATATGGATTTGGGGGGAACCCTCACGCCGTTTTTTTGGCGTAGGGATTCCCCTTTAAATCCATACCAGGTCATGGGGCCAGCGCGGGGGCATTCACTGCCTTCGCTCGTCCCGTCTACCTTGAGTCACGTTCTAAATGAACGGACTTTCCTCCGTGTGTGAGGCAAGTCCGTTCATTTCAAAAGTCCCACGGACTAGCACACAGACGGCGGGATTGTCAGCCGGACTGCTGAGTCCAGCGGACAATTTTAAGTCTAAACTTAAAACTTAGTCCGCTGGACTTTTGGGAGGAAAAAGTCCGCCAAAGCCCACACACGGTCGGAATGTCCGGCGGACTCTAGTCCGGCGGACAATCCCGCGGGAAAGTCTGCTCGTGTGTACGCGGCCTAAGACTTTAGAATATGTGGAAATACACAGGCAAAACAAATATTACACATATGAGCAGCACCCTGGCATTTGTTCAATATATGGTTAACACATGGGCAATAGTGTCAATATACAAACACCACAGTGGCAATTTTGGCAGTGTGTTAGTAACACAGTGGCAATTTTGCAAACATGGGCAACACTCAGTTTGGGTAATATTCAGGCAATACACTACAAATCAGGGCAATATTATCATTACAAGTACTTAGAGAGCACCGGCAATTTACTCAGCACTTTACATATATACTGTACATTCACATTAGTCCCTGTCATCAAGGAGCTTACAGTCTAAGGTCCCATGTGTTTGGAGTGTGGAAGGAAACCCATGCAGGCCCAGGGAAAACATGTAAACTCCAGGCAGGTAGTGCCATGGTTGGGATTTGAACCAATGACCTTAGTGTTGCTATTCAGAAATACTAACCACTTAGGCCACTGTGCTGTCCTATGTACTGTACAGAACACCAGGGTTGGGCCAAGAACAGCAGGTATATTTCCCCACTATTTGGGTTATGGTCCATTTAAGGGGGACGGTTTTAAGGTAATGTTGAGTACTTAGGGGATCTCACCCATGCAGAGTGCGATATTCCAGGGTTGTCTGGCTAGAAGGAAGAGGAGTGGCTTTCAGTACTCTCCAGTTTGCTTAGTCCTTGTTAGAGACCCACAATTTGAGAGGTTCAAACTGATTTGGGTGGGAAGAACCTCCAAACCCTTATTACAGGGACTTTGATCCTAAAGGGGTTAATCTAGGTGTCTCAGAGCCAAGAAAAGAAAGATGAACCAGTCGGCACCTGCCTGTGAGAGTGAGCTGGACACCTGTGTGAGAAGAGTGAATTTAGCTTAGCATTGCTGAGCTGTGAAAGCCTCCTCTTTGGGATCCCTGAAGCCCACAGGAAACCCCAAAATCCTAGAGTGGGACTGGTATGGTGGTATGGTGCGCCATTAACTTGTTTTATAATTTGAACCACAGTATGGACTATTTTCAGTTTTTTGAACAAAAGATGTTTTTCTGTTTGCCGGTTTTGTTTGCAATAAAAAAAGGTCTGTTTGCTTTTATCGTTGTGCTAGGCTGATGATCTTGGGCTCCACAAGTGACACTGCCTAACACAATGGCAATACATATGTAACTGTAAATGAAACAGAGAGCTCACTGACATTGTAATATCCTCAAAAAATCTTTATTTAGTTAAAATAAACATATTGTACTTACATAAATAAAAGCATTGTCAAAGGATCTACGGGAAAAGGTAGTTGAACTGTATAAGACAGGAAAGGGGTATAAAAATATATCCAAGGAACTGAGAATGCCAATCAGCAGTGTTCAAATTCTAACCAAGAAGTGGGAAATGAGTGGTTCTGTTGAAACCAAACCACTGTCAGGTAGACCAACTAAAATTTCAGCCACAACTGCCAGGAAAATTGTTAGGGATGCAAAGCAAAACTCACAAATAACTTCAGGTGAAATACAGGACTCTCTAAAAACATGTGGTATGGCTGTTTCAAGATGCACAATAAGGAAGCACTTGAAGAAAGATGGGCTGCATGGTTGAGTTGCCAGAAGAAAGCCTTTACCACGCAAATGCCACAAAGTATCCCTCTTATAATAAGCCAAACAGCACAGAGACAAGCCTCAAACCTTCTGGCACAAAGTCATTTGGAGTGAAGTCACCAAAATTTAGCTTTTTGGCCACAACCATAAACGCTTCATTTGGAGAGGAGTCAACAAAGCCGATGATGAAAGGTACACTATTTCTACTGTGAAAGACAGAGATGGATCGCTGATGTTTTGGGAATGTGTGAGCTACAAAGGCACAGGAAATTTGGTCAAAATTGATGGCAAGATGAATGCAGTATGTTATCAAAAAAATACTGGAGGAACATTTGCATTCATCAGCCAGGAAGCTGTGCATTGGATGTACTTGGACATTCCAACATGACAATGATCCAAAACACAAGGTCAAGTCGACCTGTCATTGGCTACAGCAGAATAAAGTAAAAGTTCTGGAGTGGCCATCTCAGTCTCCTGACCTCAATATCATTGAGCCACTCTGGGCCAGGGAAGATCTCAAATATGCAGTTCATGCAAGACAGCCCAAGAATTTACAGGAGCTGGATAGGAATGGTCAGCTTTACCATGTGAGAAGATAAAGAGCCTCATCCACAAATACCACAAAAGGCTTAAAGCTGTCACTGATGTTAAAGGGGGCAATACACGATAAGAACTGGGGTATGTAAACTTTTGATCAGGGTAATTTGGCTAGTTTCTGTTGTCATTATGATTTAAAAAGAGTAAACACAGTTGATTGATAATAAATGGCTGCAGCCAAACACTAACCACGAGTGAAAGAAAAGTTTTTGTGTTATTCATATTCTCTGAAAAATGGCCAAGAAATCATAAATTCTGTCAGGGTATCTAAACTTAAGAGCACAACTGTATGTGAGACGCGTCCTTATACCACTTTTGTGAGTACAATATGTTTATTTTACCGGATTAAATATTTTTTGAGGTTCTTAAAGGGGTTGTAAAGGTAAAAGTTTTTTCACCTTAATGCATTATACGCATTAAAGTGAAAAAACATCTGACAATGCCGCAGCCCCCCAGTTTAACTTACCTGACCCCTCGAAAGTCCCGCGCTCGCCCCCGACATCCTCTTTGCCGCTCAGCCTGGCCGTTGATTGGTTACAGTGGATGGATTGAAAGCAGCGCAGCAATGACGCGGCGCACCAGGGGGGGGCGGGGCCGAGTGATACAGTGAGCGGCTATGGCTGCCGGCTGTATCACGGGAGAGCGCCCGCAAGCACTCCACACCATGCGAGGGAGCTCGCAAGAAGGTGTTGAGTCCTTGCGGGGGGGGGAGCCGAGACAGGTCTAAACAAGAAGCAGGCTTTCAGGCTTAGAAAAGCTAAAATATACTGGTAATAGCTAGACGATTCCCAGATATGCACAATTACCATTGCCTAGTTCAAATAAGAGAAAGGTTCAGGAAACATAGGCATTGTTCTGTTTCTTGTGCCCCTCTCTTTCACTATAATTATTCCATACCTTCCAACATTTTGAGATGGTAATGAGGGACACCTACTAGTAAATGTATGTAGGCATAGGAAGCGCTCCCTGCCACACCCCCTTAAAGGAGAATTAACCCCCCAAAAAAAGGTTAATTCCAAAGTGCTTTTTTTTAACCAATACTATTCCTTTATATTGGCTTTTAAAATGTACCAATGCAGCAATTTAGAAACTGGATGAAAGGTTTAGCACTGGGAATCACTTTTTGAAAGCTAAAAAGTGCTTTTTCGATCAGACCAAATGAGGGACATATGAGGAGGAATGAGGGACAGAGGGACATTGCTCCAAATCAGGGACTGTCCCTCGAAATCAGGGACAGTTGGGAGGTATGTTATTCCCCTGTTCTATATAAAGATTTTGAAGGTTTCGTTTTTTTTTCTTCCTACAAGGGAAAGATGAAGGCATGGATGAAGAAGACATCTCACATCTTCCCTTTAGCCCACTGCGTTATGATCCACAGGATATGGTGAAGAGGTCAAAAGAATTTTATGAGACGCTTAACCAAAGGAGATCTGTGAGGTTTATCAGCAATGAATCTGTTCCAAGCGAAGTCATTGACAACATCATCAGAGCAGCAGGTTGTTTTACTGTCATTTTCCCTAGCAAACTTTGTAGGCCTCATTCACACTGGCACTACTGTGTTTATCTTTTCTAAATACAGGAGAAGTGATCTGGGAAGTATAAAAACTGTCCTTCCAGGATCTAATTACAAATTCAATGCTCCTAAATGAATGTAAATGTGTAGCTAAACCTGCTTTAAAGCAGGGATATCTAATTGCAGGAAAATGTTTTTTTTTTTTTCTCTTGGGTTTGCACAGAGCAGCCCGATCCTCCTTTTTTGGGATCCCCCGCTGGTGCTCCAGGCCCCTTCTCTTTGGCGCGTGCTTTCCCTGGGGGCACTCATGCACGCTCCCTCATCACAGCATTTGATTGGCAGCAAAGAGAGCCAATGGCTACCGCTGCTATCAATCTGCCCAATGAAGAGTGAGACAGCGAAGAGAGCCACTGTACTTTGCTGGATTGGATCGGGCTCAGGTAAGAATAAAGGGGGGGGGGGCTGGAGGCTCCTGCTGCACCTCTAGGCTTTAGAACCCTTTTAATGCACTTTGGCATTGTAATTTTGTTCTCTTATTCTCTTATGCCTTGTACACACGATCGGACATTCCGACCACAAAATCCGTCTGATTTTTTTCTACGGATTTTGGCCGAAGCTTTGTGTTGCATACACACGGTCGCACATAGTTGTCGGGAAATCCGATCGTTCCGAACGAGGTGACGTACAAAACGTACGACGGGACTACGTAGAGGCCAGTAGCCAATAGATTTAGTCCCCAAATTTATTCTGAGCATACGTGGCACTTTGTGCATTGGAATTATATACACACGATCGGAAATAGTCCGATTGGATTTTGTTGTCGGAAAATTTTAGGTCCTGCTCTCAAATTCCGACGGAAAAAGCCCGCTAGATCCCACACACGATCGGATTTTCCGACAACATAATCCGATCAGACTTTCCCCGACGGAATTTCTGACCGTGTGTACGGGCATAACAAATACCTGAAATGACTCCTCCTCCTATGTATTATATGATTTTCAGGGACGTCTCCAAGTGGGGCTCACACTGAACCCTGGACATTTGTTGTTGTCCAAGATCCAGAGGTAAAGCACAGGATTCGAGAAATAATTGAAGAAGAGGAAGAGGTAAACTACAGAAAAAGAATGGGAGACAAATGGGTTAATGATCTGAAAAGATTAAGGTAAAGAATTGATAAACATATTTTCCTGAACAGTATTTATACGCTAACATCTTGAAATTAAAATATATAAGAGCAGTATACTAGAAACAGTGGGTTTTAAAGAGAAATAATCATGCAGTATCTTGAACTGATTGCCTTAATATATTACAAATACACACATATGCATACATGTAGATGAAGATCATTTTAACTACTTCAGCTCTCAAACTTCGTTCATCTGCCTCCACCCCATTCGCTGCCACATCATTTGGCACCTTTTGGGGGAGAAGCAGGTACCTGGTTTTGACACCGTGGCAAACTCAGCCGGAAGTTCAGTCCCCCCCTCCTTCCCCTGCAGCCGGCTCATTTAGAGAGCGCAAGCGCATCGCGCAAGCGCAGTAGGGAGCCGGCTGTGAAGCCGCACAGCCTCACTGTTGGTTTCCCTTTGTGCAGATGTCAGTGGCAGCACCCAATGGCTGACTGAAAAATCAGCTTGGGTGAAGACACCGCTGGATTCCTGAACAGGTAAGTGTCCTAATATTAAAAGTCATCAGCTACAGTATTTGTAGCTGATGACTTTTATTTTTTTCTGCAGAAGCCTGAAGCTTCTCTTTAAGAATTTAAAGTGTCATTAAACCCAGATTATGAAAAACTCTCATTACATGCTATAGAACTGAGCATGTATACTCACAAAGGTACTAAAGCTTTTGTTTTATGTAGAATGAACTATACCTAGTTGAGCCTGCCTTTAGCTGTCTCTCCTATCTTCTCTGTGTCCCCTCTGCAGCCTCAGATTGTGTAGAACAGCTGGTGTCCTCTATGGAGCATGCTCAATTTCAGTTCCCTTCTAAGCTCTTAATTTCCTCCTTTTTCTTATCTGTGCAGCCCACATGACTATAGAATCACACATGTGGGCATATACACAGTGGTAAATGACTCCTCCATATCGTCCTATTGCTAAACACTATGGGGGCGGGATATATTACGCTGATTGATTACATTCACTAAGAACCTCACAAAAAGCTTTGTTTTAATATAAATCAGTATTAAATATATCTATTGTAATTGCAAATACCTATAAAGTAAAAAAGAGAGCCTTGGATGCAGATGCCACCTGAACAAAATAAATGCTAGCGTCAGTCACCTCTGACTCTGCCTAAGCCATATTAACGCACAAAAAATACACATTTAATATTCAATAAAGATTTATTGGGAGCTGTAAAACAATTATTTGATATTTATAATATAATTTGAATTGCTCTTTTGAAATAGTTTTTTATTTAGTTTGGTGCTGTGCCAGTCACATATCAGAGCATGTCAGACAAAGGGCATACATCAGCAGACTAATAGCACCTTCCAAAGATCTTTCCCTGCAGATGCCAAAGAAAAGGAAAATATCATGTGACCACACAACAGCATTGCAGCAATAGGGTACTTAGAAGATAAAAAAAAAAAAAAATACAGTGGCATGATATATATGATTTATGTGAATGAATTATGACAATTAGCACTTTTCTGTTTAGTATCCCTTTAACCGCTTGCCGAACAGCCGCCGCAGTTATACTGCGGCAGGTTGGCTCAGCTGTGCAAATTGCCGTAGCTGTACATCGGTCCCTTTAATAGCTATAACAGGCACGCGCGCGCGCCGCCATGTGGCTGGCGGCTGCCATATCCACCAGCCACCCGCGATCGCTCCACGGAGAGCCAGAATGGGGATCTGTCAATGTAAACAAACAGATCCCCGTTCTGTCAGGGAAGTACAGAATGATCATCTGTTCCTAGTGATCTGGAACAGTGATCTCTCTGTACTCCCTGTCAGTACACCTCCCCCCACAGTTAGAAACACCTCCCTAGGGAACAATTAACCCCTTGATTGCCCCCTAGTGTTAACCTCTTCCCTGTGCCAGTGCCATTTATACAGTGATCAGTGGCTATTTTTAGCTCTGATCACTGTAATAATGTCAGTGGTCCCCAAAAAGTGTCAAAAGTGTCCGATCTGTATGCCGCAATTTCGCAGTCCCGCTAAAAATCACTGATCACCGCTATTACTAGTAAAAAAAAAAAAATAAATAATAAAAATGCCATAAATATATCCCCTATTTTGTAGATGCTATAACTTTTGCGCAAACCAATCAATATACGCTTATTACGATTTTTTTTACCAAAAATATGTAGAAGAATACATAGTGGCCTAAACTGATGAAAAAAAATAGTTTTTCTTCTTTTGTTTTTTGAATATTTATTATAGCAAAAAATATTGTTTTTTTTTTTCAAAATTGACGCTCTTTTTTTGTTTATAGCACAAAAAATAAAAACTGCAGAGATGATAAAATACCACCAAATGAAAGCTCTATTTGTGGGAAAAAAAGGACATCAATTTTGTTTGTGTACAGTGTCGCACGTCCGTGCAATTGTCAATTAAAGCGACGCAGTGCCGTATCACAAAAAATGGCCTGGTCACTAAGGGGGTAAATCCTTCTGGGGCTGAAGTGGTTAAGAAAACAAAGTAAAACATATTTTTTTAAGACAAACAAGGCTGTCATTCTGATTATAGTAAATATCAGGGGTTGATAATTTCATGCTGTGTTGACTTTTTAGGTGAAAATCCAGTAAATTACTTTGTTATAGGTATTGTCAGTGTTTCCATATCATTTTTATATTGTTTAAATATTCACTGTTAGTTTTCAATAGTTCTGTAATTTCTCAGGTTGCCAGTAAATTTTCCATGTATTGTCAGGAAGAAATGCTGCGGGAGGTTGGCAACTCTGATACGAACTTGCAAAAATGCTTTTATTTTTTTATGAAATCCATAAACAAAATAAATAACAAAATGACACACTTTTTTCTACTTTAATCAAAAATGTACTGTTGGAAAAAAAAGTATAAATCTTATTGTATATTTTGTTCTGTAAAATTATGCTAAAATATTGATTCTGGTACAATGCATTGAAAAGTTACAAATTAAATAAAAACGTTTCTTTTTTTTTTTGCTTAATTTTTCACTTTTGTTAATGTGACAAAATTAACTCACAAAACAATTTAAGACAAAGTTTAAACAGTAATACAGTAGTTAGAAAAATAGAAATAAACCAAAAAAATTATAATAAATCACCAGGAGGAAAACAGCTTTGGGGAAAAGGGGTGGGAGTAAATTAGGGCTAATTAGGGTAAAATATGGGCTAATAAGGGGTAAATAGGTTCATATTGTATTTAACAAAAAATGCTCTGGCATCATATACACATCAAAACTCATTCCTATGACCTGCAGATAAATGGAACAGTGAAAATAGAAATTACAAATTATATTTTTAATCTGTCTTTTTAACGTCTTTTTAGTGTAAACATTGTCAGGAGATTGTTTTTTTTTTTTTTTTCCAGTAGAAGTTCCGCTACTTTCGGTATTTACACAGCAACTCCCAGCTGTCATTCTGACAGCTTAGAATTAATGACAAGTGAGAGGATGGTGGGGGAGCAGCAGCGGGCAGAAGGAGAGGGAGTACTACACATGCCCTGTGTACTTTGATTTAAGTTATATGTTTTTTTTGGGTGTGTGGGGCATGCCCAAAGTCCATAATAGGTTAAATTGTAAACTGTTTTTGTTGCCACCAAGAAATGATTATATGTCCGATCCTCTTATATTGAGTTCACCCCACTATAATTCACATGTTCTGCCAACAACCAAATTTTCCTATTACTCTTAAGCCCCATACACACGGTCGGACCGTGGACCAACTTTCCCTTGGACTTTTGTCCAAAGGGCGTTGGCCCTCAAGTTGGTACTGCATACACACGGTCGGACTTTTGAGACAACCAACACGAACGTAATGACGTTACAACGCACTGACGACGCTTCAAAAGAGGACGTTCAATTCTCTCGCGTCACCCTTCGGGCTCCGTCTGCTAACTTCGAGCTAGCAGACGTTTGGTCAGTGGTGATTCGAGTACTTTTCGGTCCGTGTTACTTTCCGACCGTTTTGGCCAGCCATGTTGCGCGATCCTAGGAGAGAGCGTGCTGTTTATGGGCTTGGAGTCATTGCTGTGACTCGAGCCCAGTCTAGAAATAGGCGCAATACTGGGATAAGAAGTGTTTGGACCAAAACTTGGCTACTTAATCGTGACCAATTCAGCCATATGCCATTACTGCGTGAGCTACAGGAGAACAATCCGGATGATTTCCGCAATTATCTGAGAATGACGGACTCCTGCTTTCAGCAGTTATTGTCCTTGCTGTCCCCCTATATTTCGAAGCAGGACACATGCATGCGGGCTGCAATACCAGCAGAGCAAAGGCTCATAGCCACTTTGCGCTATTTGGCAACAGGGAGGAGTCTCCAGGATATAAAATTCACAACAGGTATCTCTCCCCAGGCTCTGGGAGTCATTATCCCTGACACATGTTGTGCTATCATTCAAGTATTGCAGAAGGACTATATTCGTGTAAGTATTTTTGCTTTAATATCACTGTCATGTTTTGTAATGCATTTTATTGTTTTTGGCCATTCCATCCTCCACATTTTTGGAATATGGTGTGATTGAATGTCCTCTTTGTCCTCATGCATGCCTTAACCTTTTTCGTGGCCTACATGCATATTTTCCTCCCCTAACCTCCACAGCATGCTACCCTGGGCCCATCCACACGTAGTCTAGTACTTAACACTGTATTTATTATGCTTCCTTCGTTACCCTAAACACCGCCTAAAATGTGTCCCAATATTATTCCTGCCCTTAAAAAGAGTCTCTTATTTAGTTTGATACACTCCCCCCCTCCCCCCACACCCCCCCAACCTCCAAAAAAATTGAAAGAAAATGTAATAAAATATTAGAAAATGCAGAGTCAACCAACACAACTACTCCATCTGCAGATTTGGCAAAACACATATACTGTGTACCTTATTTTTTGACTTAAGATTGTTGCCTAAATGTAGTGTAATGGCCTGCCTGATTAGCTTCAAAATCGACAAATTAGACTTTCATCATGTTTTTTTTCTCATTATGAATAGCTCCCAACATCCCTGTGCTGTGCCAACTTCCTTGCTTTTTAAGTTCATCTTAACAAATACTCATAATTAATTATCCTTTTTATTATTTTGTACGATGTATGTCAAAATGTGTATAGATTTTGTCAATGTGCATTCATATTTTTGTTTTATTCCACTTCTTACCTGTCCACCAGTGGCAGCTGGTGCTCCAATTTTTTGGGGGGGCGCAAAACAAACAGCCTCACTGTGCCATCAAACGCTGCCACTGTGCCATCAAACGCTGCCACTGTGCCATCAAACGCTGCCACTGTGCCCATCTAACACTGCCACTATGCCCATCTAACGCTGTCACTGTGCCCATTAAATGCTGCCAATGGCACTTACCTTGTCAGGCGGCGAGCGGTGTCTCCTCATCTTCTCCCGTGCTCCTGTCTTCACAGCGCCTGTGACTTCAGCCAATCAGGGGACCGGTAACACAGACCGGCAACCTGATTGGCTGAGAGGCGGGTCTGTGTTAGGGAAGCGATGTATTTGCTTCGCTAACACAATACTGTGTAAGCAGCGAACGCAAAGCATTGCGCCCGCTGTTTACACTTCTGGAAGCCTATTAGAGCACACCGCTCTAATAAGGTCCCCTATTTGAGCTTTACAGCTCTAAAAGGGCGCTTCCAGAAACACCCCCCCCGCTGTAATTCACATGCCCGGCGCCCGACAAGGGGCCGGACACCTGAATAGGGGGGCGGCAGCGGTGACAATAGCTAGATTCATGCAATGCATTAATCTATCTATTGGTGATAGAGCGGTGCAGGAGAGGGGGGGCGGCGCTCCTGCGCCCTCTATGCACGCACCGCCACTGCTGTCCACTGGCCTGATAATCTTGTCAAGATGGATGGCTTACCCAAATTAAACTTAAATTTTAATGCCTTTAGTTCTCCTGGAAGTGTTGAGGTTTACTTGTCCAAAACAGATACTCATTCAACTCCCCCTTCCTAAGCTTTTTTTAATGTGCCACCAGAGGGGGTGAGGGACCATATAATTGTACCTTTTTATTTTGTTCTTGAAATGCACTTTTACATGTTAGAATATTATTTTGGCCCACAATGTTTGTGTCAAATATGCTTGCAATTTAATGTACTCCGGTATTAATTTTTGCTTTATTTGTTTGACTCCACAGTTTCCGAAAAACAGCCAGGAATGGCAGGATGTTGCTGCGCAGTTTGGCCATTTATGGGATTTCCCCAACTGCGGAGGTGCCATAGATGGCAAACATGTGAGGATAGTGCCACCACCAAATTCTGGATCCTATTTTTTTAATTATAAAGGTTTTTCTAGCATTGTCCTCCTTGCTGTGGTGTCAGCAAAATATGAGTTTTTATATGTCGACGTTGGTATTAATGGTCGTCACTCAGATGGAGGAGTTATGCTGAACACAGAATTTTATGACCGGCTGCAGAGAGGAACTTTAAATTTGCCACGTGCTGAGGACAATGTGGAGGGCCTCAATTTTGTTTTTGTCGCAGATGATGCATTTTCTTTGGGGCCACATATTCTAAAGCCCTTCCCAATGCGGAATCTGACCCCAGAGCAACGGATTTTTAATTACAGGCTCTCTCGTGCCCGAAGGGTAGTCGAAAATGCCTTTGGCATAATGTCCAGCCGATTCCGGATCTTTTTAACAGCCATAAATTTGGCTGAATATAAATTAAATCATGTGGTATTATGCTGCTGCATCCTGCACAATTTTCTACGGAGGAATGCTTCCAGCTACATTGGCTTAGGGGCAACGGGTGAACCAGCTGAAGAGTCCTTGATGCCAGCACTTGAAAGTGCACATGCTGGTTTTGGCATCCAGAATGGGCGTGTTGTCCGCCAACAATACACCGACTATTTTATTGGTCGAGGGGCAGTGCCTTGGCAGCAAAATGTTTTGGAGAATTAGTTACAATTGTAATAAAAAAAAATAAAATATTCTTTAATTTGAATGACTGTTGTCTGTTTCTTATATGTTTGCAACTAGCCATGATCTTTGTCCTTTTTGCCACTAGTTTGAACCAACCTGATGTGCAACATGAGGTATCCATCTCAATTCCAGCTAACTTGTAGATTGTGCTGTATTTCACCTACACACATTTTTGAGTACATGGTCAATGCAACTACAACCACGTAACAAATATACTGATATTGAGCATTGAAATAAGAAGGCACACATTGGTTTTGTTTCAACTTTTTTTATTCTGTGCACATTCACATGTGCCTTTTTTTTTTTTTTTTTTTTTGTTATTTTTTGATTATTTTTTTTCAACATGAAAAATATATTTTTTTGGTATTTTTTTTTGATTTTTTTTTTTTAACATGAAAAATATATATTTTTGGTATTTTTTGATTATTTTTTTTTTTTAACATGAAAAATATATTTTTTTTGTATTTTTTGATTATTTTTTTTCAACATGAAAAATATATATTTTTGGTATTTTTTGATTATTTTTTTTTAACATGAAAAATATATTTTTTTGGTATTTTTTGATTATTTTTTTTCAACATGAAAAATATATATTTTTGGTATTTTTTGATTATTTTTTTTTTAACATGAAAAAAATATATTTTTTTGGTATTTTTTGATTATTTTTTTTTGAACATCAAAAATATATATATATTTTTTTAAAATCAAGTTTTTTTTTAAAAATATAAAAACAATAAAAACAAATAAACTTTGCAAGGATGATGATGCGCAATCGAGTCAACATCATGCAGCAGCAAATGAGGAACTAGATATGATTGAAAACTTTAATTTTTTTAATTTAATTTATTCTGGCCAAAATATCAATCATATCTTTCATTTGCTGCTGCATGATGTTCAGTCGATTGCGCATGGCATCTATTTCCCCGTTCCACCCCATTATTTGCCCGATGAGCCTCTGCGCACTGTCCTGAGTGAACGGTTGCTCCAAAACCAGCACATCATCTAAAAAAAGTAAGAAAAAATAATGTATTAATAAAGGTGTGGCCAGACATAGATTATGTGCAACAGTGGTGAAACAGTGGTGTCAGACACTCACCTGGTGACATCTCTGTCACTTCCTCCACCTCCTCTTCCACAACATCCTCCACATCGCTGGGACTAATTCCCCAAACAGGCCGGTGAGGGTGGGGGTCCTGGCGAGGATGGGGGTCCTGGCGAGGATGGGGGTCCTGGCGAGGATGGGTGTCCTGGCGAGGGTGGGGGTCCTGGCGAGGGTGGGGGTCCTGGCGAGGATGGGTGTCCTGGCGAGGGTGGGTGTCCTGGCGAGGGTGGGGGTCCTGGCGAGGGTGGGTGTCCTGGCGAGGGTGGGGGTCCTGGCGCCGATGTTTGGCCCGGTGAGGGTGGTGGCCCCGGTGAGGGTGGGGGTCTGGCTGAGCTGGGGCGTCCCTGCGATTTTGGTGCCTGAGTCTTTGCTCCCCTATGAGAATCAAACAAAAGGTATACTTTTAGCGCACAGACGGTAAACATTGCTTTGCGGTGGTGTACAATTGTCTGTTTATATCAAGAGATCTAAGTTCAAGACATGATGAAATTTCCCTTTTAATAAAACAGAAAGAATTAACCTTTCTTGACCAAAATTCTCTGATGTCGCACACTAGTGCTCCTGAATCCAGCTGTGTAAAAAGCTGTTGAATGCCCTCTCCTTACATTCCAATTTACTATATTTTGACCATTCTGAAGAATGGACGTATTTACGAAAAGAAACATTCCCATTCTGAACTCTCAACATTTGACATTCGGAACATCCAGAAATAACGACAGTTTACAAGTATCGTTGGTTCTGAATTATGAAATGTTGAGAGTTCAGAATGGACGTATTTACGAAAAGAAACATTCGTAAATACGTCCATTCTGAACTCTCAACAGTTGATAATTCAGAACATCCAGAACCAACGATACTTGGAAACTGTCGTTATTTGTGAATGTTCCGAATGTCAAATGTTGAGAGTTCAGAATGGACGTATTTACGAAAAGAAACATTCGTAAATACGTCCATTCTGAACTCTCAACAGTTGATAATTCAGAACATCCAGAACCAACGATACTTGGAAACTGTCGTTATTTGTGAATGTTCCGAATGTCAAATGTTGAGAGTTCAGAATGGACGTATTTACGAAAGGAAACATTCGTAAATATGTCCATTCTGAACTCTCAACATTTGATAATTCAGAACATCCAGAACCAACGATACTTGGAAACTGTCGTTATTTGTGAATGTTCCGAATGTCAAATGTTGAGAGTTCAGAATGGACGTATTTACGAAAGGAAACATTCGTAAATACGTCCATTCTGAACTCTCAACAGTTGATAATTCAGAACATCCAGAACCAACGATACTTGGAAACTGTCGTTATTTGTGAATGTTCCGAATGTCAAATGTTGAGAGTTCAGAATGGACGTATTTACGAATGTTTCCTTTCGTAAATACGTCCATTCTGAACTCTCAACATTTGACATTCGGAACATTCACAAATAACGACAGTTTCCAAGTATCGTTGGTTCTGGATGTTCTGAATTATCAACTGTTGAGAGTTCAGAATGGACGTATTTACGAATGTTTCTTTTCGTAAATACGTCCATTCTGAACTCTCAACATTTGACATTCGGAACATCCCGAAATAACATTACTAAATATACACAAAAAATGCAAAGCTGAAAAAAATAACATGGAATTAAATCAAAAATATACTGTCAGTGCACATATTCATCAACAATCACGTATTAAATATCAAAACATCGCATTTTCTAAAACAGCCACGCATTTACAAAACAGCCACCGTACGAACGATGACACACACATACGAACGGCAATAGACTTATGTACGCCAGGTACTTACTATTTTTCAGCGCCTTTTTAATTTTCAGAAACTGGTCCGGCTCCCTGGTCTTGATGTCCGACCATCGTTTGCGAAGCTGGTCTTTGGACCGATGGACCCCGAACTTCTCCTCCAGCCTTCTCACGACTTTGGTGAGGATTCTGTCCTTCACCATGTTGGGGTGCAGGTATGGCCCATGCTTGCCATCGTAGTCGTCCTTGACCAGAATCCGCACCATCTCTACCATTTCCTCAAAGGCCATGTTTGTGGCCTTAAACCTCCTCCTCGCATGTTGTTCTTCCGCCATATTTTCTCCGACTACGCAACGAGGGGATAAGGGGCGGGGAATAGCCGAGAAAAGGAACGTCGGGGGCGGGCGACGCAAGCGGTGGTTCGCGCACGCGTAATGGTATATCCATGCTTAACGCGCGGCCTATAGAAATTTACGAACGGAAGATACGAAGGAATACACTACATACACGATATAAATGTTGACGCACTGAAATTCTCTTTTTACGGAGTCTTTTCTCTTTTTACGAAGTCTTTGTATGTAAATGAAAGAAGCTAAATATTTATGAATGAATATATTCGGGACATGAAGAAAGCAAAAAATTAACGTCGATGGGACACTAATGTTAATTAGTAATAACGATGCTTTGCTGAATGTGTATGGTCAAGGCTTGACGTCATGACGCTTGGAGGGCGGAGGGTCACGCATACGCCGTGTATAAAGCACGAACGTGTGGTGCAATGTACCGTTCTGGCGGGAGACGAACGCAAGCCGACGCTAAACGACGCAAGCCGACGCAATACGACGCAGTACGAAGGTAGACACGGACGAAAGGTACATTTTATTAATTTCTCTTTACCGCTGGTACTTTCAAATGATTGTCTTTTGCTTTGAAGATGTAATTTAGTACTCGGACTGTTGTTAAATATAGTAAACATGCGCAAACACCCACCTTGAAACACACACCTGCAGGTTACCTGCACTGAGCTGTATAGAGTTTGGTTAATACTAGGCTTGTACAATTCGTTTCGGAACGAATCGAAGTTCGGACGAATTTGGCAGCTTTCCGACAAACGAATGCATCAGAATGTCTAACTAAAAGGAAGGCATTTCCAAATATACGAAATAAATTCTATCGTTTATAACGAATGAATTCGATAGGATTTGAGATTCTGTCTAACGAATATTGTATACTATTACTAACTAGTTTTTTAAAAACGTAGTAACTTTAATTAACGAATACAACCTACCGAAATTAGCTATTTTGAAGATAACAATGTACACAAACTTTTTTTTTTTTTTTTGGAACAAGTCTAGTAATTACATGTGGCTTTGCTGCACTATAAAGTACAGATAATCTGCAGGTAAGTCACAGGTGCACGTGGCACATCATAGTGAAAGCAGCCTTAGGACCCAATCGGACCCTCCATGCACCCTCTATGTCCCTTTACCCCTGCTTACCTTCAATCAGATACGCCAAAAAAATAAGGGGAAACGTCCCCTCCTGACAGATTGAATTGGAGGGCCCATAGAGTAGCATGGGCTGTGTCCATATCCATTCGCCATATGTGGGGTAGATCCAAACCTGTCATCTGTCCATTACAATTATTTTGGCCCATGACCAGTTACCAAGTTGCTTCGATGGTCCTCGCTCTTTAAAAGGTTGGGCACCCCTGGCTTAAATAAATGCCCATATTGTGAGCAGCTTCTGAACTATACGCCACCCATTATGGTTTGTTTTTTACTGTTTTGCAGCAATCCAAACGATGAAATCAAAATTGAATTCACCCGAATTTATTGCTCAATTTATTGAGAAGTATAGGGAGCTCACCTGTCTCTGGCAAGTAAAAAATAAAGAATACTCTGACAAAAATAAAAGGATGGCAGCATGGCTACAACTTGTGGAGTTGGCGAAAACCGTATACCCCCGAGCAACCGACACTATGGTAAAAAACAAAATTGGTGCCCTCAGAAGTGTCCACAAAAGGGAACTCAAGAGAATTGAGGAATCCAAGCGTTCTGGAGCAGGAACTGAAGAGGTGTATGTTCCGAAGTTATGGTACTTCAACAGCCTTGCTTTTTTAAAAGACCAAACGGTCCCAAGAAAATCCCTGTCAACTTTACCATCAGCATCAGCTGACGTCAGCGATACTGAGCAGGATCTTACACAGGATGAAGAAGAGGAGGAGCTCAGCTTGACCCAGGTATAGCATTGTTTAAAATCTTGCCATCTCTCTCTCTCTCTCTCTCTCTCTCTCTCTCTCTCTCTCTCTCTCTCTCTCTATCTATCTATATATATATATATATCTTAGATATGTTGCTAATTAGATGCTAGTATGCCTAATAATTAGTTGTGTTTCCAAAAAAAGTTACATATCAATGGACAAGTAGTGGCCATAAAGTTTTGCAACAAGAATGAGAAATGATGGAGTCAAATTGATAGTCTTTAATAATTGGACACATTCAAAATTAGAAAAGTAAAGAGATGAAAGGTTTGTGATTGATGACCACAAATTAAAATCATGTTGTTTTTTCACAAAGGAGGAACTTCTGAGCCAAGACGAGGCTGGGCCCAGCAGCCAACCAAGCACAGAGTGCAGAATCCCTCTCCTGCGCCCTCCCAAGAAAAGAGCCAGGAAGAGCCAACACCTGGATGAGGCCACAGCTGACTTCCTGGCTAGGGCTACATCAGTCATAACGACAGCACCCGATAGTGCTGAAGGGTTTGGCTGTTTTACAGCCAATAAGCTGAGAGAAATCGACCCAGACCAAAGGGAGCTATGTGAAGGGATCATCATACAGCTATTCAGCAAGGCCAGGAAACGAGAGCTCACCTCAAACTCGCACGTCTGCAATTTGGAACACACAACTTTACCTCCTCCACAGCAACCCTACCCACCTCAGCAACCCTACCCACCTCAGCAACCCTACCCACCTCAGCAACCCTACCCACCTCAGCAACCCTACCCACCTCAGCAAGCACAGCCACCTCAGCAGCATGGTGGTCAGTGGCAAAATCAGCCGCAGGATGCCCAACAAGGCCAGTGGTCTGGGGAGTTTAGGGGCTACTAATTTTGCATATTTTTTGTGGTTTAAAGTATGATTTAATAGGCTATATTTGTTTGTTGGTTTTGGGTGTACTATTTTCTGTTTATATTTTTAATTTTTTAGTTCAAATTTGGTGGACAGAAAATATGTCTTGATTAATTTACTTAATTTTTTTATGTTGTGAATTAACAATAAATAATATGTTCAAAATATGTTTAACGTTTGTTATTGATAATCATTAGAACACAAATCCAATGTAAAATATGTATGTTCGTTCTTTGTAGGTATCACCAACAAATCCGATGCAATCTAAAAACATTAAAAATGCAAAGAATGTGCACTGCATTTAGCAAATTCGGAATTTCACACATCACGAATGTGCTATCTAGTTAACGAACGCTAGGTTTACAAGACCGACCTCTTCATGCTGGTCCTTCCTCCCGAGCATGCGTGTTTGCACTTTGGACAAAAGTCAGTTGGTTTTGTGTACACACGGTCGGACTTTGGTCCTTCGGACTTTTGTTGGCAGAAAGTTGGTCCGTTCGCACAGCCAACAAAAGTCCGATGCAACCTGGAAAAAGTTGGTCCGATGGAGCGTACACGCGGTCGGATGTTGGTCCAAACCAGCTAATTTGCATGTTGGTTGTCAAAAAGTCAGAACGTGTGTACGGGCCTTTACTCCTATATATAAGCTTACTGATCCCTTCCGACTACCATGCTGGGAGTGCGCTCTCAGCACCATAAGTTGTAAACACAGGGCTGCATATATGGGACCGCTCTGCGTCAAGGCCCACCCACCGAGAGGCTGCATATATGGGTAAAGCCGGTGCCAAGGAGTTAAGATTTATTTATTTATTATATTATGGTTAAAGTGGAAGAAAAGCCGAATACTAACTATTCATAAAAAAATGTTCCCTTTATATCTCCTCTGGCATACCCTGTGTGAAAAAGATGTGTACTCACCTTTTTTTAACTGCTTGCAGACCAGCGCACGATGATGTACGTCAGCACAATGGCATGGCTGGGCAAATGGGCGTACCTGTACGTCCCCTTTAAGACGTGGCTTAGTGGGTGCATACACGCCTGCTGCGTACTCAGTGAGCGCGCCCGCGTGTCCCGCGGTCTCGATATCTGCCGGGGGCCCACCATCGTGACATAGAGCCGCAGAACGGGGAGATGGCTATGAAAACAAGGCATTTCCCTGTTCTGCCTAGCAACATAACAGAGATCTACTGCTCCCTGTCATTGGGAGCAGTGATCTCTGTCATGTTGTAGTGAACCCATCCCCCCACAGTTAGAATCACTCCCTAGGACACACTTAACCCCTTGATCGTCCCCTAGTGTTTAACCTCTTCCCCGCCAGTGTAATTTACACAGTAATCAGTGCATTTTTATAGCACTGATCGCTGCATAAATGTCACTGGTCCCAAAATAGTGTCAAAAGTGTCCGATGTGTCCGCCTCAATGTCGCAGTCATGATAAAAATCACAGATCGCCAACATTACTAATGTAGCACTAACCCCCGAAGGAGCTGCTTGATTTTATTTGGGCTTACCGTTACCTCACCTGCTTGCCTCTCCGTCTTAGGGTTCCCGTGGAGAGTGGCCCAAAGAATGTTAGATCCGACACTTAGTCCTTTTTCACGTATTTATTTTGAATACGTATAAAGTCTTCCAATAAAGTCAGAGAGTTTAGGGGAGTTCAGGCACCTGATAATTGCGGGTTAGAGGTATGGGTAGACAATCAGAGGACAATCAGCTCCACAGACTGGATTCAGCAACCACCGGATAGGCCCCTCTCACTTGACCTAGCAGCCGATGGGATGCCACAGACTTTTTTATTGAATTAAAGCATTACTGAGGTATCTTGAGAGATTTAAAGAACGACCATACAGTACCAGTCTCTTTCAGCCGACCCGGCGATACTGTATGGGTGTTGATCCGGGTTGCGTCCTCCAACCGAGTTTCCAGGCTCCTCCAGAGAGGACCTCTCCTAGAAAAGTCCTCCCCTGGAACCTCCAGTTTTCTTGGCCTCTCTCCTCAGATGAGACAGCACAGGACCACCCCTGGATCAGTAGGCCCCAAGACTTCTTTGGGCCCACCCCCTCAGTTGCAAAGCCTCGGGCCAGCCAGCCCCAAGGCACAGGATCATGCGATTACCACCCCAGGCCAGGAGGACCATGGGGTCAGGATAGCGGACCCCGGCAGGGAGAAGACCCTATCCTCTCCTTTTTTTTTTCTCTCTCCCCCCAAAAAATGGCATCCATACCTTAAATACCCTCTCACAGAATTCACAGCAGGGAAAACACTCCCACTGTGCTATTTCCGAGTAAGAGGCGGTATTTAATGCATCCAGCTTGCTGCGTTTCCACACTTACCGGCGGTGACAGCGACACCTACGGTCAAGTGGAAACCAATGTAACCCAGCTGAATTGGCACAGAAACCAGAACTTTTAGAATAATTAGCCTGAGCCCAACTATGGCTTCAGACAAAAACAATAGCGTCTGCTCATTAGGAGCAGGGCGCTACACTAATAAAAAAAAATGCCATAAATCTATCCCCTATTTTGTAGACGCTATAACTTTTGCGCAAAACCAATCAAAATACGCCTATTGCGATTTTTATTTTTAATTTTTATACCAAAAATTTGTAGAAGAATACATATCGGTCTAAACTTAAAAAGAATGTGTTTTTTTTTATATATTTTTTGGGGATATTTATTGTAGCAAAAAGTAAAAAATAATGCTTTTTTTTTTTTTCAAAATCGTCGCTCTTTTTTTTGTTTATAGCGCAAAAAATAAAAACCACAGAGGTGATCAAATACCACCAAAAGAAAGCTCTATTTGTGGGGAAAAAAAGGACATTCATTTTGTTTGGGTGTTATTGTCAGTTAAAATGACGCAGTGCCGTATCGTAAAAAGTGCTCTGGTCAGGAAGGGGGTAAATTCTTCTGGGGCTGAAGTGGTTAATTCAGTCTGGTCACATGATCCTGCAGCTTCGGCTCTCCTGTATAAGGGAGTGCTCGACAATGGCTGGGAACAACGGCTAGGCCTTTGCTGGCACCCCCTCCTTTCCCCTGCAGAAGCAGCTCACAGACACAAGGGAGGCAGAGCTGCAGGATCACATGACCGTGCCATAATGGTTTAAAAAGAGGCAAGTACGCAGATCTTTTTTATAGATGGTATGCTAGATAAGGTAGGAGGAGGGGGGAGGGAATGCTTAAAAGAATAGTTAGAGTTTGGGCTCTTCTTCCACTGCAACATTGAATACGAACCTAAAGTAAACCTGTTGCAGCTTTATGCAATTTATACTCTGGTGCTTATACATACCCTTTTGCTCCTCTTCTCTGTGGATCCCATCCCAGCTGTTTCTCCTGAGTTGCCGTCAGTTGGCGATAATACCCACCACTATGAAAAATAACACAATCTATGTCACACTCCTGGACTCTATGAGGTTGATTTACTAAACACAAATAAGCTGTTCAATTTACAAGAGTAGTGGCACTTTTCCCCAGAGCTCAGTTTGACAATTGACTTCTTAAACACCATGGGGGTTAGTTACGAAAGGCAAATCCACTTTGCACCGCAAGTGCACTTTGGATTTTCCTTTAGTAAATAACCCCCCATGTGCTGCATTATTGGTTGAGGTTTTCTTCCAAACCCAAAAGGACCATCATTTTTATGAGCAGCTATATGATGGAGTGTAGCTAAAGCCAAATATATTCATACAAGCTAACGTGCATACACTATATTGCTGTATTAATGTTTTATTTTCTATTTTAGAACAAACTGGGTAAAAGAATATCTAGACACAGCTCCCTATTTGATCTTGGTCTTTAAACAAGTATATGGAATACTTTCTAGTGACAGAAAGAAGACTCATTATTACAATGAGATCAGTGTATCAATTGCTTGTGGAATACTCCTGGCAGCCATCCAGGTAGAGTATATCACCCCATATAACTCAAGTGTAAAATAACTGTATTACAGGTTGTGGTGTACATATTGAATAGCATTAAGACGTAATTTTTTATTCTGGCCCTCTACAAATAAGACTGTCAAGAAGATGAAAATTATCATCTGGTAATCCCAAATGTATTGAGACACTTGCAAAAGTTTTCACAGCCAAAACACAACAGCCCGAGCTGATAGCTGAGCTGTCCTCTATCTGTGTTGCCCAGGCTGGCTGTCCCTTTTGTAGCTGGAGGAAGGGGAGAAAGTATAATCTGCCCTTCACTCCTCCCTTATACTTCAACCTCTAGTAGTCCTTTTTCACTGAAGCTGTATGTCCTGTGCAGACCAAGAGCAGACCAAGAGCAGTAACCTTGTCATCTCTGCTCTGAGTTGGCTAATAGAAAGAGTATAGAGCTGGTGGAGTGCAGAGGCGGCCATTAAGTCGTAGGAAGCTGGCTGGGGCGGCATGGGAGAGAAGGGAAGGAGATGGTGGATGATTCAGGGGCGGCGTGAACAGTGCAAAATACTAACTGTGCAATAAACTTCAAACGTATATGTGCAAACAGTGCAACCAATATTGAATCATAGGTATTAAAAAAGTGCTCAATCTGTGAAAGGGGAACAAATGTCCTCTGCATATAAATCCCAGTGAAGTGCTCTTCAAACAGTAATTTTTCACCACTATGTGAATATACTACACAATGGGCTTATTTTATTTGCTTTGTCTATGAGCGAGTGGAGGAGAACTATGAAACACACCTGTTACACTCATTTGGTGGTGTTGGGAAATACACCAGAAGCATGGCTTGCTGATTCAGCCTAGAATACTCTTGGCTCAGAACATGAAAAATTACTGTTTGAAGAACACCTCAATGGGATTTACTATATATGCAATGGACATTTGCACTTTCACAGATTGAGCACTGTGTTAATATCTGTTATGTGATTCATTGTTGCTTACACTTTTTGCACATATAATTTTGAAGCTTATTGCACAGTTACTATTTGGCACTTTATTATCAGAAATGTATATTGGCACTGCTACTTAAATATTATTATTATTAGGATTTTCATGTATCAATCCTTTAGCTAGCTGCCTCTTTTAAACATTAGCACAGACCTTTTGTCTTTTATTTTTAGTGCAGATCCCTGGTGCCCAACCTGTGGACCAAGGGCCACACGTAGCCCTTTGGCACTTTATATGTGACCCTCGGGGCCCCTGCAGATACTAATCATCAGTAGTGATTTCATGTACCCTCATTATATACAGGAGATGGTCAGAGACTGCGGGGGCATTTGACTGTGTCTTGAAGAATGTCCCCAACAACTCCTATAATATGTTCAAAGCCTCTTGCAGCATGCCTGCAGTCTGTCCATCTCCTTCACTATATCCACAGTGTCTGACCATCTCTTGTATTATGTCTGCAGTCTATAACCACCTCCTGTATTATGTCCTCAGTCTATGACCATCTCTTGAATCATGTCTGCAGTCTCTAACCATCTCTTGTATTATGTCTGCAGTCACTGACCATCTCCTGTATCATGTCTGCAGTCTCTGACCTGTATCATGCCCATTGTCTTTGACTATATCCTGTTGTATCTGCTGTCTCTGACAGCATGCATTTTATGTGCAGTCCTTTGGTAATGTCAGGGGGCGGCACTTTAGGCCCCCCATATGAAGAAAGTTGAATAACACTGGTGTACACAGTGGGGTAGGAAGCAAATAACAGATAGGGGCATAGCTCAAAGATGTAGAATCTATTCATGTGAACCTAGGCTCTCCTACAGAAAGAATCTTGCATAAAGATGGATTGTATTGGAGGGAGTGAGCACAGCAAGATAGGATTGGGCAATTAAGAAGAAAAGGTAAGGGTGTTGGGGGGTCAGACAGACAGGAAGGAGAAGAAATCACTACTGGTGGCAGAATCGTCCACTAGCAAAACAAAATGCTGATTTAGGCATCATACCAGAGGGAAAATAAAACTATACTGGCAAACGACAACTCTATGGGGAACACAGTTCTCATACCCATTAGGAACTGGAAAGATCTTCAACAAACACAAAAGTCTTCAGCATCCATTAACTCTGTTCACCGCAGAGATGGCATTATGGCATTATTTTTTTTCTTGTAAAGTAAAAGCATTAACTTACCTATAGCTTGTTTGAATCACAGAGTGAGACCCCTTTCACACTGGGGCGCTTTTCAGGCATTTTAGCACTAAAAATAGCACCTGTAAAGCACATGAAAAGCACCTCTCATTCCTGCCTGCTTTCACATTGGGGCGGTGTACTTGCAGGATGGGAAAAAAAGTCCTGCAACGAGCATCTTTGGGGTGGTTTGGTAGCGGTGTATACACTACTCCCAAAATAGCCTGCCCATTGAAATGAATGGGCAGTGCTGCTGAAGTGTCTGCAAAGCGTTTCGGCAGCGCTGTAACATGGGAGCTTTTAACCATTTCTTCGGCCGCTAATGGTCGAAAATCTCCACTGTAACTAGTGCCGCTTTACCGCTGTCGCCGGCACCGCCCCAGTGTGAGAGGGGTCTAAAAGTGAAATAATGATTCATCTTGAAACTGCAGTGTGGAGTTAACTTAGGAAAGTAGAATAAGCTTTTCCGAAAATATGATTTCTTAGTGGCTGCTTAAAGTGGTAGTAAACAAGTCTTTTTGACTTGTACCTACAGGTAAATCTATAATAAGGCTTACAGGTACAGTGATTGTCTCCTTAATTTGCAGTATTTAGAATATATTCATGCTTAAAGTAGCTGGTGCCATCACCGGCGAATACGCACTGTGCTCTGAATTGACAGCACACTGGGTGTGCCATCCATTCAGAGTGCTGTGAGCAGTGACGTCATTACTTCAAAACATCCAGAAAGTGCAAACTTTAAAGAAAGTCCGGGTAAAGATGGAAGTGCCGACAGCGGTGACAGCATGCCGCTTGAGGGCTTCTTTTTAAGGTAAGTCTGCCTTAAAATGCAAATATGCGGTGCATAGTAGCACAATCTGTCTTAAATTGCCTGGGGGCCCACATTTTTTTTTCAATTCAAAAATTTACTACCACTTTAACACCTAGACACCTGCAATCTGATTTACAGTGGTCAGCGTGGTTTCTTGCATAGTGAATTATAAGCCCCTCTCAGGCCTGGAGAACTACGACCTAATAAAATGTACAGAATTACCTGACCATGGTTCTGTACCCAAAGAGGACTGGTGGTGTTGGACGGAAGAGGAAGCCGCGGATAGTGCTGAAAAATGGACAGGGTAAGTATAACTTGACAATCCTTTTTTTTTTTTTTAAACATGAGGGGAGGAGGAACACATCACAAGAGTGCTCTCGACCTCTTAAGTTCTCATGCTTGTGAAGTTCCAGGTTGAGAACACCCTTGTGCTCACTGAAATGTACAACTTGAAATCGTGTAATATAAATGTTGTAAGAGATTCCTATTGTTTATTCATGAGTCACTGATGGTTCAACTTAATGTGAACCTTGTCCAAAGCTTCACTATGCGTCTGCTCTAGTCCAAGAACATTTGCAAAACATGCACTGCAGGGTAAGGTGTAATGCCCTATTATATTTTAGATTGCAGTAAGTTACATTGCACAGTTATAATTGCTTGAGTGCCAGTGGCATTTTCTTTGAACCCCTCTCTAGTCTCTTCTTAGATTAATGAGCAGTTGGAAAGCATAAAGTTATTGGACACTATCTGGTACAACTATAAGAAGCGTGGAAATCTTTGTTCACAAATAGATGATTTCATTTACAATTGCATTTTCTTCAGCAATGCTCCACATTGTATGGCTAAACATCTCTTCTTTTTGGAGCCAAACTTATCTAATTGCATAGATTATAATTTGTCACTCATAATTAATATTACCTTCTTTGTTTTAGCATGCAGGTTTAGTGACTGTAACTACTACTCCTTTGAACTGTGGTCCTCGACTCAGGGTACTACTTGAACGCCCGGTAAATGAAAAACTCCTCATGCTTCTACCTGTCGGCTACCCAAGCAAGGATGCCACTGTGCCAGATTTAAAGCGGAAGCCTTTAAAAGATATTATGGTGGTCATTTAGATAATGAACCCATCCAGACTTGCCATAAAGGCATGAAGTCCAGATTCATTGTAAAATAAACAAATTAATAAATTAATGCATCATTCAAAGTCCAGACTAATGTTCATAGATTGTTTTTTTTTTATATATATAATCAAGGTCCAGTTACAAAGTATAAAACACTAAAAAAGGGGTATTGGCGCTGTTCTAGAGTAAAATTAAGAAGGGGTGTAAAGCATAAAATGTTGAAGCGGAAGGTGTCTGGAATATTTAAAATCACAAACCAGAGATAAAGTGCAAATACAAAGATGAACCAATGGAGTAAGTTGGCACTTATATCACAATATAAATCACAAAGTATATATATATATAAGTGCCAACTTACTCCACTGGTTCACCCTTTGTATTTGTACTTTATCTCTGGTTTGTGATTTTAAATATTCCAGACACCTTCCGCTTCAACATTTTATGCTTTACACCCCTTCTTAATTTTACTCTAGAACAGTGCCAATACCCCTTTTTTAGTGTTTTATAATTTCTGGCTGCACCTAGGTGTAGTTTTTTTAGGGGGGCAGCAGTTCCACTTCCTAAGCGCGGATTTTACCATTATTTTTATCCAGTTACAAAGTAAGCAGTTAAAAATGTCATATATTTATGCCTGGGAATTTTTATTTTTTTGCAATTACTCCTGCTGTAAGGCCGCTGTCACACTAGCAATCCTGATGCAGGCAACAACTAAGTCCCAGGGCACCAGAAAAAAAAAAACATCTTCAAAGCTACCTGGTTTTGCTGTTTTTGAAATGTTCAAAGACCCCCCTTTAAAACCCCTGAACACTGGGACACTATAAATCTGTGTTTACCTTATTAAGGTTTTCCTCATCCCTCTAGAAATGAATAGCCTGATCTGCAAGTACCAAGTATCTTACTACTATCTGCTCATTTCAGGCTAGAGACCTTACCATCTGACCATTAACTTTTATCCAGGCCTTGTTCACCAAGTTCACGTAGCAAGCATACCACTATAGTTTGCTGGTCACAGGTCCCAATGATAATGTTTCCACACCTGGAAATTCCCTTCAAAGTCACATTAGGTTAAATTATTGTTCAGAACAAGCTCTCCTGTGGGTCATACTTCTATATCATTAACCCCCACATGCAGGACTAAAATATTATGGAGCATATCCACCCATGAATAGCACTGAAAGTTGGCTGGTGTCCACATCACACATCTTGCATTAAGCCACCTCAGTACTACCTCATTTTGTGGAAATCCTAATTGTCATCCTTCCTGTCTTACTTGGACCTAGATTGTCCCAAACACAGTTGCTCAGGATTAGGGATGAGCCGAACACCCCCCCCCTGTTCGGCTCGCACCAGAACCCGCGAACGGACCTAAAGTCCGTGCGAGCTTTAGAACCCTATTAGTTATAATGGATGCGAACGTTCAAAATCAAAAGTGCTAATTTTAAAGGCTAATATGCATGTTATTGTCATAAAAAGTATTTGGGGACCTGGGTCCTGCCCCAGGGGACATGTATCAATGCAAATTTTTTTTTTTAAAACGGCCGTTTTTTCAGGAGCAGTGATTTTAATAATGCTTAAATTGAAACAATAAAAGTGTAATATTCCTTTAAATTTCGTACCTGGGGGGTGTCTATAGTATGCCTGTGAAGGGGCGCATGTTTCCTGTACTTAGAACTGTCCCTGCAAAAAGTGTCATTTTTGCAAGAAAAAAAGCTATTTAAAATCACTCACGGCTAATGTGAATTGACGGCTCCCGTAACACAGAGAACAGTCATTCATTGAAAGTCATTCATAAAAAAAAGTCATTGATAAAAAATAAATTTTTTTTTAAAAAAAAGCGTGGGGGTCCCCCCAAATTCAATAACCAGGCCCCATGGCGTGGGGTCCCCCTCAAAATCCATACCAGACCCTTATCCGAGCACGCAACCTGGCAGGCCGCAAGAAAAGAGGGGGGGACGAGAGCGACCGTACCAGGCCACATGCCCTCAACATTGGGAGGATGCTTTGGGGGTCTGAGACCCCCAAAGCACCTTGTCCCCATGTTGATGAGGACAAGTGCCTCATCCCCACAACCCTGGCCGGTGATTGTGGGGGTCTGCGGGCAGGGGGCTTATCGGAATCTGGAAGCCCCCTTTAACAAGGGGACCCCCAGATCCCGCCCCCCCCCTGTGTGAAATGGTAAGGGGGTACAAAAGTACCCCTACCATTTCACCAAAAAATGTCAAAAATTTTAAAAATGACAGGAGACGGTCTTTGACAATTCCTTTATTAAAATCTTCTTTCTTCTTTCTTCATCCTTCGGTTTATTCATCTTCTCCTTCCGTCATCTTCTTCCATCTTCTTCTTCCATCATCTTCTTCCTCCGATCCGCTTCTTCTTGCGCTGGTCTTCTCGTCCTTCTCGTCCGGCATCTTCTTCCATGGCTTTGGCATTGGCGTCTGTTCTCGGGCCGCTCCTCGCAATGGGAGGCTCCCGCTGTGTGAGGCTTCGCTCCGCCTGACAGGTCTTTTATAACGGAGGGCACCTGGTGACCCCGCCCCCCTCTGACGTCATGGGGAAAGCCATAGGGAATTCTCCATGACGTCCCCGTGCGTCATAGGGGGCGGGGTCACCAGGTGCCCTCCGTTATAAAAGACCTGTCAGACGCAGCGAAGCCTCACACAGCGGGAGCCTCCCATTGCGAGGAGCGGCCCAAGAAGAGACACCGACGCCGACGCCATGGAAGAAGATGCCGGACGAGAAGACCAGCGCAAGAAGAAGCGGATCGGAGGAAGAAGATGATGGAAGAAGAAGATGGAAGAAGATGCCGGAAGGAGAAGATTAAGAAACCGAAGGATGAAGAAAGGAAGACCAGAAGAAAGAAGAAAGAAGATTTTAATAAAGGAATTGTCAAAGACCGTCTCCTGTCATTTTTACAATTTTTGACACTTTTTTGGTGAAATGGTAGGGGTACCCCCTTACCATTTCACACAGGGGGGGGGCCGGGATCTGGGGGTCCCCTTGTTAAAGGGGGCTTCCAGATTCCGATAAGCCCCCCGCCCGCAGACCCCCACAACCACCGGCCAGGGTTGAGGGGAAGAGGCCCTTGTCCTCATCAACATGGGGACAAGGTGCTTTGGGGGTCTCAGACCCCCAAAGCATCCTCCCAATGTTGAGGGCATGTGGCCTGGTACGGTTCAGGCGGGGGGGGGGGCCGCTCTCGTCCCCCCCTCTTTTCCTGCGGCCTGCCAGGTTGCGTGCTCGGATAAGGGTCTGGTATGGATTTTGAGGGCGACCCCACGCCATTTTTTTTTTGGCTGGGGTTCCCCTTAAAATCCATCCCAGACCCCAAGGGTCTGGTATGATTTTGAGGGGGACCCTACGCCATTTTTTTTTTTGGCTGGGGTCCCCCTTAATATCCATCCCAGACCTGAAGGGCCTGGTTATTGAATTTGGGGGGACCCCCATGCTTTTTTTTTTTATCAATGAATGACAGTTTTATCAATGAATGACAGAGCCATCAATTCATTAGCCGCGAGTGCTTTTAAATAGCTTTTTTCCCTGCAAAAATGACACTTTTTGCAGGGACAGTTCTAAGCACAGGAAACCTGCCCCCCTTCACCCTACAACCTATAGACACCCCCCAGATGTGATACTGCAATGCTGTACTAACAGCACGCACACACAAATCCCCAGAAATAGAGCACATATTCTCAGCAGTCAGCAGCACACTGACACGCTGACACTGAAACACAATATTACAATATGCGAGGCCGCCGCCGCGTGGGGCGTGTACTAAAGCCCCTGAGCTATAATTGGCTACATGCATCCTGCCTGTAGCCAATTATGAACATGGGTTTGAATCGAACACCGGGCCCATCCCTACTCATGATCCACATAAGTCTTTGCAGTGTCAGTGAACAACAAACAACTCAAACAACTCTCGCAGTCTTAGCGTCTATAAACTATTCTCCAGACCACCTCAGGACTCTGTAAAGGCCTATACCCTGAAAGAATACAAATTTTAAAAAATATGACTGTTCTCGCCCATGTGCTCTAATCAATGGTAAACATTGCACTGACCCATCACTGTGCAAAAAATAAAATAAAAAATAAGGCCTGAACTTTCTCCCACACCATTGGAATCTGATGCAACCATTGCATTGTGGAAATTGTTGTTAGGATTCACTCTAAACAATTCCTCTATCGAACCCCTCCTAACTGATTACTTTAGGGATATATTTATCAGATTGCACATTATCTGACCAAGGAAAACCACACATTCTATTCTTGTTCCTACTAACCAGCTTCCCACCCAAAGAATCAACACTAATGCCGGGTACACACGATCAGAAATTCAGCCAGCAAAAGACCGATTAGAGCTTGTGGTTGGAAAATGTGACCGTTTGTATGCTTCATCGGACTTTTGCTGGCCGAATTCCCGCCAGCAAAAGATTGAGAGCAGGTTCTCAATTTTTCGGTTGGAAAAAGTTTTGATCGTAAATTCCGATCGCCTGTAGCAATTCCGACGCACAAACTTCCAACCGAATCGCAATCGGAAACAATTAGACGCATGCTCGGAAGAATTGAACTAAATTTTCTCGGCTCGTCTTGACGGTCGAAAGTTCAGCGAAATTTTGTGTGACCGTGCGTATGCAAGCTAAGCTTGAGCGGAATTCCATCGGAAAAAACATCCAAGATTTTTTCCGATGGAAAATCTGCTCGTGTGTACGGAGAAAACAGCCAAAAATAGGAGGATGCCAGTAGTAATACTGGTCATACAATTGACAAATTGCAGTTTCTACCTGCAAACTGCACTTTCTGGTTGTTAGGACAATGCATGGACTTACATGTTGGTATAGCAACCAACTCCTAGACCATAAAAAATATACATATATATATAAATGAAGCAGTTGCCAAATTTTGACATTATTTGCTTTTTATCTTTTTTTTTTATTATTGGTAATGACATTACTGCACTGATTAAGAAAATTTACAGCACACCATTTATTGTGACTGTAAAAGTCACTTCACAAAGATTATTGTACAGGTTATTGCTCTATATATACACTGAAGCTAATTCCAGGCTGGTAAAAACTGTTTTGGGGAGCCATCTGCTGGTGACAGTAGAAAAAGTTGCCATTTAATACAGTGATAAAACAATGTTTTATAATTCCAAGTATGGATTCTTGAGAAGGGTTTGCACACCCGCCACATACACAGTCACATTTGAAGAGACCAGAGTGGACTCACTGTGGACTTGTGGGGTGATTATGTGGGTCCCCGCAGTTTCCTGACTCCTCAATAGGGATGAGCCGAACACCCCCCCGTTCGGCTCGCACCAGAACCCGCGAATGGACCTAAAGTCCGTGCGTGCTTTAGAACCCTATTAGTTTTAATGGATGCGAACGTTCGAAATTAAAAGTGCTAATTTTAAAGGCTAATATGCATGTTAATGTCATAAAAAGTGTTTGGGGACCTGGGTCCTGCCCCAGGGGACATGTATCAATGCAAAAAGAAGTTTTAAAAAACGGCCGTTTTTTCAGGAGCAGTGATTTTAATAATGCTTAAATTGAAACAATAAAAGTGTAATATTCCTTTAAATTTCGTACCTGGGGGGTGTCTATAGTATGCATGTAAAGGGGCGCATGTTTCCCGTGTTTAGAACTGTCTCTGCAAAAAGTGTCATTTTTGAAAGTAAAAAAGCTATTTAAAATCACTTGCGGCTAATGTGAATTGACGGCTCCCGTAATACAGAGAACAGTCATTCATTGAAACTCATTCATAAAAAAAAAGTCATTGATAAAAAATAAAAAAAATGAAAAAAAAAAAGCGTAGGGGTCCCCCCAAATTCAATAACCAGGCCCTTCAGGTCTGGGATGGATATTAAGGGGAACCCCAGCCAAAAAAATAAAAAAAATTGGCGTAGGGTCCCCCTCAAAATCCATACCAGACCCTTGAGGTCTGGTATGGATTTTAAGGGGAACCCTAGCCAAAAAAAATGGCGTGGGGTCCCCCTCAAAATCCATACCAGACCCTTATCCGAGCACGCAACCTGGCAGGCCGCAGGAAAAGAGGGGGGGGGACGAGAGCGCCCCCCCCTCCCGCCTGAACCGTACCAGGCCACATGCCCTCAACATTGGGAGGATGCTTTGGGGGTCTAAGACCCCTAAAGCACCTTGTCCCCATGTTGATGAGGACAAGGGCCTCTTCCCCACAACCCTGGCCATTGGTTGTGGGGGTCTGCGGGCGGGGGCTTATCGGAATCTGGAAGCCCCCTTTAACAAGGGGACCCCCAGATCCCGCCCCCCCTGTGTGAAATGGTAAGGGGGTACAAAAGTACCCCTACCATTTCACCAAAAAAGTGGCAAAAATGGTAAAAATGACAGGAGACGGTCTTTGACAATTCCTTTATTAAAATCTTCTTTCTTCTTTCTTCATCCTTCGGTTTCTTCATCTTCTCCTTCCGTCATCTTCTTCCATCTTTTTCCATCTTCTTCTTCCTCCGATCCGCTTCTTCTTGCGCTGGTCTTCTCGTCCTTCTCGTCCGGCATCTTCTTCCGTCGGTGTCTCTGTCTCTTCCTTGGCTGCTCCGCGCAATGGGAGGCTCCCGCTGTGTGAGGCTCCGCTCCGTCTGACAGGTCTTTTATAACGGAGGGCACCTGGTGACCCCGCCCCCCTCTGACGTCATGGGGAAAGCCATCATGGAATTCCCCATGACGTCCCCGTGCGTCAGAGGGGGCGGAGTCACCAGGTGCCCTCCATTATAAAAGACCTGTCAGACGGAGCGGAGCCTCACACAGCGGGAGCCTCCCATTGGGAGGAGCGGCCCAAGAAGAGACACCGACGCCGACGGAAGAAGATGCCGGACGAGAAGGACGAGAAGACCAGCGCAAGAAGCAGCGGATCGGAGGAAGAAGAAGATGGAAGAAGATGACGGAAGGAGAAGATGAAGAAACCGAAGGATGAAGAAAGAAGAAAGAAGATTTTAATAAAGGAATTGTCAAAGACCGTCTCCTGTCATTTTTACAATTTTTGCCACTTTTTTGGTGAAATGGTAGGGGTACTTTTGTACCCCCTTACCATTTCACACAGGGGGGGGCGGGATCTGGGGGTCCCCTTGTTAAAGGGGGCTTCCAGATTCTGATAAGCCCCCCGCCCGCAGACCACCACAACCAATGGCCAGGGTTGTGGGGAAGAGGCCCTTGTCCTCATCAACATGGGGACAAGGTGCTTTAGGGGTCTTAGACCCCCAAAGCATCCTCCCAATGTTGAGGGCATGTGGCCTGGTACGGTTCAGGCGGAAGGGGGGGCCGCTCTCGTCCCCCCCTCTTTTCCTGCGGCCTGCCAGGTTGCGTGCTCGGATAAGGGTCTGGTATGGATTTTGAGGGGGACCCCACGCCATTTTTTTGGGCTAGGGTTCCCCTTAAAATCCATACCAGACCTCAAGGGTCTGGTATGGATTTTGAGGGGGACCCTACGCCATTTTTTTTTTTTGGCTGGGGTTCCCCTTAATATCCATCCCAGACCTGAAGGGCCTGGTTATTGAATTTGGGGGGACCCCCACGCTTTTTTTTTTGTTTTTTATTAATGAATGACAGTTCTCTGTGTTACAGGAGCCATCAATTCATTAGCCGCGAGTGCTTTTAAATAGCTTTTTTCCTGCAAAAATGACACTTTTTTGCAGGGAAAGTTCTAAGCACAGGAAACCTGCCCCCCTTCACAGGCCACCTATAGACACCCCCCAGATGTGATACTGCAATGCTGTTCTAACAGCACGCACACACATATCCCCAGAAATAGAGCACATATTGTCAGCAGCACACTGACACGCTGACACTGACTGAAACATAATATGCGAGGCCGCCGGCGCGGCGGCCTCTTATACCGTGGGGCGTGTACTAAAGCCCCTGAGCTATAATTGGCTACAGGCATCCTGCCTGTAGCCAATTATGGCTCTCCTCGCTGCCAGCGCTGTGATTGGCCAAGCATGCGGGGTCACAGTGCATGCTTGGCCAATCATCAGCCAGCATTGCACTGCGACTAGCGCAATGCATTGCGGGGCCGCTCGCATCACACGAATTTGATGCGAGCGGCCCCAATAGTTCTGGGCTCGCCGAGCGAGCGAACGCCCGGTGCTAGATTCGAACATGGGTTCAAATCGAACACCGGGCCCATCCCTACTCCTCAACTATAGTTCTGGTTGGCACTGGCTGTCAGTACCCAGGCAGAATGAGGTATTGATCTATTATTCATGGGAAGGGTGGTTGGATCTGGCACGAAATGCTCAAGCGTTTGGGGCGAATCATCATTTTTTCTACTCTCTGGGCTTAGGTGGGTTAAGTACCTACAAAGGCTGGATTATTAAATTTGCTAACTAAGGAGACTTTAGTAACGATGTCTGCCACTGCCCAGGGGTCCATGTTTTAGTTCCTACCAGTAGGACTATTGTGGACGGCTGGGGGTGCATGTTATCTATGTTGCTGATACCTGCTTGCAGTATGCCTTGGGTTTGCCAATATTTCCCCACAATCCAGTATCCAATATTTGTCCATATACTATCTACATGTCATAATACTGACTACAAGGAATATGACTGCAGACTGTATACTGTTTACAGGCAGCAATGCTTATTACAAGTCATATACTGTACCTGCAGGCCAATAACACAATATACAGGCCATATATTTTGATTACAGGCCACATATTGTGACTGCAGTTTGTATATTGTCTACAGGCCAAAATACTGATTTCAGGCCATATAATGTTACTACGGGTATAATACTGTCTACAGGCCATATACTGTAACTGCAGGATGTATGTTCTGAATACAGGTCTTATGTTATCTACAGGCCAACCAGGTGAGGTCAGGGACTTTGTTAAAACTGAACTCCGGGATAGGTAAATATCTACCTGCAGCCGGTTCACACATCTCCGGGGTAGCCGCAGAGCACATTGCATAGTGGTCCTGTGCGTCTTTGGCTCAGTTTCAGTTCCGAATTCAGGCAAAAATTCAGGCCGGAGTCGTCTCTTAAAGGGAGAACAGGGACGCACCGGACCCCTTCTGTGACCCGCCCCCGAAGTCAGTGTGAACCCAGCCTAAACATTGCCTCTGGCAGAAGATTCCTGTAATAAAGACCGGTCACTGCTGCTCAGTCTCTACCCTTGTGCAGAGTGACTGGTCTTGTCTCTGCCCCCTTCCTGTAGTTTCTTAAGCACTCTCCTGGGATTCACAGGTGCCCATTGAGGTCAATTAGAAGATGTGGCTGTACATGGTTTTCCACAGATGGTTGCATAAATCACTCACAACCACATGGATGTATGCTCTGAACGCAGACCGTGTAAGGTTCAGTTATATTTTAAAGGGTTTTGTTTATAAAACTACTGAAAAGAGAAATGTCTCCATAGTGAGCAGACCACTATAGACCATTTTATTAGCTTTTTGTTTTAGAAAAACTGCACAAGGAATTGAACAAAAGAAAGTAAGTATTGTATGTAAATTGCACAAATGCCTATAGCGCGTTTATGAGCGCGGTCATCTGCACCCATGCACATGGGGATACCTTTCGCACAGGGTGCACTCATCAAAGCCAGGACCAGGAAGAGATGGCGGTCATGTGAAAAATCTAACATTAAGGCAGTTCCCTGACTTAGAGATGAGCCTTCACTGTGTGCAGTAAATGCCAGTAATAATACAGAGTTCCTCTAAAAAGCGACTTGTCCCATGTTACGACACACTGTAACTAATATATGTTGCATTAGGAGGGACATGCTGAGTTTGCGCCCTCTCCACCAGTCCAGCGTACCTCTGTTACCTCACTTCCAGTAACAGAATGAGGTCCTGCCGAGCACATAGCGTAGACCCCATGCATGTTCATTGACTCCATCTCTTCCAACTACTCTAGCAACTGTATTGCCAAGTTAACCTTTCATAGTTAGTTAGGTTGAAAAAAGTCTATCTAGTTTAATCAATAAAAAAAAAAAAAAACCCCTACAATCCCATATACATAATCCTATACTCAGAGTTGATCCAGAGGAAGGTGAAAAACCCCAGCAAAGCATGATCCAATTTGCTACAGCAGGGGGTAAATTTATTCCTGATCCCCTGAGAGGCAATCAGATTCTCCCTGGATCAACTTTACCTATAAGGCCCCTTTCACACTGGGGCGGGAGCCACGGCGACGGTAAAGCAGCACTATATTTAGCGCTGCTTTACCATAGTTTTAGCCGCGGGGTTAAAACCGCACCGCTAGCGGCCGAAAAAGGGTTAAAATCCCCCGCAAAGCGCCGCCGTAGCGGCGCTTTGCGGCGGTATTGCCGCGGTATTACCGAGTTGTCCCATTGAAATCAATGGGTAGTAGCGGTATATGAGCGGTGAATACACCGCTCCTATACCGCTCCAAAGATGCTGCTAGTAGGACTTTTTTGACCGTCCTGCTAGCGCACCGCTCCAGTGTGAAAGCCCACCGGCTTTCACACTGGAGTGAATGGGGCTGGATTTTTTCAGGCGCTGTACAGACGCTATTTTTAGCGCTGTACCGCCTGAAAAACGCCCCAGTGTGAAAGGGGCCTAAATGTTACTATCCAATTATATTATGTACATTTAGAAAAGAATCCAGGCCTTTTTTTAAAGCAATCTACTGAGGGAGTCTATTCCACATTTTCACAGCTCTTACTGTGAACAAACCTTTCCGTATTTGGAGATGAAATTTATTTTCCTCTAGACGTGCCCCCTTGTCCCCTGTGATGACCTTAAAGTGAATAACTTAACACCAAGTTTACTATATGGACCACTTACTGTATGTATTTGTACATGTTGATCATATCCCCCCCTTAATCTCCTCTTCTCAAGAGAGAATAAATTCAGTTCCTCTAATCTAACCTCATAGCTGATCTACTCCATGCCTCTTATTGGTTTGGTTGCTCTTCTCTGCACTTTCCCTAGTTCCTTGATATCCTTTTTGAGAACTGGTGCCCAAAACTGAACTGCATTTTCTGAAGTTCAGCAGTAGTTTCGTAGCAGTATTATTTCCAGTGTTGGTCATCTTACTTTAAAAAAGTAATTAGTTAAGTTACAAATTACTTCTCCCAAAAAAGTAATTGAGTTAGTAACTCAGTTACTACATTGGAAAAGTAATTAGTTACTCAGCAAAGTAACTGTGACTTTTTTTTAAATATTCTTAGGGGCGGGTCTAGTATTACTGTAAGCAAGGGGCGCGTTCCCCCCTGCACGTCTATCTCCCCTCTGTACCCCCTGCACGTCTATTTCCCCTCTGTACCCCCTACACGTCTGTTCCCCCCCAACACATGTATCTGTTTCCCGTCTGTACCCCACTACACATCTGTCACCCCCCACACACATATATCTGTTCCCCCTCTGTACCCCACTACACGTCCCCCCCCCCCCCACACACACACACATATATCTGTTCCCCCTCTGTACATCTGTCCCCCCCAAACTCACGGATTGGATCATTTTTCGGATCAGCAAATAATAATTGAATTTGCAAAAACCTGTGAAAATTCCACCACCATAAAGCCCCCACTGTAATATCCACAATCTCTCCCACTGTAATATACACGTCATCTCCCCAACTGTAATATTGGCAGTATGGCTGGGTATGGCTGAGCATGGCTGGGTACGTCTGGGTATCGCCGAGTATGGCTGGGTATTACCGAGTATTGCAGAGAATGGCTGGGTATTACCGAGTATTGCAGAGTATGGCTGGGTAGTACCGAGTATTGCAGAGTATGGCAGAGTATGGCTGGGTATGGCTGGGTATGGCAGAGTATTGGCAGGGTGTTGCAGAGTATTGGCAGGGTGTTGCAGATTATTGTCAGGGTGTTGCAGGGTATTGCAGAGTATTGGCCGGGTATTGCAGAGTATTGGCATGGTGTTGCAGAGTATTGGCATGGTGTTGCAGAGTATTGTCAGGGTATTGCAGAGTATTTTCAGGGTATTGCAGGGTAGTGCAGAGTATTGGCAGGGTGTTGCAGAGTATTGGCAGGGTGTTGCAGAGTATTGGCAGGGTATTGCAGAGTATGGCTGGGTATTACCGAGTATTGCAGAGTATTGCAGAGTATGGCTGGATATTACTGAGTATTGCAGAGTATGGCTGGGTATTGCAGAGTATGGCAGAGTATGGCTGGGTATTACCGAGTATGGCTGGGTATGGCAGAGTATTGCAGAGTATTGGCAGGGTGTTGCAGAGTATTGGCAGGGTATTGCAGAGTATTGGCAGGGTATTGTAGAGTATTGGCATGGTGTTGCAGAGTATTGGCAGCGTATTGCAGAGTATTGGCAGCATATTGCAGAGTATTGTCAGGGTATTGCAGAGTATTGGCAGGGTGTTGCAGAGTATTGGCAGGATGTTGCAGAGTATTGGCAGGATATTGCAGAGTATTGTCAGGGTATTGCAGGGTAGTGCAGAGTATTGGCAGGGTGTTGCAGAGTATTGGCAGGGTGTTGCAGAGTATTGGCAGGGTATTGCAGAGTATGGCTGGGTATTACCGAGTATTGCAGAGTATTGCAGAGTATGGCTGGATATTACCGAGTATTGCAGAGTATGGCTGGGTATTGCAGAGTATGGCAGAGTATGGCTGGGTATTACCGAGTATGGCTGGGTATGGCAGAGTATTGGCAGGGTGTTGCAGAGTATTGGCAGGGTATTGCAGAGTATTGTCAGGGTATTGTAGAGTATTGGCATGGTGTTGCAGAGTATTGGCATGGTGTTGCAGAGTATTGGCAGCGTATTGCAGAGTATTGGCAGCATATTGCAGAGTATTGTCAGGGTATTGCAGGGTATTGCAGAGTATTGGCAGGGTGTTGCAGAGTATTGGCAGGATGTTGCAGAGTATTGTCAGGGTATTGCAGAGTATTGGCAGGGTATTGGCTGGGTATTGCAGAGTATTGACAGGGTATTACAGTGCTGCCATCCGATCTCTCCCCTCCACTGTACAGATCTGTACACAGAGGGGAGAGAGGAACCGGCGTCATCTTGACACCGGTTTGTTTACAAGTGATCGCTCCGTCATTTGACGGAGCAATCACATTGTAAACGGCCGACGGGTGCACAAAGATGGCCGCCGCTCCGGAGCTAGGCCGGAGCAGCGGCCGACGGGTGCACCAAGATGGCCGCCGCTCCGGAGCTAGGCCGAAGCCGCGGCCTTTCCTAAGGCCGAGGCCGCGGGCGGCTCCGCGGATCGCGGCGTGTAATTGCGGTAATGCCGCCCAAGTAATGGGAACGGCGTTACCGCGAGGGGAAGAGTAATCAGTTAGATTACTCGTTACCCTCTAAAGTAACGGCGTTACGTAACGCCTTTTACTTTAATTACGTTAGTTACATCACAGATTTTTTTCATACCCCTCTGTGCTTTACAGACCCAAATTCTTTTGATATGCCAGAACCCACATGCACTCCTTTGAGCAAGTTCAGATCAGGTATATAGTAATAGTATAGTATAGTATTGTAATGACCCAGGCATACCTCAGTGAGGTGAGAGTCCATTACGGCATTGTCCAGGCTGGCTGTATCCCGAAAACTCTGGTGTCTTTAGCAGCGCCCAAATTCCCCTCACATGTAAAATGGAACCCACTGGACCCCGGGAAATCTTGGACTCAGCCATCCCTCTTTTTAGAGCACAGGTGGACTGGCTAGGACCAAAAGCCTACTTGTAACTTTTAACTAGGGTTGCACCAATATTACTTTTTTAAGACCGAGTACAAGTACCGATACTTTTTTAAGTACTCGCCGATACCGATTACTAATACTTTTTTTAATGCCATGTGACAGTGGACTGTGTCAGTAGTTTTTTATAATTTTTTTTTACAATTTTGTAGCACCCTGATGTTTAGGCAGGGTTGCTATTAAATTTATATGGCAAGTGATAGTTGCCTTGGCCAATTGATAGGAGGTCAATTGATTTCACCCTACCGTAGTTCTGGAATTGCTGTACTTCTCTCTTCTGTCACTAGATGGCTGGGTATCTGGTGACATTAGGTAAGACAAGGGCATTGCAAAGACAGATTAGGAATGAATAGGGTGTCTCAGCCAATGGGCAGGGATTTTCTTGGGTCCCTTGGCTTGCTGGGAGAGCCTATTTATTTGGGTGGAGTCAGGTGATCGGGGTTCTGTGCCACCTGGACGGCTGTCTGGGTGGACGTGTGCCGTATTGCCCCGGGCTACTAGGCCAGAATCCTAAGGCCGATCCCGGGGACATCTGGCTGCTAGGCTATCTGAGAGCCTATCCAGAAGTAGTGCAGGGTTGGGACTGACACCTCCCCTTTGAGACAGCGAGAGGGACTGAGGACACAGCTTCCCCAGTCCCTTTCTCTGCAGCCTCAGCTGCACTGAAATTGAATGGATAGGAGACAGGGGCTCCTATGTTCAGTTATGAATGGACAGAGTCAGTAATCACATGTGCATTCAGATAAGGAAGGAGACGGTAAATTACAGATTTAACGGCTCCTTCCTCCGCTCTCCATCCTGACAGATCCGGGACAGGGGGGACCAGAGGAGGACAGAGGGGGACCGGAGGATCACGGAGGACATGGAGGGGGACTAGAGGAGCACAGAGAGGGGGACCAGAGGAGCACAGATAAGAGCACTGAGAGCATTTGCTGGAGTACAATGGAGTAAAATGCTCGCTATTGGCACCAATACTGATACTAGTATCTGCACAACCCTAATTTTAACCCTTTTCCCACCTGGGCCAGCCACTGATTCACTATAACTAAACAAATTTCAAAATGCCTACACGTTCTGTCTTCCAAAAACAAGAAATTCCTCATCGAAGTAATTTAAAAGTAGTTATAGATACAGGAGGGTGGGACTTTAAATGAAGTGGCTGGGGTGCGCACAAGAAAATACATATATATAATAAAAATATATTTATTCAGTCATAAGTTGATGAGGACAAAAAGAGTAAAAAAAAAGTAGTCATTGTATACACAAATATGTACATCTATATGGCACAAAGTGTGTGCATAATACTAGCATAAACATGTATAAAATCACATAAATCCAAAATACATGCATGGTTAAATACAGAGTGTATAAAGCAGAGAAGTAGCCATAATAACTCAAAATGACATGGACTGATATCTGTTATATGAAGTCAAAAAGAGTATGCAAGTAGTAAAAAATCCTAGGAGAGTCGCTGTAGCATCTATTATAGCTCGACGCGTTTCGTGGATGTGTCTCCACTCATCAGGAGCAGATGCGACAAAAACCTGCAAGAGGTGAAAGAGTATTGATGTACCGCACTCCGTTATAAAGGGAAAAAAAGTATTAGATCGATGAAGAAATTGGATCAGGTATATCTACCAACCAGGGCAGGCGCAGCAGGCATTGGCAAGCACGTGTTGAGGCGGGGGCATATGTATCACCCCCACGGAAGCTGAGGCGGCGTATGCAGACAGCATCGGTTGGAGTGGAGAGTGCCACAGTGTGAGAGGAAACTCCTTGTGTCAGACGGATTGGGTCTGATGGCGGCAAATAAAGTGTCTAAAGTGAAAAAGAAGAAAATCGATAAAAAATCATCAACTTATGACTGAATAAATATATTTTTATTATTATATATATGTATTTTCTTGTGCGCACCCCAGCCACTTCATTTAAAGTCCCACCCTCCTGTATCTATAACTAACCCCGGGATGGAGGTGCTTCCCCACGCCTCATTTAAAGTCCCAAAATCTATTTTTTGCGAATTGAATTCAGGGATGGAAGTGTCTGGGTGGTTGACCCCGCAGGTTCCCCTGCCACCCATGCGCCAAACTTTACCATAATCTTAGTTGTTCATATGCCCCAATCTAAAGGGATATGAACACTCGATATGGTCCTTAAATACAAACTTACTCTTTATAGCCACATTGTATATATACTTTATCAGTAGCCCCAGTGACCCATGACATCTTCAGCACTAGCCCATGATCGCGGCCTTGGCAGTGTTTTCTGCAGTCATTGGGCCACCAGCACGATGTCGTTGTTGGGGGTTCTTGCCTCACACCCATGGGAGCTGCGATTCCCTTGTGGACTCCTCCCCCTCCTCCCCACACGCCTCCCGTGTCTGGGAGGGTCGGGCGGTTGTCCCCTGTGGAATCGGCACCACGTCTCCCACGCCATGCGCACTGCGTCTCAGCCTACGTCAGTGCGCTGACGTGGTGTTTTTACCATCCACGTGGTCACGCTGGGGGTTTGCCCTTTGGCGCCATACGCCAAGCGTTCACCCAGTCTCGGTGTTGGCACCCCTCCCCCACACGCCCACACACGTGGTGTTGGCGGCGTATACATACAATTTCCCAGTCGGAGCCGGCCACTCACATGGTCAGTTTCCCCCTGGAGTTCCTGCACACCAGCCACTTCTGTGCTTGGTGTTGCACGACTTACAACATCGGGTAAGTTCCACTCCTTGCTCACGTCCAATCTTTCCCACTACCTTGGCCCACACTTCACATTTTCTCTAACAATGTCACTGCTTACAGGTTTCTTTCCCCACACTCACACACACACACCCCAATCAACATTTCACATCACCTCCATCACACCCCTTACATTCCCCTCACTTTATGCCAGATATTATTTTCTGTTCTATACACTTGAGTACCAGTGTTCTATACAACCCTAATACATTCCTATATACATCCTATATGATTACTCTATTACCTACTCAATATTATTTATATTTCTCCAGCTACATGATTTAAACAGTTAAATTATCTCGATGGCCCACTACATATATCCATTACTAATATCTAGCTCCAAACTTCATTTTAATTTTTCACACATTCACTCATTCCCTCACCATTTTCTTCACATTTTTTACACTTATTTTTATCGATTTTCTTCTTTTTCACTTTAGACACTTTATTTGCCGCCATCAGACCCAATCCGTCTGACACAAGGAGTTTCCTCTCACACTGTGGCACTCTCCACTCCAACCGATGCTGTCTGCATACGCCGCCTCAGCTTCCGTGGGGGTGATACATATGCCCCCGCCTCAACACGTGCTTGCCAATGCCTGCTGCGCCTGCCCTGGTTGGTAGATATACCTGATCCAATTTCTTCATCGATCTAATACTTTTTTTCCCTTTATAACGGAGTGCGGTACATCAATACTCTTTCACCTCTTGCAGGTTTTTGTCGCATCTGCTCCTGATGAGTGGAGACACATCCACGAAACGCGTCGAGCTATAATAGATGCTACAGCGACTCTCCTAGGATTTTTTACTACTTGCATACTCTTTTTGACTTCATATAACAGATATCAGTCCATGTCATTTTGAGTTATTATGGCTACTTCTCTGCTTTATACACTCTGTATTTAACCATGCATGTATTTTGGATTTATGTGATTTTATACATGTTTATGCTAGTATTATGCACACACTTTGTGCCATATAGATGTACATATTTGTGTATACAATGACTACTTTTTTTTACTCTTTTTGTCCTCATCAACTTATGACTGAATAAATATTTTTTTTATTATATATATGTATTTTCTTATGCGCACCCCAGCCACTTCATTTAAAGTCCCACCCTCCTGTATCTATAACTAACCCCGGGATGGAGGTGCTTCCCCACGCCTCATTTAAAGTCCCAAAATCTATTTTTTGCGATTTAAAAGTAGTTAGGAAGGGAATTAAAAGAAACAGAGAGGGCGATTCTCCCCAGTGGGGATACATACTGCAATGAGAACTTGACAGGATTGCTAACTCTTCGCTACTCTATCCAAAATTTAAAAAAAAAAAAATGTTTTTGTTGGAATTCCACACATGTATAAATGATACAAATAATGAAGCTTTGTATTCATTAATACACCATTAAAAGTGTGTTTAATTCAAGCACTGTAAGTACCTGAATTTAAGAAAAAATATCAGTTGCTCCCCAATTAGCTCTTGCAGTATTTTAACAATTAATGAATGGACTGCATACAGTAATGTCTTCAACCCAAAATCAACCTTCCTTGATGCGTTTCACCACTTTTGGCTTGCTCACAAGAATAGTGGAAGGAACACTGGTTTTTGGTTGAAAACATTACTGTATGCAGTAAATTCACTGATTATTAAAAACACTGCAAGAAAAACTAATTGGAGAGTGACTGAAATTTTTTCCTATTTCTAATAAAGAATAGAGATGTACTGGAACCCAGGTTGCCCATGTGCAGGAGAGGCCAGAGCTATTGGATCTGTGCGTGTAACTGAATTTAAACTTCAGCAGTCAATAGGAATTGCGCACACCAAGATGCAAAGTAATATTATTGCTTTATTAAAATACCCAGCAGGAACACATTCTATTCTGAAATGTTTTGCACCAAAGTAATTGAATTTGACTAATTATCAGCCTTTTGCAGTCTACTTAACAGCTGGGCTCAGAGAGGAAGAACGAGAAGCAGCAAAAAGAGTCAGCCAGATGTTTTGTAGTGCAAGGGGCTTGCTCATAGGAGGGGACAGCAAAGTGACAGAGATGACAGAGTTAAGCTCATTGTTGTACTGCTTCTCTTTTTTTTTTTTTTCAAAGAAAGTTTTATTAAAGTTTTGCAGTTGTACAATAAAGGAGTATCAAGAGGCAAGTGCAATTACGAGCAAAGCACAGTAACAGTAGTGTTTAGAAAAAAGAAAACAACATTTTACAGAACAGTATACAAACATCTCAATTGTGAACAGAAACACTTGTGTGATCCACAATGAAAACGACATGAACAGTAAGTTATAGAAAATCCTGAAATGCCCTACATGGGGGAGATAGTTTCAGTGGCTGGACAAATAAGATCGGGCGGTAGGTGTTCAATGTTAGTAGTGAGCAAGGGAAAAGCATCATTTGCAAATGGAACGTGTAGCAACATGCCGGTTGCGCATTTCTCACCCCCACACACCCCCAAAGGGATCTTGCTGTGGATGAGGGAGAGATTATAGTAGGTATATTTGAATAAGAGAGATACGGCTATTTAGCGGGTGTTGATAGGTTCAGCGGGGCTACAACTTAAACAAACAGTGGTTCATAGGCTTAGATGAGGTAGAAGTTGATGTGACGGGAGGCGTGTGGGACGACCAATAAAGGGTAAATGATCAAGCATCTATGGGCAATTAGATAAAGGTGGGAGGGGAGAATCGGGAGGTGGTATCGTGAAGGTGGAGGGAATACTCAGATCCAGACAATATTTTGTTTTATGTAACATTTTTTATTTACGTTTTCTTTTCTGTATTTCCCTCTATTCATGTTGGGTTAGTTACAATAGGCGGGATGGTCGTGGTATAGTCAGTGGTAGACGAATCTCTAAAGTGTTTCCAGCAAGCCCAAGTGTTATTATATTTAGTAGGGTTGTCTGCAGCCTGATGAATGAGGCTCTCCATGTCAGCTATTTTGTCCACCCTTCGAATCCATTCCGGTATTGATGGGGGAGATGTGGTCCTCCAATGAACCGGAAGGCATTGATTTGCCGCATTGATGAGGTGTAGAGTCAGAGATTTCGTGTAGGAGTGTTGTGGGATAGAGGTATGGTGCAAGAGGAATTGGGCCGGGGTAAAATCTGGAGTATATGTTGTGATTTGAGAGATTAGGCGATGGATTTCCTTCCAAAACGCGTGTAAGATCGGACATTCCCACCAAATGTGAAGTATAGTACCTAGTGCCAAATTGCATCGCCAACACGTTGAGGAAGTGTTAGGATGAAACTTGTGAGTTTTGTCAGGGGTCCTGTACCACCTGGATAGTAGTTTGTATCTACTCTCCTGAGCGGAGACATTTATGGAGCCCTTGTGCACATGTTTATATATACGTTCCCAATCTGTGACAGAGAGATCTAAAGCAAGATCCGATTCCCATTTCCGGACTACGTTGTCATTTTTAATATCGTGGGTGGCGAAAAGGAGAGTATATGTTTTGGAGATTAAATGTTGTTGAGGTTCGTTGAGGATGCAGAGTGTTTCGAAAGGAGTGTATTCTCTGCACCATTGCAGGGGCCGTGTAGAGGCTTGGAAGAAGTGGCGAAGTTGAAGATATTTAAAAAATGGTATGTGGTAATCAGGTAATGCGGAAGACATAGCATGGTGGGAAAGGAGTATCTTATTCTTAAAGAAATCATGAGCCCTGGGACAAGAGGCGGGTGGTGAAGTCTGTGTATCACGCAATGATAAGCCCGGAGGGAATTCAGGATTATCGGACAAAGGAGTCAGGGGGCCACAAGTTGGAGTTAGATTCATGTGATGGCAAGCTGAACGGAAGCACGACATAGTGTTGCCGATCAGCGGGTGGGAGTGAAGGGGTTTGGGGATGTGGGACTGATGGATCCAGGGTATGTGTTCCAGAGGGATTGAAGAAAAAGCCTGTTCCAAGTGGATCCAATCTTTATTCAATTTGTGGGAGTGCCAGTCGATTATCCTAGTCAAGTGACAGGACAGGTAGTACTTCCGAATATCTGGCAGGCTTAAACCCCCTAAGCGCTTAGGTAAAGTCATGTGTGCCCAACTGATCCTAGGAGTTTTAGAAGACCAGACAAAAGTTCTACATATACGCTCGTAGGCAGAAAAAAAGGCCGGAGGCAATTTGATAGGAATCGCCTGTAACAAGTAGAGGATCCTAGGTAACACATTCATTTTTAAGATTGCTGTTCTCCCAAACCACGAGAAGGCCCCCGTGTGCCATTTCTGAAGGTCTCCTTGGATGGATTGGAGAACATGTTGAAAGTTTAGTGCGTATAAATCACTCAATCTAGTTGGAAGTTTAATGCCCAGATAAGATATGGCTTGGGATTCCCAGCCAAACGGAAAGTTAAGTTTACATTGTGATACTAATTTGGTCGGTAGGGTGACATTTAAGGCTTTGGATTTAGAGAAATTGATTTGTAAGTTAGAGAGAGATTTAAAGGAAGCAAAGTCTTTTAGCAAGTTGGGGATGGTGGTGATGGGATCTGTTAAGAAGAGTAGAATGTCATCCGCATAGGCGGCTACTTTGTATGTTTTATGTTTGATTGTAAGACCTTTGATGTCTGGGTTTTCTCTGAGCCGACGAAGGAAAGGTTCCATTGTGAGTAGGAAGATAATAGGGGATAAGGGACAGCCTTGACGGGTACCATTTGATATGGAGAAGGCGCTCGACAGGCGGCCGTTGATTCTAAGTTTAGCCGATGGGGATGAGTAGAGGATCATAATCATCTGGAGCAAGCGTTGAGGTATGCCCACCGATCGGAGTACAGCTTCCATATAGTCCCAGGCTACTCTGTCGAACGCCTTCTCCGCATCAAGGGACATGAAGAAACCCTGGGTGGATGTTGTGGTAAGCCAATGGTGTACGTTTAAAGCCTTAATGGTGTTGTCCCTTGCTTCCCTGCCAGGGACAAAACCAACCTGGTCCAAGTCAATCAAACCCGGAAGGAGGGGTAAAATGCGATTGGCCAAGACCTTGGCGTAGAGTTTTAGGTCGACGTTAAGGAGCGAGATAGGGCGATAATTAGTAACCAGTGAGGTATCTTTTTCTGGTTTCGGAATAAGTGAGATGTGGGCTTCTAGGAATTCCTTATGGGCCAAATCATTGGGGGAAAGGTTATTAAAGGCTTTAACTAGGTGAGGCAATAATATGTCAGGAAATGACTTATAGTAGCTAGCAGTTAGGCCATCCGGGCCCGGGCTTTTCCCTGGTTTCAATTGTTTTAGGGCGTGAAGGGTCTCATCAACAGTAAGGGGGGAGTTTATGATATCTGAATCCGCCGCGTTGAGTGGTGTGGGGGAGTATTGGCGTAGAAATGCATGTATGGCGGTTTCGCGGTCAGGATGATTGGGTTGTGATTGTGGAGGAGGAAGATTGTACAATTGTGTGAAGTAGTGTATAAATTGTTCCATGATATCTTCAGTTTTAGAGAGGGAGTTTCCCGAGGTGTCTTTGATCATGTGAATAGTGTGAGTCGCCTTCTTGTTTTGAAGAGCTTTAGCCAGTATTTTACCAGATTTGTTGCCAAATTCGTAAAATACTTTTTGGGACATGGCGTAGCTACGTTTAAGTTTGGTGTGTATTTCCCCCAAGAGTTCTTCTCTGGTTTGTGTCAGTTCTGTCAAGACTTCTGTAGCAAGGGAAGCCTTATGTTTTCGTTCTAGGTCACGAATCCGATTAGTTAAGAGCTCTACACGTGCTTTCCTTAGCTTGTTACGCTTTGCAGCCAGAGAAATAAGGGTTCCCCTAATGACGCACTTGTGAGCAGCCCAAATTGATGTCAGGGAGGAATCATCAGTAGAATTATCCACAAAGTATTGTGAAAGGCAATCAGATATGGTGCGAACATTCTCCGGATCTGTGAGGAGAGAGTTATCTAGTCTCCATATAGGAGATCTGAGCTGTTTGGTGGGTAGGGATAGTGTCATGGAGATTGGGTTGTGATCCGATAGAATCATTGGATCAATGGAGGCTTTGGATAAAAATGATAGATCGTCCTGAGATACGAAGAGATAGTCAAGCCGTGAGTATCTATTGTGAGGTGAGGAAAAAAAGGTAAAATCCTTTCCATTAGGGTGTAATGTGCGCCAGGAATCATGTAATAGTAAATCATGGAATTGTGATTTTATTGCCCGAAGGGCCCTATGAGGCAGCGAGGAGTGACCGTTAGAAGTATCTAAGGAGGGGTTTAGAGCAACATTGAAGTCCCCACCAACAATAAGGGTGCCCGAGTAAAACGAAGTGAGATGTTGCAGGGTGGTGCGGAAGAAGGTAACCTGATGTGTATTGGGGGCGTAAAGGTTCGCAATGGTCACAGTCCTGTCACCAAGCTTTCCTTTTAAAAAAAGAAATCTACCGTTTTTGTCTTTTTGAACATCAGTGACTTGAAGTGGGCAATGTTGGGAAACAAGGATAGAGACTCCCTTGGATTTGGCTTCAATGTTGGGAGCATGGTGTACCGTAGGGAAGTGCTTGTTACAGAGTTTTGGGACATTATCGGCCCTAAAGTGGGTTTCCTGAAGTAGAGCAACGTGAACTTTAGCTTTTAGTAAAGAGGAAAGTAACAAGGCACGTTTTTCGGGTGTATTAAGACCTTGAACATTAATAGAACAAATTTTGATGTGTGGGAAAGGAAGAGTCCCAGGTTGTGTAGGGGCCACGTCTTCCATGTGCACCAGTGGAGAGGGCTGTCAGTGTGTGGAAAAATATACAATTGTACAATTGAATATGGGACAGGAGATTCAGGATCCGTGTGAATTGTGTGAGATGAAGTATACTAAAAAAAAAAAAAAAAAAAAAAACCGACGAGGCCGCGGGAAAGTAACCCGGTCGGACTCTATAATCGAAGAGTCGGTATAGGTACAGAGCGGGAATCGCGCGTATACTCCAGTAGGAGTAGTAGCGCGTGTGACCGCAACCGTGTGGGGGTTGGTTATAGCACAGTCAGGAGTGGACAGTGAGAAGAAGAAAAAAAAGATCAAATATATAACCCCGCCAGTTCACGACTGAGACTGAGCTATTAATGAAGGAGGTATCATGTGGGGCATTGAGGAGGGGTACCAGGTTCATGAGATAGGTTGATAGGAGAGTTCGGATAAATGAAGTGGATTGGAAGGAAGTAGGGTCATGCCAGCCAGCAACGGCGAGTGGAAGTGTGAACATCTAAAATGGATGCCGGGGCTCAGTGATATAAACATTCTAAAACCTTTAGTGTGGACGGAAGTATGTACCATAGTCTAAGGTCTAAAGATTGGAAAAAACAAAAAGGTAGAATTTTCTGGGTGACTAGGCAGTAGTGTATTTGTAGATAGCCAAAAGCAATTAGTACATACTCAAAATAAACCATTACCTGTGGACTACACCTGTATATGAGAAAAAGAAAGGCAGGTTAAGTATAGAAAACCACAGGAAAGTCATGTTAAATAGTTTAAACCGAAGAATTCTCCAAACCGGGAAGACGAGAATCCGATCCTTGTGTGTAGACGTGTCCATCAGATGGCACCGTCGGGTGACGAGGGGTAGAGAGGAGGTGGACCCTGGGGAGATCTCGTTGCGTCGTCCGACGATGGAGAGGAGGCACTTTAGAAGGTAGAATAGTGCGCCAAGCATCTAGGAGGAACAGGCATTAAAAAGAAACAGGCAGTGAAAAGGTATACTTATAGCATGTAATGTCCCTGTTCCAAACAGTGTATGAATTTCCCGGGGTAAAGGTCAGACTATCCAACCCGGCAGTGAAGAGAGAAAGGTAGGCTGTCTATTAGAGCATAGGATAAGGTCGGGAAGATAATGAGCGCCGTCCAGAAGTCGTGATGACGCGCAGCATACTGTGAGAAGTCAGCCGCAAGGTATTGTGGGGGTTGTAGTAGGCAGCATGAAAGAAGTGTAGAAGAGAAAAACCAATAGCATGCTGTAAAATCCGGGTTGTGCGCACAGTAAGGAGACAAGTGATGGAAGCATACATGTTTAAGGTATTAAAAAGCCAGCAGCATGTCTAAGCAGGCACAGAGGTGAAGAGAAAAGAGAGAAAAAATGAAGTACCCGTGCACAATAAAGCATAGTGTGTCAAAAATAATCATGTGTGGTCACTAGATAAATGGCACAGCGATAGTAAGCAGCTTATCTCCGGTCAAACATGCAAGATTATCGGGGTACAGTAACCACGGGTCACAGAAGTTGTCAGCGAGACAAGAGAGGGGAACCGACAGAGCTATGGCGTTGGGTCAGATGAAAATTACAGTGAAGTGTGGTCCAGCGGTTTTGTCGAGAGGGAGATGGTGGAGCTGAGAGTTAGGATGGAAAGCATGAAAGACCACATAACTGATAGAAGTAACAGGGGAGCAGAGAGTATGAGGAGAGGCCTTAACGGGGTCTCCTGGTTCTTCTCGAGGTGGGTGAGGCGGATGGACTCCGGGTGCGGTGCGATCCTCTACGGGAGTTGCGGTCATCTGCAGCAGAAGGAGATCCGGTCTGTGGTCTGCCAGGTGATTGAGCGTCCATCGGTTCGGTAGGCTGTGGGTCTCGCTGGACAGCTGAGCGGCGGAAGTCAGAGAACCAGTCCGGTACATCGATCACTGGGATGTTTAGTGTGTGGCAGAAGCGAGGCAAGTCTTCCGGAACCCTCAGGAGTGCAGTGCGACCCTGGGTGGAGGCCGAGAGACAAAACGGGAATTTCCATTTGTAGGTAATTCCATGGGTACGGAGGGCATCCAGCAGTGGTCTCAGGTCCCTGCGGTGTTGTAGGGTGATGCTAGACAGATCCTGGTAGATTTGAACTGTGTGTTCGGCGAATAGGATTTGAGGCCGTCCCCTGGCTTGTTTGAGGATTTCTTCTTTAATTTTAAAGTCTGTAATGCAGCAAATGATATCCCGGGGGGGATCAGTATCCCTGCCTTTGGGACGTAAGGCCCTGTGAACCCTTTCCATCTCGATTGGAGTTTGGAGCGGCCTGCGGAGTAGATCATTGAAAAGGCTAGTGATGGAGGGTAGGACCCGGTCCCCTTCGATCGATTCTGGAAGACCTCTGACCCTCAAATTATGGCGTCTTCCCCTGTTGTCGAGGTCTTCCAGGTGACGGGCCATGTCACGGAGCTGCAGAGTGTGTGTATCCACGTAGTGTGTGGTCTTCTTTAGCTGTACACCCTGTTGTTTCACTATGTCTTCCACCGTTCCTACTCTATCGTTGATGGCGCGGAGGTCGAGGCGAAGGTCCGCAATGGCCGCAGAAAGTGTGTCCTTAATATCTGTGGCTATGGATCGCAGGTCATGGATACTGAGTTGTGCCTGAGGTGTCGGTGGATCGTGAGTTGCGATCTCGTTAGCTGAGGAAGCGGTTGAAGTAGGTAGAAGCGGTATTCCGTTCAGTGAGGGGTTTGGCGCCTGTGAGCTCCTGAGGTGAGCATTCGCCATATTGCCTCTATCCGGCCTGAACATGGCAGGGATATTGCCTTGTGTGGTCCCAGGATGTCCCCGAGGGGAGCGGGATCGGGATGTGGAAGATGTCCTGGAAGCGGTCCCCATGTGAGAGTGGGTGTCAATTGATGAGGGACCTCCGGTAAGCTGGAAGTTTGTCGTGAGGTAGCGGGAGCTTAGAGTCTAAGCGTCCATCTTCCTGCTGAGCTAGGCCACGCCCCCTGCTTCTCTTTTTACCATCCAGTCTCTGGCTGGGGCAGAACAGAAATGGATGGCCAGAACTACAAATCCTTTGTCAGGTAAAACAGTTTAGCTATAAGTGGACCATAATCCTGCTCTGTAAAGAAATTACTCATCCATCCACTCATTGTTCACTAATTTCTTTTAGTCTTAGGCCTCATTCACATGGTTTTACTATAGCGTGTTCCCATTTGAGGGCCTTGTTGGCTTGCATGGGGACGCACAGGTGTTCCATGTGCAGGCAGTTTTCATGTGCAGGCAGTCCCATTTATGTCAACTGGGATGCAGCATCTGCAGGACACAACCGCTGCTCCCAATTTGACAGCCGTGTAGGTGAGGGCGTGTGGCCCCAATTACAGACAATGTGTGTTAGGGTTTGTGCAATTGCACCCAAATGGCTGTCATATTGGGAGTAGCAGCTATGTCTGTGCAGCCACTGCATTCCAATTGACATCAATTGGACTGCTTTATCAGGGATGCATGAAAAACTTGTGCATGCGTATGCTATAGTATACCAGACATCCCAAGTCACCTGCGAGGTGCGGGAGTCTCCCGAATTTGAGCTGCGGCTCTCTGACACCCGTGAGTGCCATGCGATATCCTGGCTGCATGGCCGATCCTGGGTGGCAGTGGGTTCATAGCCGGGAATGATAGGTGCGGCCGGAGGTTGACCGATGTGTGCCGCTTTCCTCCTTTCCCTCCTGCGGCTAGAGAGGGAGATTACAGCTGTCCCTCCCGCCGCACCAATCATTCCCCGCTGTTTCCTGTGTGCTCCTCCGCCCGCTCCTCCGGCCCCCTGTCCTCCTTTTCTGACTCCTTCCGTGTCCTCCTCCGCCCCCCGTGTTCTCCTCTGGTTCCCTATCCTCCTCACCCCCCGTGTTCTCCTCTGGTCCCCTGTCCTCCTCCTCCGCCCCTTCTCTTCCCCCCAGCCAGCTTCCCTCCTCTCCTCTCCCGCCGGATGCTGGTAAAAAAATTATAAAAATAAAAAACTACTGACACCACTCCCCCCCTGCCCTTCCAACACTGTCCAGTGCCTGGGGGCAAGCATGAAGTGAGGCTGCAATGGGGGCACAGTGATGCTGCAATTTTGGGCACAGTGAGGCTGCAATTTGGGGCACAGTGATGCTGCAATTTGGGGCACAGTGATGCTGCAATGTGGGGCACAGTGAGGCTGCAATGGGGGCATGGTGATGCTGCAATTTGGTGCACAGTGAGGCTGCAATTTGGGGCACAGTGATGCTGCAATTTGGTGCACAGTGAGGCTGCAATGTGGGGCACGGTAAGGCTGCAATGTGGGGCACGGTGAGGCTGCAATGTGGGGCACGGTGAGGCTGCAATGTGGTGCACGGTGAGGCTGCAATGAGGGCACGGTAAGGCTGCAATGAGGGCACGGTGAGGCTGCAATGGTGGCGGGGTGAGGCTACAATGGGGGCAAGGTGAGGCTGCAATGTTGGGCATGGTGAGGCTGCAATGCACGGTGAGGCTGCAATGGTGGGCACGGTGAGGCTGCAATGATGGGCACAGGTCACGCTGCAATGATGGGCACAGGTCACTCTGCAATGATGGGCACAGGTCACGCTGCAATAATGGGCACAGGTGAGCCTGCATTGAGAGGCTGTGCTGAGGGGAACTGATAAAGTTGTTGTTAATATTTATTTTTGTAACTTAATTCTGCATAAAACAATTAGGTGCCATTTCATGAGATAATTTATGATGGCATGATTAGGGGCGGGGCATGGTAAGGGTTGGGTGGGGCAACTGGTGGCGAGTAACCCTTGAGACCTGGCTAATAGCTCAGGACTTTTTGAGCCCTGGTCTACAGGTCATACACTATAACTACAGGTTGTATACTGTCTACAGGTCTATACTGTCTACAGGTCTTACATTATAACTATTAAAACTACAGATTGTATACTGTCTACAGGTCATACACTATAACTACAGGCTGTATACTGTCTGCAGGTCATACACTATATCTACAGGTTGAATACTGTGTACAGGTCATACACTATGGCCCCTTTCACACTGGGGCGGTTTTCAGGCGGTACTAAAAATAGCGCCTGTACACCGCCTGAAAAAAACGGCCCCATTCACTCCAGTGTGAAAGCCGGCGGGCTTTCACACTGGAGCGGTGCGCTAGCAGGACGGTAAAAAAAAGTCCTGCTAGCAGCATCTTTGGTGTATTCACCGCTCCTATACTGCTCCTACCCATTGTTTTTAATGGGATACCGTGGTAATACCGCAGCAATACCGCCGCAAAGCGCCGCTACGGGGGATTTAAACCCTTTTTCGGCTGCTCGCGGGGGGTAAAACAGCCCCACGAGCGGCCAAATACCACGGCTAAAACGACGGTAAAGCAGCGCTATATATAGCACTGCTTTACCGTCGCCGCGGCTCCCGCCCCAGTGTGAAAGGGGCCTATAACTACAGGTTGTTTACTGTCCACAGGTCATACACTATAACTACAGGTTGAATACTGTCTACAGGTCATACACTATAACTACAAGTTGAATACTGTCTACAGGTCATACACTATAACTACAGGTTGAATACTGTCTACAGGTCATACACTATAACTACAGGCTATATACTGTCTACAGGACATAATACTGATTACAAGTCATATACAGCATCTCTCAAAAGTGAGTACACCCCTCACATTTTTGTAAATATTTTATTATATCTTTCCATGTGACAACACTGAAGAAATTACACTATGCTACAATGTAAAGTAGTGAGTGTACAGCTTGTATAACAGCGTAAATTTGCTGTCCCCTCAACACACAGCCATTAATGTCTAAAATGTCCAAAAGTGAGTACATCCCTAAGTGAAAATGTCCAAATTGGGCCCAATTAGCCATTTTCCCTCCTTGGTGTCATGAGACTTGTTAGTGTTAAAAGGTCTCAGGTGTGAATGGGGAGCAGGTGTGTTTAATTTGGTGTTATCACTCTCACTCTCTTATACTGGTCACTGGAATTTCAATATATCACCTCATGGCAAAAAACTCTGAGGATCTGAAAAAAAGAATTGTTGCTCTACATAAAGATGGCCTAAGCCAGTGATGGTGAACCTTGGCACTCCAGATGTTTTGGAAATACATTTCCCATAATTCTCAACTACACTGCAGAGTTCATGAGCATCATGGGAAAGGTAGTTCTAAAACATCTGGGGTGCCAAGGTTCACCATCACTGGCTTAGGCTGTAAGAAGATTGCCAAGACCCTGAAACTGAGATGCAGTACTGTGGCCAAGACCATGCAGCGGTTTAACAGGACAGGTTCCACTCAGAACAGGCCTCGCCATGGTTGACCAAAGAAGTTAAGTGCTCTTGCTTAGCGTCATATCCAGAGGTTGTCTTTTGGAAATAGACGTAAGAGTGCTGCCAGCATTGCTTAAGAGGTTGAAGGGGTGGGGGGTCAGCCTGTCAGTGCTCAGAGAATACGCTGCACACTGCATCAAATTGGTATGCATGGCTGTTATCCCAGAAGGAAGCGTCTTCTAAAGATGATGCACAAGAAAGCCTACACTCTGTTTGCTGAATACAAGCCGACTAAGGACATGATTACTGGAACCATGTCCTGTGGTCTGATGAGACCAAGATAAACTTATTTGTTTCAGATGGTGTCAATCGTGTGTGGTGGCAACCAGGTGAGGAGTACAAAGACAAGTTTATCTTGCCTACAGTCAAGCATGGTGGTGGGAGTGTCAAGGTCTGGGGCTGCATGAGTGCTGCTGGCACTGGGGAGCTACAGTTCATTGAGGGAACCATGAATGCCAACATGTACTGTGACAAAATGAAGCAGAGCATAATCCCCTCCCTTCGGAGACTGGGCCGCAGGGCAGTATTCCAACATGATAACGACCCCAAACACACCTCCAAGATGACCACTGCCTTGCTAAAGAAGCTGAGGTTAAAGGTGTTGGACTGGCCAAGCATGTCTCCAGACCTAAACCCTTTTGAGCATCGGTGAGGCATCCTCAAATGGAAGGTGGAGGAGCACATGTCTCTAACATCCACCAACTCCGTGATGTCGTCATGGAGGAGTGGAAGAGGACTTCAGTGGCAACCTGTGAAGCTCTGGTGAACTCCATGCCCAAGAGGGTTAAGGCAGTGCTGGAAAATAATGGTGGCCACACAAAATATTGACACTTTGAGCCCAATTTGAACATTTTCACTTAGGGGTGTACTCACTTTTGTTGCCAGCGGTTTGGACATTAATGGCTGTGTGAGTTATTTTGAGGGGACAGCAAATTTACACTGTTATACAGACTGTACACTCACTACTTTACATTGTAGCAAAGTGTAATTTCTTCAGTGTTGTCACATGAAAAGATATAATAAAATACTTACAAAAATGTGAGGGGTGTACTCACTTTTGTGAGATACTGTAATTTTACTACACGTCTCATATACTTCAGTTAACAAAATGAAGCTCTCTAAATTGGCTGATGAAGCATACCTGAATAAGTCACACAAATTCATAGCTCCCAACTGTCCCTGATTTCGAGGGACTGTCCCTAATTTGGAGCAATGTCCCTCTGTCCCTGATTCCTCCTCATTTGTCCCTCATTTTGGTCTGATCTATATAGTTGTATATAAAATGCACTTTCTATTCTTCAAAAAGTGTTTCCCAGCGCTAAACCTTTCATCCAATTTCTAAATTGCTGCATTTGTCAATTTTAACAGTCAATATAAAGAAATATTAGTGGTAAAAAAAAAAAAGCACTTGTGAATTTAAATAACCTTTTTTTTTTGTGGTTATGTCTCCTTTAAGGGGCGTGGCAGGGGGCGTGTCCTATGCATACATACGCTTGCTAGTAGGTGTCCCTCATTCCCATCTCACAATGTTGGGAGGTATGTAAATTTCCAGATCCTGGCATTTATATTTCTGACCACTAAAATAGTTTATGAAAAGTGAATAAGATAATGGTTGCTCATTACTAAGCATAGCTTGTGATACAGGTACATTGATAAGATCTGGTCTCTTTGGATTGCAAAGCTTCACAAGCAGGAATGAGGGAGCAGTCTGGGTATTGTTGATTATTTTACTATTTTCTTTTCTTCCAAATATGCTCCACTACTGACCCAATATCTGCCTAACCTTTTTTTTATCTTCATTTTAGACACCAGTTTGATATTCCTGCTAAGAATTAAATAATAGTTCTTAAAGGGCAGTAAAAAAGAGGTTTGATTGTACAGAAAAATGGTCTACAACCAACAACTGTTACTTTATACTTATACCCTTTATAATTTCAGTGTTATACCACAAGGTGGCAGATTTTAGTCTAATATGGATAAAGGGATGTTCTATATTCTGCAGACTCATGTTTTCTTTAGGAAAAAAATGTAACCTGCTTTTTGCTTCTTTTCTAAAGCTGGATACACACTATACAATTTTCTTTCGATGTTTTGGTTTAGATTTACCAACACAATATAATAGGAGGTCAAACCTAAATACTTTTAATTTGGATGCAATCAGACAGGCTCTTGCACTACATAGTTGAAAGTAAATCTAAAGGAAATCAAACAACAAAAGTTGTATAGTGTGTATCCAGCTTAAGACTTATAAAGAACACAAATAACTATGCACACTACATATCTTATCAATGCAGAGAAAACAACCTACTGCAGTAGTCTGAGTTCAGGACTACAGAACATTGAGTTGATATATAATCTACCTGCCTCGACTTGTTGATTGCACAGGGGCCTTTCAAATCTCTAGCTACCCTAGAAAAAAGTTTGTTTTGCTAAAGGCAAATAGGCTGTTCACTTTGTAAGGGCTGTTGCACTTTGCAAGGGAATTTGCAGCTTAGTGAATGAGGCTAAGCTAAGCAAAAATGCTGTTATTTTTATTTTCCTTGCACATGATTGGGTATTCCATGTACAACATTAAAATCAAGATCCCTTGCAAAGTGCAACTTTTCTTGCATAGTGAACAGCCTATTTGCCTATAGTAAATCAACCCCATGACGTAACTAAAAACTACAGGGGACCAACTGGAAATAGAAATAGGTAATTCCTCAATTCTTTTTAAAAATACTTAAAGTGGATGTAAACCCAAAATGTTTTGTTGATGTAATATTGTAGAGTATAAGATTTCCTATCATTTGAGCCCAGTCTTGCCACAAAGAGTTAATCCAGCTCTGAGAAATCCTCTTTTATTGTTCAGTGAGATAAATCTTGACAAAACAGAGAACAACTTTGTCAAATCCTCCCCCCCTTCTGTGAGTGACAGGTGATTTACATATCTTGTGCACTAGCCTAAGAGACATGCATTATTTTTTAATTCCCTCCCACTCCTTTCTTCTGCTGCTCTGCCAGGATTGGATGTTGCACACCTCAGCATAATTGGGCATGCTGAAGTCATGTGGTTACTTTCCTGTCTTTTCACTGGATGTTAGAGATCATAGCAGAAGTTCAGTGTAAGAAATACACAGGAGAAAATGCATATTGACAAGGGGAGGTGGGTAGAGGTGGGTGGGGAGTCTACTGACATCACGACTCCACCCACGAGCTCCAGACAACAGACCCACCCACAGAATCTGCAGTTTTTCGGGTCTCATAACAGTGAACAATCCCTTAAAGAGTGTTCTGGGATTTGCCTAAACAGATATGCCTTCAGAAATATGACCAGGCAAAACTTATAAAATGGTCTAGCTCATGTGCTTGAATAGAGATGGAAGCCTCTGAATTTAGTTGCTTCTGTCCTTCAAAATGAGGCTATATGGTAATAGTGCATTAATTCCTGAAACTCCTGCTTTGTCTATAGTTTTGTACAGTTTTCCTCACCTGTACAGGCTCCTCACCTGTGTTCAAATTGGTTTGTCTGATTTTACTGCACACTGTGAGATTCTCACACCACTACAGAAATGAAATGAACAGAGAGCGCACGACAAAGTGTAAAATCCTCAATAACTGTTTTTCAAAAAAAATGTTTTGTTGAATTTGTTCCTCAAACCAGTCAGCAAAACTACCCAATAGGACCCCTCTCCCATAAAACTTGGTTCTCGCGCATGCGCGCTGAGGATCCCGGCGTCGGATGACGCCGATGACGTCACGGGCTCAAATTTAAAAACCTTGCAAAGCTGACAGAGCCCTGGGAATGATTGCGGACGCCACAGCGACTTCCCGGGGCTAGTATTTCGGCGGTACAAGGTAGGAACAGTCCTTATGCTGGGGCTTGGTTGGATTATTGCTGTATTTTGTCTGAAGATTGTATTTTTTACTGCAGTGTCAGGCTTGGTGTTTTTGGACATTATGGATGCTTCAATGCCCCCTAGTGGCCAGCCCGCTCATGTTAGGTAGGCCCTAAAGTACATTTGTTATATTTCTAGTATTGAAGAGAGTAAGCATAGGCAGCAAATATGACCTGTCCCTTCTGTCTTTCTCTCTGTGTTCACAGCCCTTCCAAATCTGGTCCACAACCTAGTGCCTATAGACGCAGTGGATCGTCAAAATCGCACCACCGCAAATCCTCCTCAAAATCCAGCCACCATAGGTCCGCCAGGTCGGAACAGCGTGACAGGGATTATTCCCGCCCCCCTGTGGCTCACTCCAGCAAGAGGCCAGAGAAAGCATTTTGGGGGTGCAAAATGCCTGTACCAGCAGACAAATCCTTATGTGACCATTGTTTCACTAAGGCAGCGGATGAGAGAGACGGCGCTGACCAGCGCCTAGAATCAATGGTGAGACGAGTGGTAAAAGAATCCCTGCAGGAAAGGGAAGCTCAACAGCCCTGTGAATCCCCGGCAGACCCGCTAGATCCTATAGTAGGAGAGGGGGTACTACTAGAAACATGGGATTCATCCCAACCTAGCCGCCATTCTGCCCTTGTCTCAGACAGTGAATCGGATCCGGAAGATCCAGGTTTGGGGTTTGACTATGGTTTGGTTCCCTCCCTGGTTAAAGCTGTGAGAGAGGCTCTGAAGTGGGAGGATCCTGTCACCTCCCCCCCGAAGCAGAGGAAATTTTTTAAACAGATCAATAAGGAGCGTCAATTTTTTCCGTTTCTGTCTGAATTGGGTGATATTATTTCAGAAGAGTGGAGCAAGATGGATAAAAAGAGTTCCATGCAATCCAAAGTCCTTAAACTTTACCCCTTTAAGGAAGAAGATGTGAAACACCTGGAGTCAGCTCCAATGGTAGATGCAGCACTTATGCGTCTGGTGAGATATGTGACTCTCCCCTTAGAAGACACTGTGTCATTCAAGGATCCTTTAGAGAGACGGATCGATTCAGATCTAAAGAAAATCTATTTGACCTCCGGGATGGCGTGCAAGCCAGTGCTTGCGATCGCAGCAGTGTCAAAGGCCATAGAATTCTGGGCTGACAGCATTGAAGAATACCTGAGAGGCATTTCGATAGACACAGCTAAAGACTCACCTATTCAAGAGATTAGGATGGCTTCAGCCTTCTTGGGGGAGGCATCCATTGATGTCATTCGCCTGATGTCTCGGGATATGCTGGCAGCCGTTTCGGCGCGACGTGCATTGTGGCTCCGTCCGTGGCTCGCAGACCCTGCTTCTAAGCAGGCTTGGTGCCGCATCCCCTTTGAAGGGTCCTCATTATTCGGCAATAAGCTTGATTCTGCCATATCCCGGGCCACAGGTGGGAAATCTGGGTTTCTCCCTCAGGATAGGCGTCCTCAAAATCAGAGACGCTCTTTTCCAAGAAGACAGAATGCGGATCGTGCCAGGGATGCACGCAGCTATAAACCCGGCCGAGAATTCTCCAGGACATGGAGGTCCAGGCAGTCTTCTTTCAAGAAGGCCTCTAAAGGTGGTTCCTCTGGGAACCAGGAGGCTGGGAAGTCCTTTTGAAATTGGGCCCGCTCAGACATGTCGGGTGGGGGCCCGTCTTCTCCACTTCAAACATGTTTGGGCGGCCTCAATTCGGGACTATTGGACCGTAAAGACAGTATCGTCCGGTCACAAGTGGGTCTTCTGCAACACTCCAAAACTCAGATTCATCCCTACTACTCTTCCAAGCTCAGAAGAGAAAAGACAGGTCCTGTTGACCTACGTAAGCTGTTTATTGGAACAAGGAGCAGTCGTACCCGTCCCAGAAGAAGAGAGGGGCGAAGGCATGTATTCACCCCTGTTTTTGGTGCAGAAGAAGAACGGCACATGGAGGCCAGTAATAGACCTGACTCACCTCAACTCATTCATCCGCAAGGAGAAATTCAAGATGGAGTCCCTACTTACCATACAACAGTCAGTACACTTGGGAGACTGGTTAATATCAATCGACCTGAAAGACGCATATTTTCATGTGCCTGTGACAAGGGACTTCCACAAATTCCTCCGCTTCGCGGTAGGCAACCAACACCTTCAGTTCATTTGTCTACCCTTCGGGTTAACCACGTCACCCCGGGTTTTTTCCAAGGTGCTATTGGCGGTAGTGGCTCTTCTCAGGGTCAAGGGTGTGCGTCTCCACCATTACTTGGACGACCTGCTTCTACTATCTCAGAGCAAGGATCAGCTATTAGTTCACAAAGAGGTTGTCATCTCTACCCTGCAAGAGTTCGGGTGGCTCCTGAACTTAGAAAAGAGCCAGCTAGAGCCATCTCAGTCCCTCGTGTTTCTGGGCGCTCTTTTCAACACCGTGGAGGGTTCCATCTCCCTCCCAGAGGAGAAAATCATGGTAATCCGAGACAGGATTCAGGAGGCACGTGGATCAACTCACCTTTCTGCTCTCCAGTGCCTGAAAATAATTGGTACGATGACAGCAACCATTCCCATGGTGAAGTGGGCCCAGTGGCATACCCGTCCCTTTCAGAAGGGATTTCTGCATCAGTGGAACTCTGTCGACCAGAATCAGCGCATCTTCCTTACCCCATCTATGAGGACATCTCTCCTCTGGTGGCTCCAGGGGAAGAATCTGCGCAACCATCATTCGATTGTCCCCATCTCATGGATCACGGTGACCTCAGATGCCAGCAACCAGGGTTGGGGCGCTCATTGCCTTTCGGAGGTAGCTCAGGGCAGGTGGACATGCCAGTCTCAAGGAGTCGTTTCCAACATCCTGGAACTGAGGGCAGCCTTTCAGGCACTCCTATCCTTTCGCCATCTAGTGTCGAACTCTTCCGTCATGCTAAGGTTGGACAACACAACAGCAGTGGCATACATAAGGAAACAAGGCGGGACTCACAGCTGGTCCCTGTTACAAGAAGTGGAGCCTTTAATGAGTTGGGCGCAAAAGAACTTAGCCAACATCTCGGCAGTATACATTCCGGGGGTCCAGAATGTGCAAGCAGACTTCTTGTCCCGGGTCGAGTTGGACAACAACGAATGGTCCCTCCACAGAGAAGTTTTCGAGTGGCTCCTAACACTGGGTGTGTCTCCGGAAGTCGACATGTTCGCTTCCCCGTGCAACTTCAAGATACCGAAGTACTTTGCGAGGTTCAGGGACCCTCAGGCGTTCGGGATAGATGCTCTCACGACCAGTTGGGATTTCCAGAGGGCCTATGCCTTCCCTCCAGTACCGGTAATTCTGCAGTTTCTGCGGAGGCTCAGAACAGAAAAAGTGGAGATTATTGCGGTCATTCCATTCTGGCCCAACAGGCCGTGGTTTCCTCTGCTGCTGCTCCTCAGCTATCAAGACCCAATTCCCCTACCTCTCAGGCCGGATCTATTGTCTCAAGGCAAGACGTTACACCCGTTTCCAGCATGTCTGCATCTCAAGGTGTGGTTCTTGAGAGGGGAAGGCTAGAGGCGCTTGGTTGCCCGAAAGAAGCGATTCCAACTCTTCTTAATGCCAGGCGAAGAAGCACTAATAGGGTGTATGAGCGCATTTGGTCCAGGTTTGCTGAACACATGTCGTCAAGAGAAAACTCGTGTAACTCTCCAGAGGTTCATGATATCCTGAGCTTTCTTCAGTCTGGATTAGACTTATCCCTGGCGGTCGGTTCGTTAAGGGTGCAAGTGTCAGCCATCTCAGCCTTCACGGGAGTCTCATGGGCGAATCACGCCTTAGTTCGTCAATTCTTTAAGGGTGCCATCAGGCTCAGACCACAAAGAAGACCCAGGTTTCCCAAATGGGACCTTCCATTAGTTTTGGATTTTCTGTCAAATCTTGGGAAAGATTCGTCTCAACCTTTGCCTGTTAAGGATCTTACTCTAAAGACTATCTTCCTAGTGGCAATAACGTCAGCGAAAAGGGTATCAGAGATCAGGAATCTGGGTTCAGAGGAACCTTTTCTGACCTTTTTTGAAGACAGAGTAGTGCTGATTCCAATGTTAGGGTCAAACCCTAAAGTGACCACAGTCTTCCATGAGAATCAGGAGATTGTACTTCCTACCTTCAAAACATCAGATGACCAAGAGATCCATCCTCTCGATGTAGGCCACACCTTAAAACAATATCTGGAGGCAACAGCTCCATTCAGGCAAACGGAATTCCTCTTTGTCCTTCTTCATGGCAAGAATAAAGGGATGCGTGCGTCAATTAGGTCAATTTCCGCGTGGATTGTGCAGACGATTCAAAGGGCATACAGAGCTAAGGGCTTGGCTCCTCCTGAGGCAGTGACGGCTCATTCAACACGGAGCATCTCGACTTCGTGGGCAGCTTCTCGGCATGTGGCGCCTGATGTTATTTGTAGAGCGGCCTCTTGGTCCACAATTAATACTTTTCTTTCTCATTATTGCGTTGAACCAGCTGCGCTGTCTTCTATTAATTTTGGTTTACAAGTATTGTCGTTGGACAATGTTAAATAAATTTTGGTTTTCTTTGCTCAACATTTTGCCCACCCGAGTGTGTTTTGGCGAGTTATTTCCCACACGTATGCTGCCATGGAGCCTGTCAGGAAAACGGAAAATTTATATCAAATACTTACCGTAATTTTGCTTTCCTGATAGGCTCCAGGAAAGGAAAATTACGGTAAGTATTTGATATAAATTTTCCGTTTTTGTTGAATTTGTTCCTCAAACCAGTCAGCAAAAATCTGGAACTGGTGGTCTCATAGCCCACCTACAGTAGATACTGCCTTAATGATGTCAATTGTCTTATGCATTCCAAGGTTGACCTCTTTCATCAGAGCCAACTTGTACTAGCAAGCATTGCTTTTAAATAGTCCTTCATATACCACAGTGTGGCCATTGAGATGTTCCAGGCTTTAGTGGAGCAGGATTTGGTATCAATTGAGAAAGAATGCAGTTTTGCACTTGACAATCTAAGTAAAGCTGAAAGCTGAAGGTCCTTAAGACCTTAAAAAAATCGGAAAGATTTGGTAATTAGACAGGCTGACAAGGGTGGGTCAGTTGTTGTTATGAATGCAGAAGATTATAAACTGGAGGCTTTATGCCAATAAACGATGCTACAACATATCGTACTTTAAAAACTAATCCTACTGAAGCCTCCAGACAGCAACTGTCCCATCTCTTGGATACTGGTGTGGAAACAGGAATTCTGACTCAAGATGGCTGAATTCCTTTTAGTTGACAATCCAGTGATCCCAGTTTTCCACCATCTACTTAAACTGCATAAAAAACACTGTCCCTGTTCAGGGGCACCCTATAAATGCTGGTATAGGGTCCCTGTTTGAGGAGCTGGGCCACTGGATTGATCAGTATCTTCAACCCCCGGTTCTTAGATTACCTGGTTACATTAAAGATACATCAGTGGTGTTAGCCAACACCTTGGATATACAATGGAGAAGTAGCTACCAATGGATTACTATAGACATACGATCCTTATATTCTTGTATTCCTCATGAATTGACACTGGAAGCCTTGGGTTTTCATTTACAACAATACAGTACCTATTCATAGTTACATAGTTACATAGTTAGTCAGGTTGAACAAAGACACAAGTCCATCGAGTTCAACCAAAAAAATAAAATACAATCCCATATACACAATCCTTCACACACAGTTGATCCAGTGGAAGGCGAAAAACCCCAGCAAAGCATGATCCAATCTGCTACAGCAGGGAAAAAAAATTCCTTCCTGATCTCCCAAGAGGCAATTGGATTTTCCCTGGATCAACTTTACTTATAAATTTTAGTACCCAGTTATATTATGAACATTTAGGAAATAATCCAGGCCTTTTTTAAAGCAATCTACTGAGCTTGCCAGAACCACCTCTGGGGGGAGTCTATTCCACATTTTCACAGCTCTTACTGTCTTCCCCATTATAATCTAATACACCCTCAACCCACAATCCTAGTTTACCGTTTCCCGACCATGTCACGCACATATACTGTGGCACAATGGCTTTCCTGGATGAAATCCTGTATGGGTACGTCCTACCCTTTTTCGGCCACCAGAGGGAGCACGCCCACCACACAGTGGGGGACCTGATGTGTGTGGCCTGCGGTCACCAGTCCTCTGCGCTCTCAGAGGAGAGGAGCCATATCGTTTGTTCCTACTAAGTAGGAAAAACAATATGTCTCCTCTCCTAGTCAATCCTATCCCCACACAGATAGAACACAGTGAGGGAACACACAAGTAACCCTAGTATTAACCCCTTCCCTGACAGTGACATTTACACAGTAATCAGTGCATTTTTTTATAGCACTGATTGCTGTATAAATGCCAATGTTCCCAAAAACGTCTCCAATCTATCCGTCGCAATGTCACAGCACTACTAAAAATTGCAGATCACCGCCATTACTAGTAAAAAAAAAAAATTACAAAAAGTTCATAAATCTTTCCCATAGTTTGTAAACGCTATAACTTTTGCGCAAACCAATCAATATATGCTTATTGTGATTTTTTTTACTAAAAATATGTAGAATATATATTGGTCTAAATTTATAAAGAAATTTGTTTTTTAAAAATATTTTAGGGATATTTATTATAGCAAAAAGTAAAAAAAATATAGTTTTTTTTTTCAAAATTGTCGCTCTTTTTTTGTTTATAGCGCAACAAATAAAACCCACAGAGGTGATCAAATACCACCAAAAGAAAGCTCTATTTGTGGGGAAAAAAGGACACAAATTTAGTTTTGGTACAGCTTTGAACGACCGCTCAATTGTCAGTTAAAGTGACGCAGTGCCAAATAGTAAAAAGTGCTCTGGTCAGGGAGGGGGTAAAATCCAGGGCTGAAGCGGTTAAATACTCCTCTACCCTAGCACAGTAGACCCCCTTCCATTTAGGTACAAACCATCTTTAGCAGAGGTTGCACCACAATGAAAACTCAGCCCAGTGCTCTAAAAACCCAAATCCCTCCCCCTTACACCAGGTCTTTAGCCATGCATTCAGCTCACTAATCACCCCCTGCCTTTCCTGTGTTCAGCAGAATTGAAGGAGTTTATAATTATGTCAGTTGATTTTTTACTTAACCGCTTCCCGACCGGCCACTGCATATATACGTCAGCAGAATGGCACGGGCAGGCAGAATCACGTACCTGTACGTGATCGTGCATGTGCCTGCCCGTGGGTCGCGCGCGCGCCGCTAGCGGCGCGCTCGCGACCGGTCGGGAGCTCCGTGACCCCGGCCGCGGGACCAGCGGACCCGATCGCCGCTGGTATCCCGCGATCGGGTTACGGAGCGGAAGAACGGGGAGAGGTCTATGTAAACAAACCTCTCCCCGCGCTTCCTACACTGACTGTCAGTGATCGGCGGTTCCCTGTCATCGGGAACGCCGATCAATGACGTCAGACGTACAGCCACGCCCCCCTACAGTAAACACAACACATCACGTCACACTGACTCCTCCCCGCCCCCTTGTGGTTAACCCCCTAACTACAACTGTCATTTACATAGGAATCAGTGCTATTTAAATAGCACTGATTTCTGTATAAATGACAAATGTCCCAAAAATGTGTCAAAAATGTCCGATGTGTCCGCCAAAATGTCGCAGTCACAATAAAAATCGCTGATCGCCGCCATTACTAATAAAAAAAAAATATTAATAAAAATGCTATAAAACTATCCCCTATTTTGTAAACGCTATAACTTTTGCGCAAACTAATCAATAATCGATAATTGCGATTTTTTTTACCAAAAATATGTAGAAGAATACGTATCGGCCTAAACTGAGGAAAAAAAAAGTTTTTTTATATATTTTTTGGGGATATTTATTATAGCAAAAAGTAAAAAATATTGCATTTTTTTTCAAAATTGTCGCTCTATTTTTGTTTATAGCGCAAAAAATAAAAACCGCAGGGGCGATCAAATACCACCAAAAGAAAGCTCTATTTGTGGGAAAAAAAGGACGCCAATTTTGTTTTGGAGCCACGTCGCATGACCGCGCAATTGTTAGTTAAAGCGACGCAGTGCCGAATTGCAAAAAGGGGCCTGGTCCTTTGGCTGCCAATTGGTCCGGGGCTGAAGTGGTTAAGCATAATTATTTTATGTTTGATAACACCTTCTACCTTCAATGCAGAGGAGCGTCTATGGGGGCCAAATTCTCCCCCTCCCTTGCAAATTTGTATATGGGATGGTGAGAGGAGAGGTTCCTGTTTATTGCTCATAACCCCTTTTTAGATCATATTAAGTCATATGGTCAATAGTTAGATGACCTGCTCCTAGTATGGGGAGGTCCTATGAAGGAAATTGATTTTTTTTATTGCTTATGTCATTGATAATTCCTTGAATTTGGAATTTAGTGAAGTATATCATAGCAAGTCTATCAATTTTCTGGATATCACCCTGGAAGGGGATCATCAGGATGGAAGTATACATACAAGGACCTATCATAAGGAGTGTGCTGTCACCCGGCACACACGATACAATCAGTCCCAATGGGTGAATTTACCAGAGCCAAATGTAACTGCTCTAATTTCAAGAGTTTTTCCCAGGAGTGTGACATTGCTTCTAGGCTTAGAGCATGATGTTACAAACCTCGGATTATAGAGAGAGCCATTGACATGATCTCTACGAGTGATAGGAGCGATCTTTTGGTAAATATCCTATGAGGAAAAAACAAATATAAAAATAAAAATAAAGGAGATGGAATTACAACTTTTGTGACCCCTTATTCACATCAATTCAATCAGATCAAATACATACTGGTAATTAATAAATACTTACCAGTATTACTTGCAGATAGAGAGTCTTTCCAGTCATCGGGCTACTACTCTGGGGGGTATACTTTCCGCTAGTCTGTTTCATTCAAGCACCAATATTGGCACATGGCTTCATACCACAGGATCATATGCATATACAGGGTTAATACCTGTAGATTTTGTACTAAATATTCCAAAAAACCCAGCTTGGTAAAATCATGCTCCATTAGTAATGAGTTCAAGATTAGAGATCTTAATAACTGTGGGACCAATAATGTAATTTATGTTGTGGAATGCACTTTTTGTAAACTTCAGTATATAAGTTGCACTATGGGACCACTTAGAACACGCATTAGTGTCCTATACGAATGAGAAAGGACTCTCCAATGTGTCAAAGCATTTCAAGTATGTACATTTGGGTGACATGTCTGCATTTGTTTTCTATGGCTTGGAGAAAATTAAGATTCCCCTTGCGGCGGAGGGGGGGGGGGGGGGGGTTATCCAGGCAGACTTCTAGAGAGGGAAGTCTGGTGCATATTTAATCTTCCATAGAAAATAAAAAATAATTAATTGTATGCACGCCCAAGGGTTGTCTCCTCATACCTGATTTATTCAAGTATGAAACAGCATCACATGATATTGGGGTTACGTCTTGGAGAGCTATATCATGTGATGCTGTTTCATACTTCAATAAATCAGATATGAGGAGATAACCCTAGGGTGTGCATACAATTATTTATTTTTTATTTTTTGTGGAAGTTTTGCATAGTGTACACACCCTGCCATTAATCTATGGTAGTACCCTCATTTATTTAACATTCATCAGGTTCCCGGTTTTTATTTTATTTTTTATTTTAATATGGATATTTAATATCCAAACCAGGCTACCATCAGGAATTCATTTTAGATGTGATGTGGATTGGATTCTTCGTTAATTATATATTAAATATATAATGCTTTTTTCTTTGTATATCCCATATATATTAGTCCTTAATCTTTGTAATAATAACCAGTTATTATATATAAATGGAAATGTAGGTGTTTCTTTATTTAATAGTTGTGACTTTTATACAAAAAAGTTATTTATTTTTACTTTTACACTGTATTTATCTTCCCATGTATTCCCTCATCTAGATCAATTGTCCAGATCATTGATTTTAAATGATTGTGATATATTCAGAGAAAACTTCCTACCCGGAATCTGCACATTCACAGCAGTGTTTCCAATTTACTCAATTTACTTTAATGGAATTGAGTAATGGGAGGGGACTCTCTGATCACTTGTATTCTCTAAATGTATATATATATATATATATATATATATATATATATATATATATATATATATTATATTAGTATCTCACAAAAGTCAGTACACCCCTCATATTTTTGTAATTACCTGTATGTTAGTATATCTTTTTATGTGACAACACTTGCTACAATGTAAAGTAGTGAGTGTACAGTTTGTATAACAGTGGAAATTTGTTGTCCCCTCAAAATAACTCAACACACAGCGATTAATGTCTAAATCACCATCACGGTGAATGTTAGAGACCTTGCACTCTTCCATCTTCCATTTGAGGATGCCCCACAAATGCTCAATAGGGTTTAGGTCTTGGCTTGGCCAGTCCATCACCTTTAACTTCAGCTTCTTTAGCAAGGCAGTGGTCATCTTGGAGGTGTGTTTGGAGTCGTTGGAATACTGCCCTGTGGCTCAGTCTCCTGAGGGAGGGGATCATGCTCTGCTTCAGTATGTCACAGTACATGTTGGCATTGATGGTTCCCTCAATGAACTGTAGCTCCCCAGCAATGGCGTCCCTAGGGGGGGCCAGGGGGGGCCCTGACCCCCCCAAAATTATGCTGTGCCCCACCATGTGCCCCCCCCAAAAAAAAACAAAAAAAAAATTATTTTTTTTTTTTTTTTTATTTTATTTTTTACAAAAAGGCAATGTCTTTTTATTTGCATTTGAAGCGGATGCACCACATCTTACTCAGGCCACCACTGGAGTAACACAGTCTCTATTGAGAGGGGGAGTATTTTTCTAGCCTGGACGCGTGGATAAGTGTGTGCACTGCAGTACACTGTAATCACTGATCTGCATTATCTCCATCCCTTCTCTCCCCCATCTGTCCCTCCCCCTCTCCTGTTCTTTCAAGACCTTCCCAACTTACTTTCACTTTCAGTTAGGCAGGTAATAGACTGCAAATTTCTTTCCTGCATCCACGGAGTGCAGGAAGAAACTTGCATGATTCCCCCAACACAGACAGTGGTGACAGGGGAATATCCTTCCTGCCCAGCAATTGTATTCTCCCAACAAACAGTCATTATCACTAGTGGCTATAGCAACCACTAGTGATAATCATAAGAGTATCTGGCAGGCTGGTTGTTCCCTATTTGATCGATCAACTTGGTACATTCAGCCTGCTCATTAATGGTTCAAACCTCAGTCAGTTCCTGCTGAACCAGCTGAGATTTAAACTGCCTATGACTGGTCTTAGCACTTAGGCAGCCCATACATTGATCACTTTTTTCATTTAACTAGTAGGTTGCATGAAAAAAAAAGAAATGATCCAATTCTCCCATCTACACATTATAGGTGGTTGGGGGAATCCTCGCAGTGTGGACCAGTGGTGGAAATACCAGGGTTGCTGTCCTGTCCCGGCTATTCACAGCGCTGGTCTCTGTCTCCATGGCAGCGGCGGCACATTGGAACCCAGTGCTGGTTACTTTATGGGGCTAATGTACAGGAGAGCCAGCACAATTTGTTGTTAGAGATGGGCAGGGCATGTTCAAAATCCCACATGCCCGAGCCTACCAGGAAGCCCACACTGCACAGCGCTAATCACAGGCAGTGAGACATTTCCCGGTCCGCAGCTGCACAGATCAGGAATGTCTCACTGCCTGTGATTAGCCGTGTGCAGTGTAGGCTTCCTGGCGGGATCGGGCAAGTGGGATTTCAAACATGCCCGATCCCATCTCTAATGGTTGTAGAGTAGACAGTTGACCTCCCTGCAGGTTGCTTAGCAGCAATGCAGCCTTCTTTGACATGCTGATCGTGATGCAATCCAGGTGATGCTCCTAGTCAAATCCTAGTGTTAAATATCATAGTGGTTTTATTGATCAAAGCCCACACCTTACAGGCATAGAGTCCACACCTTACAGGCATAGAGCCCACACCTTACAGGCATAGAGCCCACACCTTACAGGCATGGAGCCCACACCTTACAGGCATAGAGCCCACACCTTACAGGCATAGAGCCCACACCTTACAGGCATAGAGCCCACATGGCTGCTGAACATACGGTGGATGTGGTTGTACTCTTGATGCTAATAAATACTGTTTATTAGATCTGACTGGGAGCATCACCTGGATCACACCCCGATCAGCATGTCAACAGAAAAGGTTACAGCATTACTGCTGCTAGGTGACCAGCTGGGGGCTCGGCTCTCTACAACCAATAGTGCCAGCCTTCCCCTGCATGCACCCATAATGTCACCAGCACTAGGTCCTAATAGACTGCTGCCACTGCCAAGGAGACAGATGCCAGACCAGCACTGTCAATAGCAGGGGCAGGACAGCAAGAGGAGGCTGGGGAACACCACAGTGGCAGAACACCAAGGCCCGGTGGCAAGACAACCTTTGCAACCCTGATAGTTCTCCCACTGCTTTGGACCCTTATATTTTCTTGGTATGCTGATGACATATATCTCTTGTTTTCTGCCACCCTGGGGATCGTAGTAAAATTGCATTTTATAGTTGCCCCCCTACTTTTGTCCCTGTCCCCCCATGTGCCCCCCCTAAATATGAAAACTGGAGACGCCACTGCTCCCCAGTGCCATTAACACTCATGCAGCCCCAGACCATGACACTCCCGCCACCATGCTTGACTGAAGGGAAGACACACTTGTCTTTGTACTCCTCACCTGGTTGCCACCACACACCCTTGACACCATCTGAACCAAATAAGTTTATCTTGGTCTCATCAGACCACAGGACATGGTTCCAGTAATCCATGTCCTTAGTCTGCTTGTCTTCAGCAAACTGTTTGCGGGCTTTCTTGTGCATCATCTTCCTTCTGGGACTACAGCCATGCAAACCAATTTAATGCAGGGGTATGCGGCGTATAGTCTGAGCACTGACAGGCAGACCCCTCCCCACCCCTTCAACGTCTGCAGCAATGCTGGCAGCACTCATATGTCTATTTCCCTAAGACAACCTCTGGATATGATGATAAGCACGTGCACTTATGATTAATGATTCTAAAGCCCCATACACACGGTCGGAAAATCCGACCACCAAATCCATCGGATTTTGTCCGACGGATTTAGTCCGACACTGGTGTTGCATACACACTGTCGGACAAAGTTGTCGGAAAATCCGATCATTCTGAACGTGGTGACGTTTGTTGCGTACGACGGGACTACGTAGAGGCTAGTAGCCAATAGCTTTGGTCTTGTAATGTGATCTGAGCATGCGTGGCACTTTGTCCGTCGGAAATCGATACACACGATCGGAATTGGTGTGATCGGACTTTGTTGTCGGAAAATCTATCCAGCAGGAGATAGAACTTTGTCCGTCGGACAATCCGATGGAAACTGTCCGATGGTGCCTACACACGGTCGGAATTTCCGACAACATTGTCCGATAGGACAGAATCCATCGGAAAATCCAACCGTGTGTATGGGGCTTTACTCTGAATGGTTATCGAAAGGTTATCAGCGATGTACCCCAAGGTTCAGTGCTGGGACCCTTACTTTTTAATATCTTTAGAAATGATATAGGGTCTTGGATTAAAAGTACCACTTCAGTCTTTGCAGATGACACCAAGCTATGAAGTGGAATAACGTCCTTACAGCATATTTCCAACTAAGCCAACCTCAAAGCACTGTCTAATTGGGCAACTTAGTGGCAAAAGAGGTTTAATGTAGATAAATGTAAAGTTATGTACTTGGGGGCTAAGAATATGCACGCATCATACATACTAGGGGGAGTACAACTGGAGGGATCCGTAGTGGAGAAGGAACTGGGGGTTTTGGCAGATCAAAAGCTCAATAATAGCATGCAATGCCAAGCTGCGGTTTCCAAAGCAAGCAAAGTCCTTTCTTGTATTAAGAGAGGTATGGACTCCAGAGAGAGAGATTTAATTTTGCCCCTGTACAAATCATTAGTAAGACCTCATCTGGAATATAAAGTTCAGTTTTGGGCACCAGTTCACAAAAAGGATATGCAGAGAAGGGCAACCAAACTGATAAGAGGCATGGAGGAACTCAGCTATGAGGATAGATTAAGGAAGTGAATTCATTCTCTCTTAAGAAAAGGAGATTAAGGGGGGATATGATCAAAATGCACAAATATATAAGGGGTCCATATAGTAAACTTGGTGTTGAGTTATTCACTTTAACCACTTGCCTACTGGGCACTTAATCCCCCCTCCTGCCCAGACCAATTTTCAGCTTTCAGTGCTCTCACACTTTGAATGACAATTACTCAGTCATGTAATACTGTACCCAAATATTTTTTTTGTCCTTTTTTTCATACAAATATAGCTTTCTTTTGGTGGTATTTGATCACATTTGGGTTTTTTTTTTTTGCGCTATAAATGAAAAAAGAACGAAAATTTTGAAAAAAAACAAATTTTTCTTAGTTTCTGTGATCTAGCAAAAAAAATCTAGCAAATTATTAATTTTTCGTCATACATTTTGGCCACAATTTATACTGCCACATATCTTTGGTAAAAATAACCCAAATTAGTGGATATTATTTGGTCTGTGTGAAAGTTAGAGAGTCTACAAGCTGTGGTGCAAATCATAAACAATTGATCACACCTGATGTACTGGTGACCTATCTCATTTCTTGCAACACGAACAAGCCAGGAAAGTACAAATACCCCCCAAATGACCCCTTTTTTGAAAGTAGACATTCCAAGGTATTTAGTAAGATGCATGGTGAGGTTTTTGATGTTGTCATTTCTTCCCACAATTCTTTTTAAAATTAAGATAGTTTTTTCCACAAAATTGTCATTATAATAGGTTATTTTGGGGCAAATGATGCCCCAAAATACATTCTGCTACTCCTTCTAAGTATGGCGATACCACATATGTGGGACTTTTTCACAGCCTAGCCACATAGAGGGGCCCAACATGCAGGGAGCACCATCAGGTGTTCTAGGAGCATAAATTACACATCTAACTTGTTGGCTACCTATTACACTTTTGAAGGCCCTAAAGCACCAGGACAATGACACGTGACACTAATGTGGCACTGATGACAGATGGCACTGATACGTGGCACTGATGACACGTGACACTGATGTGGCACTGATGGAAGATGGCACTAATACGTGGCACTGATGGCATGTGACACTGATGTGGCACTGATGACAGATGGCACTAATACGTGGCACTGATGGCACCTGACACTGATGTGGCACTGATGACAGATGGCACTAATACGTTGCACTGATGACACGTGACATTGATGACAGATGGCACTAATACGTGGCACTGATGACACGTGACACTGATGTGGCACTGATGACAGATGGCACTAATACGTGGCACTGATGACACGTGACACTGATAACAGATGGCACGTGACACTGACAGGTGGCACGGATGACAGATGGCACTGACAGGTGGCACTGAGGACAGATGGCACTGGGGACAGGTGGCACTGGGGACAGATGGCACTGATAGGTGACACTGGGGATAGGTGGCACTGACAGGTGACACTGGGGACAGGTGGCACTGGGGACAGATGGCACTGGGGACAGGTGGCACTGGGGACAGGTGGCACTGATAGGTACTGTGGGCGCTGTGTTTTATTTAGTGTTCACTCACGCTGCAGCACAGAATCTCTCCCACCTCACACGCGGTCTCTGTGTGAGGACGGAGAGCCGGCAATGAGACATGATGTCATATGTTTACACTTGAGATCATCTCTCATTGGACACGCCGATCGAGTGCTAAATGGCCACTGTGATTGGCCATTTAGCACGATCTGTAATTGGCTGTGTCAACACAGATTTTCCCCGATGCGCACATCGCGCAGGGAACGAGTAAACAGGAGGATGTCCAGGGACGCCCTCCCGGCGATTGAGCGCCACGCTGTAGCCGTCTTTCGGCTATAGCGCGGGTGCCTAGTGGTTAAGGTCATCACAGAGGACAAGGGGGCAATCTTTACGCCTAGAGTAAAATAGATTTCATCTCCAAATACGGAAAGGTTTGTTCACAGTAAGAGCTGTGCAAATGTGGGATAGACTTCCTCCAGAGGTGGTTCTGGCCAGATCAGTAGATTGCTTCAAGAAAACCCTGAATTCTTTCCTAAATGTACATAATATAACTGGGTACTGAAATTGATAGGTAAAGTTGATCCAGGGAAAATCCGATTGCCTCTGGGGGGATCAGGAATGATTGTTTTCCCCTGCTGTAGCAAATTTGATCATGCATTGCTGGGGTTTTTCGCCTTCCTCTGGATCAACTGTGGGTATAGGATTGTGTATATGGGATTGTATGACATTATTTCTATTTTATTTTTTTATTTTTTTTTATGGTTGAACTAGATGGACTTGTGTCTTTTTTCAACCTGACTAACTATGTAACTATTAATTTGTGTTTTCAATGCTTTTTTTAATTTAAAATTTGGAGTGGCAAGGGTTAATACATGTTGCCAAGGCATCAAAGTGCATGTCATATGTGTTTTATTGTATTGGCATTGACTTATATGGGTCTCCCAATACTATAAAAGGGATAAATGGAAACAAAATGCATACTAAAAGGTATTCAAAACAAACAAGAAAACAAACAAGACTGCTGAGATGGGAACAGACACTTTTTTCATTTTGGGTAAGGTGGGCCTATACATTTTAGCACAACGCAACAGTGTATATGGGCCCTTTAAATGGTTGTAAAAGCTCAAGGTTTTTTACCTTCATGTCTGCAGCAGTAGCCCGTAGCCCCCAGCCCCACCATATCTACCTGAGCCCTATCTCGATCCAGTGATGTGCATAAGAGACTTGGCTGTCCCTGGTTCCTCCCTCCTCATTGACTGAGACAGCAGCAAGAGCCATTGGCGCCTGCCACTGTCAACCACAGCCAGTGAGCCAATGAAGAGAGAGCGGGGGTGGGGATGAGCCGCAGCTTTGTGTGAATGAACACACAGAGTAGCGGCTCGGGAGCAGGCCTGCTCGGGTGCCCCCATAGCAAGCTGTTTGCTGTGGGGGCATTTGGCTTGAGGGAGAGACCAGAAGCGCCAGCGGGGGACCCAAGAAGAGGACGATAGGGGCTGCTCTGTGTAAAACCATTACACATAGCAGGTAAAAATAACATTTGTTATTTAAAAAAAAAAAATATATATACCTTTACATGCACTTTGAGGTTGCTCTGAGTAAGGGCAACATCTATGGGCTTTTGCATTACTATATTGTGAATATTGAGTGAAGCAATGCAAGTGCAGGTCAGGAGATCAACTACAGATCAAATGCACTTGTCAATGAATTCTGAATGATCTCAGAGGCATCTGAAAGTGATATCATCAACACAAGCCAAAACTCTTGCCTTGCTGGAAACCGCATCAAAGATGTAGCAAGCAGGACATTTTGAATGCAATTAGATGAGGCAAAATGTTTTATAGGCCCACACCCGTTTAATTTTCCCCTAATGTCATCATTTTTTATTACAACAAAAATGCTCTTATGTATTGGCTGAATGCATTATTATTTAGACATTTAGCATGTAATGACGTGTCCTAAATATTATTACAATCTTTTTTAATAATACATCTAAAACAACCTACTGTTGATAGATGTCTAGTCATAATTTCTCAACACACCGCCTTCCAAGCCTTTGTTGTGAAATTTCCTTGTAGACAAAATAATGTCATGTAATTTCCTTCTCCGTATTTGTCATTGTCCAAAAATGATCTAACATAGTAATTAAAACTTTTAGTAATTTATACTGAAAAAGTCAGTTATTTAAAGTATAGACACCCACCAAAATTATACTACAAAAATTAGACCTTGGAACTAAAATTCTGTCTGAAGGTGACCATACTTCATTCAATTTCATTATCCAATGTGTGTTTCGATCTAAATGATAGAATCTGCAAACAATCAAATAGCCATAGCATCCCTTCTGAGTTAGACTCAATTTGGATCAGATTCAATCAAACTGAGTCAACTGGCTAGGGCGGAAAAGTATTGATCGCTTTGCACCGTTTGGCAGCATGATACAATCATATTTTGATTGATCAGATTTTAAGCTTACCCTATGATCAATCTAAATCCACTTTCCTGTATGTGTCATATTAAATTATTAATCAAATGGGTTGTCAATTATAGATCGATTATTCTTATGGGAAGGGTGCATAGCCACCATTAACATGGGCATCTAAAACTATGCATTTAGATGTGTGTGCAGCTTATAGTTTTGTGTGTATCTAAAAGCAGCATTACAGGGAACAACAGCGGCAGCCCGTCCATTAGGGGTGCCTGGGCTTCATCCCCTCTCTCCACTCCACCCCCTATATGACTAATGGATAGATTCATGCATAGCATGAATCTATCCATGGCCGCCGCTGCCACCCCCTATTCGTCCGGCCACTTTCAGGATGCCGGGCTCCTGAATTACAGCGGCGGGGGTGTTTTTTTAAAGCACCTATTTAGAGCCATAGGCTTCAAAATATGTGGGATTGTGACGCAGAGTATTGCGCCATGAGCCCACCTAGGTGTTACATCAGCAAATTAATTTTGCTGTTGTAACACTGATCCTCAATTCGGGCCAATCAGAAGTGGGTGTGAGACCCGTTTTTTTAATGGTCGAAAGAAAAAGACTGTCGATTGGCCGACGAGAAAGAGGGAGGAAACGGAAGCCAGAGCCGTTGCCCGTTACCACCGGCTGCCACTGGCGAACAATGAGGCCAAACACACACCTGCATGAACATAATTGAAAATGTGTCTCACTTTTTTTGCACTTCCCAGTTTTAGTAAATCAACCCCATAGTCTGTTAGTGTAGGTAAATTAGCCTGGCTGAGACCCAGGATGGGATGAATCTGGGTCAGGGTGAGTGACTAAGGGAGGATGGAATGACTCATGAGGCAGCATCTCTGTTACCTCCCCCTACTTGCTGGAATGTTTGAGAAACTTCCAGAAGAATGAAAGGAAGGTTGGGAAGAGCAACCTGGAGGTCAGAAAGAGCTTCTGGGCTGAATCTGGGTCAGGGTGAGTGACTAAGGGAGGCTGGAATGACTCATGAGGCAGCATATTTGTTACCTCCCCCTACTGGCTGGAACTTTTGAGAAACTTCCAGAAAAAGAAGAGGGTGGTTATGAGAAACTGCCTGGAGTATTGGTGAGGACTCCAACCAATCCCCAGCCAAATAGGCTGGCAGGGCGAGGGACCCCCTAAATACTCTGGGTCAGGTCAGCAGGGGCAGTGGAGTTCGGGTCGAAGAGTGGAGATGTGCCGAGAAAAGCTGTCAGTGGGCCCTTGAGGGTAGTCTGGGAGGTTGGGGGGTGACTTCGGGCCTGGGGCACAGGTCCTGGAGGGTTCCTCTACAACACACAGAGGAATCCTGTCCTGGATGCACTGAAGCAGGTGTGAGGACAGCGGAAGAGTGTCAGCACAGTCCGGAGATCTCCAGGAAAAGTCAGTCAAGAGGGCTGGTAAGTGTGCACTTTGGGAGGACTGTGGGAGGACTAGCCAGGAGGGCTAGGAAAGGAGCAGCTGCAGCCAGGCTTTGCTACACAACCAAGGAGCCTGCAGTTCCTGCCTGTGATGGGCCTTTGTTCTGTCTGACTGATGCCTTTTTGTCAGATCATTTAACAATGTTCCAGCAGGGTCTGAGAGGAGTTGTTCTGCAAGCAAGTGATGTGCTGGAGGAAGTTGAGGAGTATGTAAATAGATTATACATAGGGAAGTTGTCCGTGAAGAGTTTGCTAAAGTCAATTGTGCATCCCATAAAAGTCCTAACCCCATCCCAGTTGAATACCCCTAATAAACAAAACAGGCAAAGCTGCTGCTGTCTTGAAAACAGAACATTTCTTGTTGAGGAAGCGGGGGAAGATCTTGCCAATAAGGTCACGGGCAGAAATAAAAATCTGACAATTTAACTTTTCTAAATCTAAAAAATGGTTGGTTAGGCTAGAAACCCTGATCTTGATGAGGTGTGGACAAGAAATAGACTTCTTTGGAAAATAACTAGATTGACAATATCTTTTTTGCAGACCTTAATTATCACACGTTTTTCTATGAGGAAACCTATAAATCTTCTTATCTTTGCTGTTTTCATGTACTCTGCCCACTTGGCACAAAAGTTCACAGTGAAGTGATTTCCCCTGAAAGAAACTGGAAAGAAAAATTAATTTAAACACATCTCAGAAGGTCTTTAGAAAAGGAAGCAGCTGGAAAGAAGATTGTTAAACTCACACATCCGAATCTGAAAGGTGAGATTGAACCTACAGAAGGCCATACACAGTCTTTAGTTTTCAAACAATAAGGTTTTTAAACATTATATGAAGTCAATGGACAAATGTATTTTTGCAACCTAACAATGTAAACGTGACTCATGTGATAATAAGTTCAAGTAGTTAGTGTTGTATCAGGGTCATGTGAGTTTACGTTTTTGGGGTTGTATTCGATATGTGCAAATTATATAACGTTAAATAAGGAAATATGTAATATGTATCGTATTTATCGCGTATAACACGCACTGGCGTATAACACGCACCCAAGTTTAGGAGGGCATTTTTAGGAAAAAAGGTTTAGGAGGGAAGTTTAGGGAAAAAAAAACTTACATGGAAGCGTCCTTTGCAGCTTGCCCAGCGTCATTTGCAGCTTGCCCAGCGGCATTTGCAGCTTGCCCAGTGTCATTTGCAGCTTGCCAGCGTCATTTGCAGCCTTGCCCACGTTTAAATTTCCCGCCGCCCAGACAGACCGCGCGAGCGCCTCCAAAAAAGACCAAAGCGCCGCCGAAAAAGACAGAAGCGCCGACGAAAAAGACCAAGCCGACTGTTCGGCTCCGCTCGCAGTCCCGCCTCCCTGCTGTTTCGGGAGCGAGCGCAGGGAGGCGGGACTGCGAGCGGAGCCGAACAGTCGGCTCTGTCTTTTTCGGCGGCGCTTTGGTCTTTTTCGGTGGCGCTCGATTTTTTTTGTCACTTTTTTTGGGGGGATCGGCGTATAACACGCACCCACGACTTTCCCCCGATTTTAAGAGGGAAAAGGTGCGTGTTATACGCCGATAAGTACGGTAATTTCCTCATAAGTTAGCAAGCGGAGGTTTTTCAACATACTGAAAAATTTGTGTGACTGCCTAAACATTTGTTACATTGCCTAATAGAAAAAAGGAACATTCAACATGGATGTAAAGTGACACTGTTGTTACAGGAAATTTTTCCAACAAAGCATTCCCTGCAGAACACTGGTGGTCAACTTTCTTGATATAAGGGATCCTGAATTGCGACCCTCAACATCATCAAAGGGTTGCACATAAAATTCAGTGACTGTACAAGACTGCTACAAATCACTGCTACAACAGGGCAATAAAGAAACAGATTTGTTTCCTCAGGGGCCCTGAGGGCTGCACAAATGTGCCATCAGGATTCATGCTGCCCCCAGGCCACAGGTTGGGCACCAGGACTGTAGAAGAATAAATATACTTATCTATCCTGCCACCTTTACTGCTAAATACTGATCCACTTATGAGGAATGGTCTGCCAAATTCTGCTGGGAAACCAACACTTCTAGTAGTGTCAATCTCTTTGGTCCCCCACTGCTCTTGCTGGTTCCTCCTACTAATCTCAACCTCACTGCAGGAGACAGTAATGAGATGGAGGTTAGCAGGAGTAGCCATGGTGAACTGTGGGGGACCTAGGAGACTGACTCTCCCAGAAGTGTTTGTTCCCAGCAGACTTCCAAGGACTATTCCTCATAAATGGAGTAGAATTCAGCAGTACAGGTGACAGGAGATGTACAGTAAGTATATACATCCTTTAATGTATAGAAGAGGCAGACCTGTCAGAGTGCTAGAAAAGGGGATTTTTATTTTCCAGCTAGTGCCCTTATTTTCCAGTTGTTGAATACAATATGGAGATTGGTTAAGAAATTATTAGTGATAAAGGAGTTTACTTATTTTTAGACCTATCTGTGCTAACTACAAGGATTTGCCCTCTGGAAACAATGGGATATTTAAGATTTGAGCAATTGTTTTGTAGTAATTATTTTAAATAGTTTCAGCACCTAAAGGAAGAGTTCTCTATACCTAACAAATTTGTATTCATTTTTAAAAAATGCATCATGCTAAAGCCTCTCAAGAGAAGATAACACCCATGTGATATTAAAAGATCCCAGTGATAGAGGATGTGGTGTTAGCTGATTGTACAAAGGGTATTATTTCCTCTGTATACAACATATTAATGAATCAATCAATGTTGATATATCCCCTGATAAACAGAAAACACTGATCTCCTGACATAGGTAATATTGAAGAGGATAAGTGGTCATGTGTTCATGGTGGAGATATTAAGGGCAGATCCCTATGTCTCCATATCAGCCTCTCAGAGAATACCTCAGTTATACACTATATTGTCAAAAGTATTGGGATGCCTGCCTTTACATGCACACAAAATGTAATGGTATCCCAGTCTTAGTCCGTAGGGTTCAATATAGAGTTGGCTCACTTTTTGCAGCTATAACAGCTTCAACTCTTCTGGGAAAGCTGTCCACAAGGTTTAGGAATGTGTCTATGGGAATGGTGGTGGGAGTGTCATGGTCTGGGGCTGCATGAGTGCTGCCGGCTACAGTTCATTGAGGGAACCATGAATGCCAACATGTACTCTGACATACTGAAGCAGAGCATGATCCCCTCCTTTCATAGACTGGGCTGCAGGGCAGTATTCCAACATAACAACCCCAAACACACCTCCAAGACGACCACTGCCTTGCTAAAGAAGCTGAGGGTAAAGGCGATGGACTGGCCAAGCATGTCTTCAGACTTAAACTCTATTGAGGATCTGTGGGGCATCCTCAAATGGAAGGTGGAGGAGTGGAAGAGGACTCCAGTGGCAACCTGTGAAGCCCTGCGGAACTCCATGCCCAAGAGGGTTAAGGCAGTGCTGGAAAATAATGGTGGCCACACAAAATATTGACACTTTGGGCCAAATTTAGACATTTTCACTTAGGGGTGTACTCACTTTTGTTGCCAGTGGTTTATACATTAATGGCTGTGTGTTGAGTTATTTTGAGGGGGCAGCTAATTTACACTGTTATACAAGCTGTACACTCACTCCTTTACATTGTAGCAAAGTGTAATTTCTTAAGTGTTGTCACATGAAAAGATATAATAAAATATTTACAAAAATGTGAGGGGTGTACTCACTTTTGTGAAATACTGTACATTCCTTTTTTACAGGGTATGCTTTGCTGGAAAAGTTTAAGATTGTGACAGGGTACATTTAAAGTTTAAAGTGTTACCAAACCCAGGACCCTGCATTCACAATATCTGGTCTCCCACAGTACACAGAACACGGAAATGCAATTATTTTAGTCAATATAAACTGCTAAATACCTTTTTTCATCAGCAGTTAAAGCAGTCTTGTGACTTCTATCAGTGTCCAGCCAAGCACTGGTTAAAGCTTGTAGGAGGAGTTTTCTGACTGACCTATGAGACTGCAAGATCCCTGACCCTCTGTCTGGACAGTGCTGATTGGCCCTGTGCTAATCACATGCATCCTCCCAAGATAAAAAAAAACCTCTCTATCAATAGAAACCAAACTGAGCATGTGCAGCCTGACTTCATAAACTCTGTGTTATCAGGACATTATTAGGAGTCAGTGGAAGAAGAAGATGATCAAAGAAGACAGGATCAGTCCCACACTGCAGAGGATTAACCCCTTAGGTTTCCATAGTGAGTATAACAAGCATGCTTTACTGCATATACAGATTGATTTTTCTGTTGTGGGTTTAGTAACACTTTAACTATGGGCAAATTCAAAAACTACATATATGATACAGCCTGTCCCTAGAATTAACACAACAGTTTTTGTCTTTACCCACTGTAACATGGTTTTTATTACCTGTTGCTCCTGCCATTAGATCCTTTTATTTAACACTTAATTTGACAGGCAGAGCTATCCAGCAAAAGTGGCAGTTGCAGAAGTAGAGACAAACCATAAAGCAATGACAGGGGTGATTATGATGGTCAGGTTGTATTCCTATAGTTAACTCCTTAAAAAGTGTTAGCTGGAATTTGGGATTCATTTGTTTACCACTTACATGAAGTCCATCTAAAACTGTATGTCCATCTAAATCTACTATGTTCACCGGGTAATAACACCTCTGCATGATTTTCAGAGCAGAACACACAGTGCTGTCAACCTGTTACAGGAAGTAGAAAATCTACGCATGTGCTCTGACAGGATCAACAGCAGATAAAACTGTTACGGAAGAACAAAAGCTGCTGCCGTAATGACAGACTGCATCATATATGTCGTTTTTTGATTTTGACAATAGTTCTATTTTAACTCCTACATGGCTTAAATCACATGCATTGAATGTTGCGTGTAAATATTGTGCAAGGGCCACAGTGAATATTTACCAAGGTTAATATGCAAAGATGGACAATATGGGACTCTAGTCTTGGATAAATACAAATTGTCACTGATGTAAGTAAGAAAGTTGGGAAATATCAGTAGAGTATTAATTGATATAAACAAGAATTTAGCTATGCCATACCAAGACCCCTTATTATGTCTCACAGGTGTGACATTAAAATGTCCATTAATTGTGCAATATTAATCACATCCTACTGAGATGAAGTAGATATCAGAAATGATACAAAAAAGACGCCACTTGCCCCATCTATAGATGGCTACCAGTAATGTACACACGGCTGGACTTTCTGGCAGAAAAAGTCTGATGGGAGCTTTTCATCGGACATTCCGATCGTGTGTATGCCCCATCGGACTTTTTCTACCGGCATTTCCGACGGACTTAGATATAGAGCATGTTCTAAATCTTTCCGTCGGAAATGCCGACAGAGCTTAGTCCGTCGGCAAGTCTGGCTGTGTGTACGCGGCATAAGATGCATTGGAAGGCTAACAACAGGTATAAACAAGGCCAAGGATAAATCAAGCAACCAAATAACCTGTCTAACAGTATGTGTTAAAAGCAGGGGTTTAGTCTGCACACATTTGAAAATGCATGCGTAAGCCATAGTGCCTCGTAAAGGCACCCTGGTTTCTGTGGTACCTAACACTAACTTATAAGGGTCCCCACAGTGAAGGCACATGCATTCTGATGGATAGGTGAGAGCAAGTGGACTGAAGGGGAAAAAAAGATGCCACTTGCCCCCATCTATAGCTGGCTATCGCAGTAAGAAGCATTGGAAGGCTAACAACACTGAACACCCAGCACACAGCACAATGGCTGCAAAGGTGTCAGTGCGTTGTCTGACCCAAAAAACATGACTGTGATACAAAAAAGAAGCCACTTGCCCCATCTATAGCTGGCTATCGCAGTAAGAAGCATTGGAAGGCTAACAACAGTTATAAACAAGGCCAAGGATAAATCCAAATAGATATCAGGAATGTCTTGTGATTAAAGTTTGTTTTCTGTAACCACAACACTTGCTATATTGTTTTACCATAGCTTCCCATGGGAGTTGTTTCCTCTTTGTTCTTTAGATTTTGTCAACAAATGAAAGCGGATCAAGACACTTGAAATGTGCATCTATTTTTTAAATGAGCATAGAAAGCCTCATGCTTCATTATGAACTGTCTTTACTACAGCCAGATATTACCAGTCATCTATTTATGCTCCCCAGGGAGCTTGCTAGCTTGTCAACCCTTTCCTGATTTATTTAAAGTGCTGCTAATTAAAAGAAAGAACAGTTCAGAACTAAACATGACAGTATGTCTAATGACTATGACGTTAGCAAAGTGTATATTTTTGGCACCATTCACTACTTAGTGAAGCCCAAAGAGAGTAAGATGCATCTTAACCTTCCTCACTGATATTGGGGCTTAGGGTTGTTGCTGGCTTACACCCTATACCACATACATTCGCTCTATAAATAAACTGGACTTTTTATATCATTGTGCAAAGACCAATTAACCGATTCAGCCCCGGAAGATTTTATCCACTTCCTGACCAGAGCACTTTTTGCGATTCTGTACTGCGTCGCTTTAACTGACAATTGCTTGGTCGTGTGACGTTGCACCCAAACAAAATTGGCATCCTTTTTTCCCCACAAATAGAGCTTTCTTTTGGTGGTATTTGATCACCTCACGATCTGTCTCTTTTCCCCTCAGAGAACTGGAAACTGTGTGTTTACACACACATATCCCGGTTCTCAGTGTGTCAGCAGCAATCACGGGAGCCTGGCAGGGATCGTGACTGCCAGGCACTCGCATCGGCTCCAGGGGTTAGCAGCGGGCATGCGCACATGCCCCTAGGGGCCACAGGGCGAAGCGACGTAACATAACATAGTTTCGTCCAGCCGTGCCATTCTGCTGCAGTAAAACTGCGGCGGGTGGTTGGCAAGTGGTTAAACAAAGGGGGGGGGGGGCTTTCACAAGTCAGCTATAAAGCTAAACCTTCAAACCAGTTTAAATCAGCCAGGTACATAAAAACTAAAAGGTGTGCAAAGAAGGACATTTGCATTCTTTGTTGAGACAGTAGTCTCCTAGCCTCCTTACAAAGCTCCAACACACCTCCTGCTAGAGCTCCCCAATTGGCTGGGAGCAGGAGCTGTGATGATTGCAGAGCTACAGATGTGATTTAGGATAGAGTGCATTAGTCCTCTGCAGAGAGACCACTGGTCATTCTCAACAGCATGCAGGCAGGGTATGGGCTTTCCTACTCAGGATGTGGCTGTTTTTAAAAAAAAAACTGTAATGCCCTGTATACACAATAGTATTTTCCGACAACAAAATCCATGGGATTTTTTCTGACGGATGTTGGCTCAAACTTGTCTTGCATACACATGGTCACACAATGTGGGTTGGAAACAAGTCAAAATCGTCAAGAACGCGGTGACGTACAACACGTACAACGAGCCGAGAGAAAAATGAAGTTCAATAGCCAGTGCTGCTCTTCTGCTTGATTCTGAGCATGCATTGCACTTTGTGCGTCGGGATTGTGTACACACGATCGGAATTTCCAACAACGTATTTTGTTGTCGGAAAATTTGAGAACCAGATCTCAAATTTTGTGTGATGGAAATTTCTATGGAAATTGTGTGATGGAGCCTACACACTGTCGGAATTTCCGACAACAAGGTCCTATCACACATTTTCCAATCGGAAAATTCTATTGTGTGTACAGGGCATAAGACTTTGCATGTGTTTTGATTTGATGCATCATAAATGTATTCTGCTGATTTAAACTGAAAGCTTCGTTGTGCTTTGAGATACAGGTTCCAAAGTGGCCTAAGGGAAAACTTCACTTTTAGTGAAATTATCCTTTAAAGCTTCTCCCCCTCAGAGTAAGCCACATACCTAAATACTTACCTTCAGTCCCAGTCGGGGGATTTTCATAAAAAAAAGTAATGGCCCCATCCTCTACTGTTCAGCCCTGTTCTAGAGGACTTCGCTTTAAGGCCCTGCCTGACCCTGAACAGTCTATGCTCAAAATTGTCCATGACGTGTCCTTCTACTGTACAATTGTATCGCTGTGGTTAATGCTTACTGTGACATGCATGCATAGGAGGCACTTTTGTTTTAATTAAAAAAAAACAGAATGGGACTGAAGGCAAGTATTTAGGTATAAAAAATCAAATGTAAAGGTGTTGGTGCTAAAAACCTACTAAATAAAAATGAAAAGGCAAATGGTGATTACAAAAGCAAATAAATATATAAAGGTCCAAAGTGACAATCCCAACACCATAAATAAATGAAATCTTCTGGTTTGATGTTCCTTCAAATAAAATCTTCACCACGAGTGCTCATGAGGTAGATGGCAACTCACCAAAGGTGTCTGACCACTTTTTAAATTAGGTCAAAATGTGCTTAGGTTAAATGGACCAGAGGAATCCTAGGTAGGCATCTCTTCACTATGTGACCCCCTACAGATGGTGGCTGAGGATAGGGGGACCGACTCCACCAAGGACACAAATATAACTCTTATGCCCTCTACACACGGTCGGACATTCCGACAACAAAATCCGCTGAAATTTTTCCGACGGATTTTGGCCCAAACTTGTCTTGCATACACACGGTCTCACAAAGTTGTCGGAAAATCCGATCGTTCAGAACGAGGTGACGTACAACACGTACAACGGGACTATAAAGAGGCCAGTAGCCAATAGCTTTCGTCTCGTAATTTATTCTGAGCATGTGTGGCACTTTGTCCGTTGGAATTGTCTACACATGATCGGAATTTAAACGATCGAATTTTGTTGTCGGAAAATTTTAGATCCAGCTCTCAAACTTTGTGTGTCGGCAATTCCGACGGAAAAAGTCAGATGGAGCCCACACACATTCGGGTTTTCCGACAACACGATCCGATCGCACATTTTCCGTTGGAAAGTCTGACCGTGTGTACAGTGCATTATGGTGTAGTAAGTTTTAATAAAAAATGTTTAAAAAGGTAACAAACGATTTTGCACTCACATGTGACTGTGCTATGCCCAGCACTAAGGTGTCTTCAGCATGTGCGGGTGGATATATCGAAATCGTGGTGGCGTGCGATCCGCCGGCTTTAATTGACATTCCAGGCCAGCTGCCCTGTCTTGGAATATTTAATGATGATTCAGCTTCTAGAGTGGTTATCTGCAACAATTGATTATTCCTTACTTGCATGACTCTGCTTTTAGTTGGCTTTCTTTTAACCTTTTGTTCTCTGCATGTCTTTGTTGTTCTGTGGCCTAACATAATAGAATCTTTAGAAAAGATACGCACTCTGTTGAGCCTACAGCCAGTCAGAGTTTGAGAAAAAAGGATGGGAGCGTTAGTCAGGAGTTAGTAATGCTGCAGCTGGGAAATGTCTCTGAGGGCAACCAATCTGTAACAAATTGAGTCAAAGCATTCAAGCATAAAATGGAGATAAGAGTGGCAAACCGTTAAAGGATTTGATGCATGTTACAGGTGTCAAACAGAGTCTCATCACAAAGACCTTTTCTATCTGTAAAACAAATGCTGAATGCGATAAAAGAACAGGGGTTTAAATGGGGACATATGCTACTAAAAAATAAGTTATTGTACTGTATACAATATAAAATAAAGATATTTGTGTATATGAGCTGTTTTATCTGCCAAAGAATTTGTTTTTCTGTCCATCTAGGTGAGAGATTTACAGACCCCTGATACACCACACACAGTCCTATAATATAAGGAAGAAGACCTGATTTACTCAGAAATATGCAGTATTATCCCTTCAAATCATATAAAGTGCCTTGAAAAAGTATTCATACCTCTTGAAATTTTCCACATTTTGTCATGTTACAACCAAAAACGTAAATGTATTTTATCAGGATTTTATGTGATAGACCAACACAACGTGGCATATAATTGTGAAGTGGAAGGAAAATGATTAATGGTTTTCAATTTTTTTTTACAAATAAATGCCTGAAAAGTGTGGTGTGCATTTGTATGCAGCCCGCTTTACTCTGATTCCCCTAACTAAAATCTAGTGAAACCAATTGCCTTTAGAAGTCACCTAATTAGTAAATAGAGTCCACCTGTGTGTAATTTAATCTCAGTATAAATACAGTTGTTCTGTGAAGCCCTCAGAGGTTCATTAGAGAACCTTAGTAAACAAACAGCATGATGAAGGCCAAGGAATACACCAGACAGGCCAGAGATAAAGCTGTGGAGAAGTTTAAAGTAGGGTTAGGTTCTAAAAAATATCCCAAGCTTTGAACATCTCATGGAGCCCTGTTTAATCCAACATCAGAAAATGGAAAGAGTATGGCACAACTGCAGACCTACCAAGACATGGCCGTCCACCTAAACTGACAGGCCGGGCAAGGAGAGCATTAGTCAGAGAAGCAGCCAAGAGGCCCATGGTAACTCTGAAAGGAGTTTCAGATATCCACAGTTTAGGTGGGAGAATCTGTCCACAGGGCAACTATTAGTCGTGCACTCCACAAATCTGGCCTTTATGGAAGGGTAGCAAGAAGAAAGCCATTGCTGAAAAAAAGCCATAAGAAGTCCCATTTGCAGCTTGCAAGAAGCCATGTGGGGGGACACAGCAAACATGTGGAAGGAGGTGCTCTGGTCAGATGAGACCAAAATTGAACTTTTTGGCCTAAAAGGCAAAAAGCAATTTGTGGCAGAAAACTGCCACTGCACATCACCCAGAACACACCATCCCCACCGTGAAACATGGTGGTGGCAGCAGGGCCAGCCCTATCATGGGTCCCGGTGGGACCATGGGACCCAGGCGGAAATTGGGAGGAGCGGAAAATTGAAACGTGGCTGCCTCTCCTCTTCTATTTACCCAGCCAGGTACTCCGCCACTCCACAATGCGCATACTCCATGTGGCTCATTTTTCCCGGCTGGCCAGCCCACTACCTCTCACTCACCCACTGTACGGTCAGGGACATCCCAGAGCTGGCCTACTACTACTTGTTTGTAGTTTGAGTCTGCAGTCCATGTTCCCAGCATCAGAGACTGTGCCTGCCATCTTTGGGTTCAGGCGATCTGCTTGTGTAAGCTGAGCAGAAGAGAAGAGTGAGTGTGCAGAGATTAGAGCTCTGTGGGAGGTAGGATTGCTGCTAAGCTAAGTTTGGCTGCAGTTAGTACAGAAGTAATGTGCTGTTAGCTGAGAAAGGAGAAGATCTAATTTTTCATGTAGCACTGACTTACTGAGAAATTGGGCTCGTCAAAATATCACTGCCCACAGATATTCTCCCATGTGTTTAAAGAGCATCATTGTGCAACACCCATTGAATGCAATCTACCCAGGTGACTCCAGGTGGATCGTGTTTGTTTCTCCAGCATTGCCAACCCTCAGCCAAAACTTCACCTTCCCTATCTATAGAGCAGCGCAAGCATGTGATATGCCTGAGTGCACTGCGCAAATCCCCATTGGCCCTCCACTTCCATCCATTCCAAGCATTTGTATTGTGTATGTCATGTGGGATGGACTATATAGAAGGCCAACAGGGATCATCGCACCAGAACAGGTAGACATGTCACAGCAGCTTCCCTCCCCCCTATACCCACCCCTTGTACTGTGCCCTCCTGACTCCACTGTACTTTGCCCTCCTCACACCCTGCACTGTGCCCTGTGCTTTCCTGACCCCCTGTACTGTACTATGCGTGCTCCTGACCCCCCTGTACTTCACCCTGGTGACCCCTGGCCTCTGCCCTGCTGACCCATGGACTTTGCCCTGTTGATCCCAGTCCCATAGCCTACTGACCCCTCTCCACTGCCCTGCTGATTCCCAGTCCTCTGCCCTGCTAGTGCCCAGTCATTTGCTTTGCTGATGCCCAGTCCTCTGTCCTGCTGATGCCTACATACTACTGACCTCAGTACACTACGCTACATAGTACAGCCGGCCCTCTGGACACTGCTCTACATACTACTAACCCCCCTGTCCTACCTACTACTGTCCTTTTTACACTGCTCTACATACTACTGAACACTGCCCTACATGCTACTGACCGCTGTACACTGCCCTACATGCTACTGACCTCTGTACCCTGCCCTACATGCTACTTACCTTTGTACCCTGCCCTACATGCTACTGACCTCTGTACATGGCCCTACCTGCTACTGACCTCTGTACACTGCCCTACATGCTACTGACCTCTGTACACTGCCCTACATCCTACTGACCTCTTTACACTGCCCTACATGCTACTGACCTCTGTACATGGCCCTACATGCTACTGACCACTGTACACTGCCCTACATACTACTGACCTCTGTACACTGCCCTACATGCTATTAACCTTACCTTTACCCTCAGCTTCTTTAGCAATTAGTGGTCTTCTTGGAGGTGTGTTTGGGGTCATTATGTTGGAATATTGCCCTGCTTCAGTATGTCACAGTGCATGTAGACATTCATGGTTCCCTCAATGAACCATAGCTCCCCAGTGCTGGCAGCACTCATGCAGACCCAGACCATGACTTTCCCACCACCATGCTTTACTGTAGGCAAGACACACTTGTCTTTGTACTCCTCACCTGGCTGCCGCCACACACGCTTGACACCATCTGAACCAAATAAATTTTTCTTGGTCTCATCAGACCACAGGACATGGTTTCAGTAATCAATGTCCTTAGCCTGCTTGTTTTCAGCAAACTGTTTGTGGGCTTTCTTGTGCATCATCTTTAGAAGAGGCTTCCTTCTGGGACAACAGCCATGCAGACCAATTTGATGCAGTGTGCAGCGTATGGTCTGAGCACTGAAAGGATGACCCCCACCCCTGCAACCTCTACAGCAATGATGGCAGCACTCATACGTCTATTTCCCAAAGACAGTCTCTAAACATGACGCTGAGCACGTGCACTCAACTTCTTTGGTCGACCATGGCGAGGTCCGTTCTGAGTGGAACCTATACTGTTAAACCGATGTATGGTCTTGGCCACCGTGCTGCAGCTCAGCTTCAGGGTCTTGGCAATCTTCTTATAGCCTAGGCCATCTTTATGTAGAGCAACAATTATTTTGTTCAGATCCTCAGAGAGTTCTTTGCCATGATGTGCCATGTTGAACTTCCAGTGACCAGTATGAGAGAGTGAGAGCGATAATACCAAATTTAACACACCTGCTCCCCATTCACACCTGAGGCCTTGTAACACTAACGAGTCACATAACACCGGGGAGAGAAAATGGCTAGTTGGGCCCAATTTGGACATTTTCACTTAGGGGTGTACTCACTTTTGTTGCCAGTGGTTTAGACATTAATGGCTGTGTGTTGAGTTATTTTGAGGGGACAGAAAATTGACATTGTTATACAAGCTGTACACTCACTGCTTTGCTTTAAAATTTACAGTGTAATTTCTTCAGTGTTGTCACATGAAACGATATAATAAAATATTTACAAAAATGTGAGGGGTATACTCACTTTTGTGAGATACTGTACCTATGTTATGTACTGTATTACTGGTTTGTATGAGTTTTATCACATAATGAGGAACAATGTACAATAATGGGGCACATATACTCCACTGTATGCCACAACTTATATAGGACTTTTATAGTCCCTACATGTAATAATTACTCCCCTGAATTATATTATTCTATCATCATCCTCCCTGTCACATGATGTTACCCATTTTATTTCCATTATACTCTGTGACACCCCTTTGTCCTTATTTCACTTACTGTACACACTCACACTCCTCTGACTGCTCTCATAGTCCCATAGGATGTGGGGGCCTTTTGGTGGGTGTTATTTATTTATTTTTTGGACCCAGGCAGCACAATGTCTTGGGCAAGCCCTGGGGGGCAGCATCATGTTGTGGGAATGCTTTTCTTCAGCAGGGACAGGGAAGCTGGTCAGGGCTGATGGGAAGATGGATGGAGCAAAATACAGGGCAATCTTAGAAGAAAATATGTTAAGAGTCTGCAAAAGACTTGAGACTGGGGCGGTGGTTCACCTTCCAGCAGGACAACGACCATAAACATAAAGCCAGGGCTACAATGGAATGGTTTAGATCAAAGCATATCAAAGTCCAGACCTAAATCCAATTGAGAATCTGTGGCAAGACTTAAAAAATTGCTGTTCACAGACGCTCTCCATCCAATCTGACAGAGCTTGAGCTATTTTGCTAAGAAGAATGGGCAAAAATGCATGCCACACTTTTCACATTTATTTATTTGTAAAACATTTTGAAAACCATTTATCATTTTCCTTACACTTCACAATTATGTGCCATTTTGTATTGGTCTATCACATAAAATCCCGTTCGCTCGCTCGGCGAGCCCAGAACTATTTGGGCCGTTCGCATCACATTCGTGTGATGCGAGCGGCCCGCAATGCATTGCGGCTGGCGCAGTGCATTGCTGGCTGATGATTGGCCAAGCATGCACTGTGACCCCGCATGCTTGGCCAATCACAGCGCCGGAAACTAGGAGAGCAATAATTGGCTACAGGCAGGACGCCTGTAGCCAATTAAAGCTCAGGGGCTTTAGTACACGCCCCACCATTTAAAAGGCCGCCACGCTGTCGGCCCGGTCACATGTGTTCCGGCTTTAGGGAGAGCAGTCTGCTGATTTGCGTCTTTGCTTGATTGCTATTTCTTTGCTAAACCATTGCTACCTGAGTCATTCATCATTACTGAATACTGATCATTCATTGCTGCTGATTGCACAGTGAGTGTGATATTAGCTGCTGCTGGGGATTAGTCTGGTGTGTGCGTGCTGGTAGTACAGCATAGCAGTAGCACCAACCGCAGTGCTGTTAGAACAGCATTGCACCCCAATAGGGATGAGCCGAACACCCCCGGGTTCGGTTCGAACCAGAACCTTCGAACGGACCGAAAGTTCGCGCGAATTTTCGAACCCTATACGTTATAATGGACGCGAACGTTCGAAATCAAAAGTGCTAATTACAACGGCCAATATGCATGTTAATGTCATAAAACAGGTTTGGGGACCCGGGTCCTGCCCCAGGGGACATATATCAATGCAAAAAGAACTTTTAAAAACTAACGTTTTTTCGGGAGCAGTCATTTTAATGATGCATAAAGTGAAAAAAAAAAAGTGACATTTTCCTTTAAATATGGTACCTGGGGGGTGTCCAAAGTATGCCTGTGAAGTGGCATGTGTTTCCCGTGTTTAGAACTGTCCTTGCACAAAATGACATTTGTAAAGGAAAAAAAGAAGCATTTAAAACCACTTGCGGCTTTAGGTTTGATCTTAAGTAGAATCTGAACAGGTACATTATGAAGTGTAGCTCCATCCCAAAAAAATCTATTTTTAAGCTTTTTGGAGAACATAGGGAGGGGTTATCACCCCTGTAACATTTGCTGTCTTTGCACATCTGTTCAGAACATGTCACCTCACTTTCCGTCCCAATGACAAATGTTTTGGAAAAGTGGGGTTTTAATTGAAACAAGGATTGGTGATAAAGTATCAGTAGAGAGGAGATACCTTTTTCCCAAATTAAATCTAACAGGATAGAATTTCCCTTCCTAGGGGTAGATTTCCTCTCACTTCCTGTTTTCTCTTTCCATTTGCAAGTAGGAGTCGTTTGTAAGTTGGATGTATGAAAGTAGGGGCCTGGCGTATATACTCTGCAGAAATTTGCCCTATTAGATGTTGGTGTAGCCACAAGACTGGTGGGCACAGGAATGGGCCCTGCTGTGAGTTAATAGATCAAGATTTGTAATTGCATGCACCTGTTGAACAGGGCAGAAAAATTGGGGGTGGTGGTGGTGGTGGTGGACGGTGTTGCCACAAGACTGTAAGCTCTCACAGTTACTCTTGGTGGGCGCAGGAATGGGCCCTGCTGTGAGTTATTAGATCAAGATTTGTAATTGCAAGCACCTGATGAACAGGGCAGAAAAATTGGGCCTTTGGCGGTGGTGGTGGACGGTGTTGCCACAAGACTGTAGGCCCTCATAGTTACTCTTGGTGGGCGCAGGAATGGGCCCTGCTGTGAACTATTAGATCAAGATTTGTAATTGCAAGCACCTGATGAACAGGGCAGAAAAATTGGGCCTTTGGCGGTGGTGGTGGACGGTGTTGCCACAAGACTGTAGGCCCTCATAGTTACTCTTGGTGGGCGCAGGAATGGGCCCTGCTGTGAACTATTAGATCAAGATTTGTAATTACCCGCCCCTGTTAAACAGGGGCTGAAAAATTGTGCCTTAGGCACTGGTGCTGGTGCCACAACACTGCAACCCCTCACAGATACTGTACTTGGAGCACAGCAGTCACACGTGTTGCGAAGCATTTTTTTAAAAAATTGTAAGTACACGCCCCTGTTAAACAGGGGCTGAAAAATTGTGCCTTAGGCACTGGTGCTGGTGCCACAACACTGCAACCCCTCACAGATACTGTACTTGGAGCACATTGTTGCGAAGCATTTTTTTTATAAAAATTGTATGTACACGCCCCTGTTAAACAGGGGCTGAAAAATTGTGCCTTAGGCACTGGTGCTGGTGCCACAACACTGCAACACGGCCCTCACAGAGACTGTACTTGGAGCACAGCAGTCACACGTGTTGCGAAGCATTTTTTTAAAAAATTGTAAGTACACGCCCCTGTTAAACAGGGGCTGAAAAATTGTGCCTTAGGCACTGGTGCTGGTGCCACAACACTGCAACCCGGCCCTCACAGATACTGTACTTGGAGCACAGCAGTCACACGTGTTGCGAAGCATTTTTTTAAAAAATTGTAAGTACACGCCCCTGTTAAACAGGGGCTGAAAAATTGTGCCTTAGGCACTGGTGCTGGTGCCACAACACTGCAACCCGGCCCTCACAGATACTGTACTTGGAGCACAGCAGTCACACGTGTTGCGAAGCATTTTTTTAAAAAATTGTAAGTACACGCCCCTGTTAAACAGGGGCTGAAAAATTGTGCCTTAGGCACTGGTGCCACAACACTGCAACACGGCCCTCACAGAGACTGTACTTGGAGCACAGCAGTCACACGTGTTGCGAAGCATTTTTTTTTAAAATTGTAAGTACACGCCCCTGTTAAACAGGGGCTGAAAAATTGTGCCTTAGGCACTGGTGCTGGTGCCACAACACTGCAACACGGCCCTCACAGAGACTGTACTTGGAGCACAGCAGTCACACGTGTTGCGAAGCATTTTTTTTAAAAATTGTAAGTACACGCCCCTGTTAAACAGGGGCTGAAAAATTGTGCCTTAGGCACTGGTGTGGTGGCATGGATCATTGAGGAGGAGGAAGAGGATAGTCAGTGAACATAAGAGGACAGTCACTCAGCATCAGCATAGGCAGTCTTGAAGGGATGTGACATTAAAAATTATTCGGTTATATCCGCCTCAGGTGCCTGGTAGCTGGTGGTGATCCAAGACTGATTCATTTTGATGAATGTCAGTCGATCAACCGAGGCGGTGGACAGGCGCACCCTATGATCAGTCACAAATCCTCCAGCAGCACTGAATGTGCGTTCGGAAAGAACGCTGGAGGCAGGACAGGCCAGTAGCTCAATTGCATACTGTGCAAGCTCTGGCCAGTGATCCATCCTCAGGACCCAGTAAGCCAGAGGATTTTCGGTGGGAAAGGTGTCCAAGTCTGACCTTGCCCCAAGGTATTCCTGCACCATGTATATCAGACGCTGGCGATGGTTGCTGGAACCGATCATACCTTGGGGCTGCGGACTAAAAAATTGTCTGAACGCATCGGTCAGACGTCCACCTTCCCCACCGCTCCTTCTGCCACTGACCGAAGCCTCAGCAACTCGTCGCCCAGGACCAGGAGTTTGTAGCCTCCCAGTTTCTGGGAACGCGTTGCACAGACCTTTCTGCAAGGCCTCCCTGAGATGTCTCATCCTCTGCTCCCTCTGCGACGGCAAGATAAGGTCCGCAACCTTACCCTTGTACCGCGGATCAAGGAGAGTGGCCAGCCAGTAATGGTCCCTCTCCTTGATCCGAAGAACACGAGGATCCTTCCGCAGGCTTTGCAGGATCAGGGAGGCCATGCAGCGTAGGTTAGCTGAGGCATTCGGTCCGGAGTCTTCTGGGTCACTGAGGATGACATGATCGCCAGCCACCTCCTCCCAGCCACGTACAAGTCCACTGGCTTGTTGGGACTGTACATCATCCCTAAAAGACTGCTGCTGCTGATGCTGAGTGCCAGGCTCCACCTCCATGCTCACACAATCCTCCTCCTCCTCCTCCTCCTCCTCATCCTCTTCCTGTGTGATGGGTGGGACAGAAGGAACACTGTCCGGATAAAGGGGGCCTTGAGAGGCAAGGAAGTCCTCCTCTTCCTGCCTCTGTTCTGCCTCAAGTGCCCTGTCCATTATCCCACGCAGCGTATGCTCCAACAGGTGGACAAGAGGGACAGTGTCACTGATGCATGCACTGTCACTGCTCACCATCCTCGTGGCCTCCTCAAATGGTGAGAGGACAGTGCATGCATCCCTGATCATGCTCCACTGACGTGGGGAAAAAAAACCAAGCTCCCCTGACCCTGTCCTGGTGCCGTAGTCGCAAAGGTACTCATTGATGGCCCTCTGCTGCGTGTGCAGTCGCTGCAGCATGGCCAACGTTGAGTTCCACCTGGTGGGCATGTCAGATATTAGGCGGTTCTTGGGCAGGTTCAGCTCCTTTTGCAGCTCAGTCAGCCGAGCACTGGCATTATAAGATCGGCGGAAATGCACACAGACTTTCCTGGCCTGCCTCAGGACATCCTGTAAGCCTGGGAACCTGCCCAAGAACCGCTGCACCACCAGGTTGAGGACGTGAGCCATGCAGGGCACATGGGTGAGCTGCCCCTGTCGCAGGGCGGAGAGGAGGTTGGTGCCATTGTCAGAAACGACCATTCCTGGCTTAAGCTGACGTGGCGTCAACCACCTCTCGGCCTGCCCCTGCAGAGCTGCCAGAACCTCTGGCCCAGTGTGGCTCCTGTCCCCCAAACACACCAGCGCAAGCACGGCATGGCATCTTTTTGCCTGCGTACTTGCGTAGCCCCTTGTACGCCTACGGAGCACCGCTGGTTCCAAGGACAGAGCACTGGAGGAAGAAGAAGAGGAGGGGGGTGGAGGAGAGAGGTGTGTCACAACCAGTAGCAGTAGTCGCGTTTTGGAGGCGTGGTGGCGGAACAACCTCCAACACTACTGCACCTTGTCCTGCATCCCTCCCAGCTGCCAATAGAGTGACCCAATGGGCCGTGAAAGAAAGGTACCGTCCCTGTCCATGCCTGCTGGACCATGAGTCAGCGGTAATATGCACCTTACCGCTGACCGCCCTGTCCAGCGAGGCATGGACATTGCCCTCCACATGCCGGTAGAGAGACGGAATCGCCTTCCGCGAGAAAAAGTGGCGTTTGGGAACCTGCCACTGAGGAACCGCACATTGAACAAACTCACGGAAGGGGGCCGAGTCTACCAACTGAAAAGGCAGCAGTTGAAGTGCTAGCAATTTAGCAAGGCTAGCATTCAACCGCTGGGCATGTGGATGGCTGGGAGTGTACTTCTTTCTACGGTCCAGCAGCTGGGGCAGGGAAATTTGCCTGCTGCATTCGGACGTCGGTGTACTGCAAGTACTTGGTTGTGACACACCGAATTCTACACCTTCAGTCCTCTCAGAGCAGCTTTCAGAGAGGACTGAAGGTGTAGTGGGGATGGAGATCCCAGCTGAGGAGGAGCAAGGAGAGGTCCGCTTAGTTCTTTGGTGTGGGTCTTTTATGTGTGCCTGCCAACGAGCTGCATGGCAGGTCGCCATATGTCTGGTCATGCTTGTCGTGCCCAAGCGGCTGATGTTTTGGCCACGCGAGATACGCTTGAGACAAATATTGCAAATAGCAGTGGTGCGATCTGCTGCACTCGTCTCAAAAAAGGCCCACACCAAAGAACTTTTCTGATAACGTGCAGAGGCAGCGCCCTGCACAGGCGGAGCTCTGCGGTGTTGTACAGTTGCTGTGCTGGCCTCTACCTGGCCTCCAGGGGGCATCCTGCCTCGTTGGACATGTGACGCCGCATCCTCCTCCTCCTCGTCCTCCTCCTCATCCTCTCTCCCTTGAGGCACCCACGTGGAGTCAGTGACCTCATCATCCCCTCCCTCTTCACCACTAGAGCAAACCTGGCAGTAAGCTGCAGCTGGTGGAACTGTACTGCCAGATTCCTCAAGCTGGGTATCGTCATCCGAGCCTTCGAATCGTTGGGCATCCTCCTGGAGCATGTACCCAACACTGTGCTCAAAGAGTTCGGGGGACTCCTCAGGAGGACATGGTGGGTCTAGGGAAGGGGTGGCTGATGATGCTCTGTCAGTACCCTGAGCCTGGGTGAGAGAGGATGAGGAGGATGAGGAGGGCTTGGTCATCCATTCTACCAAGCCTTCAGCATGATGCGGCTCCACATGTCCAGCTGCCGAAAACAAAGACGCGCGTGTCCCATGGCCACGTGCTGATGACGATGCACGACCACGTCCACGTCCACGGCCACGTCCACTAGAAACAGAGCCTGCCTGCCCTGTGTTCTTGGCTCTGCACGCTCTGCCTCCCCTTGGCGGTCTTCCAGCCATTGTAGTCGGTAGTCCTGTGGGTGCTGCTGAGAAGAAAATATAGGAGCTCTGTGTGATGCCACTAACACACTAGAAGTCCTATGGGTGCTTCTGCAAAGAAAATAGAGGAGCTCTGTGTGATGCCACTAACACACTAGAAGTCCTGTGGGTGCTTATGCAAAAGAAAATAGAGGAGCTCTGTGTGATGCCACTAACACACTAGAAGTCCTGTGGGTGCTTATGCAAAGAAAATAGAGGAGCTCTGTGTGATGCCACTAACACACTAGAAGTCCTGTGGGTGCTGCTGAGAAGAATATATAGGAGCTCTGTGTGATGCCACTAACACACTAGAAGTCCTATGGGTGCTTCTGCAAAGAAAATAGAGGAGCTCTGTGTGATGCCACTAACACACTAGAAGTCCTATGGGTGCTTCTGCAAAGAAAATAGAGGAGCTCTGTGTGATGCCACTAACACACTAGAAGTCCTGTGGGTGCTTATGCAAAGAAAATAGAGGAGCTCTGTGTGATGCCACTAACACACTAGAAGTCCTGTGGGTGCTTCTGCAAAGAAAATAGAGGAGCTCTGTGTGATGCCACTAACACACTAGAAGTCCTGTGGGTGCTTATGCAAAGAAAATAGAGGAGCTCTGTGTGATGCCACTAACACACTAGAAGTCCTGTGGGTGCTTATGCAAAGAAAATAGAGGAGCTCTGTGTGATGCCACTAACACACTAGAAGTCCTGTGGGTGCTTATGCAAAGAAAATAGAGGAGCTCTGTGTGATGCCACTAACACACTAGAAGTCCTGTGGGTGCTGCTGAGAAGAATATATAGGAGCTCTGTGTGATGCCACTAACACACTAGAAGTCCTATGGGTGCTTCTGCAAAGAAAATAGAGGAGCTCTGTGTGATGGGACTAACACACTTCAAGTCCTATAGGTGCTTCTGGGAAGAAAATATAGCTCTGTGTGTGTGATGGGACTAACACACTTCAAGTCCTATAGGTGCTTCTGGGAACAAAATATAGCTCTGTGTGTGTAATGGGACTAACACACTTCAAGTCCTATAGGTGCTTCTGGGAAGAAAATATAGCTCTGTGTGTGTGATGGGACTAACACACTTCAAGTCCTATAGGTGCTTCTGGGAACAAAATATAGCTCTGTGTGTGTGATGGGACTAACACACTTCAAGTCCTATAGGTGCTTCTGGGAAGAAAATATAGCTCTGTGTGTGTAATGGGACTAACACACTTCAAGTCCTATAGGTGCTTCTGGGAACAAAATATAGCTCTGTGTGTGTAATGGGACTAACACACTTCAAGTCCTATAGGTGCTTCTGGGAACAAAATATAGCTCTGTGTGTGTGATGGGACTAACACACTTCAAGTCCTATAGGTGCTTCTGGGAACAAAATATAGCTCTGTGTGTGTGATGGGACTAACACACTTCAAGTCCTATAGGTGCTTCTGGGAAGAAAATATAGCTCTGTGTGTGTAATGGGACTAACACACTTCAAGTCCTATAGGTGCTTCTGGGAAGAAAATATAGCTCTGTGTGTGTAATGGGACTAACACACTTCAAGTCCTATAGGTGCTTCTGGGAACAAAATATAGCTCTGTGTGTGTAATGGGACTAACACACTTCAAGTCCTATAGGTGCTTCTGGGAACAAAATATAGCTCTGTGTGTGTGATGGGACTAACACACTTCAAGTCCTATAGGTGCTTCTGGGAACAAAATATAGCTCTGTGTGTGTGATGGGACTAACACACTTCAAGTCCTATAGGTGATTCTGGGAAGAAAATATAGCTCTGTGTGTGTAATGGGACTAACACACTTCAAGTCCTATAGGTGCTTCTGGGAACAAAATATAGCTCTGTGTGTGTAATGGGACTAACACACTTCAAGTCCTATAGGTGCTTCTGGGAACAAAATATAGCTCTGTGTGTGTGATGGGACTAACACACTTCAAGTCCTATAGGTGCTTCTGGGAACAAAATATAGCTCTGTGTGTGTGATGGGACTAACACACTTCAAGTCCTATAGGTGCTTCTGGGAAGAAAATATAGCTCTGTGTGTGTAATGGGACTAACACACTTCAAGTCCTATAGGTGCTTCTGGGAACAAAATATAGCTCTGTGTGTGTAATGGGACTAACACACTTCAAGTCCTATAGGTGCTTCTGGGAACAAAATATAGCTCTGTGTGTGTGATGGGACTAACACACTTCAAGTCCTATAGGTGCTTCTGGGAACAAAATATAGCTCTGTGTGTGTGATGGGACTAACACACTTCAAGTCCTATAGGTGCTTCTGGGAAGAAAATATAGCTCTGTGTGTGTAATGGGACTAACACACTTCGAGTCCTATAGGTGCTTCTGGGAACAAAATATAGCTCTGTGTGTGTGATGGGACTAACACACTTCAAGTCCTATAGGTGCTTCTGGGAAGAAAATATAGCTCTGTGTGTGTGATGGGACTAACACACTTCAAGTCCTATAGGTGCTTCTGGGAAGAAAATATAGCTCTGTGTGTGTGATGGGACTAACACACTTCAAGTCCTATATGTGCTTCTGGGAAGAAAATATAGCTCTGTGTGTGTAATGGGACTAACACACTTCAAGTCCTATAGGTGCTTCTGGGAACAAAATATAGCTCTGTGTGTGTAATGGGACTAACACACTTCAAGTCCTATAGGTGCTTCTGGGAAGAAAATATAGCTCTGTGTGTGTAATGGGACTAACACACTTCAAGTCCTATAGGTGCTTCTGGGAAGAAAATATAGCTCTGTGTGTGTAATGGGACTAACACACTTCAAGTCCTATAGGTGCTTCTGGGAAGAAAATATAGCTCTGTGTGTGTAATGGGACTAACACACTTCAAGTCCTATAGGTGCCTCTGGGAACAAAATATAGGAGCTCTGCCTGCCTGCCACGAACACACTACAAGTCCTATAGGTGCTTCTGGTAACAAAATATAGGAGCTCTGCCTGCCTGCCACTAACACACTACAAGTCCTATAGGTGCTTCTGGTAACAAAATATAGGAGCTCTGCCTGCCTGCCACGAACACACTACAAGTCCTATAGGTGCTTCTGGTAACAAAATATAGGAGCTCTGCCTGCCTGCCACGAACACACTACAAGTCCTATAGGTGCTTCTGGTAACAAAATATAGGAGCTCTGCCTGCCTGCCACGAGCACACTACAAGTCCTATAGGTGCTTCTGGTAACAAAATATAGGAGCTCTGCCTGCCTGCCACGAGCACACTACAAGCCCCTCTTTGTCAATCAATCTTTGTAACTGAATCTATCTAACTCAATCTCTGTAAGTGAATCTCTCTAACTATCTAAATGCAGCAGAGTGTCACAGAAACAGCCTGCTCAATCTGCGCCGGAACAGCATGTGACCGGCGCAGACGGCGTGGCGGCGTTTTATAGGGGGGGGCGTGTACTACAGCCCCTGAGCTGTAATTGGCTACAGGCGTCCTGCCTGTAGCCAATTATGGCTCTTCGAGTTTCCGGGGCTGTGATTGGCCAAGCATGCGGGGTCACAGTGCATGCTTGGCCAATCATCAGCCAGCAATGCACTGCGTCGGCCGCGCCGGCCGCAATGCATTGCGGGGCCGCTCGCATCACACGAACGTGATGCGAGCGGCCAAAATAGTTCTGGGCTCGCCGAGCGAGCGAACGCCCGGTGCTCGATGCGAACGTGGGTTCGCATCGAGCACCGGGCCCATCCTTACACCCCAACTTCTGTCCCAATCTTCTGTCCCATCCCAGGCAGGGATTTATAGGAGCCATATTGTGTTTGTGGCAGCACACATAGGACCTATATTTTCTTGTCAGCAGCACACATATAGTACCTATAGTGTGTTTGTGTCACTCAGCACCCATAGGACTTATAGTGTGTTTGTGGCAGCACACATAGGTCCTATATTTTCTTGTCAGCAGCACACATATAGTACCTATAGTGTGTTTGTGTCACTCAGCACCCATAGGACTTATAGTGTGTTTGTGGCAGCACACATAGGTCCTATATTTTCTTGTCAGCAGCACACATATAGTACCTATAGTGTGTTTGTGTCAGGACCCATAGGACTTATAGTGTGTTTGTGGCAGCACACATAGGTCCTATATTTTCTTGTCAGCAGCAGACATATAGTACCTATAGTGTGTTTGTGTCACTCAGCACCCATAGGACTTATAGTGTGTTTGTGGCAGCACACATAGGTCCTATATTTTCTTGTCAGCAGCACACATATAGTACCTATAGTGTGTTTGTGTCACTCAGCACCCATAGGACTTATAGTGTGTTTGTGGCAGCACACATAGGTCCTATATTTTCTTGTCAGCAGCACACATATAGTACCTATAGTGTGTTTGTGTCAGGACCCATAGGACTTATAGTGTGTTTGTGGAGCACACATAGGTCCTATATTTTCTTGTCAGCAGCACACATATAGTACCTATAGTGTGTTTGTGTCACTCAGCACCCATATGACTTATAGTGTGTTTGTGGCAGCACACATAGGTCCTATATTTTCTTGTCAGCAGCACACATATAGTACCTATAGTGTGTTTGTGTCAGGACCCATAGGACTTATAGTGTGTTTGTGGCAGGACACATAGGACCTATATTTTCTTGTCAGCAGCACACATATAGTACCTATAGTGTGTTTGTGTCAGCACCCATAGGACTTATAGTGTGTTTGTGGCAGCACAGATAGGTCCTATATTTTCTTGTCAGCAGCACACATATAGTACCTACAGTGTGTTTGTGTCACTCAGCACCCATAGGACTTATAGTGTGTTTGTGGCAGCACACATAGGTCCTATATTTTCTTGTCAGCAGCACACATATAGTACCTATAGTGTGTTTGTGTCAGCACCCATAGGACTTATAGTGTGTTTGTGGCAGCACACATAGGTCCTATATTTTCTTGTCAGCAGCACACATATAGTACTTATAGTGTGTTTGTGTCACTCAGCACCCATAGGACTTATAGTGTGTTTGTGGCAGCACACATAGGTCCTATATTTTCTTGTCAGCAGCACACATATAGTACCTATAGTGTGTTTGTGTCAGCACCCATAGGACTTATAGTGTGTTTGTGGCAGCACACATAGGACCTATATTTTCTTGTCAGCAGCACACATATAGTACCTATAGTGTGTTTGTGTCAGCACCCATAGGACTTATAGTGTGTTTGTGGCAGCACACATAGGTCCTATATTTTCTTGTCAGCAGCACACATATAGTACCTATAGTGTGTTTGTGTCACTCAGCACCCATAGGACTTATAGTGTGTTTGTGGCAGCACACATAGGTCCTATATTTCCTTTTCAGCAGCACACATAGTACCTATAGTGTGTTTGTGTCAGCACCCATAGGACTTATAGTGTGTTTGTGGCAGCACACATAGGTCCTATATTTTCTTGTCAGCAGCACACATAGTACCTATAGTGTGTTTGTGTCAGCACCCATAGGACTTATAGTGTGTTTGTGGCAGCACACATAGGTCCTATATTTCCTTGTCAGCAGCACACATAGTACCTATAGTGTGTTTGTGTCAGCACCCATAGGACTTATAGTGTGTTTGTGGCAGCACACATAGGTCCTATATTTTCTTGTCAGCAGCACACATAGTACCTATAGTGTGTTTGTGTCAGCACCCATAGGACTTATAGTGTGTTTGTGGCAGCACACATAGGTCCTATATTTTCTTGTCAGCAGCACACATAGTACCTATAGTGTGTTTGTGTCAGCACCCATAGGACTTATAGTGTGTTTGTGGCAGCACACATAGGTCCTATATTTTCTTGTCAGCAGCACACATATAGTACCTATAGTGTGTTTGTGTCACTCAGCACCCATAGGACTTATAGTGTGTTTGTGGCAGCACACATAGGTCCTATATTTTCTTGTCAGCAGCACACATATAGTACCTATAGTGTGTTTGTGTCAGCACCCATAGGACTTATAGTGTGTTTGTGGCAGCACACATAGGACCTATATTTTCTTGTCAGCAGCACACATATAGTACCTATAGTGTGTTTGTGTCAGCACCCATAGGACTTATAGTGTGTTTGTGGCAGCACACATAGGTCCTATATTTTCTTGTCAGCAGCACACATATAGTACCTATAGTGTGTTTGTGTCACTCAGCACCCATAGGACTTATAGTGTGTTTGTGGCAGCACACATAGGTCCTATATTTCCTTTTCAGCAGCACACATAGTACCTATAGTGTGTTTGTGTCAGCACCCATAGGACTTATAGTGTGTTTGTGGCAGCACACATAGGTCCTATATTTTCTTGTCAGCAGCACACATAGTACCTATAGTGTGTTTGTGTCAGCACCCATAGGACTTATAGTGTGTTTGTGGCAGCACACATAGGTCCTATATTTCCTTGTCAGCAGCACACATAGTACCTATAGTGTGTTTGTGTCAGCACCATAGGACTTATAGTGTGTTTGTGGCAGCACACATAGGTCCTATATTTCCTTTTCAGTAGCACACATAGTACCTATAGTGTGTTTGTGTCAGCACCCATAGGACTTATAGTGTGTTTGTGGCAGCACACATAGGTCCTATATTTTCTTGTCAGCAGCACACATAGTACCTATAGTGTGTTTGTGTCAGCACCCATAGGACTTATAGTGTGTTTGTGGCAGCACACATAGGTCCTATATTTCCTTGTCAGCAGCACACATAGTACCTATAGTGTGTTTGTGTCAGCACCCATAGGACTTATAGTGTGTTTGTGGCAGCACACATAGGACCTATATTTTCTTGTCAGCAGCACACATATAGTACCTATAGTGTGTTTGTGTCAGCACCCATAGGACTTATAGTGTGTTTGTGGCAGCACACATAGGTCCTATATTTTCTTGTCAGCAGCACACATATAGTACCTATAATGTGTTTGTGTCAGGACCCATAGGACTTATAGTGTGTTTGTGGCAGCACACATAGGTCCTATATTTTCTTGTCAGCAGCACACATATAGTACCTATAGTGTGTTTGTGTCACTCAGCACCCATAGGACTTATAGTGTGTTTGTGGCAGCACACATAGGTCCTATATTTTCTTTTCAGCAGCACACATAGTACCTATAGTGTGTTTGTGTCAGCACTCATAGGACTTATAGTGTGTTTGTGGCAGCACACATAGGTCCTATATTTTCTTGTCAGTAGCACACATAGTACCTATAGTGTGTTTGTGTCAGCACCCATAGGACTTATAGTGTGTTTGTGGCAGCACACATAGGTCCTATATTTCCTTGTCAGCAGCACACATAGTACCTATAGTGTGTTTGTGTCAGCACCCATAGGACTTATAGTGTGTTTGTGGCAGCACACATAGGTCCTATATTTTCTTGTCAGCAGCACACATAGTACCTATAGTGTGTTTGTGTCAGCACCCATAGGACTTATAGTGTGTTTGTGGCAGCACACATAGGTCCTATATTTTCTTGTCAGCAGCACACATAGTACCTATAGTGTGTTTGTGTCAGCACCCATAGGACTTATAGTGTGTTTGTGGCAGCACACATAGGTCCTATATTTCCTTGTCAGAAGCACACATAGTTTGTGTCAGCACCCATAGGACTTATAGTGTGTTTGTGGCAGCACACATAGGTCCTATATTTCATTTTCAGCAGCACACATAGTACCTATAGTGTGTTTGTGTCAGCACCCATAGGACTTATAGTGTGTTTGTGGCAGCACACATAGGTCCTATATTTTCTTGTCAGCAGCACACATAGTACCTATAGTGTGTTTGTGTCAGCACCCATAGGACTTATAGTGTGCTTGTGGCAGCACACATAGGTCCTATATTTTCTTGTCAGCAGCACACATAGTACCTATAGTACTACAATGGCTGGAAGACCGCCAAGGAGAGGCAGACCGTCCCGAGGCAAGAACACAGGGCAAGCAGGCTCTGTTTCTAGAGACAACAGTGCTGGTCGTGGACGTGGTCGTGCATCGTCATCAGCACGTGGCCATGGGACACGCTTGTCTTTGTTTTCGGCAGCTGGACATGTTGAGCCGCATCATGCCGAAGGCTTGGTAGAATGGATGACCAAGCCCTCCTCATCCTCCTCATCCTCTCTCACCCAGGCTCAGATGACTGGCAGAGCAGCTGCCAATGTGTACTCAATGGCATCATCAGCCACCCCTTCCCTAGACCCACCATGTCCTCCTGAGGAGTCCCCCGAACTGTTTGAGCACAGTGTTGGGTACATGATCCAGGAGGATGCCCAACGATTCGAAGGCTCGGATGATGATACCCAGCTTGAGGAAGGCAGTAGTGTGCGCGCAGAGAGAGGGGATGCTGAAGGACAGCAATCTGGCAGTACTGTTCCACCAGCTGCAGCTTACTGCCAGGTTTGCTCTAGTGGTGAAGAGGGAGGGGATGATGAGGTCACTGACTCCACGTGGGTGCCTGAAGGGAGAGAGGAGGAGGAGGATGCGGCGTCACATGTCCAACGAGGCAGGATGCCCCCTGGAGGCCAGCTAGAGGCCAGCACACCAACTGTATCACACCGCAGAGCTCCGCCTGTGCAGGGCGCTGCCTCTGCACGTTATCACAAAAGTTCTTTGGTGTGGGCCTTTTTTGAGATGAGTGCATCAGATCGCACCACTGCTATTTGCAATATTTGTCTCAAGCGTATCTCGCGTGGCCAAAACATCAGCCGCTTGGGCACCACAAGCATGAGCAGACATATGTCGACCTGCCATGCAGCTCGTTGGCAAGCACACATAAAAGACCCACACCAAAGAACAAAGCGGACCTCTCCTTGCTCCTCATCAGCTGGGATCTCCATCCCCACTATATCTTCAGTCCTCTCTGAAAGGTGCTCTGAGAGGACTAAGGGTGTAGAATTAGGTGTGTCACAACCAAGTACTTGCAGTACACCGACGTCCGATTGTAGCAGGCAAATTTCCCTGCCCCAGCTGCTGGACCGTCAAAAGAAGTATACTCCCAGCCATCCACATGCCCAGCGGTTGAATGCTAGCTTGGCTAAATTGCTAGCACTTCAACTGCTGCCTTCTCAGTTGGTAGACTCGGCCCCCTTCCGTGAGTTTGTTCAATGTGCGGTTCCTCAGTGGCAGGTTCCCAAACGCCACTTTTTGTAGAAGGCAATGTCCATGCCTCGCTGGACAGGGCGGTCAGCGGTAAGGTGCATATTACCGCTGACTCATGGTCCAGCAGGCATGGACAGGGACGTTATCTTTCTTTCACGGCCCATTGGGTCACTCTATTGGCAGCTGGGAGGGATGCAGGACAAGGTGCAGTAGTGTTGGAGGTTGTTCCGCCACCACGCCTCCAAAATGCTACTACTGGTTGTGACACACCTCTCTCCTCCACCCCCTCCTCTTCTTCTTCCTCCATGTCCTCTTCGAGTGCTCTGTGTAGTATATTATATCTAATATATATATATGTTATATATATGTTATATATATATTTATTATATGTAGTGTTTTTATTTAGGCATTCTAAAGACAAGTTTATTCTAGGCAGGCCGCTTTGGTAGCCGTTATCTAATTGCGCATATTAAAAGAGGGTTTGTTGGTCAAAGGACAAATGGCCAGACCAGACTTACTGGAACAGATAATGATTATCTTAATCTAATCAGTATTCACACATATCAAAGGGGGAATATGCAAGAATGTACATTGGGGCAGCTTTATAATTACAACTATTCACAGCGTGGGGTTGTCTCCTGTCACATTGTCAACTTAAGATATAAGTTGACAATGTTATCTGTTACCCTTTGATGTGTAAATCTTATGCAAGTTGTGTGTGTGTGAGGAATAGCCTTTTAACCTAGATGAACATTTCAAAGGGAGTATTTACTGATGGTAATTAGGATTGAGGGGGGTATTCATGGTAAACATTTGGTTGACCCCCCCCCCCAGTGTCAGATCAGTATATGAGAAGACAGGCAGGTTGTCAGCTAGGCTAGAAGATATGTCTATGAGAGAAGGGTCTGGAGGGTCACGGGTCTAGGAGAAGATATTCCTTGTCATGTACTCTGTTGGATTTTGCCATCTGTAATAATGTTCTGCTTTGGAAGTCAATAAAATCTCTCTCTGGGAGAATCGGGTTTTGCTGCGGAGACAATACTTTTAATAACTATATTCCATCTACGAGGAAGGAACGATTATATTAGATCACTACATTGGTGCCGTTCAAGCGACCAGAAGAGCATTTTCAGGACTTTGTATTAGAAATCGTGGTGATAACAATCCGTGAGTTGGACAGAAGTCTGATGGAGACCCAAGACCTGTGCTGTGACTCTAACGTCTGGTTGTGACATAAGAGAGTCTGATCTACAAAATCAAACAAGTTTAGAACCCCAGAATTATTCTCTGGAGACTGGAAACGAAGAAAAGGACTGTATCGTGTACCAGAAGACCTGAGCTGGAAGCTGAAGGAGTAATTAATGCGGTGAGTAAAATATTTCTCTCTTTTTAAATTATTAATAATATAGTAAAAATGCTTACTCAGTGTGAAGCTAGTGTCAGTTCTGATAAAGTTAACAGATGGGTGTTAAAATGTATTAAGCGTCATGGCGATCCTTATGAAGTGCCAGAAAAATATAAGCAGACATGGACTATGATGAATGAATTTTTAGAAAAAACTGTTTTTGAGAGCAAAATTTCAGAAAGTAAAAGAAAAGGTTGTATTGTACAGGGCTTGTTATCTTGCTGTTTAACAATGGAAAGTTCCTTGAAGGATAAGGTTGAGGAAATTACCCAGTTACAGAGTGCAGTTGATAATAGCAACAAGGTTTGTCAGAGGTTACAAAACCAATCAGAATCTGAGACTGTAAATTTAAAATTGCATGCAGTCACCATTGGGGAAGCTCTGCTTGAGAAGTCTAAACGTTGTAATGAATTATCAGAGGAAAATGAGAGATTGAAATTAAGAATTATGGAATTAGAGAAGAGATCTCAGGAATGCAGATATGCATCGAATCGTGGATTCAGCAATCTGCAGCAAAATGCAAATACAAACATTCTATCAAATGAAACAGAACCTCATATTAAATCTGATAATTCATTGCCAGCCGCACCCACTGTGACCACCACAGTTTATAACAATAATAATGATGCAGGTGAAGTTCAGCTTGTAATGAAGCCTTTGAAACCAAAAGAATTAGATGCAATTCTTAAAGAAATAGGAATGATTCCCTGCCATGATTTAAACAGATTTTTAAAATGGTTTTGTGACTTTCAGAATGTCAGAGATATGTACAATCTCAACCCATCTGATTTAGACAGAGTTATGCAACATTCTATAGGAAATAGTCTTTGGGTGAGAATTAAGCAGATCTGTACTCAGCCAATGAGGACAAGGGACATATTAATGGAATTGTTATGTGTTTTGTATGGTGTACGTTCTGATGTTACTGTTCATGGGAAGATCAAACAAATGCAAAGTGAATCTCCCTACGAACTGTCAGAAAGGGTAAAATCTATTATGGAAATATTGGTCAGTAATAATCTTGCATTTGAGCATGGTGGCTTGTTACATATGAGTATATTTCTACATGCTTTGCATGAAGATATTAGACAAAATATTTTACTAGTTACCCCAAATCCTCATGATTTAAAAGACGTATTGTTGAAAGCAGACAATTTATGGAGAAAGTCAAATGAGCAAGCTGTCAAGATTGATTTAGCCACATTGTTTAGGACAAATACTGAACATAAAGATCAAAAGATAATGTCTTATGATAACAATCAAAGAGGAGACACCAGGTCAAATATAGGTGATATTGATATGAAAAACAGAGCTGACCAAAATCATAATAAAAAGGTATCTAAGGCTTGGATACCATTTTCTCAGTTAAAACAGAAATATGACCACTTGAAGATTGAGTATGATAAAATGAAAATGGAACATAACACATTGCTGGGACAGCTAAACAGATTACATTATCCAGATCTGTTTTTGAATACAAATGACATTTCTCTAGCAGTGGGGGTGGTTTAGTTTCAACCTGTGGATGTGTAAATAGTCCTTTGTTTTGACTTCAAACAGTGTTTAAGGACCTTGCTAATTAGTTTTGTTGGAGAGTTTTTTGTCTTTCAGATATATTGGAGATTCTGCATGTAAATAGCATGTGAACTGCGAGCTGAAATTTCTGGCTAGTGGGGGAGAAACGCTGAATAAACAATATCATGGACTCTCTCAATATTCATCAAGCAATGGACACTTTTTTTTTGGAACATAAATTTTTTTTTGTCAATGGACTTTTCCCTATTTTTTATTTTTCACCCTTTCCCAGTTTTATTCTTCAAGCCCTATTTTTTTAATTTTTTAATTTAATTTTTTTTTTAATTATGTTTTATTTCTTGAACTTTATCTTAAAACCAGAGCGAAACATTTAAACCGAAAATAATTTTCATGTTACATTACATGTTGCATATTACATATTGCATATTGATCTATATATTTGCCATCTAAGGTGAGATGCTGCACAATGGCTTGGCATAGCATAAATTATAGTATGTTGGGTGGTTTTCCTAAATTTATAAGAGGGGTGAGTGAAATTCATCACTCCAGTCATGATTTGAAACTTTGTTGAATCAGTCATTAATATTATTGACATATGGATGAAAAAAGACCTAACTTTACTGGCAAGATTTTCCACTGCTGCTTTGTCTGGATAGAAGATCTGATAAACGCTGATGTCAAGCTGATTCTATCTGAAAGTGGGGGATTATATATGGATTATATGGATATATGGATTATAGATTGGTATATAGATTGGTATACCATTCAGGTGGAATTATGGACTGAATGATTCAAGTAACTGCTCTATTAAGGATGGAAATGAGGAGTCGGCCTACAGCAAATTACAAAGTACAGCAATAGCAGTTTTTTTCAGCCGTATCCAAACCTTTTGAACTTGAAAGTGAGAGCTGGTACATGGATGGTTCTTCTTACTATAAAGATGGAAGTAGAATTTCGGGATTTGCTGGTGTTTGTGCAAAAGCATCTTTAAGAAAATGAAAACCTTGAGCCTGGAGAGGAATCCTGGAGTTATGTGGATCGGAGCTCCCAGCACACCAAGTCTACTTTCAATGAGAGATGTGATGAAGTTGAAAATTGAAGAATGAACTGCGACATCAGCTCGTTTTTGTGCAATATTCAAGATCTTGATGTGATATAATAAGGCCTAACAGCGATATGGGCCAAGGATGTGTACCAAACCCTTTTCAAGTCATGGTCTAAAGCTATATTATCTAATGACTTTTTCATGGGGATATTTTAGAGGCTGGTGAAGAGAGATGTAACCAGTTTCAACTTTATATTTCATATGAGCCATTGTGAAGCATCCAATACCTCAAGTCGGTAATGCTATGTTTGTTGCTTGATTTATGGGTCAGTTCTAGTAGTTAGAACGACCCAAGTGGGGGTATATGTAGTATATTATATCTAATATATATATATGTATATATATATATATATGTTATATATATATTTATTATATGTAGTGTTTTTATTTAGGCATTCTAAAGACAAGTTTATTCTAGGCAGGCCGCTTTGGTAGCCGTTATCTAATTGCGCATATTAAAAGAGGGTTTGTTGGTCAAAGGACAAATGGCCAGACCAGACTTACTGGAACAGATAATGATTATCTTAATCTAATCAGTATTCACACATATCAAAGGGGGAATATGCAAGAATGTAAATTGGGGCAGCTTTATAATTACAACTATTCACAGCGTGGGGTTGTCTCCTGTCACATTGTCAACTTAAGATATAAGTTGACAATGTTATCTGTTACCCTTTGATGTGTAAATCTTATGCAAGTTGTGTGTGTGTGAGGAATAGCCTTTTAACCTAGATGAACATTTCAAAGGGAGTATTTACTGATGGTAATTAGGATTGAGGGGGGTATTCATGGTAAACATTTGGTTGACCCCCCCCCCCAGTGTCAGATCAGTATATGAGAAGACAGGCAGGTTGTCAGCTAGGCTAGAAGATATGTCTATGAGAGAAGGGTCTGGAGGGTCACGGGTCTAGGAGAAGATATTCCTTGTCATGTACTCTGTTGGATTTTGCCATCTGTAATAATGTTCTGCTTTGGAAGTCAATAAAATCTCTCTCTGGGAGAATCGGGTTTTGCTGCGGAGACAATACTTTTAATAACTATATTCCATCTACGAGGAACGACGATTATATTAGATCACTACACTCTGTCCTCGGAACCAGCGGTGCTCCGTAGGCGTACAAGGGGCTACGCGAGTACGCAGGCAAAAAGATGCCATGCTGTGCTTGCGCTGGTGTGTTTGGGGGACAGGAGCCACACTGGGGCAGAGGTTCTGGCAGCTCTGCAGGGGCAGGCCGAGAGGTGGTTGACGCCACGCCAGCTTAAGCCAGGAATGGTGGTTTCTGACAATGGCACCAACCTCCTCTCCTCCCTGCGACAGGGGCAGCTCACCCATGTGCCCTGTATGGCTCACGTCCTAAACCTGGTGGTGCAGGTACCCAGGCTTACAGGATGTCCTGAGGCAGGCCAGGAAAGTCTGTGTGCATTTCCGCCGATCTTATAATGCCAGTGCTCGGCTGACTGAGCTGCAAAAGGAGCTGAACCCAAAGGCGGATCCAGAGTCAAATCTCGGGAGGGGCACCACATAAAGTAATTGACTTTATAGAACAGCACTGCACACACATTGTTGACATGTACATGTACCATAACTGAACTGACCATATTGCAAGAATACATTGCAGACATGATACAAGAGATGGTCAGAGACTGCAGACATGATACAAGAGATGATCAGAGACTGCAGACATGATATGAGAGATGACCATAGACTGCAGACATGATACAAGAGATGACCATAAACTGCAGACGTGTTACAAGAGATGATCAGGGACTGCAGACATGATACAAGAGATGATCAGAGACTGCAGACATGATATGAGAGATGACCATAGACTGCAGACATGATACAAGAGATGACCATAAACTGCAGACGTGTTACAAGAGATGATCAGGGACTGCAGACATGATACAAGAGATGATCAGAGACTGCAGACATGATATGAGAGATGACCATAGACTGCTGACATGATACAAGAGATGATCAGAGACTGCAGACATGATACAAGAGATGACCATAAACTGCAGACATGATACAAGAGATGATCAGGGACTGCAGACATGATACAAGAGATGATCAGAGACTGCAGACATGATACAAGTGATGATCAGAGACTGCAGACATGATACAAGAAATGATCAGAGACTGCAGACATGATACAAGAAATGATCAGAGACTGCAGACATGATACAAGAAATGATCAGAGACTGCAGACATGATACAAGAGATGACCATAAACTGCAGACATGATACACGAGATGATCAGAGACTGCAGACATGATATGAGAGATGACCATAGACTGCTGACATGATACAAGAGATGATCAGAGACTGCAGACATGATACAAGAGATGACCATAAACTGCAGACATGATACAAGAGATGATCAGGGACTGCAGACATGATACAAGAGATGATCAGAGACTGCAGACATGATACAAGAGATGATCAGAGACTGCAGACATGATACAAGAGATGACCAGAGACTGCAGACATGATACAAGAAATGATCAGAGACTGCAGACATGATACAAGAGATGACCATAAACTGCAGACATGATACAAGAGATGATCAGGGACTGCAGACATGATACAAGAGATGACCAGAGACTGCAGACATGATACAAGAGATCAATGCAGCATCACCAGTGCCCATTAAATGCAGCTTTATCAGTGCCCAACAGCAATAAAAAAAATTGATGTTAACCGCTTCCCTGCCAGTGTCATTAGTACAGTGACAGTGCATATTTTTTAGCACTGATCACTTTATTAGTGTCACTGGTCCCCAAAAAGTGTCAAAAGTGTCAGTTAGGTGTCCGATCTCTCCGCTGCAATGTTGCAGTACCACTAAAAATCACTGATCGCCGCCATTACTAGTAAAAAATAATTAAATATAAATGCCATAAATCTAGTTTGTAGACGCTATGAATTTTGCGCAAACGAATCAATATGCACTTATTGCGATTTTTTTTTTAACCAAAAATATGGAGAAGAATGTATTCTGTATATTGGCCTAAACTGAGGAAGACATTTTTTTATAGCAAAAAGCAAAAAAATATTGTTTTTTTTTTTTTTTTTTCAAAATTGTCGCTCTTTTTCTGTTTATAGCACAAAAATTAAAAACCGCAGAGGTGATCAAATACCACCAATAGAAAGCTCTATTTGTGGGGAAAAAACGGCGTACATTTTATTTCGATACAGCCTTGCACAATTATCAGCCAGTCAAAGTAACGCAGCGCAGTATCACAAAAAATGGCCTGGTCATAAGGAGGGTTAAAACTTGTCCCCTCCCCTCCCCCTTTTTTTTTTTTTTTTTTTTTTTTTTTTTTTCCCTTCCCTCTTTCTTTTTTTCGTTGTATTGGGTTTTCGTTGTGTCATGTACTAATTTTGGAGTTACTTGATAATGGTAGAAAATTAAGGGAGATAAGTTCGAGAATACAGGGGGAAAATAGATAGGAGACTGGGCTGATTATCTGTATTTCAGAAGATAACCCATTCTAATAGATGAAAGATATAAATAATGTCTGTTAACTAAGTGTAAAACTTGATGTTTAAGTTGTTTATTATGCTTTCGTATGTATATTCTCGAAACTGTTCTCTCTAAAATAAATAAAATAATTGAAAAAAAAAAAAAAACTTTTCGGAGCTGCAGGGGTGAAGATTAAACAAGGGCATTTTTTTTTCATACATAATGGCACACTTTTGTATTTCGTACTTTTGTATTTTGCAATTTGTCACATAACATTCATTCATTCATACTTTTACTCACGTTTAGTGAAGTCGTCAACTATTTGGGTGCTCTGGTGAGAGCGAGGGGTTCCCATGCAGGAGCAATGGAGTGGGGATGGATGGGATGGATGGATCCAGTAATCTTCTCAATAAGTCTTCTAATTCAAGACAAGTCAAGCCGCTGCCGCTCTGTACACTGCGCAAGGTGGAGAAGATGGAGGAGGTGGGTGGAGCCAACACTAACTCAGGGGCGGCGGAGGCTTGTAGCGTGGACAAGATGGAGGGAGGAGGGTGCGTGCCGGTGGGTGGGGCCAACACAGTCAGGGGCGGAGAAAGAAGGCGCTCTGCAGTGCAGTCACAGATTGTCATTTGTCACTGATCTGTTAGTTAGCGGCGGTGCGGTGGTGGTTGGAAGGAATGGTGGGGAACAGGAAGTACTTGTTACAACTGTACTTTATTGGTTTAAACTTTAAACATAGTGCCTGTGGGCTGTGGCACTGTTCTCTCCTCTCCCTGGCGGCGCCGCGGCGGCCTGTTATCCAGCTGTAGCAGCCTGCTCCAGTGAGTCACGTCGGGTCAGGGGCCAGGGCAGCGGAGAGTCTTACGTCACGTGACTCAGTGACGTCACTCGTTGCTAGACGCCAGGCGGCCCAGGCGTTAGCAACGAGTGCAGGGAAGAGGCTCCACCCACCTGTTCCTCCTGCATCAATCGAGTCTCTCTCTCTCTCTGCGCCGCGCTAATCGGCTGATGTGAGAGAGAGACTCAGCACACCGGGCAGAGGCAGCGGCACCGCAGCCGCAGAGCAAGTGCAACCCAGTGAGTGACACACACTGAATCACACAGTCATGTCAGCAAGTTCGGGGGGGGCAATTGCCCTGTTGCCCCCCCCCTGGATCCGCCCCTGGCTGAACCTGCCCAAGAACCGCCTAATATGTGACATGCCCACCAGGTGGAACTCAACGTTGGCCATGCTGCAGCGACTGCACACGCAGCAGAGGGCCATCAATGAGTACCTTTGCGACTACGGCACCAGGACAGGGTCAGGGGAGCTTGGCTTTTTTTTCCCACGCCAGTGGACCATGATCAGGGATGCATGCACTGTCCTCTCACCATTTGAGGAGGCCACAAGGATGGTGAGCAGTGACAGTGCATGCATCAGTGACACTGTACCTCTTGTCCACCTGTTGGAGCATACGCTGCGTGGGATAATGGACAGGGCAGAACAGAGGCAGGAAGAGGAGGACTTCCTTGCCTCTCCAGGCCCCCTTTATCCAGACAGTGTTCCTTCTGTCCCACCCATCACACAGGGAGAGGATGAGGAGGAGGAGGATTGTGTGAGTATGGAGGTGGAGCCTGGCACTCAGCATCAGCATCAGCAGCAGCAGCAGTCTTTTAGGGATGATGTACAGTCCCAACAAACCAGTGGACTTGTACGTGGCTGGGAGGAGGTGGCTGGCGATCATGTAGTCCTCAGTGACCCAGAAGACTCCGGACCGAATGCCTCAACTAACCTACGTTGCATGGCCTCCCTGATCCTGCAAAGCCTGCGGAAGGATCCTTGTATTCTTCGGATCAAGGAGAGGGACCATTACTGGCTGGCCACTCTCTTTGATCCACAGTAAAAGGGTAAGGTTGCGGACCTTATCTTGCCGTCGCAGAGGGAGCAGAGGATGAGACATCTCTGGGAGGCCTTGCAGAAAGGTCTGTGCAACGCGTTTCCAGAAACTGGGAGGTTACAAACTCCTGGTTCTGGACGACGAGTTGCTGAGGCTTCGGTCAGTAGCAGAAGGCTGACCCATAGACCGATGCGTTCAGACAATTTTTTAGTCCGCAGCCCCAAGGTATGATCGGTTCCAGCAACCATCGCCAGCGTCTGATATACATGGTGCAGGAATAACTAGGGGCAAGGTCAGACTTGGACACCTTTCCCACCGAAAATCCTCTGGCTTACTGGGTCTTGAGGATGGATCACTGGCCAGAGCTTGCACAGTATGCAATTGAGCTACTGGCCTGTCCTGCATCCAGCGTTCTTTCCGAACGCACATTCAGTGCTGCTGGAGGATTTGTCACTGATCACAGGGTGCCCCTGTCCACCGACTCGGTTGATCGACTGACCTTCATAAAAATGAATAAGTCTTGGATCACCACCAGCTACCAGGCACCTGAAGCGGATATAACTGAATAATTTATAATGTCACATCCCTTCAAGACTGCCTATGCTGATGCTGAGTGACTGTCCTGTTATGTTCACTGACTATCCTCTTCCTCCTCCTCCTCAATGATCCATTCCTTAATAGCTTGGAAGAACATTTTTGTTTCTGGGTGCCACCACACCAGTGCCTAAGGCACAATTTTTCAGCCCCTGTATAACAGGGGCGTGTAATTACAATTTTTTAAAAAAATGCTTCGCAACAGGTGTGACTGCTGTGCTCCAAGTACAGTATCTGTGAGGGGTTGCAGTGTTGTGGCACCAGCACCAGTGCCTAAGGCACAATTTTTTCAGCCCCTGTTTAACAGGGGCGTGTAATTACAATTTTTTAAGCAATGCTTCGCAACATGTCTGACTGCTGTGCTCCAAGTACAGTATCTGTGAGGGGTTGCAGTGTTGTGGCACCTGCACCAGTGCCTAAGGCACAATTTTCCAGCCCCTGTTGGGGCGTGTAATTACAATTTTTAGTCAATGCTTTGCAACAGGTCTCATTGCTGTGCTCAGAGTACAGTATCTGTGAGGGGTTGCAGTGTTGTGGCACCAGCACCAATGCCTAAGGCACAATTTTTCAGCCCCTGTTTAACAGGGGCGTGTAATTACAATTTTTTAAGCAATGCTTCGCAACACATCTGACTGCTGTGCTCCAAGTACAGTATCTGTGAGGGGTTGCAGTGTTGTGGCACCAGCACCAGTGATAAGGCACAATTTTTCAGCCCTGTTCAGCAGGTGCATGAAATTACAAATATTGATCTAATAACTCATAGCAGGGTCCATTCCTGTGCCCACCAAGAGTAACTGTGAGGGCTTACAGTCTTGTGGCAACACCGTCCACCACCACCACCACCAAAGACCCAATTTTTCTGCCCTGTTCAACAGGTGCATGCAATTACAAATCTTGATCTAATAACTCACAGCAGGGCCCATTCCTGCGCCCACCAAGAGTAACTGTGAGGGCTTACAGTCTTGTGGCAACACCGTCCACCACCACCACCACCAAAGGCCCAATTTTTCTGCCCTGTTCAACAGGTGCATGCAATTACAAATCTTGATCTAATAACTCACAGCAGGGTCCATTCCTGCGCCCACCAAGAGTAACTGTGAGGGTGTCAGGACAATTTACAAGTGAGCGCTGCGCGTCGATTGCCTGTGCGCATGCGCGGCGGAACGGCACTCCGGCGCATGCGCACTCGCGGCTCAGCGCTCCGACGCACGCACATGCGCACTGGCGCACGCCTGAGCGTCTCTGGGCGTCATAGCATCACGTGACCACTCACACCGCCCATTTAAGGAAGTGCCTGAGATCAGTCCAGCGCTGGCTTGTCTTCAGCTTCCTGCCAAAGCTCTGTTCCTGCTTCCTGTATCCTGATTGCCTGATTACCTGATTTGACCCGGATTTGCCTTTTGACCTTGCTGCCTTCTCTTGCCCTTGACCTTTGGACTGTATACTGGACTTACCGCTTGCTTGCCTCTGGCCCCTTGAACCTCTGCCTGTGACCCGGATTTGTTTGTTGTCTCCTGCCCTGAATCTCTGCCTGTGACCCGGACCTGCCTATCTTCAGTCCTGTACCTGCACCTGTGTTCTGGAACTTCCCAGTGCCTTCCTGACCCCAGCACCTGGCTCCCTCTTCAGTCCCCATCCTCTGGTTGGGTAGCCTGTGCCTCTTTGTGCCATTCACCCCCTGTCTCACCTCCAGGGGGCGGACTGCGCTCAGTTGCAAGGGTGAACCACTCTCTGCATTTCGGCCTCGGTAAGTACTCACCTGACAGTACAAGCCAGCCATGTCTGAGGCCGACAGAGTATGTTCACCCCTTGAGGCTTTGTGCCAACAAGTCTCAGCATTAACTGAAGCCGTGCAAAAACTTCAAGAGGGGTACACTCAAGTGGACAGTCGCCTGCAGCAGCTTTCCGGGTTAACGGCACCCACCTTAGCAGCTCCTGCCGCCACCAGTGGAATATCAGCTCCTCCTGGATCAGCAAACCCCACTGTGATCATGGCATCGCCCGAACCCAGGGTCCCTACCCCGGAACGTTTCACGGGGACCGTAAAAAGTTCCGGGCCTTTAAGAATGCCTGCTCGCTCTACCTTGCGCTCCAACCCAGGACTTTTGCTTCTGAAGTGGTAAAGGTGGGCTTCATTATCTCGCTCCTAGCTGAGGAGCCACGGGCATGGGCCCATAGCCTGATGGAGCAGAGAAGCCCAGCACTCAATGCTGTGGAGACCTTTTTTGAGAGTATGGCACAATTGTATGATGACCCGCAACGTGGGGCTACAGCTGAGGCCACGCTACATAACTTACTTCAGGGACGTAGACCAGTAGAGGATTACACCGTTGAATTCCGGAAGTGGTCAGCTGACACCGGGTGGAACGAACCGGCTCTTAAATACCAGTATCGCCAGGGGTTATCGCAACCTTGAAAGATGAGTTGGCAAGATCCGAAACTCCTGACACGCTGGAAGGTTTGATCCAAGCCGCCACCAAGTTGGACCGCCGCATGCGTGAAAGGCGTTCTGAGCGTCTTCAGTCTCCCCGCACCTATTGGAATCCTCCTAAACCAACCTTGTCTTCACCCACCACCTCAACTCCAGCAGTAGATACCCAGGAGACAGAACCCATGCAGCTCGGTCTGGTTCGTGCTCCTCTCACGTCAGAAGAACGGCTCCACAGACGACGGGCCAATCTATGCCTGTACTGTGGGGCTTCGGGCCATTTTCTCAACACCTGTCCCGTAAGACCGAGTAAGTCCTACCAACAATGTATAATGAACTTTCAATCTTCTGGGTTCTCCCAGACTTATGTCGCCCTCTTTGTCTCCTTACAGCTACCGGGAAAGGAAACCCGACTATCAGCCATAATTGATTCCGGAGCCTGCAGCTGCTTTCTTGACGCGGCACTAGCTACCAAGATGCACTTACCCCTCGTTCCAAAGAAACAAAATCTACAGGTACATTTGGCTGATGGCTCTCTTCCTCGTTCAGGATTCATCACCCACGAGACCCAACCCATCCGTGTCACTACTGATTCTGGTCACCAGGAGCTTATCCAATTTGACATCATCCCGTCTCCAATGTTCCCCATCATCTTGGGGCTTCCATGGCTACAGATCCACGAACCGCAGATCAACTGGGGTAAGAGGGAGGTCTCCTTCCCGTCACCCCACTGCACCCAGCATTGCTTCACCCAGGCTGTGGCTACCTGCTCTACTTTTTCATCAATACCAGATAATCTTCTTCATGTACCACCAGTTTACTTGGAGTTCCAAGACGTCTTTGATAAACAACAGGCAGATCGCTTACCGCCTCATCGGACGTATGATTGTCCCATCGATCTCCTTCCGGGTTCAGCGATCCCTTTTGGCCGCATTTTTCCCCTGTCCGAAGTGGAACTCAAGGTCCTCAAGGCCTACATTGACGAGAACCTGGAAAAGGGGTTCATTCGCCCCTCCTCGTCACCCGCCGGAGCTGGCATCTTTTTTGTGGGAAAGAGAGACGGCTCCCTCAGACCTTGCATCGATTACAGAGAACTAAATAAAATCACAATTAAGAACCGGTATCCCCTGCCTTTGATCCCAGAGCTTTTTCAGCGTTTCAGGTCTGCCAGAATCTTCTCTAAATTGGATCTTCGCGGGGCCTACAACCTCATCCGAATCAGGGCAGGAGATGAATGGAAAACAGCCTTCAGATCCAGATTCGGGCATTATGAATACTTGGTAATGCCCTTCGGTCTTTGTAACGCCCCAGCAACCTTCCAGCACCTGGTAAATTACATTTTCCGTAAACACCTTGACGACTTCCTTGTTGTTTATCTGGACGACATCCTTATCTTTTCAGACTCCCTCGAACTCCACCGGTTACACGTGAGACAAGTACTCACCATCCTCCGCAGCCACAGATTGTACCTCAAGGCAGAGAAGTGCGAATTCCAGAAATCCACGGTGCAATTCTTGGGGTTCATCATTTCTACAGGTGGGGTCTCCATGGACCCACAAAGGTCAAGGCCGTACTGGAGTGGCCAGCCCCAGTGAACAAGAAAGGGGTACAGCGATTCATTGGGTTCGCAAACTTCTATCGCAGGTTCATTGTTGGCTTTTCCTCCATAGTGGCACCCATCACCAAGTTGACCCACCAAGGTACCCAATTCCATTGGTCCCCGGAAGCACAAGAAGCTTTTGACACTTTGAAAAAATTGTTTTCGTCCGCTCCCATCCTGATGCATGCAGATCCGGACCTTCCATTTGTGCTGGAGGTGGATGCATCGGAGACGGCTACTGGAGCTATATTGTCTCAGAGACTGGGGCCCAAGGCCCTGTTACACCCTGTGGCTTTTGCGTCACGGAAGTTAAGCCCTCCAGAGAAGAACTACGACGTGGGAGACAGAGAGTTACTGGCCATTAAGTTTGCCCTGGAAGAGTGGAGGTATCTCCTGGAGGGGGCTTCCCATCCTGTCATGATTTGGACAGACCACAGGAACCTGGAGTATCTAAGGACAGCCAAACGCCTAAGGCCCAGACAAGCCCGATGGGCTCTCTTCTTTTCAAGATTTAATTTTCATATCTCTTACAGACACGGCTCAAAAAATGGAAAGGCGGACGCTCTCTCTAGAATGTTTCACGAGACACCCCAGGAATCTGAACCCAACACTATCCTTTCGCCACAGAACTTCTTGTCTCTTCTTCTGCAACCTGACCTAGTCTCCGCCATCAAGGCGGCATCCAGGCACCCCACCGACCATGGGATTCCCTCAATGGAGGAACATGATGGGCTACTCTGGGTACGTGGGAAGGTCTTTGTCCCCACAGAAACAAGACCTTTAGCGCTTAAGACTCTACATGATCACAAGCTTGCGGGACATTTTGGGTTTCGCAAGACGTCTGACTTAATCTCTCGCTCTTTTTGGTGGCCTGGGTGGAGACAAGACTGCAGGAATTATGTCACCTCTTGTATCATTTGTCAACGCAACAAAGGAACTAATTCTAAAGCCTGGGGCCTGCTGAAGCCCTTGCCCATTCCGAAGCGCCCATGGGCGGATATATCAATGGACTTCATTGTAGAGTTACCCGCCTCAGAGGGGTACACCACCATTCTGGTCGTGGTCGACCGTTTGTCAAAGATGGCACACTTCCTCCCAATGATTGGGACTCCTTCCGCTTCTGCTACAGCTGACATATTCTTCAAAGAGATTGTACGACTCCACGGGGTACCTGCAAGTGTCACATCTGAGGGTCTCAGTTCACCTCCAAGTTTTGGCAAGAATTATGTAAAACCCTTGAAATCAAGATATGTCTCTCTTCGGCCTATCACCCTCAGAGCAATGGCCAGACGGAGAGGACAAACCAATCTCTAGAACAATATCTTCGCTGTTTCTGTTCAGATTCCCAGGATGAATGGTCCAGCCTCCTACCCTATGCGGAGTTCGCCTACAACAATGCGGTTCACACCGCCACCAACCAAACTCCCTTCTGGGCCAACTTTGGGTTCCATCCCTCCTTCCTGCCGGGATCTCTTCCTGAAACTCCTGTCCCTGCGGTCCAAGACCGAGTTCATTTTCTCCAGCAAAACTTCCGGAGAATTCAGGAGACCATGCAAAAGACTCAGGAGGGGTATGAAAGACACTTCAACCAGGGGAGGAAGGAGAATCCGGACTTCGAGATAGGGGACGAGGTATGGTTATCCTCAATCAATCTCAAATTAGCCATACCCACACGTAAGTTAGGACCAAAGTTTATTGGTCCATTCAGGATCAAACGAAGAATTAATCCTGTAGCTTTTGAGCTTTCCTTACCAGATTCGTACAGGATACACCCGGTGTTCCACGCTTACCTCCTGAAGCCTGTCACTCCTAGTCCTTTTCCAGGAAGATCAGAACCACCACCTCCTCCAGTACTGGTGGATGGCGAAACAGAATTTGTGGTGGAAAAGATTTTAAATTGCAGGAAAAGGGGGAGGCAACTCCAATATCTGGTCAAATGGGAGGGTTACCCGTCAGAAGAGAACTCTTGGGAACCCTCAGGAAATCTGCATGCTCCACGCTTGATCCGAGCTTTCCAGGCGGAACATCCTGAACTGATGGCTAGCTTGGGCGTCCGGAGGCCACCCCTCGGGGGAGGGCACTGTCAGGACAATTTACAAGTGAGCGCTGCGCGTCGATTGCCTGTGCGCATGCGCGGCGGAACGGCACTCCGGCACATGCGCACTCGCGGCTCAGCGCTCATAGCATCACGTGACCACTCACACCGCCCATTTAAGGAAGTGCCTGAGATCAGTCCAGCGCTGGCTTGTCTTCAGCTTCCTGCCAAAGCTCTGTTCCTGCTTCCTGTATCCTGATTGCCTGATTACCTGATTTGACCCGGATTTGCCTTTTGACCTTGCTGCCTTCTCTTGCCCTTGACCTTTGGACTGTATACTGGACTTACCGCTTGCTTGCCTCTGGCCCCTTGAACCTCTGCCTGTGACCCGGATTTGTTTGTTGTCTCCTGCCCTGAATCTCTGCCTGTGACCCGGACCTGCCTATCTTCAGTCCTGTACCTGCACCTGTGTTCTGGATCTTCCCAGTGCCTTCCTGACCCCAGCACCTGGCTCCCTCTTCAGTCCCCATCCTCTGGTTGGGTAGCCTGTGCCTCTTTGTGCCATTCACCCCCTGTCTCACCTCCAGGGGGCGGACTGCGCTCAGTTGCAAGGGTGAACCACTCTCGGCATTTCGGCCTCGGTAAGTACTCACCTGACAGAGGGCTTACAGTCCTGTGGCAACACCGTCCACCACCACCACCACCACCAAAGGCCCAATTTTTCTGCCCTGTTCAACAGGTGCATGCAATTACAAATCTTGATCTAATAACTCACAGCAGGGTCCATTCCTGTGCCCACCAAGAGTAACTGTGAGGGCTTACAGTCCTGTGGCAACACCGTCCACCACCACCACCACCACCAAAGGCCCAATTTTTCTGCCCTGTTCAACAGGTGCATGCAATTACAAATCTTGATCTAATAACTCACAGCAGGGCCCATTCCTGTGCCCACCAAGAGTAACTGTGAGGGCTTACAGTCTTGTGGCTACACCAACATCTAATGGGGCAAATTTCTGCAGAGTATATACGGCAGGCCCCTACTTTCAAACATCCAACTTTCAAACGACTCCTACTTGCAAACGGAAAGAGAAAACAGGAAGTGAGAGGAAATCTACCCCTAGGAAGGGAAATTCGATCCTGTTAGATTTAATTTGGGAAAAAGGTATCTCCTCTCTACTGATGCTTTATCACCAATCCTTGTTTCAATTAAAACCCCACTTTTCCAAAAACATTTGTCATTGGGACGGAAAGTGAGGTGAAATGTTCTGAACAGATGTGCAAAGACAGCAAATGTTACAGGGGTGATAACCCCTCCCTATGTTCTCCAAAAAGCTTAAAAATAGATTTCTTTGGGATGGAGCTACACTTCATAATGTACCTGTTCAGATTCTACTTAAGAACAAACCTACAGTCCGTGTCTTGTTTGCACCGCCTATATACTGCTGTTCAGAGTATATAGGGTTGTAGGTATAGGGTTTTATTTTGGGTGCGGGGTCTCCCTTAATATCCATACAAGACCCAAAGGGGCTTGGGGGGGGGGGGATAGCCATGCCATTTTCCTCAAGGATTTTCAGCCATATGGCCAGGACAAGACATGACATTAAAGCCGCAAGTGGTTTTAAATGGCTTCTTTTTTTCCTTTACAAATGTCATTTTGTGCAGGGACAGTTCTAAACACGGGAAACACATGCCACTTCACAGGCATACTTTAGACACCCCCCAGGTACCATATTTAAAGGAAAATTTCACTTATTTTTTTTCACTTTATGCATCATTAAAATGACTGCTCCCGAAAAAACGTTAGTTTTTAAAAGTTCTTTTTGCATTGATATATGTCCCCTGGGGCAGGACCCGGGTCCCCAAACCTGTTTTATGACATTAACATGCATATTGGCCGTTGTAATTAGCAATTTTGATTTTGAACGTTCACGTCCATTGTAACGAATAGGGTTCGAAAATTTGCGCAAACTTTCGGTCCGTTCGAAGGTTCTGGTGCGAACCGAACCCGGGGGTGTTCGGCTCATCCCTAGTCACCTGCTTCCTGAATTATATGAGTTTGGCTGTTAGTTATTCCCTGTGTTTACCACCCCTGCTCCCAACAAGTACATCAGCTTCTAAAAAAAGTTTTTTTTTTTTTTTTCTTTTTAGCCAATAAATATTTTCTCTCTCTGTGCTCTATCTTCTGTCCATGCCATTCCAGGTTACCAGTGATGTAAGTAACTGAGTTAAAATAAACTGAGTTACTTAACGCAGTTACTTTAGAGGGTAACGAGTAATCTAACTGATTACTTTTCCCCTCATGGTAACTCAGTTCCCATTACTTGGGCTGAGTTACCTCAATTACATCTACTGCCACTAGATGGCAGTAGTGTAATTCCGGTGTCCTGACAAAAAAGTTCCCCCGCCGGATAAGGACCCCCTGTACTGCGCAGGTGCAGCGCTTGCGCAGTACGAAGGACTACGGGGTGTTACTCTGCAAGGGGCGTCTATTGTGTAACTAAGGGGCGCATTTATTATTATTGTTATATATCGAGCTCTGCCCATTAATTTAACATTCACCCTCTTCTGTAGCCATCCGCCCCTTACACGATATAATAATAATAGACCCGCCCCTTGCTTACACGCTATAACAGATCTGCCCCTTGGTTAGAGTAATATAGAGCAGCCCCTTGGTTACACGATATATAACAATAATAATAAATGCGCCCCTTACTTACAGTAATTCTAGACCCGCCCCTTAGTTACACGTATAGAATATTAAAAACAAAGTCACAGTTACTTTGCTGCGTAACTAATTACTTTTCCAATGTAGTAACTGAGTTACTAACGCAATTACCGTATTTATCGGCATATAACACGCGCCGGCGTATAACACGCACCTTAACTTTAAGAGGGAAGTTTCAGGAAAAAAAACTTTAAACAGCCCCTGCACAATACAAACAGCCCCTGCACATTACAAACAGACCCTGCACATTACAAACAGCCCCTGCACATTACAAACAGCCCCTGCACATTACGAACAGTCCATGTAAAATACAAACAGCCCCTGTACATTCAGCTGCACATGTACAATACAAACAGCCCCCTTTCATTATAAAGCCCCCCCCCGCACTCCGAGCGCTGGGAGAGGGACACCGCTGCGGGCATACTGTAGAGTTGAACTTCACACTGTCAGCCCCTTCTCCTGTGTCACTCACATACCTCCATTAATGCCGCTGAGCCGCGCTCTTTCGTGGACCCGGTCATGTGACTGCTCTCCTCTCCTTCATTGATGGTCACATGACCGCTCTCCTCCTCCAATCAAAAGCTACACACGAGGAGGCGGAGCGGGAGGAGGAGAGCAGCCACAGCGTGCGGATTCAAGTTAGCTTGCATTGGGTTACGTAGGGGGACTCAGGGGGCTGACGCTGCAGTGGAATTTTCTAAACTTTAATGGCAGCGCTGCCAGCCTGAAACCCTCCCAATAGGTGCAGTGGAATTTTCTAAACTTTAATGGCAGCGCTGTTCCACGGCCAGGAGAGGCGGGGCGGCCGGCCTGAAACCCTCCCAATAGGTGGCACCCGGGCAGGACCACCCGATCCCCGCCCCCTGTTGTAAAAATATGGATATCGGCGTATAACACGCACGCGCAATTTACCCTCTATTTTCAGGGTAAAAATGTGCGTGTTATACGCCGATAAATACGGTACTTTTTGGGAGAAGTAATTTGTAACTTAACTAATTACTTTTTTAAAGTAAGATGACCAACACTGCAGGTCACACATGTACAATTTGCTGTAGTTATAGTATAAAGTATTATGGAAGACACTGGGGTTGATTTACTAAAACTGAAGAGTGCAAAATCTAGTGCAGCTCTGCATAGAAACCAATCAGCTTCTAACTTCAGCTTGATCAAGTAATCTTTGACAGAAAAACCTGATAATTGATTGGTTTTCTCAGATTCTGTACTCCAGTTTAGTAAAGCAACCCTACTGTCTACCATTCACATTACTGGCTTTGCACAAGTACTCTGATGTCACAATCTGGGGAGAAGATTACTGTTCTTCAGTGTTGGATGTGTAATCCCCTGCCATAACAAGGATCCTCTAGGTGTATGCATAAACTAGGTTGGAAACCACTGTAGTCAGGGCCGGCGCTCCCACTAGGCAAACTAGGCAGCCGCCTAGGGCGCACTGCCACCTAGGGGCGTGACCACAGCCGCTGGGTCCCCTCTATAAGATCGGATTCCCCCTTGGCGGGTGGTGGCTGGTGCAGTGCGGAATGTAACGGGAGGTGGTTCCATCTGGCTGGCTGCAGAGTCGCTGGGCAGGGAGAATATGCAGCCAGATCCCCCCCCCATTCCCCTGAGCCAAAGGCGACCATGCCGATGTCCAGCAGCATCTGTGGGTTACAGCTCTCTGCCTGCCCCGTCTCCCTCCCTTGGTGATGTGCAGCCATTGGAGGAGCAGGGCGGGCGGCATTGTGCACAGAGAGAGACAGCCAGGATGGATCCACCCAGACCCGGACTGGCCATAGGACACTCACTGGGCCGAGGCTGCCGGGCCACTTGTCCTGGAGCTGGAGGATCCTAAGCAAAGCTGCTCCTGCAGCCCGCCCTGCTTAACCAGCCCCTCCGCGGCCGCCGGAGCCCGGGGGTGGAACCGAATGATCAGCTGATCTGAACGGCGAGGAGCTGGAGGAGGTTCCCCAGGCAGGATCCTGGGACTGGTGACAACGACCGACGCCCGCTGCTTGACATGTGGAGGGAGCTGGAAAGAAGTGCCCCAAGGTAAGAACTTGTCAGGTGGTGGGGGAAGCGCTGGGGATGAGTGCCCCAAGTCAGACCTTATCACTGGTGTGTGACTCCCTCCACCTGGCTGCACCTCCCCTCCTGTCCACCTGGCTCATCCCTCCACCTGGCTGCACCCCCCCTCCTGTCCACCTGGCTCATCCCTTCTGCTGACTCCATCCCTCCACCTGGCTCATCCCTCCACCTGGCTGCACCCCCCTCCTGTCCACCTGGCTCATCCCTCCTTCTGACTCCATCCCTCCACCTGGCTGGACCCCCCTCCTGTCCACCTGGCTCATCCCTCCTTCTGACTCTATCCCTCCACCTGGCTGCACCACCCCCTCCTGTCCACCTGACTCCATCCCTCCACCTGGCTGTACCCCCCTCCTGTCCACCTGACTCCATCCCTCCACCTGACTCCATCCCTCCACCTGGCTGTACCCCCTCCTGTCCACCTGACTCCATCCCTCCACCTGACTCTATCCCTCCTCCTGACTCCATCCCTCCACCTGACTCCATCCCTCCACCTGGCTGCACCCCCCCCCTCCTGTCCACCTGGCTGCACCCCCCTCCTGTCCACCTGGCTCATCCCTCCAGCTGGCTGCACCCCCCCCTCCTGTCCACCTGGCTCATCCCTCCACCTGGCTGCACCCCCTTCCTGTCCACCTGGCTCATCCCTCCTCCTGACTCCATCCCTCCACCTGGCTCATACCTCCACCTGGTTGCACCCCCCCCCCTCTTGTCCACCTGGCTCATCCCTCCTTCTGACTCATCCCTCCACCTGGCTCATCCCTCCACCTGGCTGCACCCCCCTCCTGTCCACCTGGCTCATCCCTCCACCTGGCTGCACCCCCCCTGTCCACCTGGCTCATCCCTCCACCTGGCTGCACCCCCCTCCTGTCCACCTGGCTCATCCCTCCTCCTGGCTCATCCCTCCACCTGGCTGCACCCCTTCCTGTCCACCTGGCTCATTCCTCCACCTGGCTCATCCCTCCACCTGGCTGTACCTCCCTCCTGTCCACCTGGCTCATCCCTCCACCTGGCTGCACCCCTCCACCTGGCTCCATCCCTCCACCTGGCTGCACCCCCTCCTGTCCACCTGACTCCATCCCTCCACCTGACTCCATCCCTCCACCTGGCTGCACCCCCTCCTGTCTACCTGACTGCATCCCTCCACCTGACTCCATCCCTCCACCTGGCTGCACCCCCTTCTGTCCACCTGACTCCATCCCTCCACCTGACTCCATCCCTCCACCTGGCTTCACCCCCCCCCCCCTCCTGCCCACCTGGCTCATCCCTCCACCAGGAGTTCTGATGCTAAAATTATTGAATTCATTTTAGATTTTTTATTTTTTTTGGGGGGCAAGTAGCTGGTCTCACCTAGGGCACAAAATAGTCTAGCACCGGCCCTGACTGTAGTAAAAAGTGAAAAGCAGCAAGTTTGTAATGTGTTTTTTTTTTTCTTCAAAACAAATTAAAACATCTAAAATGCAAAAAAAAATAGAGACACTTAACACCTAGTGATTTAATTTTTCTGGATCTTGAATGTTTCCCATTTGAAATAATGAAATTATAAGACTGTCACCAAATTCATGCATGAGCAATAGAAGCAGCTTTGGAGGTCTTTACTAACAGAAGCTAACCAATCAGTTGCTGTGAAAGCTAAAACGTAATCTAAAAACTTTGCAATCAACTTATTTCCATTCACATCCACACAAAGACAAATTTAACAGGTTTTGGGTGGAGAAGTTTTATATACAATTACAGTATATAACACTTATCCTGAGAACTACAAGTGAGACAATGGGAAGTCTGTGGGGATAGAAATGGTAACTGCTATTGCTGACTTGTTTTAAAGGAGTGTAGACTATGTAACCATCTGTAATCCTGATCCTGGCTTTACTACCTTGTGAGCCACAAACCTGTAACAAGCATGTATCCAGTGAAGCCTAAAAAATCTGAACTCTTATCCTGCAAGCTTTGCCAGGTCAGAGACTTGTTATATACTGAAAACAGGATGAGGATGACAAGCCAGCAGCCACAGCTACCATATTTATGTCCTCACGAGTTAATTTTAAACTTATATTTATGTGGAAATGGTTTTCCCATTTCATATGTTTCAGAAATGTTTTACATATTGGGAAAGGTAACACACTCTTTGTAAGTCTATGGGTTTAATTTGTTTATATCTAAAATACATTTTGCTATTTCTCATTTATACATGTTGGCTTTAGAAATGGTTCAACAAAAGCCTTCTTTTGTTTAAATTGAAAATGTGTTCCAGCACCACTATAAAGAATTGTATGAATAATTTTAAAGCTTCCTTTGCTTCCTTATACAAATACTGTTTTATGATGTCCTACTTTGCCAACAGTTTTAATGCAGATTTTTCTGCATTTCTTTCTCGACAAGAGATGAAAACCCAGCCAAAAAGATTATTCAAATGACTGAACTTCTCAGACAAAGTAAACAGTAATGTATTGTAGAATCAGTACGTATGGGGACCTGAAACATGTTTGGATATTGCTAAAATAAAGAAAAAATGCAGACACACTGGTATCAACTTCTCCTGAAGCTTGGTTAGAGGAAAGAAGTTGTGCACAAGTAATTACCTATTTCCTTTAGCTTTGTTTCACCGTTATATTCCAACATATCAAAAAATCACTAGGGCCATTAACAAGTATTTCTTTAAAGACATATAACGATGTGGATATTTGTATGATCATGTGATCGAAAGGAATATGTTGTTGCCAACTTGGTGTCTTGAACACCTGATTAGCGACAGGTAGTAAAACAGGGGCTTAGTAGATGAAGTAAGACAGTCATAGAGATAAAAGGAAAGGGGGGAAAGGAAGAAGGAGAGGAGCGCAGGAAGGAGAGAGTGGGAATGGAGGGGGGTTAAGGGGATAGGTGGGTTAGTAGTTTTCTCCTCAGTCTCCGCTAAGAATTAATTAGGTACTGTATGATATTGTAGTAAGGTGATGGAGAATAGGTGGACTAAACACCTATTGTTGCAAAGCCGCTGATAGGAAAAATCGACAGGGGACCTCCCGAACTCGTCCCTTGGTTAGGGGTGGGAGGCCTATGTCTCAATGTAAAGAAGAAAAGAAAGGGGGGGGCGGGGGTGGGTGGTTTGGGGGTTGGGGGGGGGTTGGGGGGTTGGTGGTTGGGGGGGGGGTGGGGGGGGGTTGGTTGGTGGGTGGGCGGGGGTTGGGGTGGGGGGGCGGGGTGGGGGGGGGGGTGGGGGGCTGGTGCGGTGGTGGTGGTGGGTTTGGGGGGGGGGGGGGGGGGGTTGGGTGAGATATGCACTGATATTCAGTAACTGTTTATCATGGGTGGGCAGCTCAGGGTTGAGGGTTGTCCCATTATTGTCAGATATTTATTCATTGTTCAGAAGTGGTTCCAACAGGCCCATGTCTTTGAATATTTAGCTGGGGAATCTTGGGCAATGAAGATGAGTTCTTTCATTTCAGCAATTTTGTTAGTTTGTTTGAACCATTCAGGGATGGTTGGTATATGAGGAGAACCCCAATGTCGGGGAATACACATTTTGGCTGAATTGATTAGAGGTAGAATTAGTGTTTTGCGATAATGGTGTGCCGGTATGTCAGAGTGATGAAAAAAGAATTGGGCTGGGGTATGTTCTAAAGATTATGTGGAGATTGACGCTGTTAATTCTTGGATTTGTAACCAAAATGGTTGGATTAGCAGGCATGACCACAGGATGTGTATCAAGGTGCCTGGCTCTCTGGCGCATTTCCAGCATTTGCTGGGAAAGGAAGGATTATACTTGTTTAGAATTGCTGGCGTTCTGTACCAACGAGTCAAGGTCTTGTAGTTGTTTTCTTGAATTGAGCCATTTAGAGAACCTTTATGGGCAATCATAAATATACATTCCCACTGGTCTTCTGATAATTCTGAATGTATTTCTTTTTCCCATGTCGTGCAAGCCTTTCCAGCCTTAGAGGAGATGTCTGAAAACAGCATAGTATAAATGTTAAAGATCAGATGTTGTTGGGGGCTAGATTGGGAGCATAAGTGTTCAAAGGGAGTGTTCGTGAAATTGAGGCGTCGCAGTTGATCTCTTGTAAAAAATTGTGAATTTGGAAGTAGGTCCAGAGTGGAAGAGGGTTGTTGGTGAGATTAGGCACTAAAGCAAGACGTTTTAAGAAAGAGCCATCACAAAAGAATTGATGTGCCAATATTTCTGGGCGCTGCCATTGATTTGTTAGGAATTGTGCAGACATACCAGGGAGGAAGCCAGGGTTAAGTCTTATAGGAGTAAGCGGTCCAGGAACAGAAGAAATGTGTAATTTTTTACATGCTTCTCCAAAACAATGGAGTGTCGGGTTAATGAGAGGGTGCTCCTTCAGTGTTGAGGGGATGTGGTTAAATGACAACCAGGGTGTCAATCGTAATGGAAGAGGGGATAGGGATTTTCAAGTTGAACCCAATCTTTGCAATGACTATGTAGTGCCCAGTCAACAATTCTGGAAACATGGCAAGCCCAGTAGTATTTCTTAAGGTCTGGAAGACCAGTACCCCCTTTCGTTTTGGGTCTTGTCAAAAGATCATACATTATTCTTGGGTGTTTTTGTTTCCATAAGAATCCTGTACATATTCTTTTATAGGATATGATAAAGGATGGGGAGAGTTTAATGGGAATAATTTGTAGGATGTACTAAATACGGGGAAGGATATTGATCTTTAATATTGCTGCACGGCCGGACGAAGAAAATTGTGGTTTGTTCCATTTTTTAAGATCATCTGATATAGTTTTGAGAATGGGTAGATCATTTTTGGTGAAAAGATCAGAAAGGTTCGTTGTTAAGAAGATCCCTAGATATTTAATTGTGTCGTGTTGCCATTAAAAGGGGAAATTATTTTCACAGTGTGTAACCGTCTCTCATGGAAGAGTGATATTAAGAGTGTGGGATTTTGTAAAATTGATTTTGAAATTGGAGAGGTGTTGGAAAAGTTTGAAATCTTTCAATAGATTCAGGACTGAAATGTGTGGATTTCAATTATTTCTAGCCTACTCCTAATACTCTGAACTATCTTACTTACTTACTTGTTTATACATTTTATTTGTGAACATCTCCACACACACACACCTGCTTCTGAAGATGTTGCTCTTTGATGATATAACACGCAAAGCGGTTGTTCCTGTGCATCACTTTCGGCCCGCAGGTGGAACGCATGCCAGGTAACCGGCGGCATCAATCTTTTCTGACTGTAATAGTGGGCTGTTTGGATGATATTTTTGAATGATAGAAGTTGTGGAGCTTTTTATTTTTTTAATAAATACACAAAGAGATTTTATACTATGAGAGGCTCCCTCTCCATTTTTATTTTTTTACCATATTGCTTGTCCTTTAATCACATCGAAGCAATATCAGGACCATACCGAAGAGGAGTAAGGATCCGTACCAGGAAGCCACCAGGAGTATCAGGGTAGGTCTCCCTAATGACCTAAAAGCCTTAATGACTTCCCTTGCAGTAAAGTAAGGGGGTCATCGGCATCTGGTGAGTGCAGTGTTTCCTGCAATCGCAGACAGTGTCAAAAGGAGAATCCCTGTATTCTCCCGGCGGGGGAAGCCATCATTGTCTGGAGAAGACAGTGATTATCGTAATCAAAATTTGGCAGGTTGGTTGTACCCAAGTTGGATGAGCGTTTAACTTGGTACATTCAGCTTGCCCATACATGGTTCGAATCTGGGCCGGTACCGGCTGAGATTGGAACCATATATGGCCGGCCTAAGCTGGCTTTCTTTAATAACTGACATAATAAAACCCTGAAAAAAATGTATAGTAATAAAGTTTTATATAATTAGAAGTACAGAATACAAATACAGAACAAATAGCTTTCACATTATAGAGGATCACCCCTCCTCCTCCAATTTTATTAACAACCTACAAAGCCATGTTTTGAAAAGTAGCTATGACCATATATATATATATATTGACAATGAATATCACCAAAATAATTAAGTGACAAACTCTCGATGATGAACTTTGCAGGAAATATTAGCATTGATTCCGCTGTAAACATAACATCCTGTTTCCTGCTTGGTGAAAAATACTTTGCGCACATTAACACAGTCATCGCAGTGTGACAAAATGACAGAATCGTTTTAGGTGGTCATGTCATACCAGGACAGCAGGACAAAACTGCTCAGACCATTGCTAATTTCCTCATAACAAGTAAGGGGTGATTCATGTATTGTGTTGTAATCTCACTCAACAAGTGTGTCTTCTGTGGTCCATCACAACGTCATTGTTAGAAGGCAACTTCACAGTTCAGCTTTGCGGCAGCAGGAATTGTTCTGCTCTTCATGGGTCACCCAGGTGACATTTGCGTAACAGAATTACAGCTCACTATGTTTTATTACAATGAGCACACTTCCCAGACTGTGCTTAGTAAAAGCCAAAAAGCCAAAAAGAATAAATGAATCATCACCTCAATAGACAAATTTTACTATTGTGCCCCAATGCCCTTCTAAAGGTCAAAGACAAATTATAAGCCTTCGTTGAAGCAAAAGTAATAGTGCTTTTTTATGAGCTAATTTGGGAGTCTTACAATTTCCTTGAGTACATTAATCTATTTATAGAAAAATTCACTTTTTTGTTTTGAATTTGCCCATTTTTTGCCCATTTTTGTTGTTTTGATTCACAACTTGTTAATTACATTTGTTGTAAGGCTCCGTTCACATCTAGGCATATGGGGGGCGATAACCGCGTTAAAAACGCGCAAATAGATTTGTGGGACGTCCGTCTCCAATAAGAAGCTCCTGTATTTCTTTTGGGTGACAGGCGTCCCGCTATTCTGTTTGTGCATTTTAGCGTAATTGTCGCCTGACGAGTCACGGGAAAATCACGCTGCATTTGGGGTGATGTTGCAATCGACGGGCAACGCACAGGGAATGCAGGGGCGTCCCGCGATCTGCTGCTATTGCAAGAGGTGCATTGGGGGGGCATGTGGCCAGGTATGGTTCAGGAGGGGGGGATCGCTCGCCTCACCCCCTTTTGTGACCTGCCGGGCTGCATGCTTGGATAAGGGTCTGGTATATATTTTGGGGGGAGCCCACGTCATTTAAAAAAAAATTGGCACGGGGCGCCCCTCAAAATCCATACCACACATTAAGGGTTTTTTTTTATTCATTTTTTATTGCTAGCAATTCTTTTTTTTACATTTTTACATGACTCATCAGCTGTTAAAGATGCAGCGGCGGCTCACTCCTTAACAACCAGTACACATTCCCTAAATACCGCATGCCTCGTCCACTACCAAATTGCAATTATTTATTTATTTCATTTTGTAAATTGACTTTAACGCCTATTCCTGTTGTATCTACTAAGAGCTTTTCAGCATTTTGCAGTAAATACCGCAGAACGGTATAGTAAATTGACAGTTTCAGGATCGCATGCGGTATTTAGGGAAAATGTGTCTGAACACCTACATACTGCAATCTGGGTCTGTGAATGGAGCCCATAGAGCTCACAAGGTAACTTTTCAATTCAAGTGACACCAAGTCTTTGTAAACCTAACCTCATTAAAGCAATATTATTTAAAGTATACAAATATTAAAGCACATCTCCAGTTTTTATAAAACTGAATTCCACGTATGTTCTTTATTGCATAGTTACTATGGGCCAATGTAACTATGCATATCTCATACCTGAGGGTCTGCTGGGGAAGATGACTATGATTGTAGTAGTCGGTTCTACTACAGTGACAGCCGCTACCTTCCAGGTGCTGTGACAAGCGACTTGACTGCACACCTCTTGCTCTGCACTGCTGCCATGCACAGATCACCTTGTATTTATTATTTTTTTTAAATTAATACAAGGCTTTCTCTGATTCGACAAGGTGAAGATCATTATATCATCACTCCTTCCCACCTCATCCAATCAGGGAAATTCTTATATTCATTAAAATAGTACAACGCATTGCAACAGTGCTGTGGTCAGTGTGCAGAAGGGAAGCTGCTTGACGTAGGACCCAGAACATAATGGCTGTCACCATGGTAGTGCTGAGTATTACAGTAATTGTCAGCTTCCCTAGACAACCCTTGGGCATCATACCTGGAGTTTACCTTTAGGCCCCTAGTTAGCTTTAGGTTAGTGTTGGCACAACTGACAAATCTGTCTGTGTAGCAGCATTATGCTACACAAAGGCCAACTAATCACATTGCAATTTATTATAGTCCTGTGAGTAAAATTAAATGTTTTTGAAAATCTATTGGAAAATCTCTTTGTATAGGAGATGCTTCCTATTACCAAACTGGCTAGTTACAATACCTCATCAGACTGGTTTTCTTCTTTATTTTTCTGGGGCCAGGAATGATCATTAATGGTTTCAAATAAACTACATTATTAACAATGGAACTCTAATATGGTCTTAAAAGAAACTGTCCTGAAAAAACACAGCCTGTTGAGCTTTACTTTTGAATAATTCTGGTGATCAATTAAACACATACAGTATATTTTGTAGAATGGAAAAGTCAGAATTTTCATCATCATTTCAGCAGTGGTGGCATAACTTAATTCACAGTTACAGGTGGGCTTCTTTGTCAAGCAGTGAGACAACATTCAGAAATACATTTTGTGTTCCGGTAAAAGTATATTTTGGAGGGCATACAATCATATGTCTTACATAAATACCATGTTTTTGAAAAAAGCATCTAAGAATCAGTTGTCAGTGGGAGATATGTAGACAAAGGCACTCGAATGGTGTGTGATCAAATTTTCTGGCTCTGGCAGTGGCTTTGCACACAATGCCATGCGCTCTTCAGCAAGCAGTTCTCCAATACAGCAATTGTTAAAGGGATGTCCCGTGCTGATGGTAAATTTTCTATAATGGGAGCTGCTGCCTCCACCGTAGGGCCTAGGTATGCATAGATAGTATGGATATTGGTGGTTATGGTGCTGCCCTGAAACTGTACAATAAACCTTGGATAAACCGATATAAAGTGATACGTGCTGATCAATAACCCTTAAAGTCCTGAAGAGTGTAAATAAACAGCCCATATAAAATACCACAAAAAATAAAAAATCTAGAAACGTTCTTCAAACAGAAAATCAGGTGACTGGTGACTTTTTCTCTCTGTGCCTTGAGAAAATAATAGCTTATTTGTGCAGGTGCTCCACTCCATGCTCTTCTTATGTATTTGCACTTACCAGAGGACTCTCCCCTCTAGGGGGTGTTGCACTTTCACAGCCACAATGCTGTTTTCTGGAACAGACCTCCATTGGTAATGTCTCTTATCAGCCCGTTCTCCTCGTTGTTGCACAGTATATGCAAAGAGAAAATGATACTCCATAGTGCAATAACATTTAAACCAAATTTATTTCCCATACAAGTGTGGGTATGCACTTACATGGTTTAAAATCAATTGAGCAGTGAGAAAAACAGGAAGTCCTCTGCGTTCCACGAACGATAACAGGAAGTGACGCAATGATGCTGTGTCTCCAACCTACGCGTTTCATCATCAAGACATCATCTGGAGCCACCAATACATCAGCCCACTCTGATGTTCACCTCAAACTTTCCCCCTGAGACTTCCCCTAAGCCCCTGGCTTTTTTTCCCTCTGCTCTCTAGCACACAGCTTCTAGGCATTGTAGTCCCGCACAGATCTACAACACTGAGTCTAGTCTCTAGTAACTACCTCCCCCACACATCTTTGCTCCTCCCAGCAGTCCTCAGGCACTGCAGCCAATCACAGTGTCCTCTATATACTGAGCAGTGGTATATTCTCTGGCAGCTGGGGCTGCAATAATGTGTGTGTCCCTTTCTTTCCCCTTCTCAGGCTGTCAAAGTGTTCCACACATTTCACTTAAAGTTGGAGAGAGGGGAATGATAGATGCAGTGTGAGGGACTGTAGTCCAGGGAGTGCCGTAGACTGGGGCTACACTTACCTCTTGTTGCAGAATAAAAAAGTAATTCAATTTTAATTATTTAGGTTATGTTGATTGGTATTTGTATGGCTATAGAAACAATAAAAACAGCTGTGCCATGATTGATAAGTTCTAAATAATATACTTAGGTGTAGTTCCATTTAAAGCAAAGTAAAGCAACTACTATGATCTTTACTGTGTGCATTGTATAGAAATGTTCCTGTTTCCTTGTAGCACAAACATACACATTTCAGTATCTTTCATTCTTCTGCATACGGATGTGCATCATGTGACATAGTTTTCCTGCCTCTCGCCTGTTTACAGGGCCTCTGAGGTAAATTCAGGATATGCCATATAGACTTACTCCCATATCACACCCATTATTGCACATGTTCAGAAAACACTAATGACAGAACTACACAATGGTATGTGCTTTTTATATTGTGACAAGAATAAATAAATACCTATTGCAACCAAATATTACTTTTAGGACCAACTGTGCCAAGCTTAACATGCCTATAATACCCATAGGGTTTTATTAAAGTGGGCCTATTCTAGTACAGTAATAGTGGCTAAGCAATGAATTGACATGTGTACCATTTGTCTTGCCTTGCCTTTGAGAAGTTGTAGGGCACTTTTTGACAGTTCTTGTAGACTCATAGCTGAATATCTGCAGTGTGAAATCATCTAAGGCACATCTCTCCCATTACTGCCTCAAAGGACTTCTTTGGAGACCTTGGGGTTGATTTACTAAAGGAAAAAGGCTAGCTGCTTTGCAGTGTTTAGTGAAAGAGTTGAAGCTCTGACTTCAAATCCAATCCAATGACATTTTTTTAATTATTCTTGCAGGTGATTGGGTATTCTTTGCAAAGTGAAATTTCATCACCTTCACTATCTCTGGGAAATGTTTTATTTTTGTTCTTGCAAGGTGCGATTTCCCCTGCAACGTGAACAGCCAATTTACTTTTAGTAAATGAACCTCTTGGAGTGTCTTTCTGTGCACTGTAATGGTAGTGGTGATGTTTACTGCTGTTCTGAAGGCCTTCTTAAAGAAGATCTCCTTTCCGTAGTACAAAGATCTCCTTTCTATAACCCATTTGGGGTAGGCTGGAATAGACCATCAAGATTTGAACGAAGTATATTATATGTGCCTTCTCATTTTTGGTATTACATTGTTATGTACCATATGCAGCAACTTTAATAGTTATTTTCTCATTTGATAAAATAAAAATGTATGAATAAAAAAAAAAGATCTCCTTTCTATAACTACCCTGCTGCCTATTGACACCTTCCCCTGTGACCCTATCTGTGCTGATGCTTTCTGTGGATCTGTGGCTCCTCCACATCTCTTCAGTTTGCCATTTATCAATCCATTAGATCATCAATCATCAGGGAGGTGGGTTCAATGTGGGGAACAAAAGCCTTGCTTCTCTAAAAAGATGACTACATCACACAGGAAACATGCTAAGCAAGGCATGATATTTTGCTCTTGGGTAGAAATATTGGCGGTAAAGAGCCTACTACTGATAACACGTCCTCCCCTTGAATTTTTTTAAGCACTCCATCTCCAGCAAATTTCCTTTTTAACCTCAAACTTCAACTAAATCTTTTTTTATATCGGGGAAAAATTAGATGTTCTCTCATTGTTTTATTGTGGTCTATATGCCCATTGGGGAGACTTACTTCATCTTCTTTTTTGATAGCAAACAGAAAGTGATGGTAAATCTCCCCAAATTGATCATAGACAGCTAATCGCAATATGAGGGTGCTAGCCTTTACAAATAATAATAAAAAAAAAAGTAAGTAAATGAAATATACAGTAAATGAGAGCAGCTGCCCCTTTAAGTGTAGAACACTTTCAAAATAGAAAAAAAAAAAGTAGGCACTAGCCCCTCTATACAAATAATGAACAATACCCTATGATTTAATAAGTCAAAACCCCCTTAAATATAATATAAAGTCCAACAATAATAAATAATTGGAAAATAGAAAAATGATTGCGCAGGTAGACATAAACAATATATGAATGCTGCTGGCAAGAGCACAACAGGACAGTTTGTGATAAATGCAATAAAAAAAAAATTCTTGATGAATTTCCTAATGAAGTGAATGAAGCAAATGTACATTATGGTCACCCAAGTGCACCTCTTCCAGATAACATGCCTTCTTACCAGAAGTCTAGACTCCAAGTTATCCAAGTTACACACCACACTTGCCTAGACTCTTATAACTTGGAGTCTAAACTGGTAAGGAGGCATTTTACATGTTCTCTGGTGGAGGTACACTTGGATGACCACAACATAGTTACATAGTAGGCAAGGTTGAAAAAAGACACAAGTCCATCAAGTCTAACCCATGTGTGTGATTTTATGTCAGTATTACATTGTTGTGGTCGTTCAGGTGCTTACCTAATAGCTTTTTGAAATTATCGATGCTCCCAGCTGAAACCACTGCCTGTGGAAGAGAATTCCACATCCTTACCCCTCTTACAGTAAAGAACCCTCTACACAGATTAAGGTTAAACTGCTTTTCTTCTTCTTAGTGAATGGCCACGTGTCTTATTAAATTCCCTTTCACTGAAAAGTTTTATCCCTATTGTGGGGTCACCAGTATGGTATTTGTACATTGAAATCATATCCCCTCTCAAGTGTCTCCTCTCCAGAGAGAATAAGTTCAGTGCTCGTAACCTTTCCTCATAACTAATGTCCTCCAGTCCCTTTATTAGTTTTGTTGCCCTTCTCTGGAATCTCTCCAGTTCTGACACATCCTTCCTGAGGAATGGTGCCCAGAAAAGAGTTAATCCCCTTTTTAATGCATGCCGATATTCTGTTTGCTTTGCTTGCACCAGCTTGGCATTGCATGCCATTGCTGAGCCTGTCATCTACTAGGACCCCAGGTTCTTTTCTATCCTAGAATACTACAGAGGTTCTTCCCCCAGTGAGTAGAATGCATTCATATTTTTGCCACCCAACTGCATTATTTTTACTATATTTTTCTACATTAAACCTCATTTGCCATGTAGTTGCCCACCCAGATAATTTTTTCAGATCTTGTTGCAAGGTTTCCACATCCTGCGGAGAAGTTATTGCCCTTGTTAGCTTAGTATCGTCCACAAATACAGAGATTGAGCTGTTTATTCCATCCTCCAGGTCATTTATGAATGAATTAAATAGGACAGAACCATTTTCCACCCCAAACCATTTCGAGTACTCCCTATGTATCCCTACCCTCTGAACTTGCCCCTGTAGCCAGTTTTAAATTCATGTACTCACCCTATGGTCCATGCCAACGGACCTTACTTTGTACAGTAAACGTTTATGGGGAACTGTATCAAATGCTTTTGCAAAATCCAGATACACCACGTCTATGGGCCTTCCTTTATCTAGATGGCAGCTCACCTCCTCATAGAAGGTTAATAGATTGGTTTGGCAAGAACGATTCTTCATGAATCCATGCTGGATTACTGTTAATCTCTTATCATCCCCTCCAAGAGCTTGCATACAATTGATGTTAGGCTAACTGGTCTGTAATTCCCAGGGATGTATTTTGTCCCTTTTTTAAATATTGGTGCAACATTGGCTTTTCTCCAATCAGCTGGTACCATTCCAGTCAGTAGACTGTTTTTAACAATTAGGAACAATGGTCTGGCAATTACTTGACTGAGTTCCTTAAGGACCCTTGGTTGCAAGCCATCTGGTCCTGGTGACTTATTAATGTTACGTTTTTCAAGTCTATTCAAATTCTGTTCTCTGTTAGCCATGAGACAAACAAATACTTGGGGGGCACACCCTAAAAATGCATTAAATGGTGCAGCCATAAGACCATACAAACAGAACAAAATATTACAGCGCACACATACAAAAATATATTTATTATTTTTATATTTAACTCTTGCAAGGCTATTTAAAACATCTAAACATCTTCAAAAATATGGGGATTTGGTCACACCATATGGCTACATGGTGCTTAAGCCCACTTACTGCGTCAAAGTACCCGTTTGTCAGTGGGTTCTGTGCCATTCATAGAATGTAAGATCCTGTTTCTCTGAACCATGGGAGAAATACAGGACTCCTCCTATATCACAGGTGGACACAAATAGAAGGTAATGGAGGGGGGGTGGGTCTGGAAATAAACCGTACAATAGACAAATACTTAAGGGGGGGGCACACCCTGAAAACTGCATTAAAGATGGTGCAGCCATAAGACCATACAAACAGAACAAAATATTACAGTGCGCACATACAAAATTGACATTTAACTCCTACAAGGCTATTTACAACACCTGAACATTTTCAAAAATATGGGGATTTGGTCACACCATATGGCTACATGGTGCTTAAGCCCACTTACTGTGTGAAATTACCCCATTATCAGTGGGTCCTATGCTATTCATAGAATGAAAGATCCTGCTTCTCTGAACCATGGGAGAAATACACTATATGGGAGAAATAAAGTGTTTGCAGGAAATAACCTTTCATTAGTCAAGTCCATCTAAATCTGCTAGTATATCTCAAACTACCCTTTCTTATGATTGGCAAAAGCTGCTATCCAAGGGTGTCTTCATTACTCCTCAAGCACCCTAGATCAGAAAGAGTGTTGCTGGAGAGCTCGCCAGGTAAAGAAAAATAAATTAAGCGTAAAAAAGATTAGAAAAACGCAACCACCACATTTAAGAATTGGTAAGCTGCAATATATTATGATTTTTTTATTTTGTTTTAATACTGTTTGGAATAGATCTGGACTGATTTTGTTTTGAATTACACTATTGTGGACAGTTTTTTCACTTTGCATGCATTGAAATGCAGTTATAAAGATGACCTGTAGGTAAATTTAGGCAAAACATAGGGCAAAAGATTCCTCAATGCTGTCTTAGCCAAATCCTAGGCTGAACACTTACTGTATCCAAAATGGTCAGCTGACCTATTTTTGACATTACACTTTAGAGAGACACAGCTTACCATTCCCTTGCATGAGTCACTGAGAATACTCTGGTTTGAGTAGAATGACCTTCCCTCTTCTGATTTGCAAACAACTAAATTGTTAAAGAGCCTGGCTGGCTTGGCACTAACATTTAACAGCTCATTCAGGCAACATGTAATTGTACAGCTTTACCAAAGAATCTTCAGAAAGCAGGGACATCCGGCAGATGAATATTCCAGTTTAAGAATATTTAATATCCTAAATATCTACAAGAAATGGGCAGCAAGATGACAGCACGTATGACTAACATGCTGAGAACACAATTTCGTTGTGCATGTTAACAGAAAAAATAAATCTCCAGGCTGTCGTCCAACAAACCCCTTCTCAGTTTTACTGCAACCCAACTCCAGCCAATTTTTCTTTTTTTTTTTTGCTTTAACCAGAATTGGTAAACATCGTAACTTCTGTACATCTGTCCTCAATGGGGAGATTTCCCTTACTTTCCTGTCCCGTCAACACCAAATTAGTGGGAGTGGTTGTCACCGAGACACAGTAAGCAATAAAAATCGAACATGTTCTAACTACTGCCTACAATTTTAAATAATTATACTTTATTGATGTCTCTGTGCCCATTACAGAGACACCCCATCACTTCTGACATCCTGTGAGTTGAACAAGAACTGAGGGTAATCTCTTCATGGACAGTAATGAAAACACTTAAACATTTGGAAAAATGACAATTTTTTTTATAAGCAAAAGTTGAATGTGATTTTGGTATCAGTATTATTGATCTTGAATATTCAAAAACAGGAATCCGCAAAGGAAGAAGCCAAGTTTACGAGACCTTTATTTAGCCCATAGTATGTTGTCTTCCTGTCAGGAAGCTTACATCAGACATATGTTATCTGATGATTTGAAAATAAAGATAATGACCAAGGAACAAGCTCAGCAGCTGCAAGTCTGTTGTGTTTTTAAGTCGTTGTTTCTGAAACGTTCACTCCACACCTACTAAACATGAGGAGAACATTCAGTACTGGTTTTGAAAAACTTTAGCTTTTGAAACCGTCAAATATCCACGCTAACGCATCTCCATTATTATAGCCACATTTTTCATGGGAAAGGAAAGGAGGTTTTACAACATCTTTTATGTGTCCTATTTTCCAAACAATAGTTACTGAAGTCCATTGGAGCACAGATTGTAACTAAAAAAAATGCCAAGAAAAATTATCCAAATCTAGTAACCTAAAGTACCAATCAGAACGAATGTTGCACTTATTTATTTCAATAAATTGTCTGGTTGGTCGTTATGGGTTACAAGACAATGATTATCATCATTGTTCTTTGCGCTGCTTTACTGATGAAGTCCACTATTCATTTTTTGCCAAATGACCACTAGGTTTATCAAACAATCTACCATGCAAAAAAAAAATATTTTCTCTGTAAGTACCCTTGTATGACAACATAAAACCATTTTTGGATAAACACAAATCCAGTTGTGTTTAATGTAATCAGACTGTGGAATAGAAATGTGCGATCTGAAATAATAATCCTGATATGCCTTAAAATAACAGCCACTCATATATACATTTGTACTGAAAAACAGCAGTAAATTCTGCACCTAGTATTTTAGATTAAGAAAGTGCTAAGCTGCTACCCCTGAACTAAGTGATGAATCACTAGTGCAAAATGGAAAAGAATTTTCTTTCCCAATATTTATTATATGTTTTTTCACTGGCATATGTTAAAATAATATCATCGCTCCCTACCAATTCTTATACATTTATACTGTAGAGATTATATATATATATATATATATATATATACACACACACACACACACACACACACACACACACACACACACACACACGGTTTCTCACAAAAGTGAGTACACCCCTCACATTTTTGTAAATATTTTATTATATCTTTTCATGTGACAACACTGAAGAAGTGGCACTTTTCTACAATGTAAAGTAGTGAGTGTACAGCTTGTATAACAGTGTAAATTTGCTGTCCCCTCAAAATAACTCAACACACAAATTGGGCCCAAAGTGTCAATATTTTGTGTGGCCACCATTATTTTTCAGCACTGCCTTAACCTTCTTGGGCATGAAGTTCACCAGAGTTTCACAGGTTGCCACTGAAGTCCTCTTCCACTCCTCTATAACGACATCACAGAGCTGGTGGATATTAGAGACCTTGCGCTCTTCCACCTTCCATTTGAGGATGCCCCACAGATGCTCAATAGGGTTTAGATCTAGAGACATGCTTGGCCAGTCCATCACCTTTACCCTCAGCTTCTATAGCAAGGCAATGGTCATCTTGGAGGTTTGTTTGGGGTCATTATTGTGTTGGAATACTGCCCTGCGGCCCAGTCTCTGAAGGGAGGGGATCATGCTCTGCTTAAGTATGTCACAGTACATGTTGGCATTCATGGTTCCCTCAATCAACTGTAGCTCCCCAGTGCTGGCAGTACTCATGCAGCCCCAGACCATGACACTCCCACCACCATGCTTGACTGTAGGCGGCAAGACACACTTGTCTTTTTACTAATCACCTGGTTGCCGCCACACACGATTGACACCATCTGAACCAAATACGCTTATCTTGTTCTCATCGGACCACAGGACATGGTTCCAGTAATCCATGTCCTTAGTCTGCTTGTGTTCAGGCTTCCTTCTGGGACAACAGCCATGCGGACCAATTTGATGCAGTGTGTGGAATATATAGTCTGAGCACTGACATGTTGACTCCCCACCCCTTCAACCTCTGCAGCAATGCTGGCAGCACTTATACATTTATTTCCCCAAGACAACCTCTGGATATGATGCCGAGCACGTGCAGTAGGTCAACCATGGCTAGGCCTGTTCTGCGTGGAGCCTGTTCTGTTAAACCGCTGTATGGTCTTGTCCACTGTGCTGAAGCTTCAGGGTCTTGGCAATCTTCTTATAGCCTATGCCTTCTTTATGTAGAGCAAAAATAATTTTTTTCAGATCCTCAGAGAGTTCTTTGCCATGAGGTGCCATGTTGAACTTCCAGTGACCAGTATGAGAGAGTGAGAGCGATCACACCAAATTTAACACACCTGCTCCCCATTCACACCTGAGACCTTGTACCACTAATGAGTCACATGACACTGGTGAGGGAAAATGGCTAATTGGGCCCAATTTGGAAATTTTCACTTAAGGGTGTACTCACTTTTGTTGCCAGCGGTTTAGACATTAATGGCTGTGTGTTGAGTTATTTTGAGGGGACAGTAAACTTACACTGTTATACAAGCTGTACACTCACTACTTTACAATGTATGCAGCAGGTTCCATGCTGCCTGATTGTAGTCAATGCAAGAGAGTTACCACAGTCCAATCTATTGGACTATTTATTGAATCTATTTATTGAAAAGAAGTCAGGTGATCTTAGTCTTCCCACACAGGGCTGTGGCCTGGGTGGATGTGTGTGCCAAACAACTCCTGGCTGCTAGGCCTGAAGCCTGAGGCCTATCCAGGTGACCACCGGCTGCTAGGCCTATCTGGGTGTTCAAGTTCCTGTTGAGGAAAGCCTGCTGAAGATCCAGAAATGGATTTGAGAGGGATGGAGTTCCAAGGAAGCAACAAAGGGAACTCTTCATGAGATGGAAGTTATAAAGTGTCTGGGAGGACTTCAAGAGAGATCTCATCCAAGTGAATCTGTGTATGACACTGTGAGTAAAGACCAGTTGCTAGAGGAGACAGCCTATCCTACAAAGTACAGTTGTGCTGGTTCGGTTTAAAGGCTCTTTTTCCCTGTACTGCTGTCTGCCTAATCTCACCTATTTTTGTCTAAGGAGTCTGCCAATCTGCCTGTTGTTGATCGTTACTAAGGGTGCTCTGTGCCCTATCCCCTCTCTCCCACATTTTTCCTGTTGTGAGAAATAAACTTCTCTCTTGTTTAAAACATAAAAGTGAAAGTTTTTTTGTTCATCACCCACCATGCCCAATACCCTGCACCCTGAGGAATTATGTCAGCCCTCCCTTCCTCTGGTAGTCACCATCAGACTCCTGGAAAATCGGGGTAGGCGCTACATATATATGCACATCAGTCATTTCAAGCATCCCCAATCTCTATCAGGTGCATGTACATACTAATATATTATATACATGTTCCGTATTTGGGCAATCGGGACATTTTCTTGTTATTTACATTGGCTGTTCAGTGGATTTTTTTTCTTCTCCTATGAATTCTTCCACCTCTGAAAGCTTTTACCATTCTGAGCACACTTCAGATCAGAGCGATCTTCTATAAAAGCAATTTTTTTCTCTGTCTGAAGCTACTTAGCTGGTTGTCTGTTAATGAGTAGGAAACTGGGCAAAGGGAGTTTGGGCAAGCCCAACTTGTCAAACTTTATTAAAGTATAAGGAAGCAAATGTCATAATTTTTTTTTTTTTTGGCCTTTTATAAATTAATTTGCATGCTATTGTTAAAAAAAATGCATGGGTAGCTGGGTACTGTCATGGGAGACATGTGCCATTGCATAAAAATTCATACAGTGTGATTCAAAAATGATGGTGCAAAAGTAAATCTGATTTATTCATAACAAAACTGAATTAACATAAAAAGACACATTAACTGTTCAAGTTTTACCTCTGCACTACAAATGTTTAATGTGAACCTCGTTTGCTGTTTATCATTTATGTCACTCTCGCTACAAGGTTTTTGGACATGATTACAGAATGGTTTATGCCACAAATGTAGGAAGATTTGCATAGCCTAGTCTTTTTAACAGGATGGTGCTCCTCCTCATTTCCACTTGGATGTTCGCGTATACCTACCAGAATGTTGGATTGTCTGTGCAGGAAAGAACGGTTCACCAGTGTCATTGTGGCTTCCTCGAACACCAGATATATCACCCTGTGACTTCTTTCTGTGGGGGTACACCAAGGAGTTGGTGGGACGCCTGCCTTTACACGCACATGAACTTTAATGGCATCCCAGTCTTAGTCCGTAGGGTTCAATATTAAGATGGCCCACCCTTTGCAGCTATAACAGCTTCATGTCTTCTGGGAAGGCTGTCCACAAGGTTTAGAAGTGTGTCTATGGCAATGTTCTTCCAAAAGCACATTTGTGAGGTGCGGCACTGATGTGGATGAGAAGACCTGGTTCACAGTCTGCGCTCTAATTCATCCCTAAGATGTTCTATTGGGTTGAGGTCAGGACTCTGTGCAGGCCAGTCAAGTTTCTCCACCCAAAATTCGCTCACCCATGTCTTTATGGGCCTTGCTTTGTGCACTGGTCCAAATCATTTGATGGAAGGGAGGGACTATGGTGTGGGGTTTTTCTTTAAGGGTTGGGCTTGGCCCCTTAGTTCCAGTGAAGGGAACTCTTAAGGCTTTAGCATACCAAGACATTTTGGACAATTTCATGCTCCCAACTTTGTGGGAACAGTTTGGGGATAGCCCCCCAGTGCACAAAGCAAGGTCCATAAAGACATGGATGAGCGAGTTTGGGGTGGAATCCTGACTTCAACCAAATAGAACCCCTTTAGGATTAATTAGAGCGGAGACTGCAAGCCAGGTTTTCTCATCCACATCAGTGCTTGACCTCACAAATGAGCTTCTGGAAGAATGGTCCTAACACTTATGGACAGCTTTTCCAGAAGAGTTGAAGCTGTTTTGCAAAAGGTGGGCCAACTCAATATTGAACCCTATGGACTAAGACTGGGATGCCATTAAAGTTCATGTGTGTGTATATATATATATATATATATATATATATATATATATATATATATATATATATGTATGGGAAGACTGACCCTGGCTTCTGACCCTGGCTCTGTTCATCGTTAACTCTGACTTTTGGAATCCTGACTATGGCTTCACCTCAAAAATCCTTTGTCAAATTCCCTGTCAAGCCCCCATGCTCAGATTCACAGGTAGCCTTTTACCTAGTTACCGTGGGCTGTGTGTATTTGCAAGGGTGAGCATACATCTCTGCACTATGGACTCCAACCAAGGTAAGCCATTACAGCATTAGCATCTCTGTTCCCAATTCCTGGGTGGTATTTTAAGCTGAAGCGGAACCCTGATAGGGCGGCCAACCACCTGTGCCGGTGACATCCAGTTTTGCTGTGGTGAGTATGTACGTGAGTGGGTTGTTGTCAGTTTTGACCACGAAGTCTGCACCATACAAGTAGTCTTTCAACTTGTACACCACTGCCCACTTCAGAGCCAGGAATTCTAACTTGTAAGTAGGGTAGTTTTTCTCAGAAGGTGTAAGACTTCGGCTCACATAAGCAACAAGCCGCAGGTGTCCATCGTGCTCCTGCTACTGTACCACACCCAGCCCATCTCAACTGGCATCAACATGCAGCTCATATGGCTTGGCTGGATTGGCATAGGCCAGAACAGGAGCAGTTGTTAGACTCCACTTACGCTGCCTAAAGGCTTGCTCACATGGGTCAGTCCACTGTTCTTGGATTGACTCCCGAGGCTTCCTGGGCCCTCCATGTTGTTTGACCTGCTTTGTTAGGTCTGGGTCGTCATTCTCATCCTCGTTCTTCAGTAACTCATTAAGAGGAGGGCTATTCTAGCAAATCCCTCAACAAATCTCCTGTAGTATGAGCAAAATCCCAGGAATGACCTAAGCTCAGTTACATGGGTAGACGTTGGCCAAGAGGTGACAGCAGGGCCGATCCTAGGGTCACAGACGCCTGGGTGCAGAAATATTTCTGGCGCCCCCACATGGGCGTGGTCATCTTACCAACTTCTCCCCTTTACAAATGTTTCTATGACAACGACTTCAACACAGAGATGTTCATGTAAGAAGTCTTCGTTACCCTGGGATCCTCCCATGATCTTTTACCAATAAAGAAAATACAGGAAGAGCGTACACTAATGAGACCTGGAGGGGAGTCTCTCTGATGCACACAGAGGGGGCTTCTGTTAGAGAGTCTATTAGAAAGAGCCCCCAGACATAGTACAGGAGATGGTCAGAAACTGTAGACATGATACTAGAGACGGTCAGAGACTGCAATCATAGTACAGGAGATGGTCAGAGACTGCAGACATGTTACAAGAGATGGTCAGAGACTGCAGACATGTTACAAGAGATGGTCAGAGACTGCAAACATGTTACAAGAGATGGTCAGAGACTGCAGACATGTTACAAGAGATGGTAGTAAATAATGGCCGATCGGCCCTCTCACCTGACCCAGCGATACAGCAACAACAGTTCCTCTGATCAGGAGTCAGCTCACTCTGAATTGCCCGTGGCGGCTCCGCTGGGTAGAGCCCAGATCTGTATTCTGGCAATGACTCCATTCCTTTCTCCACCAGGGATGGTGCCAAGCTGTGTGGCTTTCTTTCTCTGATGGTGTTCTCTCAGCACTGTCCTCTCCCTCTGGAGTCCTGGGTGTACTTCCCTGAAAGCTTTCCCGGGCTCCTGGCTTTCTCTCTCCTATTCAGCTGAGCATGCTGTGTTGGCTGCAGTTTCCGTGTTACAGTGGGGCTGCCGGTCCTTGGGACCACATGTCCCACAATCCTCTTCTTTGCTCCTTTGTTTTTTCTTCCCTGGCCGTTATGAAGGCGGGGGAAGAAACATAGTGCGCTGCTCATTAGTACAGCAGCGCACGAGGAGGAGAGGGAGAGGGGAAATAAGAGCCCACGGCTGCAGTGGCGTCACTAGGGTTGGTGTCACCTGGTGCAGTAAAACATGGTATCAACCCCCCTCCACCAACTATAGTCGTCCCTCAGTACAGACCCCACTCCATTAAGTATAGACCCCCCCTCCGTCAGTGCAGACCCTTCACTAAGTATAAATACCTCCCTCAGTACAGACCCCCCCATCAGTATAGACCCCCAGGACAAAACACCCCCCTTTATCAGTATAGACCCCCCTCAGGACAAACCATCCCCCCCTCCATTAGTACAAACCCCCCAGAACAAACCACCCCCTCCATTACTACAGACCCCCCAGAACAAACCACCCCCTCCATTAGTTTAGACCCCCCAGGACAAATCACACCCCTCTATTAGTATAGACCCACCAGGACAACCCCCCCTACATTAGTACAGACCCCCAGGACAAACCACCCCCCTCCATTAGTACAGACCCCCCAGAACAAATCACCCCCCTCCATTAGTACAGGCCCGCAGGACAAACCACCCCCCTACATTAGTACAGACCCCCTAAGGACAAACCATCCCCCCTCCATTAATACAGACCCCCTAGGACAAACCCCCCCCCTCCTCCATTAGTACAGACCCCTCCAGGACAAACCACCCCCCCTCCATTGGTACAGACCCCCCCAGGACAAACCACCCCCTCCATTAGTACAGACCCCCCTCCATTAGTACAGACCCCCCAGGACAAACCACCCCCCCACATTAGTATATACCCCCCAGGACGAACCCCCCCCACATTAGTATAGCCCCCCCAGGACGAACCACCCCCCACATTAGTATAGACCCCCCAGGACAAACCACCCCCCACATTAGTATAGACCCCCCAGGACAAACCACCCCCCACATTAGTATAGACCCCCAGGACAAACCAGCCCGCCACCCACATTAGTATAGACCCCCCAGGACAAACCACCCCCCCACATTAGTATAGACCCCTCAGGACAAACCCCCCTACATTAGTATAGACAACCCCAGGACAAACCACCCCCCCACATTAGTATAGACCCCCCAAGACGAACCCCCCCACATTAGTATAGACCCCCCAGGACGAACCACCCCCCACATTACTATAGACCCCCCAGGACAAACCACCCCCCACATTAGTATAGACCCCCCAGGACGAACCCCCCACATTAGTATAGACCCCCCAGGACGAACCACCCCCACATTAGTATAGACCCCCCAGGACAAACCACCCCCCCACATTAGTATAGACCCCCCCCAGGACAAACCACCCCCCCACATTAGTATAGACCCCCAGGACAAACCACCCCCCCACATTAGTATAGACCTCCCCGGACAAACCCCCCCTACATTAATATAGACCCCCCAGGACAAACCACCCCACCAAATTAGTATAGACCCTCCAGGACAAACCACCCCCCCACATTAGTATAGACCTCCCCGGACAAACCCCCCCTACATTAATATAGACCCCCCCAGGACAAACCACCCCACCAAATTAGTATAGACCCCCCAGGACGAACCACCCCCCACATTAGTATAGACCCCCCCAGGACGAACCACCCCCCCACATTAGTATAGACCCCCCCAGGACAAACCCCCCCACATTAGTATAGACCCCCCAGAACGAACCCCCCCACATTAGTATAGACCCCCCAGGACGAACCCCCCACATTAGTATAGACCCCCAGGACAAACCACCCCCCCACATTAGTATAGACCCCCCAGGACAAACCAGCCCCCCTACATTAGTATAGACCCCCAGGACAAACCCCCCCTACATTAATATAGACCCCCCCCAGGACAAACCCCCCCACATTAGTATAGACCCCCCAGGACTAACCATCCCCCACATTAGTATATACCCCCCCAGGACGAACCCCCCCCCCCACATTAGTATAGACCCCCCAGGACAAACCACCCCCCACATTAGTATAGCCCCCCCAGGACAAACCCCCCCACATTAGTATAGACCCCCCAGGACAAACCACCCCTCCACATTAGTATAGACCCCCCCAGGACAAACCCCCCCCACATTAGTGTAGACCCCCCAGGACAAACGCCCCCCACATTAGTATAAACCCCCAGGACAAACCAGCCCCCCTACATTAGTATAGACCCCCCCAGGACAAACCCCCCCACATTAGTATAGACCCCCCAGGATGAACCATCCCCCACATTAGTATAGACCCCCCCAGGACGAACCCCCCTACATTAGTATAGACCCCCCCAGGACAAACCACCCCCCACATTAGTATAGACCCCCTAGGACGAACCCCCCCACATTAGTATAGACCACCCCCGGACAAACCACCCCCCTACATTAGTATAGACCCCCCCCAGGACAAACCACCCCCCCACATTAGAATAGACCCCCCAGGACAAACCCCTCACCACATTAGTATAGACCCCCAGGACAAACCCACCCACATAAGTATAGACCCCCCCCAGGACAAACCACCCCCCCTACATTAGTATAGACCCCCCCCAGGACAAACCACCCCCCCCACATTAGTATAGACCCCCCCAGGACAAACCCCCCCTAGACAAACCACCCCCCCACCACTAGGCTAATTAAAAACAGAACAGAGCGTGTGTGAGGCTTGTGCTGGTGGGCAGCAGGTGGGAGTTAAACACAGGAGGAGTCCTGTGTTTAACTCCCGCCTGCTGCCCACCAGCACAAGCCACACACGCTCTGTTCTAAACAAGTCGGGTTCAGCCACGGAACGCCCCCCCCCCGTGGCGTCACTGCGCGGCCGCGGCGGTGACAGGCGGAGAGAGCCGCCTACGGACAAGGAGAGGAGGAGGAGGGAGGGGAGCACTCTGTTGCTCCAGCGCCCGCACCTCGGTGGCGCCTGGGTGCACTGCACCCCGTGATGGATCGGCTCTGGGTGACAGCTTCCAGCTTCTGGGGGTCAGTAGCTATTCCTTCAGCGGGGTCAACATGGCCGAGGTAATTAACTGAAGGCTGGTAAAACTGACATTTTTCCAGGAAAAGCTTTAATCCCTCGTCATGGAGTCTCCTCAGAACCTTCTCCAGACGCTCTTCATGTTCTTCAAGAGTTTTGCCGAAGACGATGATATCGTTCAGATCCACCAACACTTCCATTAGGTTCATGTCCCCTACTGTCTTGTCCATCAGTCTCTGGAACATTGCTGGGGCACTGGGAAGACCTTGAGGCATCCTATCAAACTCGAGGAACCCTACTGGGGTGTAAAAAGCATTTTTTCCCCTGTTCTCAGGGTGCATGGGGATTTGATAGTACCCACTCTTCAGGTCCAGAACGCTGAACAACTTCGCCCCGATAGGCTCTGCAGGGCATCTTCTATCCTGGGAGTGATATACTGATCAGGGATGGTCCTCCTGTTGAGCGTCCGATAATCGATGCACAGCCTCAGGGACCCATTTTTCTTCCGCACCACCACTATGGGGGAGGCATAAGGGCTCATAGACCCCCTGATGATGCCTGATCTCTTCAATTCTGTCAGCTGCTCACGTAAATCTTCTAGGTCCTCCAAAGGGATCCGTCTGACTCTTTCCCTGAATGGCTTGTCTTCCTGAAGGCGAATCCGGTGCTGGGCACTTTTCGCACACCCCACATCAAACTTATCTTTCAAGAACATATTCTGCCATCTCAGGAGCTGGGCTTTGACCTTTTCTTTTTCCACTCAGGTGATAGTGTAGAGTTTTGTTTGTAAAAATGTTCTATGGAACTTCCGTCCTCTCCCTTTGCCTGTCAGGAATGGTGTCATTTCTGGTTTCACCTGCTGGTGGCACTATTACGTTCTGCACCAAAAGGTGTAATTCCAGTGGCTACCAGCGGGTGTCTCCCTGCTCGGACTTCAGACTTGCCATCAAGCACACCTGTCATGGGTCTGCTGGACTATATAGACCCGCCCTGAACTATGCTCAATGCTTCAGAATTCCTCTGCTAGCCCTTGTTCCTGCCAGTACCTGCTCTTGTTCCAGTTTGTTCCAGCTTGTTCCTGTACCCCAATTGTTATCCTGTCATTTAGTCCTGTTCCCTGCTCCTTGGTCCGCTTCCTTATGCCTGGTTTCTGTCCCCTTGTTGCTTTTGTCCCTGCCTTTTTATTTCTTGTTTGTTTCCTTGCTTGTGTATTATATTAGTTAGATAGTTAGGTGGTTTTGGGGTTTGTCTTGTATTTTCTTTGCTTGCTTATGGTTGCTGTTTCTTGGTGATGCACGTGTGTCTTTATCTTTAATAAATATATATTTTTTCATTTTACTTGTTGTCCCTATTCCTTGGTGCAGCCCAGTGATCTGACTACCTGCTTGGATGTTTATGTATAACATCCGTGACATCGCCAAACCAGATGGTGAGACTGGGGTGGCTGGATTGACTCGTCCTAAAAGAATTTGGGTTCGCCGTTTCAACGGCGAGGCAGATACATTCCGGATGCTGACAGGGATCTTCCCACGACTCTGTTGCAGAGCCCTAATTGATATGACTTCTGGGATTACATCCACTCCCGTGTCCTCTCCTTGGCAGTCAGCTTCAAGGACAACAAAGCGGCTTGGTTGTTCCCAATTGAGCTTGACTGAAGCTTGTAGACACACCACCTCTCCAGGTTGTACACTGTACACTTGTCTCAGCATAGGGTGTATGCCTTTGATTGGGGTGTTAGACTTCAATATAAGAGGAGTGAGCAGCCTTCTGACAAGGTCAGTGTTTGTTCCTATTATCAGAGAACTCTTGTGTGCTCCTGGTGGAGGAGGGCATACAACGGCTAAGGTATCAAACTTTTCTGTTGGTTCGGACACAGAGGGGTCAAAAGTCAGCTTGATTTGTAAGTATCCATCATACGGGAAATTTTGGGTTCCAAGACCCCATATCGCCAGTTCCTCCAATTTCTGCAGGGGTAAGTGTTTGAGGTGCCCGTCGTAAAAAAGTCCCTATATAGCAGAGTAACTTGCACCCTCGTGTCTAGAAGGGCCTTTGTATAGATGTCTTCTACTTGAATTGACAAGATGGGAGAAGGTCCCACAAGTTTGTCAGCAAATCTACCCGAAGTAGGGTAGTTAGTTTGTCCTGTCGTTTGTACTCGCGCCCCCTTCTTGATGGGCTTTCGGGTTTTTCTGGCATCTCTGTTGGGCACCAGAGGGCTAGTATGCACCGACTCTCCGCAACCGGGCACTTGAGGTCGATGGGAGCGGATTGTTTGGTCATACAGAAACAGCAGTGAGGGCCCTCTGCAACAGTTTAGGCTTCTGCTGTGGCTTCCCTGAGTCTTTGCCTTTTGGCACCCATTTGGCTTCTTAACCAGGGCCCTCTGAGTTTTCCTGATAGCTTCTCAGAACCAGCTGACATGTTTTAGCGGACTTGAGGAGTTCTGTTGGTAATGGCAAACTCCTCCGTAATTAAGATAGACTACTTGACTCATAGGCTTATCCTCAGAAACGACTGTAGGGTTCGAAGTCTGCTTGGGCTCTGAGACATTCTCGTTAGCTGGTGGGGTGATCCTGGCTGCTAGCAGTATCATCATCTTCATCATTTGTGACACCTGGGATTTCAAGAGCTCTATCTCTGTGTCATCACTATTTGCACTATTCACTCTGACCTCAGTGACAGATTCTGGCTTCAGGTTTCTTTTTTTCTCTTCAACAGAGCTTCTTCTTCTCGCACCGTCCAGATTAATTCAGGGTACTTCAAAATTCCACAATCTCTTCAAGTTTTCAACTGGATCATAATAAGATCTAAGGGCTGAGCCCCCCCTTAAAATCTGTTGGTCCCCTAGACACTGTCAACTGACCTGGGATCTATACCTTTCTTTAGCAGTATCTGGTGCATTATCTTGTCAAGTCGCCTCATGTATTCAGACAGTTTCTCCCCCTCATTTTGGTAGGTATGCTCAAACTGGTACACTAGGTCAGAGGCCTTTTCTGTTCTCCCAAACACGTCTTGCAAGATATATAAGTAGTCGTGAGCAGTACAGTCCTGTTTGCTAAGTTTCAGGCAGTGGCAGCTGGTGCTCAAAATTTGGGGGGGGGCGCAAACAAACTGAAAAATACTAAAACACCCATCAATTGCAGCCTCACTGTGCCCATCAAATGCAGTCACCTGTGCCCATCATAAGCAGCCACCTGTGCCCACCATATGCAGCCATTGTGCCCATCATATGAAGCCACTTGTGCCCATCATATACAGCCACTGTGCCCAGCATAGGCAGCTACTTGTGCCCATCATACGCAGCCATCGTGTCCATGAAACAAAGCCACAGTGCCCATCAAATGCAGCCACTTGTGCCCATCATATGCAGCCACTGTGCGCATCATATGCAGCCATGTGTGCCCGTCATATGCAGCCACTTATGCCCATCAAATGCAGCCACTTGTGCCCATCATATGCAGCCACTTGCCCATCAAATGCAGCCACTTGCCCATCAAATGCAGCCACTTGTGCCCAGTATATGCAGCCACTGAGCCCATCAAATGCAGCCACTGTGCTCGCCGACCCCCCCACTCACAGGATTTGCAGCTCTGGCAGCATACCCCCACGCACGCGGCTCACGACTCTGGCACTCTGCAGCTCTGACAGAGCCGAGGGGACTTACCACAGCACTGCAGCAGCTCCTCTCCATCAAATGCAGCCACTGTGTCCATCATATGCAGCCACATGTGCCCATCATATGCAGCCACTTGTGCCCATCATATGCAGCCACTGTGCCCATCATATGTAGCCACCTTTGCCCATCATATGCAGCCACTTGTGCCCATCATATGCAGCCATTGTGCCCATAAAACTAAGCAATTGTGCCCATCAAACGCAGTCACTGTGCCCATCAAATACAGCCACTTGGACCCATCAAATGCAGACACTTGTGCCCATCATATGCAGCCAGGTGTGCCCATCATATGCAGCCAGGTGTGCCCATCAAATGCAGCCACCTGTGCCCATCATAGGCAGCCACTTGTGCCCATCATATGGCGGCACTTGTGCCCATCATACGCAGCCATTGTTTCCATGAAACAAAGCCACTGTGCCCATCAAATGCAGCCACTTGTGCCCATCATATGCAGCCACTTGTGCGCATCGTATGCAGCCACATGTGCCCATCATATGGCGCCACCTGTGCCCACCATATGCAGCCATTGTGCCCATCATATGCAGCCACTTGTGCCCATCATATGCAGCCACTGTGCCCATCATAGGCAGCCACTTGTGCCCATCATATGCAGCCACCTTTGCCCATCATATGCAGCCACTTGTGCTCATCATATCCAGCCATTGTGCCCATAAAACTCAGCAATTGTGCCCATCAAACGCAGTCACTGTGCCCATCAAATACAGCCACTTGGACCCATCAAATGCAGACACTTGTGCCCATCATATGCAGCCAGGTGTGCCCATCATATGCAGCCAGGTGTGCCCATCAAATGCAGCCACCTGTGCCCATCATAGGCAGCCACTTGTGACCATCATATGGCGGCACTTGTCAACTGACCTGGGATCTATACCTTTCTTTAGCAGTGTCTGGTGCATTATCTTGTCAAGTCGCCTCATGTATTCAGACAGTTTCTCCCCCTCATTTTGGTAGGTATGCTCAAACTGGTACACTAGGTCAGAGGCCTTTTCTGTTCTCCCAAACACGTCTTGCAAGATATATAAGTAGTCGTGAGCAGTACAGTCCTGTTTGCTAAGTTTCAGGCAGTGGCAGCTGGTGCTCAAAATTTGGGGGGGGGGGGGGCGCAAACAAACTGAAAAATACTAAAACACCCATCAATTGCAGCCTCACTGTGCCCATCAAATGCAGTCACCTGTGCCCATCATATGCAGCCACCTGTGCCCACCATATGCAGCCATTGTGCCCATCATATGAAGCCACTTGTGCCCATCATATGCAGCCACTGTGCCCAGCATAGGCAGCTACTTGTGCCCATCATACGCAGCCATCGTGTCCATGAAACAAAGCCACAGTGCCCATCAAATGCAGCCACTTGTGCCCATCATATGCAGCCACTGTGCGCATCATATGCAGCCATGTGTGCCCGTCATATGCAGCCACTTATGCCCATCAAATGCAGCCACTTGTGCCCATCATATGCAGCCACTTGCCCATCAAATGCAGCCACTTGTGCCCAGTATATGCAGCCACTGAGCCCATCAAATGCAGCCACTGTGCTCACCGACCCCCCCACTCGCAGGATTTGCAGCTCTGGCAGCATACCCCCACGCACGCGGCTCACGACTCTGGCACTCTCCAGCTCTGACAGAGCCGAGGGGACTTACCACAGCACTGCAGCAGCTCCTCTCCATCAAATGCAGCCACTGTGTCCATCATATACAGCCACGTGTGCCCATCATATGCAGCCACTGTGCCCATCATATGTAGCCACCTTTGCCCATCATATGCAGCCACTTGTGCCCATCATATGCAGCCATTGTGCCCATAAAACTCAGAAATTGTGCCCATCAAACGCAGTCACTGTGCCCATCAAATACAGCCACTTGGACCCATCAAATGCAGACACTTGTGCCCATCATATGCAGCCAGGTGTGCCCATCAAATGCAGCCACCTGTGCCCATAATAGGCAGCCACTTGTGCCCATCATATGGCGGCACTTGTGCCCATCATACGCAGCCACTGTGCCCATCATAGGCAGCCACTTGTGCCCATCATACGCAGCCATTGTTTCCATGAAACAAAGCCACTGTGCCCATCAAATGCAGCCACTTGTGCCCATCATATGCAGCCACTTGTGCGCATCGTATGCAGCCACATGTGCCCATCATATGCAGCCACCTGTGCCCATCAAATTCAACCACTTGTACCCACCATATGCAGCCATTGTGCCCATCATATGCAGCCACTTGTGCCCATCATATGCAGCCATTGTGACCATCATAGGCAGCCACTTGTGCCCATCATATGCAGCCACTTGTGCCCATCATACGCAGCCATTGTGTCCATGAAACAAAGCGTGGATGGGGGGGCAGCGCCCGTGCGCCCACAGTGCATGGGCCGCCACTGGTTTCAGGTTGTGAATAGCTTCTGAGGCTGGCTCCCTCAAACTCTTGGTGATTCTCTGCTTTTTCTGAGCCTCAGGGATGTCCCACATATCTAAGGCTTGCATGGCTGGCTGCAGCCCTTTCTCTAAACTCTCTTCACTGACAGGAACTGGCTGTTTTCCAGAAAAGGTTCCCAGCTTTTTGGTATTCGGACCCAATGTATAGTGAACTACTCTTCTGACACTTTGCCACAAACTCTTCCAAGGCAGCAATATATTCCGGCCCTATCACGGCTACAGGACGAGGCTACTTGGCCTGAACTTTCTGGGCTCACATCGACAGAATCCATCATGATGCTTTCAAGGGTGTTGTCTTGGTGGTTTGTTAGCAGAACAGGAAATCCCGGATGAGCCCCCATGTGTAGCGCCAACCCGAAAGAACCGCTTTGGGTTCTCTGTTCTATGCCTCAACTCCAAGAATGGCCTCAGCCCCTCTGGAAAAACCTGGTTAGATATAAAATTTCTGCAAACACTTTCAAGAATGCAAGTAAAGAAAATACCAATATCCTGGCTGTAGATTGATACCAGAAACAAACAGACACAACTGGTAGTGATAAAGGAGCTGAATACATTATCACGAAAAGAATACTTGGAAACTTACAAAACTGTTGATCGGCCGACAGGAGGTGATCCAGTGCCTTACAACATTGCCAGGAGCCTGAACCACCATTTGGGACTTCCGTTGTGTCATCACCCAGAGGATTGGTGAGCGGGTGTAAACCCAACATCTTTCTTAGCACAGTACAGACACTACATGTAGACACCTATTCCCCTTTCTACTGTCAGAGGATGCTTTTTTGGAGCTGCCACTTTTAGCCATTCTGTTATTACAAACCACTACCTGATTTCCTTCTTTTTGTATTGTTACTTTCAATGGTGTTTGTGGCCCAGAAGTAGCTGAGAAGTTGATAGCTCTTCTTGCCTCCCACTCAGCGTCTGTGTTATGGGCATATAGATTATTGCCCTTTTCTATATTTACAGTTGCTAAGTATTGAAGGTTGTCTTTTCTAATGTATTAATTCTTTGCAGAAAGGTTTAACAGTGTTGTAAGCTTCCATATGCTTTGAACCGTGATAATATATTCAATTTGTTTATCACTACCAGGTGTGTGTCTGTTTTTGGTGATAATCCACAGCCAGGATAACAGTATTTTCCACATGTGTCTTTAAATGTGTTTGCAGTAATTTAATTTAACCAGGTTTGCCAGAGGGGCTGAAGTCATTCTTGGGTTTGAGGCGGAGACCAGGTAACCCAAATTTACCAAGCAGCTCCTTCGGGGGTGGCGCTATAGTAGAAAGGGGACTAGGTGTCTGCATGCAGTGTCTGTACTGTGTTAAAAAGGATGTTGAGTTTGTACCCGTTTACCAGTCCTCTGTGCGATGAAACAACGATAGTCCCAGGTACTGGTTCAGGCTCCTAGCGATGTTGTAAGGCACTGGATCACCTACTGTCAGCCGATCAGGATGGCTGATAACTGAGCTGGCAGGGTGATCGGACAATGGCCAACTGGACACCTGAATGGGTCTTGTGATCCTTAAAGCGGAATGGGTCATCTCTGCTGGGCGGAACTGTATTGCTGAGTAGGATCCCTGGGCTGAACGGTGGTGATCCATGTGGGTGTCACTGTTCCTGGCTCCTCTCTGCCGTCCTCTCTCCTCAGTCTCTGGAAAAGTGTGTCTCTCTCGCTCAGATGCTGGTAGACCGTGTGTCTCTCTCTCTCTGGTGGAGTTCCACCACACAGTCCTGTTACCTCACCACGTCTCTCCTCTATCTCCTCTCCTCATGGTAACTCCCTCGGTAGTCTTCAGAGAATCGTGGCTTTCTCCCCCTCTGGTGGGGCACACAGTCCCTGATGTCAGCGTGTGTGTTTCTCTCCTCACTCTGACACCTCAGTTCCTTCCCCTCACACACTCCTCCTCTTCTCACTGTTAAGTGTCACTGTGTCCCAGAAAAGGACTTTTTGAGCCTTGGTATCTCACTCTCTTTTAAGCAATCTCCTCTCCTCTGTCTCCTGTCAACACTCTCTCTGTAGTGCTGTGTGGAAAACCTGTCTCTCTTTCTTTCACCTCAGTACTTCCCTCTCTTCCATCACCTCAGCACTTCCTGAAACTCCCCTTTTTCCCAGTGTGCTTTGTCTCTCTCAGTTTTCTGGAAGGACAAGTCAGCATCCCTCTGTCTCCATCTTGTGGCCAAAAGGAGATATGGATTATATGGATTATAAAAAAAGACTTGAAAAACTTAATGCAAATAAATCACCAGGACCAGATGGCTTACATCCAAGAGTCCTCAAAGAACTTAGCCAGGTTATAGCCAGACTGTTATTCCTAATTTTATGGACAGTTTAGTGACCGGAATAGAGCCAGCTGATTGGTGAAAAGCCATCGTGGTACCAATATTTTAAAAGGGCCAAGATATATAACTGGAATCTACAGACCAGTCAGCCTAACATGAATAGTATGTAAGCTATTGGAAGGGATGATATGGGACTATATCCAAGAATTTGCTTTTGAAAACAGTATCATTTGTAATAATCAGCATGGATCCATGCACAATCATGCTTGCCAGAATGTTAACATTCTATGAGGAAGTGAGCTGTAATCTAGATAACGGAAGGTCTGAGGATGTGGTGTTTCTGGATTTTAGAAAAACTTTCAATACAGTTCCCCTAATTTACAAACTGAGGTCTGCTGGCATGGATAATAATAATAATAAATAACATTAACTCATGGTCTGGAGTGGTAAGTGAGGTACCTCAGGGCTTTGTCCTGGCACCAATTATGTTTTATATATTTATAAATGATATAGAGCTTGGCATAAATAGCTCAGTCTCAGTGTTTGCTTATGATACAAAGCTAAGCAGGGCAAAGACTTCACAGCAGGATAAATAAACTTTACAGAATAACTTCCATAAAACAAAGGGATGGGCAACTATATGACAAATGGGGTTTATTGATGAGAAATGTAAAGTAATGCACTTGGGGGCTAAAAATATGTAAGCAAGTTACTCGCTGGGGGTGAACCTTTGGGAGAATCCAGGATGGAAAAAGATCTAGGGGTCATAGTGGATCACAGATTCAGCAATGACATGCAATGCCAAGGTGTAACAAGCAAATTAGCAAAACATTAGTATGCACTAACAAGGGTATCTACTCAATAAATAAAACTATAATTCTACCACTTTACAACACTCTGGGACATCTGCATCTTGAGTATCCTGTCCACTTCTGGTCACCAATCCTCATGCAGGATGTACTGGAACTGGAGAGTCCAGAGAAGGGAAACAAAGCTAATAAGCAGGCTGAGGGACCTCAGTTACGAGGAACAACTACAAGCATCAAACTTATTTACCCTGAAGAAGTGAAGCCGAAGAGGAGATATGATAGCGATATACAAATTTCTCAATGGTGATTCTTGTATTGGGAGGAAACTTTTCAGTCTCAGCTAGCTTAAGAAGACATGCAGCCACTCAATGAAGTTGAAGGAGAAGCTGTTTAACCTTAAACTGAATGTAAACACAACCTTTTTATCTTTAAAAAATAACAAACATGTTATACTCACTTGCTTTGTGCAATCGTTTTTCACAGAACAACCCCAATCCTCCTCTTCTGGGGTTCCAAGCCGGAGCTCCTGGCCCCTCCCCCCTGCTGAGTCCCCTCATGGAAATCTGCTTGCTTATGTGTGCTCGCTCCCAGGCCTGGATCTGTGTGTCCATTGACACACAGTGCACGACTTGGCTCCACCCCTGCTCTCATCACTGGCTGTGATTGACAGCAGCAGGGGTAAATGGCTGCTGCTGCCTCTCTGTCCAATGGGGAGTGAGAGAGCTGAGAGAGCTGGTGCTCTCGTGCACACCTCTGGATCGAGATTGGGCTCAGGTAAGTATTTAGGGGGCTGGGGGGAGCTGCATGCAGAAGGTTTGTTACCTTATTGTAATACATTAAGGTAACAAACCTTCTGCCTTTAGAACCACTGTGTAAGGGGTTCTTTACTGTCAGAATGGTAAGGATGTGGAACTCTCTTCCACAATCGGTGGTGTCAGCAGGAAGTGCTGATAATTGCAAAAACTCTTAGATGGCCATCTTAACTAATGCAATATACAGGGAGATGGGAAATTGTTTTGACATAAACATACCCAGACAGGTTGAACTGGATGGATTGGTGTTTTTATTCAACCTTACCAACTATGTAATTATTTTTGGACAATAAGAATATCATTTATTGTCACTTTAAAAGGTTCGAACTTTAGTCTTGATTCAGGCTGCAAAAATGATAATCACGTATGCATTGAGTCATACCTTAAACAGTGATCCCACGATTACATCCACACAGATCCTGCTAAAAGGAACTGATCCAGAGTGTAGTTTCTCCCAAGAACAGCTGTGAGAAGGACATCTGGGATGTTATTACTGCACAGGGCTGTTAGCAGAGATTTCTCCACCCTGATAGCAGTATAAAGACTGGCCAAGAGATCAGTAACTAGAGAATGACTTTTTGTTTTGCAAGCACTTTCAGCCATTTGCTGTTTCACTGTTTCAGAGATTTGTTCAAGTGTAGCAAATATTCTTAGAAATATTGGTTGGCTGAAGGTGTGACTACTTATAATCATTAAAAACTCACACTAAGCTGGTATAATACATGAACGTGACTGACAATAACTTAAAGTTGAACTCCAAAATAAGAAAATATTGTGAAAATACCAGAGACATGTATTCTTACTTGAATGTTGGTGTGCTTTGTGAATTTCTTCTAGATCTGTGCAGTAATCCAGCATGAAACTTTGCAGGAGCTCCCTGTAATAAAGTCCGGTCACTGTTGCTCTCTCTCTTTCTGCAGAGTGATTGGTCTTGTATCTGCCCCCTTGAATTTTTTGCAGGCAGTATGTAGTGGGTGGGGCTCCTCCAACAGCTCTGCTCTCTGCATAGGCTATTTCACAGCTGCTTTTACAAGGTAATATCTGGGTTTCTAAAGGCATTTGGTGCACAAAAAGTGGATTTATAGTGTTTGTGTTCTTTTGAGATATGTATATATATATATATATATATATAAAAAGTCTAAAGACTAGTTTTGTAACAAGCCAACAGATGGCAGCACGACAGTCACAGGGAGCACCGACCTTCACAAGTCAGTGCGCCAAAAGACATCGTCCTGTGTACATCGGGAACTGTGCAACTGGTGCTCTTCTGAACCACGTACGTTACCATGTCTGCTATTTCATCATGGACAGCAGCTAGAACAAAGAGAAAATGTGAAATTTTCCACAGAGATGTTTGATATGATTCGTCAAGTTTACAGCGATGCTGTAATGGGTCACTCGAGGTGTTTTGAGTAGCACACGCAATTGTTCTCTGAGATCATCATGCACAAGTTGCCGAATGGTTTCAAAATTTTCAGGGGTTAAACTCATTGAAAGTCTTCCTGATCTCTCGTCGTCTTCCAGTGATGCTCTGCCACACTTGAAGCTAGCGTGCCACTCGAGTGACTCATTGCAGCATCGCAGGTTGTTGTCATCATTGACATCATTGCTGTCCATGATGAAATAGCAGACGTGGTAACGTACGTGGTTACAATAGCACCATTTGCACAACTCCCAATGTACAGAGTCAGTGTCTTTTGTCACACTGACTTATGGAGGTCGGTGCTCCCTGTGACTGTGCGTGCAGGCCAGTGCTGCCATCTTTTGGCGTGTCACAAAACGAGTCTGAAAACTTTTTGATACCACCTCGTAATTGTGAAGTGGAAGGAAAATGATAAATGTTTTTCAAAATTTATTTAAAAATAAATATGTGAAAAGTGTGGTGTGCATTTGTATTCAGCCCCCTTCACTCTGATACCCCTAACTAAAATCTAGTGGAACCAATTGCCGTCAGAAGTCACAGAATTAGTAAATAGAGTCCACCTGTGTGTAATTTAATCTCAGTATAAATTCAGCTGTTCTGTGAAGCCCTCAGAGGTTTGACGAGAACCTTAGTGAACAAACAGCATCATGAAGGCCAAAGAACACATCAGACAGGTCAGGAATAAAGTTGTGGAGAAGTTGAAAGCAGGGTTAGGTTATAAAAAAAAGATCTCAAGCTTTGAACATCTCACAGAGCACTGTTCAATCCATCATCCGAAAATGGAAAGATTATGGCACAACTTCAAACCTACCAAGACATGGCCGTCCACCTAAACTGACAGGCCAGGCAGGGAGAGCATTCATCAGCTGATAGACCCATGCTAACTCTGGAGGAGCTGCAGAGATTAACAGCTCAGGTGGGAGAATCTGTCCACTATGGAAGAGTGGAAAGAAGAAAGCCATTGTTGAAAGAAAGCCATAAGAAGTCCCATTTTCAGTTTTTGGGAAGCCACGTGGGGGACACAGCAAACATGTGGAAGAAGGTGATCTGCTCAAATGAGACCAAAATTGAACTTTTTGGCCTAAAAGAAAAACGATATGTGTGGCGGAAAACGAACACTGCACATCACCCTGAACACACCATCCCCATGATGAAACATGGTGGTGGAAGCATCATGTTGTGGGGATGCTTTTCTTCAGCAGGGACAGGGAAGCTGGTCACAGTTGATGGGAAGATAGATGGAGCCAAATACAGGGCAATCTTAGAAGAAAACCTGTTATGCCGCATACACACGATCAGAATCCTCGTCAGAAAAAGCTCTGATGGTTTTCCCGATGGAATTCCGCTCAAACTGTCTTACCTACACACGATCCCACCAAATTCTGACTGTCAAGAACGCGGTGACGTACAACACTACAGACGATCGGAGTTTCCGATAGAAACCTTTTCCGTCGGAAAAATTGAGAACATGCTCTCAAACTTTTGCTGGCGGGAATTCGGCAAAATTCCGATGGAGCCTACACACAGTCGCATTTTCCGATGAAAAGCTCTCATCGGTCTTTTGCTGGCCGAAATTCTGATCGTGTGTACGCGGCATTAGAGTCTGAAAAAGACTTGAGACTGGGGCGGAGGTTCACCTTCCAGAAGGACAACGACTCTAAACATACAACCAGAGCTACAATGGAATGGTTTAGATCAGGGGTGCCCAACCAGTGGTCCGGGGGCCACATGTGGCACGCAGAGCCCTCTGATGTGGCCCGCGACCTCCTGCTCTCGGATAGAATAGAAAGAATACTGTTAAAGGTCAGTTTATTACTAAAATCACAGTGTATATATGTATATATGGGCAAATCTTTTCTGCAGTGGTTACTGGGCTGCTTTCAAACTGACCTGCAGTTTAATTGCGGGTTACCTGCACTGAGCCATAGACTTCTATTATTACCTGCGAGTTTGGTGAGCTTTCTGAGAGTGCACCAAACCTGCAGAATATAATAGAAGTCTATTGCAAACTGCAGGAAAGCCAAAGGTAAACTGCGTTGCACACGTGGTGCAGGTAAACCGCAGTGAATCAGTGTGAAAGCAGCCTTGGACCCCTTTCACATGGTCAGTCTGACCAATTGAACCCTCCATTCACCTCTAAGTAGTGGCAGACATAAATCGACTTGTGTTCTACCTCCAAAACGATCCTCCAAAAAGTATTATGGGCTGCGTCAGTGTCCGCTCTGCAAATGCAGAAAGGACACGGACATGCCATCCACCAGCTCCGCTCATTGTGGCCCGCGACCGGTTACCAAGTCACTTAAGTGGCCCTCGCTCTTCAAAAGGTTGGGCACCCCTGGTTTAGATCAAAGCATATTCATGTGTTAAGCCCCATACACACGGTCGGACAATCCGCGGACCAGGTCGGTCGGATCCTGTCCGTCATACTTTGTCTGATGTTGGTTTTGCGTACACACGGTCGGACAAAGTTGTCGGAAAATCCGATCATTCTGAACGTGGTGACGTTTGTTGCCTACGACGGGACTACGTAGAGGCTAGTAGCCAATAGCTTTGGTCTTGTAATGTGATCTGAGCATGCGTAGCACTTTGTCCGATCGGACAACCGTACACACGATCGGATTTGGTGTGATCGGACCGGGTTGTCGGCAAATCTATCCAGCAGGAGATAAGACTTTGTCCGTCGGACAATCCGACGTACACTGTCCGATGGTGCATACACACGGTCTGATTTTTCAACAACATTGTCCGAACGGACAGAATCCATGAAAAAGTCCGACCGTGTGTATGGGGCTTTAGAATGGCCCAGCCAAAGTCCAGACCTAAATCCAATAGAGAATATGTGGCAAGACTTGAAAATTGCTGTTCACAAACACTCTCCATCCAATCTGACAGAGCTTGAGCAATTTTGCATATAAGAATGGCTAAAAAGTCACTCTCTAGATGTGCAAAGCTGGTAGAGACATCCCTAAAAAGACTTGCAGCTTTAATTGCAGTGAAAGGTGGTTCTCTAGAGTACATTATATGTACATCATATATTTATTTGTAAAAAAGTTTTAAAAACATTTATCATTTTCCTTCCACCTCAAAATTATGTGCCACTTTGTGTTGGTGCCACTTTGTCCCAATAAAATCCATTTACATTTTTGGTTGTAACATGACAAAATGTGCAAAATTCCAAGGGGTATGAATACCTTTTCAAGGCACTGTGTGTGTGTATGCAGTGGCGGAATAATAAGGGTCGCAACAGTCGCAAGTGCGACTGGGCCCTGTAGTTCTCCGCCACTTCAGGGGGCCCACCGGCCGCCCGCCCGCCGGACTGTCCGGGGTGCGTGCGGCATTATTCACTGACACTGTAACTGTGTATGGAGTTCATGCCATGGGGAGGGGGGCTTTCTTTCCACCCACTGCGAGGGGAGAGACCGGCGAGAGAAGAGAAGCGCTCTGAGACCGTGTGTGGGCTCCGCCCCCGCCTATCCAGAGACACTGTAAGGGAGGCGGGACACTAAAACAAAAAACTTTAGACCAATATAGTGAAGGCGGGGGGGGGGGGGGGGTTCTGAGGCAAGGCATTCTGGAGGAGCCTGGAGGCACGCTTACTGAGGAGGGGGAATCGATCGATCGATTGACGGTAAGTCACCGTTTTGCATTGTGATCGATCCCAACCTCCACCACCTCTGCGGCACTGCCTCTTACTGATCCCACCCCCTCCAGTGCCACCACCCCCTCCAGACTGTGCCACCCCCCAGTGCCACCACCCCCCCTCCAGACTGTGCCACCACCCCCCCTCCAGTGCCATCACCCCCCCCTCCAGACTGTGCCACCACCCCCCTCCAGACTGTGCCGCCCCCCCCCCCAGTGCCACCATCCCCCCCTCCAGACTGTGCCATCACCCCCCTCCAGACTGTGCCACCACCCCCTCCAGACTGTGCCACCCCCCAGTGCCACCACCCCCCTCCAGACTGTGCCACCACCCCCCCTCCAGTGCCATCACCCCCCCCCTCCAGACTGTGCCACCACCCCCCTCCAGACTGTGTCACCCCCCTCCAGTGCCACCACCCCCCCTCCAGACTGTGCCATCACCCCCCCTCCAGTGCCATCACCCCCCTCCAGACTGTGCCACCACCCCTTTCCCCCTTTCCAGACTGTGTCATCCCCCCTCCAGTGCCACCACCCCCCTCCAGACTGTGTCACCCCCCCTCCAGTCCCACCACCCCCTCCAGACTATGCCATCACCCTCCCTCCAGTGCCATCACCCCCCCTCCAGACTGTGCCACCACCCCCCTCCAGACTGTGTCACCCTTCCTCCAGTCCCACCACCCACCCCCAGACTGTGCCATCACCCCCCCTCCAGTGCCACCACCCCCTGCAGACTGTGCCACCACCCCCTCCAGTGCCATCACTCCCCCCTCCAGACTGTGTCACCCCCCTCCAGTGCCACCACCCCCCTCCAGACTGTGCCATCACCCCCCCTCCAGTGCCATCACCCCCCTCCAGACTGTGTCACCCCCCCCTCCAGTGCCACCACCCCCCTCCAGACAGTGCCACCACCCCCCCTCCAGACAGTGCCACCACCCCCCCCCTCCAGACAGTGCCACCACCCCCCCTCCAGACTGTGCCACCACCCCCCTCCAGACTGTGCTACCACCAACCTCCAGACTGTGTCACCCCCCTCCAGTGCCACCACCCCTCTCCAGACTGTGCCATATCCCCCCCCTCCAGACTGTGCCACCACCCCCCTCTCCAGTGCCACCAGCCCACCACCCCCCTCCAGTGCCACCACCCCCCCTCCAGTACCAGTGCCCCCCTCCAGTACCACCGCCCCCCTCCAGTGACACCACTCACCCCTCCAGTACCACCACCCTCCCCTCCAGTACCACCACCCCCCCTCCAGTACCACCACCCCCCCTCCAGTACCACCACTGGTGACACCGGCTGCACTGGGGACACCGGCTGCATTGGTGACACCGGCTGCATTGGTGACACCGGCTGCATTGGTGACACCGGCTGCTCTGGGGACACCGGCTGCTCTGGGGACACCGGCTGCTCTGGGGACACAGGCTGCACTGGGGACACAGGCTGCACTGGGGACACAGGCTGCACTGGGGACACAGGCTGCACTGGGGACACAGGCTGCACTGGGGACACAGACTGCACTGGGGACACCGGCTGCACTGGGGACACCGGCTGCACTGGGGACACAGACTGCACTGGGGACACCGGCTGCACTGGGGACACCGGCTGCACTGGGGACACAGGCTGCATTGGTGACACCGGTTGCACTGGGGACACCGGTTGCACTGGGGACACAGGCTGCATTGGCGGACAAAAGCTGCACTGCAGACGCAGGCTACATTGTTGACACCGGTTGCTCTGGGGACACAGGCTGCACTGGGGACGCAGGTTACATTGGGGACACCGGTTGCACTGGGGACACAGGCTGCATTGGTGACACCAGTTGCTCTGGGGACACAGGCTTTTTTTGGGGGGGGCCTTTCCTGATTTCTTGCACCGGGGCCCTGAGGTTTCTAGTTACGCCTCTGTGTGTATGTATATACATATATATATATATATATATATATATATATATATATATATATATATATATATAGTGACATGGTGTAGTTAGCTCAGTGGTACTTGTGTTATTTTAGAGTGTCCACTACAGACTTGGTGGCCCACTTTTTTTAAAAAGAAAGCAAACGTTCACAAACTAATGACTTCCTATGCAGGGGATCTTCTCCAACATCAGCAGAAATACACACACTGGAAAATGCTGAGCCACCTAGCTCATACGCTCACTCAGCTTCAATCGCAGAACCACACTGCTCCTCTTACCATTCTCTTTGACTGTGTTGTCCAGCTTTCCTGGATGCTTGGCTCTCTAGTCTTTAGTTACAGTACCCTGCTGCACAGCCCACCTCTGGCCTATGGGTTGGGGTTCTCCTGACACTCCTATAGGAGCTGACCTGACTCCTGGAACCAGAGGTGGGGGACTTGAGTCACATGACTTGACTTAAGTCAGACTTAAGTCACCTGTTTGAGGACTTGCAACTTGCTTGACTGAATTCAATAAATCACTCGACTTGACTTTGACTTGTCACTACTGACTTGCGACTTGACTTTGACTTGGGCTATATGATTTGCAATGACTTGGCAAGTTGGCACCATAATACTACCACCACTAACTAACACTACCCCTAACCACCACTAACCGCAAGCCGCTGTCTGCCTACCTGTTCAGCGTGTCATGCAGACAGACGGCGGACATTGCGGTGTTCAAAAGCCGCGCCTCCTCATCTGTGATAGGCGGAACATTCAATTTCACAGTAGGCAGTGTTCAGCCTATCACGGACATCCTCTCATCCTCGTCTGTGTTATGAGGATGAGCGGATGTCCGTGATAGGTGGAACACTGAATGCTGGGAAATTGAGTGTTCCGCCTATCACAGATGAGGAGGAGGTGTGGCTTTTGGAATACTGGAATAGCCGTCGCCCGCCGGGATGCCGCCGATCAGGTACACGGCTACTTGACCATAAAGTTTATAATATAATATACTGTATAATTTAATATAAAGTAATTTAATATATAAATAAATATATATAAAACTAGTGAGAAGTAATTTAATATATAAATAAGTAATATATATACTAGTGAGAAATAATTTCCTTGTTCCTCATCCCTGCCATTTTTATATGAACAACCACCTCTACATATCCTCTTCTTTAATAGAGAAGATATCTTGTCAATACTAGGTTTAGTATATTGTAGATGCATAGTATATTTTTATATAGTATGTTTTTTTAATTCTGCTGTAGTACAATGCCCAATCAAAAAATAAAGCCCACATCTTTGGTTCAAAAATAATCTCACTCAGAATTGTCCATTAGGTCACTTGTCTTACATATGTTAAAAATTGTGTTTATATATGAAACTTGTACATAAGTGCTGCTGATGCAATCATAGTAATTATCACACTGATCTGCACTGTAATTAAATGTTATTTTATCAGGACATAATGCAGAGGATACAACTACCACTGACTATAAATGTATAGGGTGCTATTTACAAAGTATATTAAAACCATAAAACTGATCCATTGCACACCCCCATATCTGGCATTTTAAGTGGCTAGTCTCATCACCATTCAAGTGTCCAGATGTTGGCATTGTGTCCACTGATTTAGATGTTAAAATACTTTGTTATTAGTTTGAAGTTCAAACTTTGAACTTCGATATTTTCCCCCTCAGCAAGGACTACATTTTTTTCAGGCTTGTTGGCCATTTAATTGCTGAGTGCTCTGCTCCTTGTCTGCTGTTTGGGCATTCAAAGTGTTTCTTTAATATGCCAAGAAAAAATCACAAAGCAGTTTTGTTAATGTTGAAAATAAAACAAAACCTTTCCTGAACACAGACTTTTAACTCATTTAAAGGTGGAAATGGGGTAGATCAGTAATTTGACTTGATTTGTGACTTGACCAAAATAAATGACTTGACTTGACTTGCTTGACTTCTAGCAGGGACTCGACTTGACTTGCTTGCTTTTCGCCGCAGTAACTTGGGACTTGCTTGAGACTTGAAGGTTAAGACTTGAGACTTGCTTGTGACTTGCACATGTGTGACTTACTCCCATGTCTGCCTGGAACTTAGACCTCTGTCTCCTGGCTTCTGGCTGGGCCCTCTGACCCCTTGATGGGATCTACCATCTTGTAGCTCCTGGTTGGGCCCTCTGACCCCTCGATGAAACCTTCTGTCTTCCACACTTGGAGCTGTCTCCAACTGGGAGCCCTGAGCTATCCCCAGACCTGAGTATATAATGATACAGCACACTTGAATATCCAGTCAGGTCAGTGGCGTAACTAGAACGCTCAGGGCCCCGATGCAAGAAACCATGGAGGCCCCCCCCCCCCCCCGACCTCCGGACAAAGCTCTTTTCTCCGAGCCCGATGGCAGAACACCAGGGCCCGGTCACAAGTGGGTGGCTGCATATAAAGGAACCTAAATATGGGGGTGGCAGCAGGGGCCATGGATAGAATCATGCTATGCATGAATCTATCCATTTGTCATAGAGGGAGTGGCTGGAGAGAGGGGGTGGCACCTGTGCGCCCTTTTGGACGCACCGCCACTGATAAACACATGCACATTCACATACATGCACTCTCACATACATGCACACACACATACATATATGCACGCACACACACACACAGACAGACATACATGCATCGTGCACACACACAGACATACATGCGTGCGCACACACACACACATGCATCATGAACACACACATGCATCATGAACACACACATGCATCATGAACACACACATGCATCATGAACACACACATGCATCATGAACACACATGCATCATGCGCACACACATGCATCATGAACACACACATGCATCATGAACACACATGCATCATGAACACACATGCATCATGAACACACACATGCATCATGATCACACACACATGCATCATGAACACACATGCATCATGCGCACACACATGCATCATGAACACACACATGCATCATGAACACACACATGCATCATGCGCACACACATGCATCATGAACACACACATGCATCATGAACACACACATGCATCATGAACACACATGCATCATGCGCACACACACATGCATCATGAACACACACATGCATGCATCATGAACACACACATGCATCATGCGCACACACACATGCATCATGAACACACACATGCATCATGAACACACACATGCATCATGAACACACACATGCATCATGAACACACACATGCATCATGAACACACATGCATCATGCACACACATGCATCATGAACACACATGCATCATGCGCACACACATGCATCATGAACACACATGCATCATGAACACACACATGCATCATGAACACACACATGCATCATGAACACACACATGCATCATGAACACACATGCATCATGCGCACACACATGCATCATGAACACACATCCATCATGCGCACACACATGCATCATGAACACACACATGCATCATGAACACACACATGCATCATGCACACACATGCATCATGAACACACACATGCATCATGAACACACACATGCATCATGAACACACATGCATCATGCGCACACACATGCATCATGAACACACACACATGCATCATGCGCACACACATGCATCATGAACACACACATGCATCATGCGCACACACATGCATCATGAACACACACACATGCATCATGAACACACACATGCATCATGAACACACACATGCATCATGAACACACATGCATCATGCGCACACACATGCATCATGAACACACACACATGCATCATGAACACACACATGCATCATGCGCACACACATGCATCATGAACACACACATGCACACACATGCATCATGAACACACATGCATCATGAACACACACATGCATCATGAACACACACATGCATCATGAACACACACATGCATCATGAACACACATGCATCATGAACACACACATGCATCATGAACACACACATGCATCATGAACACACACATGCATCATGCATGCACACACATGCATCATGAACACACACATGCATCATGAACACACTCAGTCCCTAGCCATCTCTTGTATCCTGTCCTCAGTCTCTAACCATTTCTTGTATCCTGTCCTCAGTCTCTGATCATCTCTTGTATCATGTCCTCAGTCTCTGACCATCTCGTGTATCATGTCCTCAGTATCTAACTATCTCTTGTGTAATGTCCTCAGTCTCTAACCATCTCTTGTATCATGTCCTCAGTCTCTAGCCATCTCTTGTATTCTGTCCTCAGTCTCTAACCATCTCTTGTATCATGTCCTCAGTCACTAGCCACCTCTTGTATTCTGTCCTCAGTCTCTAAACATCACTTGTATCATGTCCGCAACCTCTGACCATCTCTTGTCTTATATCATGTCTGCAGTCTCTGAGGCGGAGTCTGGAGAGGAGTTAAGAGTGGGAGTGCCGCCAGGATGGGGGTCATGGGAGAAGTCAGATGTGTGTGGACTGTGGAGAGGAGACTATAGGATAAAACCAGAGCAACCAACCTGGAGCCGTCTAACTGAGCCCTGCACAGTGCACCTGAGAGGAGGTCAGTGACAGTGCCGCCATGCAAGTCTGAGGGGGGGGTCACAGACGTAAGGGGGGAGTAAATACAATAATATAAGGAGGTACTGATATAAAGGTTTCCCCCTTATATCAGTAACCCCCCCCCGCCCATTCTTTCTGCAGAAGGTGGTCTCTGGAAACCAGAGCCCCCCACGTTCCTTGGGTGCCCATTGATGATGGACCAATTTTACCACTTTTAACTGGAATTTGCTTTGATATATATCTATATCTATATATATATAGATATATATATATATATATAAAGTCCTATGTGCTTCATATCTGCCTTCTATGTATATATATAATACACTCTTCAATTGTGCTTCAAATTAATGGTTTTGCCTTTCATGAACAAGGAAATAATGACGTTATGAAGTTGGGCTGGTATAATAATGCTATGGGGCTGGTATGATATTTTTTCCAGGGCTGTTTTTTTTCCCCAGTCCAGGCCTGCACACAGGTAAATATAATCACTGTGCTATTGAACCCACATTAGGTATTGCCATATTTTACATACAGTAACAGGAAAAATACCTATTGAACAGGGGTGGCCCGACCATTAAGGGCGCATGGGCGCCGCCCCCTCTCTCCAGCCACCCCCTCTATGTAGAATGGATAGATTCATGCATGGCATTAATCTATCAATGCCCGCCGCCAACCCCCTATTCAGTCATCCGGCCCCTTTTAGGATGCCATCCCCTGAATTACAGCTGCAGGGGTGTTTTTATAATTTTAAGCACCTGATTAGAGCTATAGGCTCTAATAGGCTTTAAAAAAGAGAGGAAACTTGGAGAGCAGAGCATTGCGCTCGGAGCCCACCCAGTAGTGTTGGAAAAGCAAATTAATATTTGCTTTTCTAACACTGAACCGCATCTCCGCCAATCAGGTAGCGCGGGTCTGATACCCATCACCTGATTGGCTGAAAGGACAGGCGCTGCTATTGGACACCTAGCAGGAAACAATACGAGACATAAGGGGGACACAGCTCGCCGCTGTCTGACACACCACAAAGATGGGGTAAGTGCCGGTCAGACAGTGGGCGGGCGGGGGGTCACAGTGGCTGCATTTAATGTGGCACAATAGTGGAATTTGATGGGTACAGTGGCTGCATTTGATGGGCACTGGCTGCATTTGATGGGCACAGTGGCTGCAATTGATGGCACAGTGGCTGCAATTGATGGGCACAGTGAGGCTGCAATTGATGTTTCTTTTTCTGTATTTTTCAGTTTGTTTGCGCCCCCTACAAAACTTTTGAGCACCAGCCGCCACTGCTATTGAAACAACCAAATCCAGGTTCCTAACTTCCTGTAGTGTGTGATTACCCTTCATCTGGTAGACTGAAATCCTAAGCAGTATTATCAACCCTACCATACATTCTAAAGATGAGGAGAAGAGGATGTGTTTCATAGTCCAGCTGGGGAGAATTCAGGCAGGGCTAAGAATGCTGTTTGGGATTCCAGTGCAGTGTTGTCAGTTCTCTACAAGTAGTTAGCAGCCACAAAATTTCCAGCAGAATCAACAGGTATTTTTATGTACATGTGGAATTTCTTAAGAGACCAAGCATAACAAAATATTTGGGGGAGCTGTTGGAGCATTTTCAATAAAGTGATAGTATATACAGCATGCCACTTACCAGTCTGCTCTTCAATGCTGACGACTGTGTACTGTCCCCTATCACTGCTGCCATTGGTAGTTTTCTCCAGAAGGAGTTTTCTGGCAGAAGAGACACAAACCTTGGAATTCATAATGATTTTGATACTCTTTTGAAAACAGTTTTGCGGTAGTGTGACCAATGGCGAAACTTGCAACAGATTCATGTACATGTTGGCAATGCTTGTATATAAATCTTTTGCAACTTTGACAGAACTGCATCTCTCCATTTTGTCGATCAAAAATGTCTCTCCTGTGAAGTATCAGTCTTTTTTAAGCAGAAAAGATATTTGGAGTAGTTGAAAGAGTAATGCCCCATACACACGATCGGACTTTCTGACAACAAAACCGTGGATGTTTGTTTGAAGGGTGTTGGCTCCAACTTGTCTTGCATACACACGGTCACACAAATGTTGGCCAACAATTACGAACAATTGTTCGCAATTCGGACGCGCAAAAAATCACGCATGCTCGGAAACAATTCGACGCATGCTCGGAAGTATTGAACTTAATTTTCTCGGCTCGTCGTAGTGTTGTAGATCACTGCGTTCTTGACAGTTGAAAGTTCCGCAAACTTTTGAGTGACCATGTGTAGGCAAGCCAAGCTTGAGCAGAATTCCGTCGAAAAAAACATCCAAGATTTTTCTGACGGAAAATCCGCTCGTGTGTACGCGGCATTCCTGTTGATTTCAGCTCTGCAGAGCGCTTCCATCTTCACTGTGGGCATGTGAAGCCCACTAGCAGTCTCTTCCAGGATATGGTATTGCTGGATACCCCGCATGCACCTCCCGATCTCACGTGTGCGCACTATATACAGGGCGTAGCACAGGATGCAACAACTCGCAATGCCTGTTGTCCCCTGGGATTGATGACACGCATATCCCAGGAGACATTGCAAAGCCTGAAATGACGCTGGCGGCCGTGAAGGAGGAAGTCAGAATACAAGAAAGCCTTACTACAGTAAGTAGTAAAAAAAATAAAAAATGATGTGCCAAATTGCAATCACTGCACACTTTACTGCTGGATGGCAAAGACTTAAAAATTTGTTTTTTTGTGTGTTTTATGAAATCATGCACGTGCTACACAAGTGTGAATGGGGTCTAACAGATGAAAACGCATATTGCTTAATTTGTACCAAAAATAAAATCCTAGTGTACAGGTACAGCAATATATCGATAGCTTTTCAATACGTTTTTTGTAGATAATAGTACATAACATAGGACCAAAGTCGGTTGATCGGTTCTTAATATGCTTAATATGCTATCCCTAACTTGTTTTTTATCTATTTTCTGTGCATGGTCTGATCACATTGAACAATTTTAATTGAATGCATAGGTGCTGATCAATCTTCAAACCAAATTTTTCTTCCGGACAGTAAATTGATGGACAATACAATCATATAAAATTGTTCTGTTTATTGCCACCACTACAAAAAAACTCTACCTGCTAGCAGTTTTATACTTTTAACTTTAATTTTACTTTAAAGCCTTGCTCTAAATATTTCAGTTGTATGATTGTTATCCTGCAGAAAAAAAAAAAGCTTTAATAACAGTGGCGGACTTCTCAAGGACTGGAGAAATAGTCTCGGTGCTTAGAATTGGCAGTTCTCCAGAGACGTATCCTACAGCCTCAACCCTTTGGCTGGGGAGTGGAAGGGAAGGAAAAGGAGGGGTAGGTCTTTTCTCTGGATCAGCTGCTGCAGCAGAGGGTAGGGCCAAGAGGAGGGGTGAGGAGTCAGTACAGTAGCACAGGCTTGCATGGTATTGAGTGCCTTGGTGCTGGGACTGAGAAGCAGCAGTGCTGAAATCATAAGCCAACTATTACTGCACAGCCTGAACATAGGACATTGTTTCATTGAAGATTTTTAGAGGCTCTGCAGAGCAGACTGAGCATTTTCTAACTTGCTGGACTGGGATCTCAACTAGAACAAAGAAGTTTCTCTTATTCTGCTACTCCTTTCTCATTGGGACATCCCTGCAAGGGTGGATTATATGGATAAAGAGTTGGACATAGAAAGGTAAAAATTCATGCTTGCATTACAGATACTTAACCCTAAAAGAAATTTGTTTTATAAAGACGCTTGCTGATTTTCATCTGATTCTTGCTGATGAAGAGATAGGGGTACAGGACTTTAAATGTGGGATTATAGGATTCACTAAACTGACAGGTTCTGTCTTGCTCTACTGCAGTCTATGTATAGAGTCTCTGCTGCAGCTGGAAACTATAGTGTTCTCTGCTCCCAACAGGAAATCCTCATCGTATTTAGAGGAAAATCCGAGCGAAGACAATACATTTATAGACGCTTTTAGGAGTTCATTTTCCCTGTAACAAAGAGCAATCATTCAGTTCATTGAAACTTAGTATAAAAGATACAATCACACCCATTTTCTTTGGCAGGAACTGTATTACATTTAAAATACAATGCTACTAGGTAAATATTCGCTGAGAACACTCTGTTAGTAGTTTCATTAAAAAGGTTTAAGATTGCATGCCCCGTATGAAGTTGCTGTAGAAGAACGAGCCTTTGCGTATTAGCCCCCATTCCCACCTGAGCGATTTGAAGTGCGTTTCCAGAAGCCCTTTTTTTACTTTTTTACAGCTTGACACTCAGATTTCTTTGTGTGTGTTCACATCTGAGCCCAAAATTTAGAAAAAGTATGGGGCATGATCGCACGTTTTTGGCCCCAATAGATTTCAATAGGGGCGCCAAAAAAAAAAAAAACATGCGTGATGTGTGTTTTTAGCATTTCATGCCTTACAACCTTCTTCTCTTTCCATTGGCTAACACAAAAACACTCAAGCCTAAGACCCCATACACACTATTAGATTTTCTGCAGATTTTTGTCTTCAGATTTACCAAAACCATATAATAGGAGGTCAAACCTTAAGAGTTTCAATTTGTATGCAATCAGGCAAGCCCTTGCACTACATGGTTTTGGTAAATCTGAAGACAAAAATCTGCAGAAAATCTAATAGTGTGTATGGGGCTTAAAATGCACAAAGAAACACATATATGAATGTGCAAAAAAACAAACAGCTGAAGATGCCAACTCTCAAGTGTGACTGTAGCCGGTCTAATGTTGCAGTCCATTGAATACATATTGAAACTGCACAGCTTTCTATATAACATTGCATAGATTTATTTTGCTTTGTGACACTATTTACATTTATGGTTTTGAAGTGAACACTTAGCCAGCGTTTGTTTGTGTTCTTCCTGTATTGATAATCTAGTGTAATTGGTCCAGTTTCAGTCTGTTATCTTGTTGGCTCCAATAACCCTGAGTCATGTAATCCAAATCTCTTCTGAAGGCTTAGTTGAGACAGGTAATGATTGCATTTGCATTGTGAAGATTACTACTTTATGTTTATTGTCTGTGTCTCCAGTGTGTGAAAGGCAGCTTCGGCATGCCAGGGGTACACATTACTTGAAACCACCTTCACTCTGTGTGATGAGGTCATTTCATTTAGAGCTTAGCTCTGATCTGTTTCACTACAGTTGATGATTGTCAGCTGTCACTTTGGGTTAGCCCGGTTTAAATCTGACTGTGGTCAGATTTACAGTAAATCAAGCTAACCCAAAGTGACAGGGACCAGTCATACATGCAAGTGAAATCCGCCCGCTAAGAGATCTTTTCTTAAATGTGCATGCAGATTATGCCAGCATGAATGTTTATATCAATGCAGGTGGGAGGGGGTGTTCAGCAGACACATGCGGTGATGGCTTATCTCAGGAGTAACAAAAACGATCCTCCAAAAATATCCAATGCAGCTGATAACTGCTTCCCTGAGATCTGTCAGTTGGGGGCGTCATGTGCAGTCTGTCGGCATCCACACCAATGACAGTTGTTGTGGGATCAAGCAACAATCACCTCAAATTAATGGGTACCTGCATTTTTTTTGCATGAAATATCTGGTGTTGTGAAGTTTACTTTTCTCTTTTGGATACTTATACAAATGGACAATACTGTTTAAATTATTATGTCAACTTTTTTTTTATTGACGAGGGGGTGGAAAGCTGCAATTTAAACGTAGTAACGGCTTTACCATGTAAGATGGAAATGATGTTCAGTATTTTTTTATTGGTATCAAATCCACATACATAACAAATAGGTTGTACATATTCAATTACATAAATTAAAGATAAACTCAGGCAACAAAAGTATCTTGAAAGTTGACTCTATATTTAGTCCACCATCCTTCAAAATTACTCTTTCCACTCAAAGGCAAATCTCACAACTCCCCATAAAAATCCAAAATCAGAAATCTCGAGATCTGCTGTATAATATCACTTGTTCGAGCTAACCTTCTCACAAGTTCTTCTTCTAAATAGCTCCATCAGTCTGGTCAGTATTATCAAGATTTTTATTTTGATATCCCTTTCCTTGACTCCTCGAAGGAACAAAATTTCTACAAATGTTATCAGTACATGTACACAGGGTCGTTTATAGTCGTTTCTAGGCAGTTGAGTTTAGAAGCATTTTTTGGAACGCCAAAAAATGGGTTCAGGAGGGATATTCAGAGGCATTTGAAATGCCAAAGGCCTGTAACAGCCTGTAAACACTGCTAAACGCGGTAAATCGTGTTTAGCAGCATTTCCTTTACAGATGTTTTTCATTTTAACAAAGAAAAAAAAATATATATTTTGTTACAAATGCTTCTAGACGCAAACGCGGCTAAACGTGGCATGTAAACGTGGCTAAACAGGCGTTTTTAGACGCCAGTTTCTTGCTGTCAAGTTAAATCATTCAGGAGAGGTTAAACAACGTCCCCTGTACATGAAGCCTACATCTACAGGGCTAAATACTTACATGATACATTGACAATGTAAAATCTCCTGTGGTAAAATATAAGAGAAAATCTTTAACAGGAACATACAGAGTAATACAAAGTGATAGAGGGATTTATACTTCATCCTCCTAACTGTATTTTTTGGCTTTACCCATTATGTCTTTTTAATTCCTTCTTATAATTCTCAATAATTAAAAGTTAAACATGTCTGTTTTTAAAGGCTTTTTAAAGTGATTGAAAGGCAGAAGTTTTTTTTTTTTATCTTAATTCATTCTATGCATTAAGATAAAAAGCCTTCTGTGTGCAGCAGCCCCCCTCAGCGCCCCCTAATACTTACCTGAGGTCTGTCTAGATCCAGTGATGTTGCAGGAGTGTCCTCGGCTATCTGGGACCCCCCTCCTCATTGGCTGAGACAGCAGCACAGCACCATTGGCTCCTGCTGCTGTTAAAATATAAATGAAAGGCAAAACATTTGTGTTTAGATATAAAAAACATCATAAATAGCTTTTCTCCCTTTTTTATAAGTGATCACATATTCCTTGTTCTCAGCTGCATAAGAACTGGGGCAGGAGAAACAGCAGTACACTGATTTTCACAATAAAAGGCTGTGTGTGTCAAGACAAGTCTGGTTATTGGAGGAGGGCAGGCTGAGTTCCCCACATAGTTAAAGAACTGACCACAGTACTTCTACTTAGTGTGGTCATTTCTAATAGGAAAATAGAGGGACTGGCAGCAAAACCAGGGAATTCACACAAAGGAAGCAACAGAAAGAGAACATGATTCTTTTTCATACAAGTACATGATACAGCAGGCACATATCAAGACTATAAAATGTTGGGTATACCTACTTTGGGTATACAATACATTCTATTAATGTAAATGGGATTCCCTGAATTGTTGTTAGCCCAAACAGAGAATGATTTAATGTTTGCATACCAGCACTATATCTGAGCATTAAGGGCCCATTTGAACTGTTGGGGTGCATAAACACACATTTTATAGTGTGTTGAGTTCGAGTAGTCCATTATTTCAGATGGGCTGTTAACACTCTTCGATGCACAAAAAAAAAGCTTTTGCGCCATTTCCTCCAACGCAGCACATCAAAACACGCAGAGGGAGGAATTCAGTAAAGCAGTAAAGCCTCTGTACACACGATCGGATTTTCAGATGGGAAATGTTGGATGTCAGGCTGTTGGCAGAAAATCAGACCGTGTGTATGTTCCATCTGACATTTGTTGTCGGACTTACCGCCAACAAATGTTGGCTAGCATGTCTTCAAATTTTCTGCCAACAAATGTGTGTTGTCAGATATTCTGATCGTGTGTACACAAGTCCGTTGGACAAAAGTCCAAAGTACAAACACGCATGCTCGGAAGCAGAAGCAGACGGTCTTGTAAACCAGCGTTCGTAATGGAGAATTAACATTTGTGACGTGGCAAATTATGAAATCTCCAAATGCAGCGCACAATTCTCTTCTTCTTTAATAGGATAATAATGAAGCTGCTTTGCTGGTGATACTGATGGAGTTATTGCAAACACATTTTCAAAGGCTTTTTTTTACTAGTGATATCAAGAATAATATTATTATGTTTTTTTTTTATATTTGTGCAAGTTACCACAACATCATTATCCCGTAGTTTTTAAGATCAAAGATACAACTATGTTGGTGTCCCTTGTCAATTTGACATTGTATTTTTGAAAATGTAACTGCCTACTCCCAAACTGTTATTTGAAGTAAAACTCAATGCCAAGTATTATTCTCCACATTTTTTTTTATTGTGCATTGAAAAAAATAAAAATAAAAAATTAGACATGCTATCTGCCAATAGAACTGAACCAAAAGTGCATTCTATGTGTCCAAAAATATAGAAAATATACTAAATCAAATCATTATTCAACAAAAAAAAAAAAAAATGTCAAAGCAATAACTCCAAGGCCAATAATAAACAACACGTTATCTCCTCCAATTCCGCAACATGTCTGGTTGACGAACGGCTGTTCAGAAATGAACTGAAAAATGCTAAAAGAAAAGCGTGAATGAACACTCACCAAACTTCTACTAAAACGAAATTGGCAGAAGGAGCCCAAAGGGTGGTGCTAAGGAGCTGAAAAATCACATAGTACGTCTAGTACGTCACTACGTTCGTAATTGTTGCTCAACATTTGCGTGACTGTGTGTATGCTAGACAAGTTTGAGCCAACACCCTTTGGACAAAATTCCACAGTTTTGTTGTCTGAAAGTCCAATTGTGTGTACGAGGCATTACAACACTGTTTTGGTGGAATGTCCCCTTCAAAATGGCCTGTGTCTAGTTCAGGAAAGCAATAATTACTGCCAGTTCGCAGATAAGCAAACTGACCAGCTCTATATTCATGTACAGAGACACTGGTGCTCAGAGTGAGGCATTTTGTGCTGGTAAGCTGTCATAAATGTGACAACTTTCTGCACATGAAGCCGGCAGCTATTAAGCCGGCAACCACATATGTCATAGTAACCGATGTCCTGAATTCCTGACCCCATTCAGCTGGCAGCACACCGTAACACACATAGATGCATGTGTTAATGTGCATTGCTGTAAAATGTGTACTTTTGCGTATGTTACTGCAACACAGATACGTGCATGCTGCCCTAAATATTTCATTATAATGAATCAGAGGAGACCAGTTTGAAGAATTCAAATAACAATTACCAGTGTGCCTCTGGTGTGTAATTAATCTTCATTTGCTTTACATCATGTGCAACGTATTTGTAAAGTAGTAGTTGTGGCATCTTAGTATTGTCTGAAAATAACATGGATTATCTGGAATTACCGTTTAATGACTGTGTACATTTCACACAGTGCTAAATAAGCAAATATTGTTTGAGCAGTCTATGCAAACTTGATATGTAATTGCTGAATAATGTCTTCCCCATCATGCATACGGTCTTCTACAGAGCATTGGTATATAAACTAAACATGTGGGGGTTCGCTTGCTGACCTCCTTCTAAAAAATAATAGTTGTCTCACTGTTAGCCTGAGCTGCTTGCATTTAGGATTTTCTGAGTTGCAAAACAGGAACGCAATCCAGGGTTAGGGAATTTAATGATTGAAACAGGAGGAACAACATGACTGCAAGGCAACTAGATTTTACAGAAGAAAGTCCCAGAAATGGCCGATTCCATGGTTCTTTTATGAGAAGTCCTTTGACATGTCCAGTGCACCCATTAGGTAATCCTTATAAATGACATCTATACAAAGAAAAGTACAATATATTTTCAGAAAGCACATATTTTTCTGTTTTTTTTTTTTTGTTTAAAATTTTTATTTTCACTTAAAGGAACAATACAAAACAAAAAGAAAAACATAACGATATATTACATATATTTACAGTCATATATGGGATATCGTATTAATCAAATAACGTAGATAAAAGTACTTGTGGTTCAAAATATGAGATGGGGACTTAAGATATAGGAACACTATAAGAAGGGCGTATGTATTAACCTAATATGTACTAGAGCAGCATCTTCGAACCTTGCCCAGGTGCCATAGTATCATGCCTCCAGACCTCTCTACCACCCCAAGTGGGTTCAAACTGTGGTAGAGTGGGGGCAATTAGGGGAATTAAGTGTTTTATTAACCAAGGTTGTATGCTAAGTATAAAGGATACATACCAAAATGAGTGTGTATAGACCCAAAAAAAAAAAAATATATATGTATTATATTTTTCTGTTTTTATACAATGCTTACCTTAAAGCAACTCTATCACTAGAATGAAATGTCCCAAAAATGTTTCCCTACAAAAAAAAAGAGGTCTCAAACTGGCGGCCCCCTAGCTGTTGCAAAACTACAAGTCCCATGAGGCATTGCAAGGCTGACCATTACAAGCATGACTCCCACAGGCAGAGGCATGATGGGACTTGTAGTTTTGCAACAGCTGGAGGGGCGCCATTTGAGACCTCTGCTTTAAAGTTTATCTAAAGCCAAACTTTCTTGTTAAATTTTCAATCAAACACGGAAAGGTTAAAATATTTTTTTTTTTTTGCCACCTCGGTTCCATTGGGGAGATTTTTCTCCATTTACAGCCTCATTTCAGTTGCAACAGGTAGTGAAAAGAAATCTCTACAAAAACGTTAGGGAAAAGCCCTCTTAGGCAGGCCATAGATGGTGTGATTTTCTTTCCGGCAAACAGGTTGCAGGAAAGAAAATCACTTGAATCCCTCTAGCGGAGCTATTGTGTTCTCCCTGGGGTGGGGGAAGCGATCCCTACCGGGAGAATACTGCTATTACTGCTAGCTGCTTTATCCACTGGAAATAATCATATGCTGAAAATCTGAAATCCTGGTTGTACATTCCGCCTGCCCATAGATGGTTCGAATCTATCTATGGCCGGCTTTTGACATTTGTCAATGAAGCAAGTGTTCCCATTGGAATATTTTCCCTCCTGTTCTGTTTGCAACTTTTGGATTTTCTTTCATTTTTTATTTAACAGGACAATCTGGTCAACAGAGCAAATAGAGAGGGTAAATCTCTCTTTCAGGGTACAAAGAGCATAAAAAACCTTATAGACAAATCCATCCAGCTCCAGACCCTTACAGCCACAGTTGCAGAGTGCAGGGCTAATGGTGATGCCATAGGTAAACACGATGAAAAAGGCGGAGATAACTCACAGAATAAACCTTAAAACAACCTGTATGAGGTCATCATCTAAAAGTTACAAAACTTGAAAGCAAACATGTTACACGCCACATAATGTATAATGGATGGTGACCTCATAAAAGTCACTTTGAGGTTTATCCTGTGAGAACTGATGTTTTCCTAATGAAAATAGTAAAAACCTGACAAGGGTCTAAACACTTACTACCATATCCAAAACCTAAAAAAAGTATACAGTTTAAATTAATTTTGGCAAATTTAAATACATAAGAAGTTATACATGTGTTACTATGAGTGCTGGCATCCTTAAGGCAATCCACACTACAACATCTTAATGAATACAGGTCTTTTAATACACTACTTATGAAATAGAATTACAAAAAAGAAAATATTTTATTTTTACATCAATCATTAAAATATTATTGACCAAAAAACATGTTGCGTTTAATCACCAAAGCTGTTTATATTCTTCAATGGATGCATGACCCCAACACCTTACAAAGAAGCACATGACTTTCCTAACCACACATGCGCAGAATGCTCTTTCTCACAGCAGTGGCTGAGCTCAGTGAGAAAGAGAGTGGACTACATGTATTGCTAAGCAAGCTGCGTTCTCCTGCAGAGTGCACAATCGTAAGGTGCTAGAGCTGAGCATCCAGAGATTGGACGGTTAGGGGAAATACATGGTACAAGCAGCTTTAGAAGTGAAGATCATTAAAAACAGAGGACAGCATTTTATTGCACACTTAAAGCTGAAATGCACACAGATTTAAAAAATGAATCTCAGTAAAGGTGAACTAACCCTTTAAAGCTGCTGAGAATCTGTCTAGAACCCAAGCACATTGCCTATGATAGAAATTTTGAGGATGCATTGCTTCACAGTGCCTGCATGTACAGAGGTCAGTGAGGGTGTGTTTTAAAGCGTATATACTTCTTGCCAATTATATGTAAACACTTGTTTGTCCACATCACAAATAGTCACAAGTTGACTTTAACACATACTGATAAGATTGCATACATCAACCTTGTTTCTTACAAGGTCATCTAAACAAAACTTTCAAAGACCATAGATTCCTTTAACAAAAAAACAAAAACCAGTACAAGTGTTTTTCATGGTATAACAATGTAATTTAATACTTGCAGTGTGAAACCCCTGTAAGGTCCAACATCTTTAGGTCAACGATAGCTTGTTTAAAGTTCAGGCACCTCTGAATCTCAGGTCATTCTGGCAGGCAAAGTCCAGACCTCTCGTTGCCAATACCTTCTGCTCCCCACACATTTCTGTTGGCCCATCACTGATAGACTGCCCCACTGACCAACAGAAATGTGCAGCAAACAGGAAAGAGTGGGCAAGTTTTGCCACTATGTGAAAGCTCCAAAGCTTTGCCTATCAAAACAACCAAGCATTGTGCAATAAAAGCAGGATATCCGAGGCTGCTGCAGGTATCCACAGGTACCTGCAGATGCCTGCAAAGGTTTGATTTATTTCTAACTCCCCAGCATTTTATACCTTTCTTTCAATGCAGCGCAACTCTATTCAGTTGCCGGGAGTAAAGGGAAACATAAGTATATTCTGCTGTGGGTGAAAGCAACTTATTGCTTCACCCTGATTGGTTGCCTTGAAGGACTATTCTTTTTTGTCTAAAATTAATAAATGCACCCATTTGCAAAAGGAAAAAAATGGGCCTCTATTCATTTTTTTTACATTGGAGCTCGTAATGCTTAGAACATAGAAGAGTGATGGCAGAAAAAAGACCAAGTGGTCCATCGAGTCTTCCTGTCAGGGCTGGGCCCAGCCTTTCCTTCTCTCAGCTGTCGGCAAATTGCCAGCACCTACAGTATCTCTCCACAGTGACTCACCTGTTGATGATATCCTGATCATCAGTCCTGCCTACTTAAGCCGTCCAGCCGAGATGATCTCTGTCTTCACCTTGGTCACATCTCTAGAGACCCTCTCCTGTGTTCCTGTTAAAGACTTGCTTGGCTGACATTCCTTCTGGCTCCAGATCCTGCTTGCTGTTCTAATACACTCATCTCTGGCTCCCTGATGTCTTGGCTTGTCTGAGTATTCCTTCCGGTTCCTGAACTCTAGCTATGTTTTGACTATGTTTACTTTTTTTATTATTATTAAACAAGTGAGATTTAACTGTACTTCTGTCTCAGTCCGATTCAGGGTTTCTGACACTGCCCCACTTTGGGAATTGTAGGTGCAATGCATAGGCTTCTGCAGACTCTTCTGCGGCGTACACACGATCGGAATTTCAGATGGAAACAGTCCGATGGGAGCTTTTCATCGGATTTTCCGACCGTGTGTATGGTCAATGGTCTTTTTCTGTCGGAATTTCCGACGGACTTTGAATTGAGAACCTGTTCTCAATTTTTCCGACAGAAAACCTTTCTATCGGATTTTCCGATCGTGTGTATGCAATTCCGACATGCAAAATTCCGACGCATGCTCGGAAACAATTCGATGCATGCTCAGAAGCATTAAACTTCCCTTTTATAGTGCTGTTGAATGTGTTTTAGGCCGCTGTTGGTGTGATCGTGTGTAGGCAAGACAGTTTGAGCGGAATTCTGTTGGAAAAACCGTCAGAGTTTTTTCCAACGAGAATTCCGATGGTGTGTACGCGGCATTCCTCCAGCCCCAGGTCTGTATTGACCTTCGGTTATGGAGCAGATGGGACTTGTGATCTTCAATTCACAGATTCATGTGAATAAAAAGATGTGGCTTTGAGGACGGAGCTATGCACAACTGCAACAAATTAAAAAATCAATCAGCCAGAAGCACCCCCTATTCAGGAAGGAAGGGGGGGCAGCTTGAGAGAGGAAGGCTGTGGAATAGCACCATGTAATATATAGGTGTAACATGAAAGTATTTCAGAAAGTTGAAATTAGCCTTTAATCTAATTTCCTTTACCCAGAATATCTGATTCTTCACATATTTATAGATCCCATATGAACGAACTATTGTACTAATGAACTGTCAAAGAAAGCAGGTCTTTTCATGTATTGTTTTATAAGCAGAAGAGAAGGCAAACTCTTATAATGGCTCCAGACATGTTACAGTTTTGATGTCAACTTCTGTAAGACACTGATAACTGAAAAGAAAAGCTTTGTTTGCAGTTGATACTGAGTTATATCTTTAGTATTAAAAATGTTGCCATGTTGTGGTGCAAGGATGCAGTTGAAATAGATCACATTTGCCTTGAAATGTCATAAAAACTACATTTGTATATTTCTTTTTAAAGGAAAATGTCCTTAGAGAAACATGGAAGCTGCCATAGCTGACTTCTCATTCGGCAAATGTTAGGGTGGTCATACGCTGAAGAAAATGTAGCCAGTTCAGGAGGGACCTGATTCATTTTAATACAGTTGTGGCTGTCCCCACTCAACAGTAGTCAATCGTTTGATCAACTTCTGTTGAAGGGACATGTTGGACATTTTTTCTCGATCAGGGTGTTGTGGTCAGAATACAAGGTCCTGACGGGGGAGAGGGGCACAGGACTCCTCCATTCACCTTGCTGGCTAAAAAAATGTGTATGGCCAGTTGAAATTTACTTTGCTGTCATGCTAATTCTTTTGCTTTACAACTTTGAGTCATTGACCTCTCAAAGAGGTTGATTTAGGGCTTGTTCATACATGTGTTAATTAAGAAGAATTGCTTAATTCTCTTTAATGAAGCCATAGCATTTATAAGTTGTTTTTGCTGTGTTTTTGAAGAATTGAAAAAGCTTTAAGAATGTTTCATAAAAGTGTTGTTTTTCTACTGAGAAGTGCTTAAAATGGAAGTGATGTAGAGGAAATGTTCTACTTTGAGGTGTAGTTAGGTTGTGGTTAGATAGCAGACATTTTTGTGAATTCTCTGTAAGATGGATTTGTATACTTTGATCTCTTTGACAATTGGCTTGGTCCAGCTTAACTTTGCTGAAACAAATTCAATAATGCTGAATGCCTCTGCTCGGGCCTAGCACTGTCAGTATTGCTGGCTGGCTTGATGCTTTTGCCTGCACATAGAAGTAAATGGTGTTACCAAACAGCTGCTTTGTACAAAGAGGAAATGGTTGGAGCTGCTGTGTCCCAGTTCTTTATTATTTCCCAGTGCATTCTGGGATACAGGAAATTCCACTGCCTCTCCCCCAGTGCCCAGCTAGCACCTTATAAAAAGATTCACCAATGCACCATAAACGCTATAGGTGCTGTTAAGGTGCAGTTACAGAGCATTACTATTGAAATCAAGGGAAGCAGCTGACAAGTGTCGATGCTTCATGAAAGCGACATGCTGCATATTTTCAATACAACGCAATGCTTCCACTCTTGTGTGTACAGGACTATGTGGTGCTCATTGTAATATTCATGGCAGGCATTGAAGGGGTGGTTAGGCTTTAAAAGTGCTGAATATATGCCAGCTAAACACATGGTATTGAACAAGCCCTTACTAAAGGCAAATAGACTGTGCACTTTGCAAGTGCAGTTGCACTCTGCAAGAGAATTTGTGCCAAAGCTTAGTAAATGAAGTGAAGCTTCACTTTGCAAAGAATACACAATCACATGCAAACAGGAAATGGAAAGTTCTCTCCAGAGTCATAGACGACAAAAAAGACTCTAAAGGGATTTCTAATGTTTCCTCATGCTACTCTTAAAAAAGTTTTTTATTACTGTCTTTGCCCCTGCTGTATATTTTGTGTTTATATTTTAGCGACCACATTGGATATAAGGGAAAATTTCCCAAATGGGTACAGAAACAGCAACAAACGTACTAACTGTTCCCTACTATATCCAAAGCCAAAAAAAATATATGTTTTTGGCTAGAGTTGTTTTTTCAAACATTTTGAAGCTAACTTGCTGAGACTTACATGTACAACATGGAATCAAAATTATTTTTAAACAGTGGCCACATTTTTAGAGTATATCGTTGCTTCCTATTGAATTAAAACTGATGCATCTTTGCTGCTTTCTCCTTAAAGGTAATTATTTAATAATGTTTTATGAGCCAAAGCTGAATTCTATTTAATAACACAGATACAATACATACTGTATATGGGAGCTGCTTTGCCTATAAAGGATTTGCATGCCTGTCTATCTGAGAATTAAGCCCCATACACAAGGGCCGAATGCCAGACAACCTCGGCCGGTTCAACAAAAACTGACAATTTTCTGGTCCATGTGTATGCCACCCTGTCCGACAGAAGCCGGCCGTTTGTCAGGCGAGCTGTCGAATGAGCATGCTGGAAAATCAGCAGCTGATCAAAGTGTTCTGGCGGGGGGAGCGTCTCCCTGTCAGAACACAACAGCTCAACGGGGGAGATCGTTAGTACAGCAGCTCTGACTGGAGCGTTTTTTTTTGTTCAACCTGCTGGGTTGAATGGAAAAAAAATCATAAATGTGTACCAGGCTTCACACAGCCCCCTCACACAGCACAGTCTGGTGGGTAACATCACTTACACATAAGAAAAAACAGTGGTGTCCTGTCTTGACCCTCAGTCTTCTGACTGGACAGTATAAGAGCAGCAAATGAAATGTGAGGGTATCTCTCTGCTCACTATGCTCTCTTCTCCTATTAGTTTGTTCCTTATCAACACATTTGCAAGCAGCAGCTTGGCTGGCTCCCAGTCCTACACCTCCTTCTCCCGTTGCTGATGTACAGGGTATCCTAGGAGGCTGACGCCAGGTCCCCTTTAAGCATATCCATCCACTAGATGCATTTAAAAAATACATTTATTAATAAAAAAAACTACAAGGCTACAAGTATGTACAGTATGACTTTGAAATCTGCCTGGAGTTCAGCTTTAAATGATGTGCAACATATTAGTTAATACTGCAATTACTTCAACTTCAACCTAACCTCCTCTTTTAACCTAACACAATGGACACAAACCACCACTCACTCCAACGGCAATACTCTAGACCTCGTATTCTCCCATCGCTGCACTCCCTGCAACCTCTCTAACACCCCCTTTCCGCTCTCTGATCACAACCTTATCCGTTTCACACTCTCCTTGTCTCCTACCTCCCATGCTGCCAACCCACAAACCACTACCCGCAGAAACCTTCGCAACCTCATCCCCTTCCCTTCCTTATTCTGCTACTGATGGCCAAAATTGCACCCCTGTCCTGCCCAGACCTAACCACTTCCATTTACAACAACACGCTGCCATCCTCCTTAGACATACTTGCTCCTCTTTATACATGCAAAACCAGGCCCCATCTGCCACAACCCTGTTAAACAAACCTGTTACAATACTCTCATCAAAACCCTCTCATCCAAACCTCGTCAACTCTTTTCTACCCTTAATTCCTTACTTCACCTCCCACTGCCCCCACCCATCAACTTGCTTACTGCTTAACAAATTGCCAACCATTTCAAAAGCAAAATCGATACAATTCGCAAGGAGATATCCAGCATTCAACTTCCTCCCCTACCCATCACATCAGTTCCAACACCACACTCAATTTTCTCCTCCTTCTGCCCAGTTACCAAGTTGATAAACTCCTCTCCATGGCACACCTCACCACCTGTCCCCTAGACCCTGTCCCTTACAGTTACTGCGACCACCTTCCCACTCTATCCCAAACTCCCTAACCCACATCTTCAACCTCTTCCTCTGCTCCGGCACCTTTCCTTCCCCGCTCAAACATGCACTGGTTACCCCCATACTTAAAAAACCCTCACTAGACCCCACCTGTTTGAATAACTTAAGACCCATTTCCCTGCTCCCATTTTCTTTCAAGCGCATCGAACGCCTTGTCCATGACCGAATGAGTCGCTACCTCATGGACAACAACCTTCTCGAACCCCTAAAGTCTGGCTTTCGTTTCCACAACATTTCACTGAAACTGCCCTACTAAAACTCACCAATGACCTACTAACTGCTAAAACCAATGGCCATTACTCCATACTCATACTCTTAGACCTCTCTGCTGCCTTCAACACAGTTGACCACCTGCTCCTCCTCAGCAAACTACACTCCCTTGGCCTCTGTGATTCTGCTTTATCCTGGTTCTCCTCCTACCTCAGCGCTTTTTCAGTGTCACTTACAACTCCATCTGCTCCACTCATCTTCCTCTATCTGTTGGGGTACCCCAAGGCTCCGTCCTTGGGCCCCTTCTATTCTCTCTCTATACCTCTTCCCTGGGCCAGTTGATAACCTTCCATGGCTTCCAATACCACCTCTATGACGATGACACCCAGATCTATCTCTCCACTCCTCAACTCACCCCCCCCCTGGATCTCCTCACGGGTCTCAAACTTACTGAATGACATATCGGTATGGATGTCACACCACTTTCTTAAACTCAATCTTTCTAAAACTGAGCTTGTTATATTTCCTCCTTCCCTGTCCCCCCATGACTTTACCATTAAGATCAACAGCACAACCATTGGTCCCTCCACACATGCCAGGGTGCTGGATGTAATTCTTGACTCTGACCTCTCCTTCATCCCCCACATCCAATCACTGGCTAAATCCTGCCGTCTTAACCTCCGCAACATCTCCAGAATTTGACCCTTCCTGACTAATGACACCACAAAGCAACCTATTCACTCCTTGATTATTTCCCGCCCTGACTACTTCAACTCTCTCCTTAATGACCTACCCTTACACAGGCTATCCCCCCTCCAGTCTATTATGAATGGTGCTTCTAGACTAATACACCTCACTAACGGATCCGTGACTGCTGCCCCTCTCTGCCAATGCCTTCACTGGCTTCCCCTAACCGACCGTATAAAATTCAAAATGCTAACCACAACATACAAGGCCATCCACAACATCGCCCCCAGCTACATCACCAACCTCATCTGCAGATATCGCCCTAATCATCCCCTCCGCTCCTCCCAGGACCTCCTGCTCTCTAGCTCCCTTGTTACCTCCTCTCATGCTCGCCTTCAGGACTTCTCCAGAGCCTCTCCCATCCTCTGGAACTCCCTGCCCTCTATATATACGATCAGCCCCTAACCTGTCCACATTTAGGAGATCCCTGAAAACTCACTTAGCCACCCCCCATGAAATCATTCTCTGCATCTATTACCTTTTGTACCACCCCCCCCTCCCTGTCCCTTCTGTATTGAACTGTACTGTAATTGTGCTGTCCCCCCTCTACATTGTAAAGTGCTGTGCAAACTGTTGGTGCTATAGAAATTGTGTATAATAATAATAATAATAATAATAATAATTAATGTAAAGCAATACCTTTTTAAATAACAAGTAGTTAGATGCCCTTAAACAAATGGTTGAATGGGCACATTCATTCTCACAAAGAGTGAATGTATAATGATAGATAGCTGATGCTGTATTTATTTCATGCACAAGGGACATATGTGTCTGTATGTTATTAGTGCCTAGATAAAGCTGCAGTTTACTGGCATTTACAATTGCTTCCGCTATGAAAAGGAAAAACATACAATAGCATATACATTTGATGTAGCAAGCTACATCCTTCCCCAAAATCACAATGGGGTTGTTCCTTTCCAAGCCTTCAAGGAAGAAGTAACATACTCCATCAAGGCTGCACCTATTATGCTCACAGGCTCATAGATTGCCTAAATAAATATATGTCTATCTCTCTCTCTCTCTCTATATATATATATATATATATATATATATAATATATATATATATCTATATATATACTTTCAGTTCAGTCATGTTTGACTCTTTTTCCAATTCTATGGGCCAGCTCTCAGGACACCATTGTCTGCAAACCTTAGAATTTTCTTGCCAATTACTTTCCAAAGTAGGTCGCAAGGCCTCAACCGTCCCGAATCACCTAGCTTGCTACTGGCTTACAGCCTCCATGATTGAAAGATCTGAAATCCAATAAATTAAATGAGTGGGCCAGGAATATTAAGGCTGGGGAGGAAAAGGTTAGATGATGCTTGACGTTCTCCAGCCAGGAAATGGGGGATGGCTCCATCTGGCTCGCTGCAGCTTTGAATGCACACTGTGAGAAGCTCACAGTGAGCAGTGAAATCAGGTTAAGAGATTTCAGTAAAGTAGAAGAGCCTGTACAATTGTGCAAAACTGAAGATCAAGCCAAAACAAGGATGGAAATCGAAGCACAACACCATTGCTAAGAGGTCCAGATACAACTTTATTCCATTAAAGGTCAGGGGGATAATCCAAACATTATCCAATGCATTTCGGGGGTGCAAAAATTCTACCTTCATTGGGGCTGGATTGCAAACAATGTGAATGGGCTAGAAGTAATTACGAGCACATGCCTTATCAGCAGCAAATAATCCCAGAGTGGGGCTTTAATTCAGTTTAACAGTGTGGCCTGGACTTCCACCTGGTGACAAGGAGACCCCCCATTGTTACAAGATGTATTATGAAAAAATAGAGATTACTGGAACCCTGAGTTTTGCACAAAAGCTCAGAACATAGATGGGAGGTTTGCATAGTCCTTCAGAGAGTAATGATACATCTCAGGTGGCCAACTCATCCATTGCGTGTGAATAAAATATTATTGAAAGTGATTTAAATCCTGAGCATGCATTGCAGTTGTATGATTTAAAACCATTGCCTAATTGTTGTGCTAAACCACACCGTCTGGCTTCTAAAAATAAATGTGAAAATATTAACCTGCTATTACAGGTATAGGCTGTAAATATGACTTGTGCTCATTGAGAAGATGTAGTGTGGTTTTTCATTGCTCCATTACACAGGAGGGAAAGTATGTGAAAAGCAGTAAAATATTAATATGGGAGCCAGGAAAGTAAATAACCTGTTTCACATCACTAGAATAAAGTATAATTACAGCCTGTTTATTGTTGCAAGTTATTAGATGAAAGCATGTATCTGATGTCTGCAGAACCTTTATCATTCTTCACAAAGAATCCTTTATTCAGGAAGAATAAAATTAGATTTTGTGTGCTCTGCGGGCTGTCTTTAAAATCTGCTCTGCGGCTGTCTTTAAAATCCCCAGAATATGTATAAGATTGTCAATAAACTAAAGTAAATGTATTGCTTATGTTTGTACAACCCAGATAGCAAACAATTGTGCTGCAAGTTTGAAAATTACTTACTAAGCTATTGATAGAATTGCCAGGCTTCACAAGTTTGTTGCACAATTGTAGCAAGTCCGCATTGCATGACTCCAGATCAACTTTCTTTGCAAACATTCTGAAAGTCTGCTGCAAGCTCTGGTTCAGTTATGTTGTGCAATAGTCATCCTACCACAGGGGTCACTGAGGCTGAATTTTCATGCTGTAGACTTGCAGAGCTCTTGCTGTAGACTCACTATTGCAACTTTGCTCTTGCTAGAGAAATTTGCTGCAAATTGGAAAAGTGTCAACTAGAACTTGTGCTTTAAGTGCTCTTCAAGTGTACGACTTGCCAGTGAGAATGTGCAGCAAGTTAACAGACTTACAATTCAACTTGCCACAAATTTGGGCTATCTGGGAATACATTGGTATCTAAAAAGAAGAGAAAGAGCTAGGAAAAATATAGCTAAAGGAGGTCACCTACATTAACCAATGAAATTTCAGGTTACTGTATCAGTTTAGTAAAATATTATTTCTGATTGGTTTCTGCCGGTCATTACTCTTGACCCTATTATACTGAACTATATTACATAAGCTTGCCATCCAAGTTCTCCTTTTTTATTAATCTGAATCAATAAAATAATTCAGATACAGTACAGGTTATTTAAGCTTGATTGTTAAAAGGTGACTTCTGATTGGTTGCTAAAATCATGTTTAGCTCTCATTAACCACTTAAGGACCAGGCCATTTTTTGCGATACGGCACTGTGTCGCTTTAACTGATAATTGCGCGATCATGGGATGCTGTTCCCAAACAGAATTGATGTCCTTCTTTCCCCACAAATAGAGCTTTATTTTGGTAGTATTTGATCACCTCTGCGCTTTTTATTTTTTTTGCGCTATAAACAAAGACTGACAATTTTGAAAAAATATATATATTTTTTACTTTTTGCTATAATAAATATCCCAAAAAAAAATAATTCTTCATCAGTTTAGGCCAATATATATCCTTCTATTTTGGTAAAAAAAAAAACACAATAATATATTGAGTGGTTTGCGCAAAAGTTATAGTGTCTACAAAATAGGGAATAGATTTATGCCCTTTTTGTTATTATTTTTTTTTTACTAGTAAGGGCAGTGATTTTTTAGCGGGACTGCGACATTGCGGCGGACAGATCGGACACTTTTTTGGGACCATAGACATTTATACAGCGATCAGTGCTATAAAAATGGACTGATTACTGTATAAATGTCACTGGCAAATAAGGGGTTAACACTAGGGGGTTAAATGTGTTCCCTGGGAGGTGTTTCTAACTGTGGAGGGAGTGTACTGACTGGGGGAGAAGAGAGATTGCTGTTCCTAATCACTAGGAACAGACGATCACTCTCTACTCCCCTGACAGAACAGGGATCTGTTTGTTTACATTGACAGATCCCTGTGCTTCCTCTCTGAGAAGCGAACGTGGGTGGCCGGCGGACTTCGTGGCCACCGGCCAAGCGCATTAGTTCCCCCCACCGTGCAGCGGTCATGCGCGCCTGCTATATCAGTTTAAAGGGCGGATGTACAGCTATGGGAACGAGCCAATCTGCCCCAGTATTATGACGGCGGCTGGTCGGCAAGTGATTAATTGTGCCTGAAATATATGTAGAGAGGAGCTGTGTTCAGTCTGAACTTGGTCCAAACCTAGTTCAGCAGAACCCATTGGAAGCTGTCAAATGATCACATTCTTACCAGCCCAATCAGCTGTGTCCCTGCCCTGCACCTTTGCAAAGAGGAGATGATGCTTATGACGTTATTGAATCAACATGAACCTATGGCAGCAGGCTCTCTTAATTTGTGTGATTAGCCCCTGAAACCTCTTCTAGAAGACACTCCAGGCTACGGTTGTACAATGATGTCATTAAGTACAATGCAGGGCCAATAGCTTTGCATTGTATGTGAGGACGGAGAGGGACTGCCAAAAAGTCGGAGTGGAGGAGAGCACAGTAGCCTGTCAGAGTAAGGAGTAAGGTGAAAATTTATCTTGTCCCTCAACACCTAGAATTAACACATATGTAATCATTGCAGTGCAGGAGAAGGAGGAAAGGGGGGCACTGCAAGGATTTTCTCTTGTAATTCTTGGAGTTGGGCTTTACCAGTACCCAGAATAAAAAGTAGCAAGGTAGGTAGAGGGGTATTTGCATACCAGTCTCTCTGCCACGCATTGATAGACTGGTGGTGCTCCAGAAGTTTTGCTCCAAAAGGAGTGTATTCCAACCAGATACAAGTCAAATTACCAATGGCATTGTGACACATTCAACAGTGGTTTGGAAGGGAGAGATAAAAATGATGGTTGACCTCTGAGCATTTATACATCAAATGCAGATCTTACTTTTTTTTGTCCTGTGGCTTACTTGCTATTTACAATTCATGGGAGTGACTTAATGCCTTTCTCAGTCTTCAGGATCTATCATAATCCATATTTCCTTTAAATATTTGTTTAAAGTATATGTAAACTTTCACCTTATAAAACAACCCATTCCCCTTTTTTATGAGTGAAAACATTCCTCCTGTTCTCAGCTTCACAAGAGCTGGGGAGGAGAAACAGCAGCACACTGATAGTGAATGGCTGTGCATGGGAGGATGGCATGTCAGGACAAGTCTAATCATTGGAGGGGAGCAGTTTTGATCAGTTTTTAATAGGAAAGCAGAGGGACTGGCAGGAACACCAGGGATTTCACACAAAGGAAGCAATACAAAGAAAACAGTACATAGTACAGCATGCAGATGTTGGGTTTACATACGTTTTAAGCTTGTATCTACTATTGCTGCGTGTGTTTGGATCAGGAGAGTAAGTACAAATTCATGGGGCCCATAGGAAAATCTTTATGGAGCCCCCCAGTGACCTCTCTCTGTGACACCTTTCAAGATCATCTAGGATAGTGTAAAGTGGAAAATCTGCACTGCCCCCAATCTTGAAGCAAATTAACACGTGAAAACAGTGAATAAATATTTAAAACTTGACGTGCAATAAAACAAAAATTAGTGTATGACTTGTGATATAAAGGTGTTGCATCTTAAAAAAGCCTCAATGTTCAGCTCATAAATTCATGGAAAAAAACATTAAATTGCGCAACCAAGTCCAATAACAATCATGCAAAATAAACTGTAGATATGTTCAAGTCCATATGGTGCTTCAGTAAAAATTCATGATGTACAGCACTCAAACTGTGGCTTAAACTTCAGTGCGGTGATAATAATAAAGGAGGCCGCTTACCAGATGTGGTGGATCTCAAATTAGGCCTCCTCCAAAGCCGGTATCCTTTCCAATACAACGAACTGTTGTTCTTCTATGATAAACGGCACTTAATAGATCCTTCAGTGTGGTCTTCCACTTTGGGGTATATTTACCAGGTAAAAATAAGAAAAGGCTTCATGGTGCAGTATCTTCGTTTAAAAGTTTATTACAAGCTTAAAAAAACACTGTCATCCAAAAGCAATGAAAAGATTTCAAAACAGCCACGGCTCAAGCCAGCCAGCTGATGCGTGGTGACGTCAAAGACTGGTGCTCCACTCAACGCGTTTCCCGTACAAGGCATCGACTGGGAACGTCACTCTCAGGCTGAAAGTCCTATTGCTGAGCGAGTTTGATCTCTATAATTTGAGATCCACCACATCTGGCAAGCGGCCTCCTTTATTATTAACACCGCACCGAAGTTTGAACATATCTACATTTAATTTGCATGATTGTTATTGGACTTGGTTGCGCAATATCAGCTAGGACAATAATGTAATTAATCTTAACACTAATGCCTAATAGCATCCCAGCATCCCTAGATCAAGGAAAGGAGGAGGAGTTGTCAACATAGTCAGTACACTATTAGGGACAAGAGCTGTGAAGTTACCAGAAAAGAGCAGCAGTGCAGGAAAGTAACTTAAAATGTACAGAGTAGCTTACCAACATTTTAGGGCTTTGGTATAAATTCTAAGCCCCAGCCAGCAAGGGCTGAACTTGTGGTTTAGTAGTCAGTAAAATAAAGAAATAAAATGTTTTATTATTTTAATTGTATATTGTTACATGATTATTAGTGTTCTTACGCAAAATTACTTTACAACCTTAATGCAAATTTCTACACTCAGGCTTTTTTTTTGGCAGATTTACAAATTTAAAAAGAGTGGGCGATCGATGTACATTGCAAGGATTTTAAAGAGGAACTTCAGTCTTTAAAAAAATAAAGTAAATAAAAGTCAGCAACTACAAATGCTGTAGCTGCTGAATTTTAACAAAAATACACTTATTATATCAGCCCAGGGATCCAAGGCTGTCTTCACCCTGGTTGGTTCTTCACTGGTCTTCCCATCCCCAGGGCTGCCATCTTGGCTGCGGGAAGCTGGTTCCCCACTTTGCTTGCATGAGACACTCCGCACTTTCAGAGTGGTCCCACAGCCTCCTGGGACATGTGATATGTCCAAGGAGGTTTTAGGCAGGGAGGGGGGCAGGTCGAACTTAAGTTCTGCTTTAATATGTCTTTAATTTTGTTGTCTCCTTCACTTGTATACTTCCCCTCATAATAAAGGGTGTACCATGCCATGTACTGACACAACTATATTTACTATGTTCCTTAAAATGTAGGACATCTGGCAAACACTTCCTGATCCCAAGATTTTCATTATATAAAATAATTGTTAGCTGTGTGTCCTGTTGAAACATGTTTCTCTATGGTTGGACTCAAAAATGATTTATCTTTATGAAACCTAAAACCAATGTGGCAAAATTAGCTATTAGACTGGCTTAGAGCTCTGGTGACCAGAGTCCACCTTACATCAGAGCTTTCCTTTACATCAGAGTCTACAGGGTTCCCCCTTACATTGCAAGGGAGAACTCTGTGGACCTTGATGTAAAGAGAAACTCTGATGTAAGGGGGAATGCTGTGGATGTGATGTAAGGTGGACTCTGGTCACCAGAGCACCCCCCTTACATCAGAGTCTACAGAGTTCCCTTTACATCATGATCCACAGAATTCCCCTTTACATCAGAGTTCTCCCTTGCACTGTAAGGGGGAATTCTGCAGACTTTGATGTAAAGGAGATGATGTGGAGGGGTGACTCTGGTGACCACAGTGACCCCCATAGACTCTGTGTGGTCTGGCTGGAGCTGTCACACTGACCTCACCTTCTCCATTGCTCAGGTGCAGGGCAGGCTCAGTCTGACAGACATTGGCTTTGATCCATCATCCTCTTCTCTTTTCCCGGTGTTCCCTCTCCTCCTCTTCACATCACCCACCTGTTCAGTATAATTTGTCATCTCTAGCTCAAATAATATTTGTCTTATTTTTGTGGTTTTGGGCGCCATATTGTTGAAGACCAACTCTGCTCTGTGTATATGGGCAGACTTCAACAAAATGGCGCCGGCAATGGAGACAATGGCTTGGTAGGGGCCAAACTCCTGATGATGGAGAGCAGAGGGAGAGATGTCCCATCCAGGCAGGTGTCTAGAGTGGGGCTCCACAGAGTGGAGCCCCGACCCCTGAGCCTGCCCAAACCTAAGCACCATTTGGCTGTCTTAGGGCCCCCCAGCGTGGTGGAAAGCCAGGGCCATTTCGCAAGTGTGACCCTGGTAGTTCCGCCACTGCCATATAGAATGTGAGCATTGTCACCTTAAGACTGCTAGTATGTTACTTGCAAAATAACTAAGACGGCTTTCACACCACGCCGACTATATCGTCGGCGGTAAAACGCTACTATTTTTAGCAACGTATTAAAGTCGGATTTGGGGCGCATTTCGGCTGCTAGCGGGGTGCTTTTACCCCCCGCTAGCGGCCGAGAAAGGGTTAAAACCGCCCGCAATACACCACAATAGCAGGTATTACAGCGCTGCCACATTGATTTCAATGGGGAGCATCGGTGGAGGAGCGGTAAACACACCGATCCTTCACCGCTCCAAAGAAGCTGCTGGCAGGACTTTTCCTGACGTCCTGCCAGCGCACCGCTCCAGTATGAAAGCCCTCTGGCAGACAATAGAGCAGCAGTTTGAGGGTGCCTGCAAAAGCCCTCGGTGTGAAAGGGGTCTAAGAAAAAAAGGGGACAAAAAGACAGACAAAATGAACGCAGCCACAACATATAAAGACCGATAAGCTGCATCATATTCCATTTTTGTTTTTACATGCAGTTTAAGAGGAGCATGGTTTACTGTAGTTTGACATTGGACTTTGATGACAGGAATAAAACCAGCAGTTATTGTTTAAAATCCTGACTCTGTTGGTAGTTAATTCAAAGTAAATGTAAGCTGTTTTTTTTTTATTTACAACAAATGGTTGTGAAATCATCCTGGATTATTTTATATTTTATTTTTAGTGCAGCAGACATCCTGTCTCCTAGAACAGGGCTTTGAACAGTTTTAGGTACACGTCTAACCCATCATTTTGCACGTAGGTTTTCTACACTTCAAACCCAATACAATAGGGGTTGGCTACATTTAGTCAAATTATGAACATCTCAGAGACCCATCATGTGCACAGTATACAGTGCATGCGGAAAGTATTCACAGCGCTTCAATTTTTCCACATTTTGTTATGTTACAGCCTTATTCCAAAATTGATTAAATTCATTTTTTTCCCTCAAAATTCTACAAACAATACCCCATAATAATATAATAATATGATAATATAATAATTGAAATCTTTCCAAAAAAAAAAAAAAATGTAAAAAATCACATAAGTATATACAGCCTTTGCTCAATACTTTGCTGAAGCACCTTTGGCACCAATTACAGCCTAAAATATTTTTGAGTATGATGCTACAAGTTTGGCACACCTATTCTTCTATGCAGGACCTCTCAAGCTCAATCAGGTTGGATGTGGAGCGTCGGTGCACAGCCATTTTCAGATCTCTCAAGAGATGTTCCATCGGGTTCAGGTCTGGGCTCTGGCTGGGCCACTCAAGGACATTCACAGAGTTGTTCGGTAGCCACTTCTTTGTTATCTTGGCTGTGTGCTTAGGGTTGTTGTTTTTTGTGAAGATGAACCTCTGCCCCAGTCTGAGGTCCAGAGTACTCTGGTGCAGGTTTTTATTAAGGATGTACATTGCTGCATTCACCTTTCCCTCAATCCTGACTAGTTTCCCAGTTCCTGCGGCTGAAAAACATCCCCACAGCAAGATGCTGCCACCACCTTGCTTCACCGTAGTGATGGTATTGGCCAGGTGATGAGCAGTGCCTGGTTTCCTCCAGACATGACACTTGCATTCAGGCCAAAGAGTTCAATGTTTGTTTTATCAGACCAGAGAATTTTGTTTCTTATGGTCTGAGAGTCCTTCAGGTGCCTTTTGGTAAACTCCAGGCGAGCTGTCATGTGCCTTTTACTAAGGAGTGGCTCTTGTCTGGCCACTCTACCATACAGGCGTGATTGGTGGAGTGCTGCAGAGATGGTTGTTCTTCTAGAAGGTTCTCCTCTCTCCACAGAGAAACGCTGGAGCTCTGTCAGAGTTACTATTGAGTTCTTGGTCACCTCCCTGACTAAGGCCCTTCTCACCTGATTGGTGTATTTTCATGCCTCCCAGCAGCTGATATAAGCAGAAATGGTAATGAAGGAAAGGTGATCCTGATCTGCTGTGGGGAGGGGGGCATTAAAGTGAACCTGTTGCCTTGCCTTGCATAGGTTGTGGGGGATTAAGTGTTCAAGGCTCATTTTAGTAGTGTTCAGAGAAGCAAGAAGGGCAGCCTGGTAGCACTATAAAATACTGAATGCCCTTTGTTTAAGCCCTTAAAGAAAATCAGAAAATAATGAAGTCAGCCATAGCCACCTGAAATTACTAATATCCTGGCTACCATATTGACCGGCTTAATGCAATGGTCTGAGATGTTGACACAAACCAAGAATGTAAATAAGGGCTTCTGACTTTTCCCTAAATTTCCTGATATGCATACTCATTTCAGGTTATTGAAGTTATAGAAGCCTGAGGATTAGTACAACGGCCAGGGACTTGACAGCAACAGCAGCTCTTTTATTTCTCTCTTGACTGTTTTGTCCAACAGTTGCAAAGTATCATTGCAGCCTGTTGCTGATAGGGAACAGTGAAATTCAGAATTCACATTTCCAAAAATATTGGGATTAATGCAACATTATGCCATTTTAACAGAATGCAATAGAATTGATGTAGCATGTGAAATGTAGGTGTTGGTTTATATGAGTGCGTTGGGCTTTAAATTTTCTCTGAGGGTTACAGAAGCAGTTTTTAAAGTGATAGTAAAAGATCACCTTGTAAAATAAAAACATTTTGTATAGATATAAAAAAAAACATTATAAATACCTTTTTTCCCCTTTTATTAGCACACTGAGCTTCCCAGTGAATGGTTGTGCAGTGGGGGCATGTCAGGAGATGTCTGATCATTGGAGGAAAGTTTATGTAGCAAAGCTAGAGAACTGCCCACAGTGTGCTCTCCTGCTTAGCGTGGTCAGTTTTTAAAGCGGTAGTAAACCCTGGGGGAACCCGATGTTCATCATCCGATGTGATGATTCGGGCAAGAAGCTCTGAAGTTCCGGAACTATATGCCGGAACTTCAGAGCGCATGTGCCGCTGACTTCAGCGGCTGCATGCAAGATGAATATCTCCTAAACGGATTATGTTTAGGAGAAATTCATTTTACCTACCGGTAAGCCTTATTATAGGCCTACCTGTAGGTAAAAATCACAAAGCGGTGCACACATCCGCTTTAATAGGAAAGCAAGGGGACTAGCAGGAACCCCAGGGATTTCACATAAAGGAGGCGATACAAAGAGACCAAGAGACTTTCTCATATAAGTACATGGTACAGCAGGCACATATCAGAAATATGAAGTGTTGGGGTAACAAACGCTTTAATGTTCTTAGGACTGTTTTGTGCCAAAAAACAGACCCTTATTGGAGTCCTTATTTTACACTTTCCCACAGAAATGAAATTTTAAGCTACAGTACATAAATAATCAAATATGGGATAAAAAAATATAATATATAAATATGTTACATGAAATAAACTAAACTACCCAAAAAAGTCCCTTTTCCACTGAACTGAAAGCCAAATAAATGTTTCTGGAGCCTTATGCCCTGTACACACGATAGGATTTTCCAATGCAAAATGTGTTATAGGACCTTGTTGTCGGAAATTCTGACCGTGTGTAGGCTCCATCACACATTTTCTATAGGAATGTCCGTCACACAAAATTTGAGATCCGTTTTTTCTAATTTTCCGACAACAAAATTCCGACGCACAAAGTGCCACGCATGCTCGGAATCAAGTAGAACAGCAGCATTGGCTATTGAACTTAATTTTTCTCGGCTCGTTGTACGTGTTTTACATCACCGCATTCTTGACGTTTGCAATTTCCGACCAAGTTTGTGTGACCATGTGTATGCAAGACAAGTTTGAGCCAACATCCTTCGGAAAAAATCCCATGGATTTTGTTGTCGGAAAATCCTATCGTGTGTACAGGGCATTATTCTGTGGCATTGCAAAGTGGTTTCTAAATGTGATAATATTGCACGACTTAATTGTTATGGCAATTTGAGGATTTATGAACTATATAATGTAGTGGGTTTCTTTTCAGAATTGTAGCGTAGACACATCTCAGACTACATTACCGATATCCCACACAGATGTTCTTTTTTTTCTCGGGATGTATAACTATGAATGTGCTGGGGAACCATGATGATTGTGCTGTTAACAAAATCAATAATCTTCGACATTTCCAGTACCCAAATTGTTGTGTCTTGGATAGGAACCAGCTTGGAGGTGGAAGGGGGCTTAAGGTATTTTTTCTACAGGTTATTACCTGAGCTCTCTCTTGAGGTACCTTCCCCTCAGAGTTGTTCTAAAGCTAAAATGTATGGACCCTCTCATTCCTTACGGGCTCCTGTACAAAAGCACAGCATTTAATTTAGCTTTTATAGGGAACATCTTTTATATACTAAATTATTTTATATACCTTTGGAAGTCCAAATACATTTACAGTATTATCCTTATTTCTTTTTGAACTGGGCTTGGTCACAATCACACCACCCAGCCCATTAGTCTACACAGTTAACGCCTCTGCTATAAAAAATTTGGGACCTTATTAAAGCCAAAAATAAATCACAAAATAAATACAGTATCTACAGCACTGTTCCATCATAAATAAAAATCGCAGATATAATCTTTATTTGTTCTTGCTTTTTACATTGTAAATATTTAATGCTTATACATTAGGAATGTTCAAACATCTTTGTGGCTGGTTAGTTCCCATTTTTTCGGGCACCCTTTAGCCTAAAGAACTTTAAAACAAACAGAAATAAGTAGTTCAAGGTCTGATTTAAATACACCCAATGTAAGACTGTGGGACAGTTTCCGGAGGCAGAAAGTTGAATGTGAGACTAATCGTAAAAATTACATTCAGCGTAACATGAGTGTAGAATTGGTGGTCTTTGCTGAATTCTCCTTTTGTTTACACCAGCGGTTATGTCTCCATTCTGTCAACTGGCTTCAGGCTTAGCCATGTTCTAAGTAATCCCTAACTAATCAGCAGCAAATGTTTGATAAACCGTTCCTGAGCATAAATGTGTTAGACATGTTTACTAAGGGCTTTGCTACGAAAATAAAATTCTGTCTGATGAGTTTATCTTTTCCATGAAGTGCAGGACCGAGCTGTGTTGATCTCAGAGGTGTATTTGATTGCGTTAGTAGACCTAGGTAGACTGAAATATCAGGGTAGGAAGTTTGTTTCTATTATCTTGTAGGGTGTATAATTGCCTCTGGTTTCAGGCAAGTTTTCAGCTTGTTAGTCATGCTTGGAGTATCAACAACAAGCGTCTGGCTATTATAGAAATTTTGGGTTTATGCTATAATAAATTAAACAATGTAATTTAGATTATACATCAACAGGTCTTGAGCAGTGAACGAACTATGCTTTGTAGTTCTGATGAAATAATGATGCAGACCCTACTAAATTCCAACTGCCATTCCTTCTCATCTCTTGCCTACAATTCCTTATAGAGCAGCAATGTCAATGCTCCTCATTCAGAAAAGGTGCCATGAAATGAGGATCTTAGATGTACATACAGCATATTGAAAATAATTATCCAAGTGTTAGGCTGTCACAGGCAGCTTTGTATGTAGAAATATTGGGCTGCAGTCCCAGAACTGATGATATAAGTGTTGAAGGATTTACCCCCCAAGTCTTTAAAGTCATCTTCTAATGTTTAATTTATCAGGTGCAAGTTATGTACAGTATGTATGATTGGATTTCTATAAATGTATTTTTGAATATCGTCTTTTAAAAAAAAAGTTTAAAAAGTTTGCCATTTGTAATAATATTGTTTATTTATTGGCCAGTGGTCATAGAAGGCTACAGTAGATGCCCAGATTAGGTTTCAAAGTTCCAATAATGTGATGAATAAATAGATTTTTACATTGATTTTTAAAGACAAGTTATACTTCTTTTAGGAATTGTTTTTAATAAATATTTTTGCTGTGTTTTATTACAAGCTCACAAAAATGTTAAAAAGTTTACTTTACGCAAGTGTATCTATGGTCAAAATGTAAATTCATATTAGTATTTCCACATTTTGTATTTCAATGATTTCTATCCTACTTATATGTGTGCTATCTTGAAGGTTGTGAATGTACGTTGTGAAGATCCCCACACTAGAATTCTGTGACTCGTATTCACTATGACCTGTGAGTGGCACTGCTGTGTCACACATTTCACAGAGCCTGAGGGGAGGAGTTTCAGGAGGCGGAGTCAGCACAGGAATCACTGCTTGCAGGCAGCAAGGTACCATGGGATATGTAGTCCTTATAGACTGAAGCAAACAGCAAAGGAGAAGCTGTAGCGCGTGCAGGAATTCCAGGGAGTTGTAGAAAGAAATGGCCAGCATACAGGCAGAACTCGCAACATGAAAGGAGATTTTTCAAGTTAGCTTATATTGGATGTTCAAAAAAAAAAAATAATTGTATTGCTTTAAAATGTTGAAGTTATAAAATTAAAGTGTATGCTGTAACCATAGATTTGCTTTAACAGTTTCCAATCATATATTTGAAAATTATTGTATTATATATTGCAGTGTGGCAGCTGGAACATGCCTGCTTCAACTGTCACCATGCCTCTCTCTGTGTGATCGTTAGTAGGGCCAGTGGTTGTCACTGGTCAGAGATGGCCTGGTAATCACAAGCAATACTCTCAAATACTGTATAGTTTAGTTGCAACAATCAGGTCTTTTATACCATCACTTGGAAATGATTCTGATCACCTACTTCAGTTAAAGGTTAATACCAATGCATCGGAAATTTTAATCCACATATTGGAGAGTCTTCATGCAAGCACAGCCTGATCCTTTGTTCGTCCATGTTTGTGCATTGTGATCTTAACTGTGTAAATATTGCAGTTGCAGAGCATTACAGAATTCTAGTAACTTGGTAAAGACTGGCAGATATGTCCATGTTCAGTGTTATCAGCGAGAAATCTGCACTGCTATGGGCAGTCTAAGATCTGGTACACACCAGCTGAGTACGATACTGACATCGTGCCTTGTGTACTATTATCAGCCATGTATTTCATTTTGCAGAGTATGTATGTATTGATTTCCAAAATATTATAGATTGGCATTCTGACCTTCTTCTCTGCTATGCCCAATCCTTTTTATTCGCTATACATTTCTGTATTTTTGGAAATCAAGGGACATTTTGCCCATTTGGCCTTTACTTTAATGTTAAATATTTTCCGATAACTGCACTTTTTTTTTTCAAAATCCTTTCATCAATGATATTAATTCTTTGATCTTTTTTGATTTGCCTGCCAGAATCCTTACTAATTAAAAAGTGCTGCATGGTTAGTGATCAAATAAATTATTACTCTGGCATGCCGAAAGAACTTTATCTCAAGGTTTCATCAACGGTTTACTTGGGATTCACAAATTGACTTTCTGAACAGACTTTTCCTCTTGGATGCATGAAGGTGAAAAACCTTCTGTGTTCTGCTCCTACACAGCGCCCCCTAATACTCACCTGAGCCCCCTCACGGTCCAGCGATGTCCTGACTCTCATTGGCTAAGACAGCAGTGGGAGCCATTGCCTCTCACCAGTGCCCTCATAGCAAGCGGCTTGCTATTGGGGGCACTGGTCAAGGGGGAGGATCCAGGAGCCCCAGTGAGGAGAATTGCCCTCTTAGACGGTTGACTCAAGAACAGATGTCACCATTGGGAGGTTTCCCCGTACCTCTCGAGCAACTTTAAAAATCAAGATTTCTCCTCATTTTATTTTAAGCTACAATGGAAACTAGTACAAATAGAGGGGGGTGGAAAACAATGAAAACTTGACAGAGGGTCTAACCTCTGCCACTATTATTTAGAACAAAAAGAAATTCATACAGTTGTGCTTTAAATTAGAACTTTTTCCTCTTTACTAAGATAGTGTCATGAAAAAGTGGTTCTTATATACATGTACATAGTTAATGATTCCGGTAATCATGGATAAATCTTAATTTACTGCCATCAACAAGAATAAGTTAAACATATGATATTTATATACATGGTATATACTCAACACAAATGGATTCTTTACTTTTTACTTTGGATAGAGTGCAGAAGTGTTTGTCAGATGTTTTTGTTACTCCTGTGCCCATTGAAGAGATTTGCCCACTCTTTTTGTCAGTCCTCAGAGTGGTCGGTCCTCCAATACATTTAAAACAGCATGACTCATGTCTCATCAGGGTAATGGTTCAAATATATGTGGAACAGCCTTTGTCTATCAGAGTTCTATGAAAACCCAATGCTTCCCTCGGAGAATGCTAGGGTGTGCTGTGAACAGCGGTGGATTAATTTCACACATGATGGTGGCTGTAGAATTCTGGCACCAACATCTCTCAACAGAGCATTCTTCTTACTGACCATGGGCATTGTTTCCACTTTCCTCCCACAGACTGTCAATCTAAAAGGACAGCCAATGTAAGTAGTAACTACACCTACACCCATTGTAAGGGGCATTATTTGCACGTTCTTCCCATAGACCATCAATCCAAAGGCCACCTCTAAACAAGATTGGCAATGCATAGTTCAATTTTTACCGTCTGTTTCTTTTTCTCTTTTTATTATAATTTTTTTCTTGATTATTACTGAAATTAATTTTGTAGCACAGAGAGGAAGGGGGGTAAGAAATGATCCCTGTCAAATATGCTTAATATAATTGAGAAATATGCAAAAAAAAAGAGAAAGGCTGGCCTACAATATGTACAGTACACTATTACCTAAATAGACTGCCAGATGGAATTCAATGGGATTTACTCAAAATAACAGTACACTTATTTACATCATGTGTGTAGGAAGTAACCAACAACATGGCAGTGTGAGAGAGGGTAAAAGACATACTCGCTGAGGGATTAAAGTGAACCTGATCTCTGCCCTGCAACATTTTAAATGATTTCCACTGCAGTATTATAGAAACCAACCCGCTTTCCTCCTAAAAAAAATATTACTTTTATTATTACACATACTTATGCAGAGCCATCAATTTACACATTGCTTTACATATATATTGGACATTCACATAAGTCCCTGACTTCAAGGTGCTTCCAATCTTAGGTCCCTAACTCACATTTATATACTAGTGCCAATTTACCTAGCAGCATGCCTTTGGATTGTGGGATGAATCCAGAGTACCCGTAAGAAACCCACACAGGCACAGGGAGAACATGCAAACTCCAGGCAGGTAGTGTTGTGTTGGGGATTCAAACCAGCCACCCTAGTGCTGCTATGCAGAAGTACTAACCACTTAGCCACTGTGCTGTCTATGAAAAATCATCAAAGAAATTGACACATACAAATGAAGAGACAAAAATTAGAAAGCAAGCAGATTTTTCAAAGTATCTGAATATATTTTTAGGATCAGCTCTTTTTAGGTGACCTTTGCAAAGGACAGTCAGTTGTCGAATTGAGTACTGCAGTCAAGGCTGACCACTTTCTAATTTGCTACTACAGGCAGCCTGCAATACAACACAATAAGTTGAATTTGTTAACAATAGCTTACAAAACTCATTAGTGATGTTGATATTCTGCAACAAGGTGCTCTAAATCAAAGCACTCAATTTTCTCTTGTAAAATTAGTTTTATGCTGAACCGTCAGGTTCAGATGCTTATTTTACATTTATTATGTTTATAATTATTTCTAGATGATGTCAATGTTAAGCCACTGTGGTGCATTTAAAATTGTGTTAATACCTTCCCTCTTTTATAGAGATAAAAAAAGCTGACCTGGTGCACACCAGTGTAGTGTGGTGTTGTAAAATGAACAAAAAGAACATAAGGCAAATTGGCGGGGAATGCTGCCCAGTGCAGCCCAATGCGTGTGGTGTGAACAGGCTCTTACAGGATGACTAAAAGTCTTTGATAAACCTAAAAAAAAAAAAAAAAAAAATGATCCTGTTCCCTTAAAGCATGTTATGCAGCACAGTGCTTGTGCTGTGTAATTTTGCCCCTAGCATCACCTGAAATATCTGGCTGATCCTGCCTGGTTCTGCCCTCGCTCCTGTAAACTGACCACGGTTTATCATGGCTGCTGAGCCCTGACACCGTGGTCAGTTTACATGCCTCTGTCATCTGCTCTCTCCTCTGTCATCTCCCCTGTCCTTTCCCTCCCTGCCTGTCAGCTTGTGACAGTGGCATTCCTGCTGCTATAAAACTAACGTACAATCATACAATCCCCTCTGTTAAATAAGGACATGAGCCCCACAGTATGTGTTTTATAAAAAAAATGCAGACTTCTACCTTCTTTCAGAGTGTCTCCCAGTGCTCATGTGACTCCTCGGCTCTCCTCCCCTTCTCCCAGGGGACGTCAGCATGAGTTTTCTGCCCCACCCATTGGAGCTGTCAGCCCATGAGAGGAGAGAGGCGAGGAGTTATGTGAGCGCCAGGAGACACTCTGAAATAAGGTAGAAATCTGTATCTTCTTTTAACCACTTTCAGGCCGGACCATTTTGCTGGCTTAAAACCAGACCACTTTTTGCGATTCGGCACTGCGTCGCTTTAACTGACAATTGCGTCAACAAAATTGACGTACTTTTTTTCCCACAAATAGAGCTTTCTTTTGGTGGTATTTTATTGCCCCTGCGGTTTTTATTTTTTGCGCTATAAACAAAAAAAAGAGCGACAATTTTGAAAAAAACACATTATTTTTTACTTTTTACTATAATAAATATCCCCCAAAAATATATAAAAACCTTTTTTTTTCCTCAGTTTAGGCCGATACGTATTCTACATATTTTTGGTAAAAAAAAATCGCAATAAGCGATTATTGATTGGTTTGCGCAGAAGGTATAGCGTTTACAAAATAGGGGATAGTTTTATAGCATTGTTATTAATAATAATTTTTTTACTAGTAATGGCGGCGATCAGCGATTTTTATTGTGACTGCGACATTATGGCGGACACATCGGACATTATGGACACATTTTTGGGACCATTGCCATTTATACAGCAATCAGTGCTATTTAAATGCACTGATTCCTGTGTAAATGACACTGGCAGTGAAGGGGTTAACCACTAGGTGGCAGTGTAGAGGTTAAGTGTTCCTGGAGGCGTGTTACTAACTGTGGGGGGGGGTGTGGCTGTTATCTAGTGAACACTGATATCTGCTCCAATCACAGGGAGCAGAGATCAGTGTCACCAGTTGCTAGGCAGAACGGGGAGATGCTGTTTACTTCCGAATCTCCCCGTTCAGCCAGCCCGTGAGACGATCGCGGGTATCCACGACCGGACTCACGGGGGTCCCGACCGGCGCACGCGCACGCCGGCGGTCGGCGCACGCTCGATGGCACGTCCGTGCCATTCTGCCGACTTACATCGTCGTGCGCCGGTCGGGAAGCGGTTAATAAAACACATGCAGTGGGGCACATGTACTTATTTAATAGAGGGGATTGTATGATCATACATACAGTGGTGTGAAAAAGTGTTTGCCCCCTTCCTCATTTCCTGTTCCTTTGCATGTTTGTCACACTTAAGTGTTTCGGAACATCAAACCAATTTAAACAATAGTCAAGGACAACACAAGTAAACACAAAATGCAATTTGTAAATGAAGGTGTTTATTATTAAAGGTGAAAAAAAATCCAAACCATCATGGCCCTGTGTGAAAAAGTGATTGCCCCCCTTGTTAAAACATACTATAACTGTGGTTGTCCACACCTGAGTTCAATTTCTCTAGCCACACCCAGGCCTGATTATTGCCACACCTGTTCACAATCAAGGCATCACTTAAATAGGAGCTGCTTGACACAGTAAGGTCCACCAGAAGATCCTTAAAAGCTACACATCATGCCGAGACCCAAAGAAATTCAGGAACAATTGAGAAAGAAAGTAATTGAGATCTATCAGTCTGGAAAGGGTTATAAAGCCATTTCCAAAGCTTTGGGAATCCAGCGAACCACAGTGAGAGCCATTATCCACAAATGGCGAAGACATGGAACAGTGGTGAACCTTCCCAGGAGTGGCCGGCCGCCCAAAATTACCCCAAGAGCGCAGCGACGACTCATCCAAGAGGTCACAAAAGACCCCACAACAACGTCCAAGGAACTGCGGGCCTCACTTGCCTCAGTTAAGGTCAGCGTTCATGCCTCCACCATCAGGAAAAGACTGGGCAAAAATGGCCTGCATGGCAGAGTTCCAAGGAGAAAACCACTACTGAGCAAAAAGATCCCCAAGACTTTTGGGACAACATTCTGTGGACCGATGAGACAAAAGTGGAACTCTTTGGAAGGTGTGTGTCCAAGTATATCTGGCGTAGAAGGAACACTGCATTTCAGAAAAAGAACATTATACCAACAGTAAAATATGGTGGTGGTAGTGTGATGGTCTGGGGCTGTTTTGCTGCTTCAGGACCTGGAAGACTTGCCGTGATAAAAGGAACTATGAATTCTGCTGTCTACCAAGAGATCCTGAAGGAGAATGTCCGACCATCTGTTCGTGTACTCAAGCTGAAACGAACTTGGGTTCTGCAGCAGGACAATGATCCTAAACACACCAGCAAGTCCACCACCGAATGGCTTAAGAAAAACAAAATGAAGACTTTGGAGTGGCCTAGCCAAAGTCCTGACCTGAATCCTATTGAGATGTTGTGGTATGACCTTAAAAAGGCTGTTCATGCTCGAAAACCCTCTAATGTAACTGAATTAGAACAATTCTGCAAAGATGAGTGGGCCAAAATTCCTCCAGGACGCTGTAAAAGCCTCATTGCACGTTATCGCAAACGCTTGGTTGCAGTTGTTGCTGCTAAGGGTGGCCCAACCAGTTATTAGGTTTAGGGGGCAATCACTTTTTCACACAGGGCCATGATGGTTTGGATTTTTTTTCACCTTTAATAATAAACACCTTCATTTACAAATTGCATTTTGTGTTTACTTGTGTTGTCCCTGACTATTGTTTAAATTGGTTTGATGTTCCGAAACACTTAAGTGTGACAAACATGCAAAGGAACAGGAAATGAGGAAGGGGGCAAACACTTTTTCACACCACTGTAGTTACATAGTTAGTCAGGTTGAAAAAAGTCCATCCAGTTCAACCACAAAAAATTAAAAAAAAAAAATAATAATATCAATAGTACGATAGTGGCTTTACAACCAATTGAAGTACTTTTTGCTGTAAAGTTTGAGGATCACTTTCTCCGCAGTGGATGAAGTTTCAGGGGTCAGTGAGGGCTTTTTGTAAAGCTTATTTAGTGCTTGTTAGGAAAAAGCAAATACTTTAAAGTCCAAAACTTGGCTACAAATACTTGTGAATAGTTTTTTTTAATGGAGCTACCTGATGTTAGCAGTCTGCCTTTTGAGTATGTTTAGTAGAATCAACCGAGATCATTCAGCTCTCAGTCTGCTTAGAGTGGAGACCTGTGACTGTCAGTCACTGCTCTCCTGCTGCTCCTTTACAATGCTCACTGACGCATCAGGCTGGGGAGGAGGCAGACATGACTGGCTCTGGCTCTCAGCTGGACACTGAAAGACAGAACTAGCTGTCAATCAGGAGACCAAGTATATTCTCGGCATCCCTCTCGAACCTGGCGCAGCTCTGTCCCATCAGCAGGTAGCGAGCAATAACACGGTATCAGCAGTTTCTGGGTCACAGGAGAACAAAAGTAAATATACACCTGTGAAGTATAGCAAAAAGGCTTTGGCCACATTTCTCTTTTAATAGTTTTTGTCCAGAGAGCTGAGCTGTGGAAGGCCCACTACAAGCTGCCTGTAGATAACTACAGGAGAGGGTGGATACAAGACCAGTCACCCTGCACAAGAAGAAAGAGCAGCAGTGACTGGTCTTTATTACAGGAAGCTCCTGCACAGAGACAATCTTCCATGCTGGATTACTGCACAGATCTGAATGAAATACACAAAGCACCCCAAGATTCAAGAGAGTCTAAGGCCCCTTTCACACGGACGGACCGTCTATCCGTTTTTTCTTCCATCCGTCGACGGACGACAATGCATTCCTATGGGCAGACGGATGAACATCCGTCACCATCAGTTAACCTCCGCTTCCGTTTTTATCCGTTTTTTTAAACGTACAAGGCTACGTTCAGATCCGTCAAAACGGATATTAACTGACGTTGACGGACATCGTCCGTCAACGTCCGATCCGTTAAGATCCGTTAAGATCCGTTTTGTGTTTATCTGTGAACTCAACCTCTTAAAGGCACAGGCACACATATAAACGGAACAAAACGTATACAAAAACGGATGAAAAAACGGACGTAAACGTGTGCATTTACGGATGTAAGCGGACAAAAAACGGATGAAAACGGACATTAACGGAACGGATGAAAACGGATGAGACAACGGATAAGAACTGATACGTTTTTGACGTGCCTAAACTGACTGCGTCCGTGTGAAAGGGGCCTAATGCTTAGACAATCTTAGCTTATCCTGGAGTTCAGCTTTAAAGCAAATTTCCCCTTTTCTTTTGGTCTGGAGTTTTTTTGTGAATTGCCCCTGAAATGTGTCCTTTCATGACCTCCTGAACACATCAGTAGAGCTCATACTTACCTTCATTTGAGACCACTTAGGCCCCTTTCACACGGACGCAGTCAGTTTAGGCACGTCAAAAACGTATCAGTTCTTATCCGTTGTCTCATCCGTTTTCATCCGTCATCCGTTCCGTTAATGTCCGTTTTCATCCGTTTTTTGTCCGCTTACATCCGTAAATGCACACGTTTACGTCCGTTTTTTCATCCGTTTTTGGATACGTTTTGTTCCGTTTATATGTGTGCCTGTGCCTTTAAGAGGTTGAGTTCACAGATAAACACAAAACGGATCTTAACGGATCTTAACGGATCGGACGTTGACGGACGATGTCCGTCAACGTCAGTTAATATCCGTTTTGACGGATCTGAACGTAGCCTTGTACGTTTAAAAAAACGGATAAAAACGGAAGCGGAGGTTAACTGATGGTGACGGATGTTCATCCGTCTGCCCATAGGAATGCATTGTCGTCCGTCAACGGATGGAAGAAAAACGGATAGACGGTCCGTCCGTGTGAAAGGGGCCTTAGAGATGTAGTGCATTTGTTTTTCATCTGTTAAGATAAAAACAAAATGTTGATGTGTCTTTGCACATGCATAATAGTACAATCAATGTAACCCAGATGTGGCGAGGAAATTCTAAATAAAGTCGTTTATCTTGGATAACCATTAGTTGTAAACTTCAAAGCGTCTTAGAAAATGTTTCAACACTGTTTCCATTGTTGAAGTTGACAAGCAGAGTCAAACGTTTTCACAAAAAAATTAGTTTTTTTATCCTGTTGGGAATATTGTTGTTTGTATTTGTAATTTTAAGGGGACAGTTTAGTGTGAAAGGTTGAAAGTGTGAACCGGCTTCATGTGTACTATTTTTGTGCCAAACCTAAGAGGTCGCCTTAAAAACATTGACGATTTCACATAAATGAGTTTAAGGTTCTAAGCAAAACATTGTGGAGTTTGGATCGTTGATGGAATTCTATTATTCCTGGCATAGGAACAAGCAAGGGAAACAACCTTCTAAGCCTTCGCAGTAACTTGTATGGGTTTCAGCAATGCTCTTAGCCAGTTGAATGGTTGCTGCATTTGACTTTACAGGAAATCAGTTGCAGCTGATTGGGCAGTGTTTCCACTTAAACTTTAAACACTGAATATCTAAGCAGATCATTTGTCATTAGTATATATACAGTGTACCCTGCTATATATCTAAACAAATTTTGCTCCATTTTTTCCCTGCATTTATGTCCTAAAGTGACACTAAAAAAAATTCTATTTAAGTATTTATTTTTTTAAAGCGGAACTTCACCCCCTAAAGGGAAGTTCCTCTGTTCTGACCCCCCCTCAACTTTTGGACACTTTTTTTTGGAGGGGAGTGGGTACCTGTTTTTTTTGACAGGTACCTGCTCCCACTTCTGCCCCGGATCGTCTAGACCAGTGATGGCGAATCTTGGCACCGCTGATGTTTTGGAACTACATTTCCCATGATGCTCAACTGCACTCAACTACACTGCAGAGTGCATGAGCATCATGGAAAATGTAGTTCCACATCCTCTGGGGTGCCAGTGGTTGCCATCACAAGTCTAGATCTAAGTGAATGTTCACCCCCCCCCCCCCTCTTTCTCCTTTGCCCACTGCCTCGTAGGACATGTCACAGGTCCCAGGAGGCTGCAGGATCCTTCATAGGGTATAGCATAGCTCGCACATGCGCAGTGGGAATCCGGCTGTGAAGCCATAAGGAGTCACAGCCAGCTTCCCACAGTTAGTATGGCACCACCAGGGACCTGAAATCCGGCGAAGAGCTGGCCCAGGTGAGGACAGTGCTGGATCCCTGGACAAGTAAGTGTCCTGCTATTAAAAGTCAGCAGCTACAGTATGTGTAGCTGCTGACTTTTAATTTATTTATTTTTTGGGGGGGACTGAAGAACCCCTTTAACCACTTAACAAAGTGGTTTTACAATGTAAAGTAGTGAGTGTGCAGCTTGTATAACCATGAAAATTTGCTGTCCCCCTAAAATAACTCAACACACAGCCATTATTGTCTAAATCGCTGGCAACAAAAGTGAGTACACCCCTAAGGGAAAATGTCCAAATTGGGTCCGAAGTGTCAATATTTTGTGCAGCTGCTGCCACAACCGAGGTATCCATCTCTTCAGGTGGCGGTTCGGTAAACGATAATGGTGGTCTCTGCAGCAGATTCGCCGCAAGATCACCGTTATCGGCGGTGGGAGAGGTGCCACCTTCCCTCCCGCCGCTCTCCCGCACCTACCACCGATTACTGGAGCCGGAGGCGATCGGGCCCTATCCGTGGCTGGGTATGGAGACGAGTGAGGCTAAGATGGCCCCCACCCATCTTCATACCATAGCAAGGCGGAAGCGACGTCAAAACGTCACTTCCGCCCATACGTCTTAAAGGCATATTTTTTTAAATGACAATTCTTTTTTTTCAATGCATTTAAATCCAAATATGATATCTGAGGTCTTTTTGACCCCAGATCTCATATTTAAGGGGACCTGTCATGCTTTTTTTCTATTACAAGGGATGTTTACATTCCTTGTAATAGAAATAAAAGTGACCCAAATTAAAAAAAAATTTAATAACAGTGTAAAAATAAATAAAATAAAATAAAATAAATAAGAATATTTTTTTTTTAAAGCGCCCCGTCCTGACTAGCTCGCACGCAGAAGCGAACGCATACGTGAGTAGCGCCCGCATATGAAAACGGTGGGGTATCGCCACGATCGTTAGAGAAAGAGAAATAATCCTACCCCTTCTCTGTAACTCAAAACATGCAACCTGTAGAATTTTTTAAATGTCGCCTATGGAGATTTTTAAGGGTAAAAGTTTGACGCCATTCCACGAGCGGGACATGGTTGGTATCAATTTACTCGGCGTAACATTATCTTTCACAATAAAAAAAAAATTGGGCTAACTTTACTGTTGTTTTATTTTTTTATTCAAAAAGGTGATTTTTTTTAAAAAAAAGTGCGCTTGTAAGACCGCTGCGCAAATACGGTGTGACAAAAAGTATTGCAATGATTATTCTCTAGGGTGTTAGAAAAAAAAAGTATAATGTTTGGGGGTTCTAAGTAATTTTCTAGCACAAAACGTGTTTTTAACTTGTAAACACTGAGTCTGAAAAAGAGGCCCGGTCCTTAAGTGGTTAATGGCTGTGTGTTGAGTTATTTTGAGGGGACAACAAATTTACATGGTTATACAAGGTTATACAAGCTGTACACTAAGAGCCGGTTCACACCTAGGCAGCACGACTTAGAGCGCGACTGCCTCAGGCGACAGGCATCCGACTTCAGCGGCGGATTGCAAAATGACTTCTGTATAGAAGTCAATGCAAGTCGCCCGAAGTCGCACCCAAAGTAGTACAAGAACCTTTTTCTAAGTCGGAGCGACTTGTGTCGCTCCTATTAGAACGGTTCTATACTACAGAACGGGACGCGACTTGTCAGGCGTCAGGCATTGTAGCAAAGTGTAATTTCTTCAGTGTTATCACATAAAAAGATAGAATAAAATATTTACAAAAATGTGAAGGGGTGTACTCACTTTTGTGAGATACTGTATATACGGGATTCTTCACAGAATGGCACCCCTGTAGCAGTAAATCTGCTATAGGGCGGTCATTAAAGAGGGAGTCTGACGATTTTTTTTTTTTTAAAAGTCAGCAGCTACAAATACTGCAGCTGCTGACTTTTAAAATAAGGACACTCACCTGTCACAGGGTCCAGCGGCGTCGGCACCCGAGGCCAAACCGTCCCTCGGTCCTCGGATGCTGCCGCCGCCATCTTGGGTATGGGAATCAGGAAATGAAGCCTTGCGGCTTCACTTCCCATTTCCCTATTGCGCATGCACGAGTCGCGCAACACAATAGGAATGCTCCGCCCTGTCTCTGGGACCCATGTGTGTCCCAGCAGACAGCGCGGCAGGACATGAAGAGGCATAGACTCCCGTGGGAATCTATGCCTGGAAGTGGGTGCAAATACCTGTCTTAGACAGGTATCTGCACCCCCACTCCCCCCTGAAAGGTGCCAAATGTGACACCGGAGGGGGGGAGGGGTTCCGATGAGCGGAAGTTCCACCTTAGGGTGGAACTCCGCTTTAAGTGGCTAAAGGGGTTCTTCAATCCCCCCGTCCCCCAAAAATTTAATAAATTAAAAGCTGCGATATAATGCAGCATGTCAGCACTTTATTGCAGCGCACTGCACCACACATTGAGGGTGCATTGCAGTGTGAGTAGGACACATAGAAAATAATTGTTTTCTTTGTGTCCTAGCAGCAACCTGCGTTCATCAAGTGCGGAAAACTCTGCTCTGTACATCGTAACTTATGTGAACAGAGCCTAAAGGATATCCGACAAGTAAATGTGAAGGTCAGGGCACTCACCAATATTTTCAAGAACATACATAATCCAAGGCTTTATTCACCGATATGTTGGCAAGTGCCCATTTGATCCAAGTGCGGCAAGTGACCATTTGTTTATTTAGTCATCAATGACATTCATATATATCCACAACTAACACATCATCTTATAAAATTCTGCCCACTAATGAAGACACTGGTGGTCTTCGCATGCAGGCTCTTGAGAAGGAGCCTGCGTGCGAAGAGTTGCAGGTCAACGATAACACCGAATATGTCACAGCTCTGTTCGGGGCAGAAAGTTAGGCCACGTGAGAGGATCTTTCTCTCAGCTATAGACAGAGGATGAGAAGAAAGGTTAATTACGCAAAGGGACTTGATTGTGTCCGGATGATGTACGCGTCTAGATTTCCCACTCCCTTGTTTGGCTGGGGAGAGAGTAGTCCCCGTGTCAAGTTTAAAGTAGCTCCGGAAGCCTGCTTTAAACGTTCCAGGGTAGAGGTTATTTGTTTAGTTAGTATTACTAGAGCTGTTGGAGGATGCAGAATCGGAATTATCTGCATCTATGCTCGAGGACTCATCCTTGGTGGTTACCATATGTCTACTATCTAGATCTATGGCGTCCTGACTTCTTTATGTTTCTATATCAATGGTTCGTTTTTTCTTTTCTTGTTCGGGGGACCCTTTATTGTTCCTATTCCTTTTATATTTGCCCCTTCCCTTTAAGGGGATGTTGGTATTTGGACCCAGATTGGGAATATTTTTATTCTTTGTCATGTTGGGGTTGTTTTGTATCTGTGGCTTGGGGGGAGCTCCCTGGGGACCCTGATGTAGGGGGAGACTCTCTGAGGGCACTGATTTAAGGGGAGGCTCTCTGGGGATCCTGATGTAAGGGGAGGCTCTCTGGGGACCCTAATGTAGGGGGGAGCTCTCTAAAGATCTGATGTAATGGTGCTGGGGCGGGGGGCCGGGCTTTGGGGCGGGGGGCGGGCTAGGGGAGGGGCTGGGGGGGGCTGGGCTTCGGGGCGGGGGGGGGCGGGGGGTCGGCTTTGCCTTTGGGGGGGGCTGGGGGAGGGGGGCTGGGCCGGGCCGGCGGAGCGGGGGGGGGGGGGCGGGGGGGGTGGCTGGGTGGGGGGCCTGGGGGGTTCTGGCTTGGGGGGGCTGGGGGGGGGGGTGGGCTGCTGTGGGGTCTGGGGGGCTGGGCTGGGGGGTGGCTGGGGGCTTCTGGCTGGCGGGGGGGGGGGGGGGGCTGGGGGCTGGGCGGCTGGGGTGCGGGGGGGGGCGGGGGGGGCCGGGCTTGGGGGGGCGGGGGGGGGGCTAGGGGGGCGGGCTGGGGCTGGTGGGGGGGGGGCTGGGGGGCTTGGGGGGGGCTGGGGGGGGGGGGGGGCGGGGGGCTGGTGGCTGGCTGGCTGGGGGGGGGCTGGGGGGGCAGTGCTAGGGCTTGGAGGGGGGGCGGCTGGGGGGGGGGGCTGGGGGCTGGGGGCTGGGGGGGGCTGGGGGCGGGGGGGGGGGGGGGGGGGCTGGGGCGGGGGCTGGCTGGCTTCTGGGGGGGCGGGGGCTGGGGGGGGGGGCCTGGCTGGCTGGGGTGGCTGGGGGGGGGGGGGGGGGGGGGGGGGGCCGGCTGGGCTGGGGCTGGCTATCCTGATGTAAGGGGAGGCTCTCTGGGGACCCTAATGTAGGGGGAGGCTCTCTAAAGATCCTGATGTAAGGGGGGGCTTTCTGGGGACCCTAATGTAGGGAGCTCTCTGGGGACCCTGATGTAAAAGGGGGGCTCTCTGGGGACCCTGATGTAAGGGGGGGGGCTCTCTGGGGACCCTGATGTAAGGGGAGGCTCTATGGGGACCCTAATGTAGGAGGAGGCTCTCTAGGGATCCTGATGTAAGGGGGGCTCTCTGGGGACCCTAATGTAGGGGAAGGCTCTCTGGGGACCCTGATGTAGGGGGAGACTCTCTGAGGACACTGATTTAAGGAGGGAAGTCTGGGGACCCTTGTGTAAGGGGGGCTCTCTGGGGAAAATTGAAGTGTCAGGTGTGACTGTGTGGCAAATGGTTTACATAGCTCACGGCATCACGGGTCAAGTAGAGGACCCCTTAGCAGAATTTTGCTTAGGGCCCCAGGGAGGTCAGGATCGGCAGTATTATGTTGAAGTACTAATCCTGTTAAATTGCTTCATCTGTAAGAAAGGGCGCAGATGTGAAAAGAAGAAATGTGCCATCAGCTATTTTGTTTTGCTGGCTACAAAACTTGACTTTATAAATGACTGTTAGTGCAATTTTGACTCTGTATCTTCCAAACTCTCTATAAAGTGTTTGATACTATGGCTGAAAACAAACCTCAGTTTGGGCTAAATAACACTTTGAGTCAAAGGAACTTGCAAGTTGTAGCAAGATCATTTAAAAGGTGGCGATTACACTGGATCAGCCTTATATGCTGACACTTCAGGTTTTTTTTTTTTCTTTATCTTTGGCTTGACTTGACATGTCAACAGAAAATCAAGCTATTTGCAAAGTGTTACAGAAGCAGATCATATGGATTGCAGTAAACATTGCAGAAAAAAAAAGTCTTGCACGTGCTAAAAATTGGATTGCTTTGCCGTGCACAAATACACAAAGGGGCTGACTTTTGAAAACTGGAACAATATTGGAGTTTTATCCCTCTAGGTGTTATCAATTAGACCATATGGATTCCTGTACATTGTCCACATTTAGGCCTCATGAACACTAGACGTTTTAAAAGCTGCTGTTAGAGGGGGCTGGTGTTTTCTTTTTTCTGCCTCTAAACGCCCCTGCATGTTAGCCTGTGTGTCCATGCAAACATAGGCCTTTTTTAAGGCAGAAAAAAAAAACACCCAAAAACTTGGCGCGTCCAGGAACAGCAAAGTTTTGGCAGAAAAACTGACATGCCTAAACGTGTTAACACTAGGTGGATCAAGCAATTAAGTGTGAATTAACACCCAAGCACTTGACACGCCTAAATACGCTTAAATGCATTTACACGCATTTACAAGTATCAGGTTTTTTTTGCTGCCAAATCTCTGCTGTCAGAATGAAAGGCATTTAGGAGAAATGGGCAAACACCCTATGTGCATGGGGCCTTACAACCAAAAGAAAGGCTTACACTTGGTTCGAGTCACCGACCTTATTTTTTTGTTGAAAAAAAGATACATTCCACCCTGTACTGCGTTGTAGCGCATAAATACACTATGTTACAATACAGTTCCAATCATACAATAAATACCTTCACCCTGTGGTATGATGCTGTGTTGTATGGAGCAAAGTTCCCAGAAACACCACATCATGTAAGATGTCATTTACCCCCAAGACATATTACCGAACTAGCGGCGCAATGTTTGGGGTGTAGTGCCTGAGTTAGACCCCTGTCCCACATGTCCTACATGGTACCGCAACTGAATACAAAGCATGCAATTTTTTCAAACATATTCAATGCAATTCAACGGGTGTAATTGGGGGTAGGGAGGAGCGATTGGGGGGGGGATTCACAGGCCCAAAGCTTTATTGAAAGGACAAAGACACACAAAGGAGAGTCGGGAAGTGGAAGTCTTCAGACGACCTCATCCTCCTTGAAGTCCATCATGTTATCAACTCTGAGCAGATTGTGGACCAGTCTGCGAAAGTCCTCAAAATCCAAACTTCTTTTTAATTTTGGATAGAGAAAGGGGGGGGGGGGTAATTACCCTTATTTTATTTTTTTTTGCCATCTATGTCCCAATGATGTGATTTCCCTTCACTAACTGTCTCATTGCCACAACAGAAAGTGAAAGGAAACTTTTCCAAAGGAGTGAAATCTCCTTGTTACAACTACAACTAGTGTCCCCATTGGAACATTTCCCCTCGGTTCTGGTGACAACTGAAAATGTAGGATTTTATTTCACTTTTACTGTCTGTGATAATGGTCAACAGGGAATATGTTGAACAAGAATCTGCATAAGGGAGAGGGTGGGGTGCAGGCAGCAATAAAAACCTGACAGGTACTCTAGTGCTTCATCACACTTTTACCTGCAGTTATACAGTACTTTAAGTGACATTGTTGTTAAATGACATGAGGTTAGGGTAAAGACGGAGCCAACCAACAGAGCCAACCAACTTTTACCTCCCTCCCAGACTCTTCTCAGAATCTGGAAGGTAGCTTTTGATTCCCGACTTTCCCTTGTTGCTCAATGTCATATGGTGATTTGACTTTTCACAAGGCATAGGGTTGCAAGGAAAGTCAGAGATGAATGACTTCCCTTCATACTTAGTCAGGCAACACAGTGTCAGGAGGTTATTGTGCTACAAGCAAGTGGAGGGAGTAAGCTAATTTACAGCCCAGAGCATACCTATAACCCACAGTACATAACTACATCAGGTACAGAACATTCAGGCCAAATGCACACTGTATTATTTAGATGCCTTTTTCTCCTTACAAAAGAAAAACAGCAGAAAAACCATGGTAAAAGCCACGTTCTTGCATGCGCATTTATGTGCGTTCACATGTTCTGCGTTAATGCATTCTATTGGACAGAATATTAATTTATTCTGGCCATTACATTGTATTAGCATGAGAATGCGCATAAAAGAAACCTAGCGTTTAGGCGTATTTGCGCATTTTTTCAGCCCAAACGGTCCTCTTCAGAACGCTCAAGTGATGGGGATTTTTTCTGCTTTTAAACACCCCTTCCTCTAAACTCGTCTAAACGCCTATGTGGGCATGGACACATGAGGAGGGGCTTTTAGCGGATGAAAAAAAAAATGGAAAACAGGTGTTTTGGAGCTCAAATGTGCATGAGGCCTCACAGTGCATGAAGCATATGAAGCATACACAATGCACGCAGCACTGAGCAGGCATAGTTTACACAACATGTACAATATAAAACTTTATACAAAGTCCAGAAAACTTTATTCAAAGGCCACAGGCAGCACAGAGCACAAACAGCGTGCAAATTACAAAACAAATATGCATAGCACAAAACACATATAGTATATGCAGTGCATAGTGCACACAACTTACACTCTTACCTCCCAACTTGCTAAAATTATAATGGAGGACACCTTTTAGCACACAGTATGTAGGCAAAAGACATATCCCAAGGAAAGCAAAAATCAAATGTGCAGAAAGTGTTTGGCTAAACCACACAGGTGCTTTTTGACCTCTATTTTTCCTTTATTTTGGCTTTTTATTGTATAGTGACATACACATCAGACCATTTTTTTTTTTTTTTTTCATTTCAGATATTTTAAAAGAAGGTTATAACTCTGTGTCCTATTGAGGAGATTTCCAATCACTTCCTGTCCTATAGCACAAACAGGAATTGAGAAGAAATCCCTGGTTGTCACCAGGGTCAGCAGAACTAGTGTGGTCATTGAAGGACTTCTCTATTCCTGTTCTATAGACAACCTAAAAGTTGAATTTTCTTTCACTTTCACTTTCCATGATATTGGTAAACAGGATAAATAGAGGGGATGGATCTCCCTAATAGGCACACAGACAACAATAAAAACTTAACAGGTGTTCTAATCCCTCTCCATTCAATCTAATACTAAAAAATGAGTTATACTTTAAGAGAAGGCTTTGACAATACTATTGTATTAATGCCTTACATACATAAATCATAATACAATTCTTTAAAAATATACCAACATTTTTTTCTTTGTAAATATGGTGGCTGTACTGTACAGGTTGCATTGTTCATTAATAGCAGGAAGACAGCATTGCATCATACACAGGATTGTTTGTAGTGTTTATGTATTTTTTTTATTTATTTTTTTATGGTTAAACTGGATCGACTTGTGTCTTTTTTCAACCTAACTATGTAACTATGTATTTAACTTTTTATTTGGGGGATTTCTTGCCTTTTTCACAGAGCAGCAGTGATCTTAAGTAGCTTAAAAAGCACAACCTCTGTTAATTTAAGCACCTAAATTAAAAATAGTGGAAACAGGTATCTTGCAATAATGTACCGCCCTTCAAGTGTATCTTAAGCCATTTTTCTTTTTTTTTTTGAATTGAGTCGTGGGGGGTTTAGAACCACTGTGAAGTCTGAACATGATGGAAAATCAAAAATTGTGAGTTGTCATCAGGATTATCAGGATTAGGGGGAAATCCAGAGAGGGGTTATATCCTTTTAGTTATTGTATACACTTTTCTACTATATCCAAAATGAATGAAAGAATATGTTTGGCTTTAGCTATGCAGTACTTTAATGATAGTTCCACACTACTATTTTTCTTTTACCTCCCCCATTCAAACCAACTCCAGCCTTGATGCACCTCTATGTCCATCAAAGGTCCACCAAAATAATCCATATTGGTTCACTGACATGCATTGCAATGTCCCTATTCTGAACAGTGAAAAACAATTTCCCTTTGGGAATAATAAAGTATTCTGTATTCTGTGTAGTGAACACCTACATGGAGGTAACAAGGCTATTTTGTAGATATGCACCTACATTGTTCCTTTGGTGAATGCTTCTGACTGAAGTAACTGAACTTAAGGCATAGCACATCTGCGTCCATTTACTTGTAGAATGTCGTAATAACACACTCTACCAAGGCATTTCTAATTTATCCACCTGAGCAAAAAAGAAATAGCTGAACTCAAGCCATTGTCGTGCAGAAGGGCCAGAATGATTTACTATTTGTATTGGGCATTTTACAAGTGTTTTTTAAACTTCTTTTTTTAAGCCACCTCTCTGGGGCATTATGATCATAATCGGTCAGCTTTAGACAATATGGGTGCTGTTTGGACTAAGTTTCCATGATGTCATCTACATCTGTGTTGTTTAGGAAATGCTCCTAAATATACCCCTTCTTACTATTAACTAACGGAAAAAAAAAAGTTAGGGATTGTTTCATTTCTGCACAGGATGCTGTGAACAAAACAACAGCTGGACCATAATCAAAGTTGCCCACTCATTTCCCTTATGTTAAAAAAGGAGGTCACCCAACCAGACTTTTTATCTTGTGCTTAAAAGAGGAAGTGTATGTTTTTTCATGAACACTTGGTTGTAACAATGGAAATATCATTGGGGAAAGTTATGTTTGTATCCTTGTAGGAGTACAGAAGTACAGAGAAGGAAAAAATACTTTGCAGGTGGCCTGGTACATGTAAGAATATCTTTTTAATATCCAGTAGCCTCTCTTTTTCTCTCTCCCGAAAGCTGCCTTTGTCCGATTTTGATAGAAGGCAGGATACATATAACCCCTCCACTGCTAAGGGAATGTTCAGGACATTTTATTAAAAAACTATAGGCCCTCTAGCTATGCAGAGAACACCATATAAATAGCTGTATTGTCTTCCATCTGCTTGGGTGAAATGGGTCCTTCTTACCAGGTGTGCTTAAGATTACTCATGCATTACTGACCCTATCCTGTACTGCTAGTTATTAAGCTGTTGAGACTGTCAACACCACAGACATTTTCTTTAGGCTATTCCACTATGATCCTTGGCTCTGTTTCGTGTCTGGGTAGGGCTTTTTTTGCAGATATATTTTATGCCTGATTTCAAGTTGTATATCTTAAGTTTACCAACAGTACATTTTCTTTATATTTTTTATTTAACAGTGCTTTTAAAAGGCCATCTGAGGTGTTATTCTTCTTTTGGCAATCCAAGTTCAGAATCGCTCTTAGGTTTTTATTTTTGTTTCCCCATTGTGGAAGATTATACCTTACTTTCTTTGACAGTATGGCACGAGGTCAAAGGGACAGGAAGTTGATTTCTCCAATGAGGGACAGTGGCAACATTTTATATATTTAAAGTGATTGTAAAGTCAGTTTTTTTTTATATTAAAATAACAAACATGTTATACTTACCTGCTCTGTGCAGTGGATTTGCTCAGAGCAGCCTAGATCCTCCTGGTCTCGGGTCCCTGGCTGGAGCTCCTGGCCCCTCCCTCCTGTTGAGTGCCCCCACAGCAAGCAGCTTGCTATGGGGGCACCCGAGCCGAGCTACAGCTCCGTGTGTACATTTAGACATGGAGCTGCTGTTTGACCACGCCCCCTCTCTTTCCTGATTGGCTATCTGAGTTTGATTGACAGCAGCGGGAGCCAATGGCGCCGCTGCTGTGTCTCTGCCAATCAGGAGAGGGAGTCCCAGACGGTCGAGGCATTTGTGGACATTGCTGGATAGAGAGGGGGCTCAGGAAAGTATTAGGGGGGCTGATTGGGGCTGCTGCACACAGAAGGCTTTTTATCTTAATGCATATAATGCATTAAGATAAAAAACCTTCTGACTTTACAACCCCTTTAACCTTGTGATTATATTTATCAGTCCCCTTTCGTTCAGCTCTACCTCCCCCTCCAGCACCACCATTGTCGTTATTATGGCACATGCACAGAGGTGCTTAAAGGATCTGCCTGGCTTTCGGGTAATGCCAGAGCTCTTCAGCACATCTGTGCACACCCCACACTACCACCATGGCAGTCCATAAATCAGTATTTTTTTTCATAGTGTGGGATTTGCTGGTACCAAAGGCTCCAGAATGAAGTTTCGAGGAGGTTGAGTGGCCATTTTTTTAGATATACTGATTAACATCTGTGCACATGCAGGAGTTTTCCTGCAAACACAGGGAAGTTTTGAAACTTCTATAACAGTCGCCTTTTGTGCATGTGGGGGGGCAGCATAATAATGAATATCAAAACATAAGCAAGGGAGAAGGGAAGAGGCAGGACAACATTAAAATGAGTGTAGGGTGATGGGCCAGTCTAACAACTGTTTACAAACTTACACTCAGTTCAAGCCTCACCGACCAACCAACATGAGTGTCCAGCTCTAGCATTCTCTATGATCATGTTATTAATTAAATAAACAAGGATATCTATCATTTTACTTTAGTAGATGCCAGCAAAATAAGAGTGCTGAAATATAATTTCAATCCCTATTGCTTTATTATCCTAGAGCTCTAAAATCTTATTCTAGAGTCTTGGACACGAGTCATACTTTTTCAGCAGAATATAGATAATGGTTTTAGAGTATAGAATTTTGCACCTAAGGATGTTATAGCTCCAGTAGCAGTTGCCATAGCTTAGCTGCATCTGGCTGTGGATTGGATGAAATCTATGCATTGCAACAGTCAGGGTCCAAGTTGGGTATACATGCTGTGTGACAAAACAGTTTATGGATGCTCATTGAGACATTATAATAATCATATATTCATAAATATATATTTTATCATTGATCTGCAATTATGTAGGGTTTGTGTATTTATCTACAATCTGTTCAATAGTAAATGCAATCCCAAGTCCCATAGCAAATGGCATCCTAAATTTTAAAACCGTTTCACCTCCTGTAAGCAGCGTGAGACTTCTTTGTCCTAGGCCTTCAGATCAGTTACAACAACTGCTATGACATTCACTGCCCCACTGAACTACTGTGGACGATTGGCAAATTAACAATAGTAACTCTGAAATAAAAATGAATAATGTTGGAAAAGTTAGCTGCCTAGAGCGATGCAACAATGATCATCCATTCTGTTGCATAACTTGATGGTTACATACTGACCTATGTAGATAAACCAATGTACATTATGTCATCACACCAACAAATGCCTTATATTTGCTAGGCAGACCACCCCTTTGTTTTATATGCATGTTAAAGCAATATTGACTTCATAAAAAAAAGTCCATCTACACAGGAGAAGAAACTATTCTGGGCACCAAAAAAAAACCACAAGACGTTTCCCATCACTTGTCCATATTCTGACAGTTTGTGTTTCTAATTAGCGACCCCCTTAAACTTCTCCTGTAGATCATAGGAGTGCAGTTTGTTCTGCACTCCTGTGACCCAATTTCAGCAGACAGCAGGCAGAAGCCCACTGTCAGCTTACATCACAGTGCCGGTCCAGACTCGAGAAAGATTGCGACCATATGGGATCCACCATACGGGATCCACCCAGGAGCCTGGACCAGCATCCGGCTCAGCCTCTCAGCGAGCTGCTGAGAGGCTGGGCCGGCCATTCCTACCCCCGCCACAGCCCAGTGCTCCAGTGAGCATAAGGGAAGGGAGCCCTTGACTGACAGTCACCAGCTCTCTTCTCAGTGTTAGAGCTGGCGGGGGACAGATAGAGCACCAAACCAATGCTGCATCCACCTAGGTAATTATGATTCCAAAATAAAAATGAATCCCATACTTCTCTTCTAGAATATGTTTCCCATGGCAGGGCCCAGCTTCACATGCCTTATTTTACAGTTGTTTACCTATTAGTCCTAAAAATGCCCAGCACTTACAAACAGGATTCACCTCCCATAGACTTCAATGGGGTGCTTTGATAATTTCAAATAGGATTCACCGAACCCTCAGCAGACTGAAACTCACGCAGATTCACTCATACCTAATCCTAATTGTACAATAAGATACAAGAATATTGCAATTACATTTTTCAGTATTTACAGTGTTAGCCTTTCAAAGAAGCCTAGAGCAATACATTCCTAAAACCCTGAAAATATCTTAGCATAGGTATGACGTTTTGGCTCATATTTTGAGCATTTCATACAGAGCCTGAGGGACATTTTTATTTTGTGAGCCTCATAACAGTGCAGGAACATTTCTAACCAATATGTATATATCTTACCACATTTAGATGCAGGACAGAAAGTCAGACTCCAGGTGTAGAACATTTGATAAGCCAAATGCAATGTTGTACAGCAAAGCTTGAAACTTGAACACACAATGCTGGAGGAGATGTTAATTTTGAAAATATGCAAGGTAAAGTAATGTCCTAAACAAATCCTACAGTAATTCACTGGTGGTACAAAAATAACCAGGTTTATTTCTGTATTAGGTGGGCACTGTGCAATTGCCTTCCCTTATTCAATTCCTCTAATTTCTTATTTTATCCATTGTATATCAATAGATTTTTCAAGACCTTTAGACACCCTGATGTTACACCAAAAATAGGACTGTTCTGTGGCTGATTAATAAGGTATTATTGCATATGACACAAATTTGTGTTCGAAGATACAACTTGAACATAGCATTTGTATATACTATACTTATACATACTATGTTTCTTTAAGTTTTCTAGACGCATTGTTTGCCAATTCAAATTGAAACAGTTTCTTTCCAAAAAAAAACGCGTTCGAAAAAATTCCTGCGCAAATACAGTGTAACATAAAAAGTTGCAACAACCACCATTTTATTCCCTAGGGTGTTTGCTAAAACAATATATATATAATTTTCTAGCAAAAAAAAATATGATTTTTACATGTAGGAGAGTGTCAATTGGACTGGGTGGCAAGGGGTTAATTACCATACGTAAGTAATATACAAAAAAAATATGATATATTGTTTTTAAGGTAATTTACTATATTTTCAAAAACTGTACTTAAGCAGGTGGCTTAATGGACAAATTACTGAAGTTTGAATTTCAAACCAGTAATTTTACAGTAAATAGATAAATAATAAATGATTATGTTATAACATATAGCATAAAAATATATGATTTAGCTTGATTAAAACAGTACCTTTTCAGCAGCAGAAGATTCTTAACTGTGTGAGAAAAACATGGGATTATGGGTAAACCTTATACTCATAAACCCATGTTTTTTCTTTGTAGTTAAGAGGGCTGGGCTGGAAGGGAGCATTTTTCTTTTAGACACATTCCCCCTTCTATGACACTGCAGTGAGAGGACAGCCTCCACTGCAGAATTTTTATTGGACAGCTGGGGCTGGTACTTTACCATTGGTCTAAGGCTTCCAGCTGTCCATTGAGCTCAGTGCCTCTGACAAGAAGTATAGTGTACCAGCTTGTACTTAAACTGGCTGCTTTGTATGTAGCTTCTGACAGGCTGCTCAAGGAGCCCCGTATCTCCATAACCATAGGTCCAAGGAGCCTTCTCCTTCGGACTTCTTATTCCTACCTCCCAAATTTGCCGAGCTATAACCCTTGAAGCTTGATCGTTTTGTATTTTTTTTTTATGGTCATGGCAGGTGAGGCTCCTAAGGTAAACTTGCACTGATATTCAACACTATAAAACAAATGCGTCAGCTATACGTTTGAGAGATACTCTCAGTTCAACCTACAAAGATGTATAAGACTAGAGTCTTCGCTTGCTCGGTGGGGCCCAAATTAATGGTGACTATTCACAACTTCAGCAGTGTTCAGATGACTACAGTAAGTAGTAATAGCAATCCTTTCAACTTTCCAGTGGTTAACGGCTGAAATCTATGTAGCAGTAGTACTTGTATCTCCTTTAGAGGCTGTTGGAATAAGGTGTCTGCATGCAGTGTCTCTAGTTGGTGATAAAGAAGACAAAGTATATGTGGGCATCCGCCTGCTCACCAATCCTGGGTTGAGGATTACTTCTGCTGGAACAGGTCAATCTCTCTAGGCCACACAGGTGCACCTGAAGGGCTGCAGTGCGTGCGTGGTAGGCCAGCTCCAGTTGAAAAGGCAACGGTCAGCGTAGAGCTTGTGGGTCAGGCATTCAGTAGCAGGTGGCTGTTGATGATGCAACACTTCAGAGGTATGTCTCAGTCTGGCTAGGCTGCACTGACAAGATGTCCTAAGGGCACAGGATAATGGCACCATCCACTTTGTGTAAAATCCAGAGGCAAGAGAGCGGGTCTGCCAATTTCAAACAAATATATTGACTCTCCCATTGGCCTTTTCTGCACTTCAGCTATCTGGGAAATGTCATTTAAGAGAGATATGCCAACCCCTAATCCGGCACTACTAGAACTACATGTCCCAAGATTCACTGCTTACATCAGTATAGTTATACTCCCTGTCAACAGGAAGTGAAGTAAATTTCGGCATTCTGACACTAGGGGGAAAGGTATTAGATTAATTCCCCTGCGATAATGTCATTATGGCTTAGCTGACACCTGGCTACATATATATATATATATATATATATATATATATATATATATACACATATACAATATACACACATACATAGGGGGATAATTACAGCAAAGCAGGTCCCATATGATGCCACATACAGTATTATATCTTTTCATGTGACAACACTGAAGGAATTACACTTTGCTTCAATGTAAAGTAGTGAGTGTACAGCTTGTATAACAGTGTAAATTTGCTGTCCCCTCAAAATAACTCAACACACAGTCATTAATGTCTAAACTGCTGGCAACAAAAGTGAGTACACCCCTAAGTGAAAATGTCCAAATTGGGCCCAAAGAGTCAATATTTTGTGTGGCCATCATTATTTTTCAGCATTGCCTTAACCCACTTGGGCATGGAGTTCACCAGACCTTCACAGGTTGCCACTGGAGTCCTCTTCCACTCCTCCATGATGACATCACAGGGCTGGTGGATGTTTAAGACCTTGCGCTCCTCCACTTTCCGTTTGTGGGTGCCCCAAAGGTGCTCAATAGGGTTTATGTCTGGAGACATGCTTGCCCAGTCCATTACCTTTACCTTCAGCTTCTTTAGCAAGGCAGTGGTTGTCTTGGAGGTGTGTTTGGGGTCGTTATCATGTTGGAATACTGCCCTGTGGCCCAGTCTCCGAAGGGAGGAGATCATGCTCTGCTTCAGTATGTCACAGTACATGTTGGCATTCATGGTTCCCTTAATGGCCTCTATCTCTCCAGTGTCGGCAGCACTCATGCAGCCCCAGACCATGACACTCCCACCACCATGCTTGACTGTAGACAACACACACTTGTCTTTGTACTCCTCACCTGGTTGCCGCCAAACACGATTGACAGCATTTGAACCAAATAAGGTTATCTTGGTCTCATCAGACCACAGGACATGGTTCCAGTAATCCATGTCCTTAGTCTGCTTGTCTCCAGCAAACTGTTTGCAGGCTTTCTTGTTCATAATCTTTAGAAGAGGCTTCTTTCTGGGACGACAGCCATGTAGATTCCATGCAGTGTGCGGCATATGGTCTGAGCACTGACAGGCTGACCCCCCACCCCATCAACCTCTGCAGCAATGCTGGCAGCACTCATATGTCTATTTCCAAACGACAACCTTTGGATATGACTCTAAGCACGTTCACACAACTTCTTTTGCCGACCATGGCAAGGCCTGTTCTGAGTGGAACCTGTCCTGTTAAACCACTGTATGGTCTTGGCCGCCATGCTGCAGCTCAGTTTCAGGGTCTTCTTATAACATAGGCCATCTTTATGTAGAGCAACAGTTCTTTTTTTCAGATCCTCAGAGAGTTATTTGCCATGAGGTGCCATGTTGAACTTCCAGTGACCAGCATGAGAGAGTGAGAGTGATAATACCAAATTTAACACACCTGCTCCCCGTTCACACCTGAGACCTTGTAACACTTATGAGTCACATGACACCGGGGAGAGAAAATGGTTAATGGGCCCATTTTCACTCAGGGGTGTACTCACTTTTGTTGCCAGCGGTATAGACATTAATGGCTGTGTGTTGAGTTATTTTGAGGGGACAGCAAATTTACACTGTTATACAAGCTGTAGACTCACTACTTTACATTGTAGCAAAGTGTCCTTTCTTCAGTGTTGTCACATGAAAAGATATAATAAAATATTTACAAAAATGTGAGGAGTGTACTTTTGTGAGATACTGTAGTTCCAGAGTACCAACAGAGCCCCCTAGTAACCTGTGCAGGTACTGACCTTTGAAAGTTGAGATTTGTTACACTTGCTCCCAACGTTGCAGGCTAATTGTCTAAGTAAAAATTTTAAGCAGTGATTAAAGTAGAACACCTTTTTTGTAATGGTCTTCTAGATCAGCAGAAAGAGTAGCTACAGGATAAAACTAATATTTATATGATATAATAAAAAAATAACTCCAACTACAAATTTTTCGATCCTCCTCCTGTATAAAAATAATTACTCCAAATTTCTACTTACCCTCGCCAGCGCCATTGGTCCTCTTTAGACAGAACAACACTTGCTTGCATCATTCTGCCTATTTCCTGAGAGCTTAGCCTGTCACTTACACGCCTTCCATATGGGGTAGGGCGTCATCACGCAGGCTGGGTTCATTTAACTTCAGTCTAGGGAAAAATGTCCACCCCCTGGCATTATCCAATAAAAACATCTTCAGTAAAAAAATATGTTTCCTGTGTGCATTTGTACATTAATACCATCAATTATCATCTACCTCAAATGGATAAAGACCCTTGGTTTAGTCGAGATAGGAAAGAATGAGGTTGATGCTTTTCACGGGATTACCGCTTCTTCAGGACATCCTATCTCTTACATAGACATGAAAGGGTTGATAAACTCTGAAACCAAAAATGTATGCTTAGTTTACAATACATTTAAAGGAGATTTAAAGACAAAATAGCGGAACATACAGTGCCTTGCAAAAGTATTCACCCCCCTTGGCTTTTTATCTATTTTGTTACATCGCAGCCTTTAGTTCAATGTTTTTTTAATCTGAATAATATGTGATGGATCAGAACACAATAGTCTAAGTTGGTGAAGCAAAATTAGAAAAATAGATACATAAAACTATTTTTCTGAAATAAAAAAATGATAATTAGCATGTGCGTATATATTCACCCCCTTTGTTATAAAGCCCATAAAAAGCTCTGATGCAACCAATTACCTTCAGAAGTCACATAATTAGTAAAATAATGTCCACCTGTGTGCAATCTAAGTGTCACATGATCTGTCGTTACATACACACACACCTTTTTGAAAGGCTCTAGAGGCTGCAACACCTAAGCAAGAGGCACCACTAACCAAACACTGCCAAGAAGACCAAGGAACTCTCCAAACAAGTAAGGGACAATGTTGTTGAGAAGTACAAGTCAGGGTTAGGTTATAAAAAAAATCCAAATCTTTGATGACACCTAGGAGCACCATCAAATCTATCGTAACCAAATGGAAAGAACATGGCACAACAGCAAACCTGCCAAGAGACGGCCGCACATCAAAACTCACGGACCGGGCAAGGAGGGCATTAATCAGAGAGGCAGCACAGAGATCTAAGGTAACCCTGGAGGAGCTGCAGAGTTCCACAGCAGAAACTGGAGTATCTGTACATAGGACGACAATAAGCCGTACGCTCCATAGAGTTGGACTTTATGGCAAAGTGGCCAAAGAAAGCCATTACTTTCATCAAAAAACAAAATGGCACGTTTTGAGTTTGCAAAAAGGCATGTGGGAGACTCCCAAAATGTATGGAGGAAGGTGCTCTGGTCTGCTGAGACTAAAATTGAACTTTTTGGGCATGAAAGAAAATGCTATGTCTGGCACAAACCCAACACATCACATCACCCAAAGAACACCATCCCCACAGTGAAACATGGTGGTGGCAGCATCATGCTGTGGGGATGTTTTTCAGCAGTCGGGACTGGGCAACTGGTCAGAGTTGAGGGAAAGATTGATGGTGCTAAATACAGGGATATTCTTGAGCAAAACCTGTATCACCCTGTGTGTGATTTGGGGCTAGGATGGAGGTTCACATTCCAGCAGGACAATGACCCCAAGCACACAGCTAAAGCAACACTGTGGTTTAAGGGGAAACATGTAAATGTGTTGGAATGGCTAAGTCAAAGTCCAGACCTCAATCCAATAGAAAATCTGTGGTCAGACTTAAATATTGCAGTTCACAAGCGCAAACCATCCAACTTGAAGGTGCTGGAGCAGTTTTGCAAGCAGGAATAGGCAAAAATCCCAGTGGAAAATGTGGCAAGCTCATAGAGATTTATCCAAAGCGACTTGGAGCTGTGATAGGTGGTTCTACAAAGTAGTTTGTGGTTCTACAAAGTATTGACTTTACGGGGGTGAATAGTTATGCTCATTGACTTTTTCTGTTATTTTGTCCTATTTGTTGTTTGCTTCACAATTAAAAAAAAAAACATATTCAAAGTTGTGGACATGTTCTTTAAATTAAATGATGCAAATCCTCAAGCAATCCATGTTAATTCCAGGTTGTGAGGCAACAAAACACGCCAAGGGGGTGAATACTTTTGCAAGGCACTGTACATGACATGCATGACAATGTGTAATGGCTATCCCCAAAGTGGGGAGAGAGGAAGAGGAGAGGGACAAAAAAAAAAGAGGGGAGGGGAGGAGGGGAAGGGAAATGGAAGGGAAAGGATAAGGAGGAAGGGAGGGGAAAAAGAAAATATCATATCATGAATATACCTTTCCATTAGGGGTAAATCTACACCATGTGTTATTCACCTATTCAAATCATCAGAGATAATATAAAATTGCAGTAAGGAGAGCTCATTTGAATCTGGTCTCACCGGCCTGTGGGAGAGTGACCAACCCAAGAGTGGATTCTGCATGGAGTATGAAAAAAGGAAGTAAACATATCCATATATGAGAAATGTATCTATATAAGAGGAGAAAGTTTGGTTGAAATAGAAAATGGACTAGTCATGCCCCAATCAACAAATAAGTTTGAGCACATATTCAAATTGCAAAAAATTACCTGAGGGCTGAAAAATGTCACGTGGGCATCAGATATTATAGTATATCACTTCCAATGGCCAATGGGCAGAAGGTTGATGAGAGGGAGCTGCTACATGCTGATGATAAATAATATATGAATGAATATATATATATATATATATATATATATATATATATATATATATATATATATATATATATATATACACACATCATTTTTACTAAATGGTTGTGTTTTAAAGTGTAAGTTCATGTTTTCATTAAAAATGAAACATTGAACGAACTCCAAATATCCTGGACCCCGCTGTTCATAGTGCCTCATGCTCATGGTGTAGCAGTCTGTATACCACCACTGAGCTGTACACAAGCACTGATTATTCATTATTATGCTCACAATGGAAAGTGCTCATTGGTCAGCGTGACAATCAAACTACACAGACCAATGAGAAGTGCTTCTTTCTTCTGAGACACCCTACCTGAAAAAGAAGCCTCAGATGCGCTTCCCATTGGTCAGCACGTTCACATAGTTGTGCTGACCAATGAGTGCCTGTCATTGCGTGCATTATGATGGATACTAATGCTGGGTCTGTTTGCGGTGTACAGTGTATGGATTGCTACACCGGCATCACAGCCACTATATGCAGCAGCAGGGTTCAAAGGGATGGCCAGGATATTTGGCGTTAGTTCATCTTGTAATTTTTTATGAAAAGATTAACTTACCCTTTAAGAACACCCTTTCAACGCACCCTCTAAACTACATTTAAATAAAATAGAACTTTCCTTTTCTTTAGTGAGCAGCGTCATTGCCTGCAGACTTTTGTACGTTTGTTGTGCACACATATGCTTGTGGCTTTATGAAACATATTTTTAATCTGTCATACCATTAATGCCTTAGAGATTAAACTACCACTAATAGGTAGAAAGGAATGCAGGTAAATAGATGTGCTCACTGGGGATGATTGTAAATTGAACCAGCCACACACCTCTGTTATTTCAAATCCAATAAGATGATCATTGGCAAAGCATATAATTAAGTGTTCCCATTATCCTTGTTGAAAACTTGGCAGCTATTACCAGAACATCTATGGAGTGGCTTGCCAGCTGCTAAGTAGGGAGCCTTTTCAGTGGATTTGGTATAGGGGCTCTTACCTGGGCCTACAGAAGTTGAAGCATCTTAAGCATAACCCACTCAATGAAAGGTTGGTTTAATTTAATTGTTCTCTTACAATGGCTTAAGGTGGAACAACGGGCAAAATCAAAAATGACATATATGATGTTTTCTGTCATTAGGACTAAAACAGCAGGTTTTGCTTTTTTGAGTGCTCCTGTAACAACGTTTTTATTAGCTCTTGAGGTTGTCATTAGATAGTGTGTCTTTTTTTCTACTTCCTTTAACGGGAGGACAGCAGTGTGTGTTCTACAGTGATTTTTTTTTCCAGCAACATTGTCATCTTAAAGAGAAACTAAACCCTTCGATCCTTCCTTTTCAACCAAGGAGGCTGCCATCTTAGCCCCTGTTTGATCTGAAGCTGCCATGGAGCTGCACATGTGATCAGTTATGACTCCAGGCATTTGATGGTTTAACGGTTTGGTTGAAAGCACAAGCAAATGTGACAATTAGCATTCTCAGCATGTCGTTAATGTAACTGTTTTTTTAAACCGTTAAATTGATGGATTTAGTTCCGCTTTAAGAACAGGGTAATTATAGAACATGTCATTTTAAATCTAAGTGACTTTAAGGGCTCGTTTACACTTGCTTTGGCTTCAATACACATTAACGGCTAGTTTACACTTCAAAACAAGGCTTTGGACAGGCTTTATTAACACTCTGTGAACACCAGTCAAAGCCCCTGTCACTAAATAAAATGGTTAGCTTACAGTCCCGTTTACACCTTGCTTTTGCTTGGTGCTTCGATAAAGCTTCGATCAGGCTTCGATGAGGCTTTGGTGGAGCTTTGATGGGATTTCGATGAGGCTTCAAGCGAGCTTTGCTATAGACTTCTATGGAGGCTTTGAAGATGCTTTGAAGCATCACTGAAGCTACATGAGGTAGAATTTTGAAGCGAAGCCGAAGCAAAGCAGAGCAGCAGCAGGTGTTAACAGGACTGTAAGCTAACCATTTTATTTAGTGACAGGGACTTTGACTAGCGTTCAGAGAGCTTTAACAAAGCCTGTCCGAAGCCATGTTTTGAAGCAAGTGTAAACTAGCCATTAATGTGTGTTGAAGCTGAAGCAAGTGTAAATGAGCCCTTAGTGGTGCTCCAAAGCACCTTCAAAGCTCGCTTGAAGCCCCACTGAACCCCCGCCGAAGTCTCATCGAAGCCCCATGAAGCCTCACTGAAGCCACACCAAAGCCCCACAAAAGGCTCATCGAAGCCCCATCAAAGCTCCACCAAAGCCTCATCGAAGCCCCACTGAAGCATCAAGCAAAAGCAAGGTGTAAACAGGACTGTAAGCTAACAATTTTATTTAGTGACAGGAGTTTTGACTGGTGTTCAGAGAGCTTTAACAAAGCGTGTCCGAAGCCATGTTTTGAAGCAAGTGTAAACTAGCCCTAAGTCAAAAAAAAAAGGATGTGTATCTAAACCCTAAAGTAATAAAGTTATATATTTCAACTTACCAGTTCTTTGATCTGATGGCTAAATTAGTTTTCTTTTTTTTTAGGCTTTGTTACCTTTATTTTTAAATGGTGATCTGGCCAGTAACATACCTTCAGTCTTATGGTGGCTGCTTTAACTCCTCCACTGTATTTATGGAGGAGCAGAGTAGCCTCCTTTGGGCAGCAAGCAAGTAGAGGATATAAACACTGAACGGAAAGGGTAGGTTGAAGCACAACGCAATGAAGGATCCATATCGTAAGAGGGACCAGCTATATTTGCTTTAGCCAGTAGGCTTTAGAAAATATGTTACAAAGTTTTGAAAATTGCCACAACGTTAAACAGTTTGGGGTTCCTAGCACCAAGTGGCCCCGAGATACAGGGCCCCAAAGTCGGTCAACTGTGTCCATCTGCAGCAATGTCATTTCGGGACCCTTTGGGTTCAGAGACCCCACATTTTGGCTGCATCTAAGGGGCATCTAGGAACCCTTTAACTACCAAGTTTAAAGTTTGGGGGACCTATGGCTGCAAATGGGCACAGTGAGGCTGCAAATGGGCACAGTGAGGCATGCAAATGGGCACAGTGAGGCTGCAAATGGACATTGTTGACCGTCTTTTCCACTTACAGTAGCTGTGCATTTCTCACCCTAGGCTTATACTCGAGTCAATACGTTTTCCAGTTTTTTGTGGTAAAATTTAGGTGCCTCGGCTTATATTTGGATCGGCTTATACTCGAGTATATGCGGTATGTATATATATTCGTGATAACGATTCATAGTTTGGAAAGTCGTTTGTTTATTGAAACCATTAACACACACAATGACAATATCTCTTCTCCTCTGCTCAAATACAACACAACACCCTTTTCACGCAGGAATGAGTTCTCAGAAATGCACTTTGCCAGTAATCCAACCTCCAGCACAAAATGAATCAGCTGATTAGACCGTAAGTGCCGATTCACACAGGGGCGGCTTCAAAGTCATCCGAATCTGAAGCCACCCCACACAGCGTGACTTCAGCGCGGCTTTCAAAACGACTTCTGTATAAAAGCCAATGCAAGCCACTCCGAAGTCACCCCAAAGTGGTACAGGAACCATTTTCTAAGTCGGAGCGTCTTGAGTTGTTCCTATTAGAACGGTTCTATATTCGTGATAACGATTCATAGTTTGGAAAGTCGTTTGTTTATTGTACAGGAACCATGAAGCCACCCCACACAGCGTGACTTCAGCGCGGCTTTCAAAACGACTTCTGTATAAAAGCCAATGCAAGCCACTCCGAAGTCGGAGCGTCTTGAGTTGTTCCTATTAGAACGGTTCCATTGCAATGCATGGAGCGCGACTTGTCAGTGACCTTTTGTTTCATTAGACCTTTAACGAATGAACGAAACATGTCAAATTCATTAGTTATTTTCACTATAATTTCTTTTGTATTAGTTGATATTCGTTTTTTTTTTTTCGGACAATCAGATGCTTCCGAATGTCTGCAAGATGCAAAATTCATCCAAATTTCGATTCATTACGAAACAAATTGCATATGTCTAGTTTGTTGATGATGCAAGTGAAGTAAGGACAGCAATGTGGAGTTTGAGTGATATCATGGAATGTATCTGCTCCATCTAAGTTGCAGGTTGCTTAAAGAGGAAGTAAACCCTCTTAAGTAAAATGAAAAAAAAAAAAAAACCTGCAAGACAAAGGCATAATTAGCTAGTATGCATAGCATACTAGCTAATTATGTATCACTTACCTGAGATCGAAGCCTCGGCATCGGTCCTCCTCTCCCCCAACGACCGCCGACATCTTCTCCCGGAGTGACTTCCGGGTATCGCGGCTACGGCGCTGTGATTTGCCGCATGCGCACGAGAGCGGCATAGTAACAACTGAAGCATCGGCATATAGCGCCGTTGCTTCAGTTGTCGCAAGTGTGCATGTGCCGCATGACGTCGGCACATGCAAATACAGGTATATCTTCTAAACCGTGCAGGTTTAGGAGATATCCTTGTTAGCTACAGGTAAGCCTTAATATAGGCTTACCTGTAAGCTAAAGTTGTAAAAGAGGGTTTACTTCCTCTTTAAAGATGAAATTCTCACCATCACCTTTGTTCAGACACTGCATATTAAAAAGTATTAAATGCACCACTTTTAATACAGACATTCCCAATAACCAGGGAAATATTCACCTGTACATTAGAAACTTAAGTTTTTAGCAGCCCTTGGCACTAGCTGCAGATCTTTTAGCACAGCTTCCCTGAGTTTCATGTCGAGTAGTGACATTTGATTAGGAACAGCATACTCTCCTGCAGCTGTCCATCAAGTAGCTTTGAGGGAGGATCAGGAAAGTGGCTTCCCATGGAGCTGTGGGTTTATGTTGACGTATGATATTTCCCTCTAGTCTTGGCAGGGAGTGTGCATGCAAAGGTGGCTCCAAAGAACCCTGTAAGGTAAAGGAGCCACCCTGCAACTAGAAAGTGGCACAATGCTGAGGGTACCAGCTACAGCAGAAGGGAAAGATGAAACATTATACATCAAGAGATACCATAAGTTTTAAGTCTTTATCTACAGTAAGCAGGTAAAATTAATTCCAAACATTTCTAAAAAAATAAGGCTTTATTATCACTTAAAGTAAAAAAAAATCTAAATAATCCAAAATATTTTTATTCACTATGTACTTGAGTATGTATTATGTTGTAGCATTATGATTACTTGTTTTAATAAAGAGTAATAGTATGCTTGAAAAAAAGCATTTATGCATTTTGCCTTTCTTACAACAGCTGACATAAATGGAGAAACAAATTGCTAGCTCCCATAAATGCTGCCCCATTAATATATTTTATTCTTTGTTCAAAATAGTTTGGAAAAGCATTGGCAGCAATCCATGAATAACTGATTGCAACTGATATGTTGGGTAATGTTTTTTCTTTACCCTCCGGATGCCATGTAGTGAAAACTTTCATTCACGTTCAGGAAATCATCATTTTGGTAACACATAGTTACTTTCCATATGGTCTGCCAGTGAATGAGGCCTGTGTTCCAGCCAAATCGAGTCAGTCGGAAGAATTTATATTTTTCACATCCTAATAGCAGATGATTTTTTTTTCTATCTAATGGAAGCGAGACATAAATTGTGTCTGCATTTCTTTCTAGAATTATAAACATTAATTACCATCGTGAACTAAGGATGTGAAATAATTTTTATTTCATACTGAAACATGGAATATACTACTGTACTTATTTAATAAAATAGTAAAAGGAAAGTGCTATGCCAAAATCCATTACAGCCAATCAGATATTCTTTTCAATCTACCCTCTGTAATGTTGCTGATTTTTTGCTTTTACTTGATATACTATCCAGTGCTCTTTACGCTGCGTGTGCTTGCCAAAATCAGGTCCGAGCAGCTATTTTTACATTTCTGTAGGTACTTTAACAAATATATTCAATTATTCCAAGCAGTGGTCTGCTTATACTAGATAGATAAATCAAGTCATGGCATATTTTTGGGTTACTTAAAGTGAACTTATGCCCAGATCTTGCACACATATTTACATTATCTGAACAAGCCATAAAAGCATTTAAAAAAAAATAGCTCTCATTAAACTCTGCATCTATAAGCATTTTTTGAAGAAATTAAAGTGGAAGGAAAGGTTATTTATTAAATCTATTTTAAAATGTTGCCTCCTCATTACTCCCTATTAAACACATTAAATACATTTTAGATTAATTGTACTCCAAATAAATTTTTGTACCTCGAGTTTTTCTGTGCGCTTAAGTGACTGCAAAGCTCTACTGTATCTTCTCTGTGTAGAGAGAGGGAACTTCCTCTCCAACAATGCCTAGAACAATGGGTGCCAACGGATGATGTCACTGCTCTAGGGCATTCAATCCCCATCATTGGCTCTCTGCATTACACAGAGGTTCCAGAGCTCTGTGGTCACGTGACCACATGGGAAAACTTGAAAATAATTATATTTACGGTGCAATATATTTACGGTACGTATGCTAAAATGTATACTATGTAATGAGGAGCAATGGGGAGGCAACAATTTAAAGTAAATGTATTGTTTAGTCTTTCCTTCTATATTCATTTTAAAAGTTCATAACAAAGGCATTCAAAGCTTAGCTCTCTTCCTATTACTTTATGTGGCACCAGAATCTTAGCAGCCTGCCAGCTCCCTAATGTACACAACTAAACAGTGTTACTAATCTGTCAGAAACTGGCAGAAACCAGCTCTAGCATGCCCAGATCTCCCCTGATTTACGGCACATTCTGTGTACTTGTCTATCTATTATCAGGACTTCCTACGGCACACAACACTGAAATACTTCTCCCAAAAAGTAATTGCGTTAGTAACTCAGTAACTACATTGGAAAAGTAATTAGTTACGCAGCAAAGTAACTGACTTTTTTTTTAAATATTCTATACGTGTAACTAAGGGGCGGGTCTAGTATTACTGTAACCAAGGGGCGCATTTATTATTATTGTTATATATCGTGTAACCAAGGGGCTGCTCTATTATTACTCTAACCAAGGGGCAGATCTGTTATAGCGTGTAAGCATATTATTATTATATCGTGTAAGGGGCGGATGGCTACAGAAGAGGGCGAATGTTAAATTAATGGGCAGCGCTCGATATATAACAAAAATAATAAATGCGCCCCTTGGTTACAGTAATACTAGACCCGCCCCTTACTTACACGATAGACGCCCCTTGCAGAGTAGCACGAGCATCAGGAGCGTGCGGCATCGCCTCGTACAATTACGTGTTAACTGCACCTGCGCGGTGTAGAGTTCACTCAGAGCTGTTTAGGTTCGGCAATTTTCGGAAGCTCCATAGTGCTTCGTACTGCACAAGCCCTGCACCTGTGCAGTACAGGGGGTCCTTATCCGGCGGGGGAACTTTTTTGGCAGGACACCGGAATTACACTACTGTAGTGGCGGTAGATGTAATTGGGGGAACTAAGCCAAAGTAATGGGAACTGAGTTACCATGAGGGGAAAAGTAATCAGTTAGATTACTCGTTACCCTCTAAAGTAACTGTGTTAGGTAACTCAGTTTATTTTAACTCAGTTACATACATCACTGCCCAGGAGACTGCAGAATCATTCAGAGCTTCCTCCTACACCTCATGTGACCATGTTACATTGCATGCAGTGTAAACCAAGGCATCGGACAGCATTACTGCAGTCTTATCAGCTGAAGCTGATAAGACTGACAAAGGCAAACACTAGATAATCGCACAAGTAAATACTATGAAATGAATGAAAACATCTCAGCTATGAACAGGGAAGCAGGGTTGCCATAGAAATGTTGGATTAAGAAGGAGGCTTGGTTAACAGTACAGGAAGTGCTCAATGTAAGGGTAGAAATACACTCCACTGTGGACTCAGAAAACAATACTTAAGATGACGCTGCCTAACCCCTGGAAAAAAGTTTTTTAAAGTTTCTTTAAACAGTAAGTTATATGCGATTTGGGCTGGATTACAGTGGCTATATTAATAGATAATTACTTATTATAATGGACTAAATGAAAAGAAGCATCAGAGTGGGAGAGTTTACTTCCTCTTTAAACAAGTGTGATTTAACTGTACTTCTGTCTCAGTCTGCTTCATGTTTCTGACAGTGTAACTTCAGCTCACCGCCCCTTTTTCTGACAGCTCAGACAAATTGTATAAATTCTAAACTTTGAATGGATGCAGAGAGGAGAAGACAGCAGATAAATAGGTACAACGTATGCAGGAGGATTTGTTTCATCTCTGTGTATCTCCTAAGGCTAGTCATTTCACTGGGTATATGTAAGGGTTTACAACCACTTTAACTAAATTGCTGAACCTAATCAATCAACTCATTAAAGCTCAAAATACTGCTGGTAAAAAAAAAAAGAAATCATAATTTTATCAACATTTTTATTTTAGAAATTGCAAACTGTAGTTAAATTACAGTCAACCCCCAAACATACTAGGGGCATCTATAAATTTGAAAACTATGCATTTATTTATTTTTTCAAATAGAGTGCATTTTTTTATAAAATATTTGCATAGCTCTAATATAACACAAGGTAGTAGCAACATGGAATTTGCATGGATTTTGGTCCATACAACAATTTCTGGACATGTGCTGAAGAGACTCGTGCAGACTCAGCTGCAGTAGTCTTTTAATGTGTCTCTTAATAGTCACACATCCATTGTGATTATCAATGTCCTTTTTCTGAGTAACAGCATAGTTTAAGAGCCTCCAAATAGAGTCCTGCAACTTTTATTGGAGCCCTGTTAATGAGGAATTACTTGACACCGAAACACATTGGCTTCCTTTTATCTTCCTGTTTTGATAGGGTCACCATCAACAAATGATTAAGTACTCTTAACACAACCCTCTGACACTCTCATTGTTGGTTACTTTGGTTTATTTAGTTTGTGATAAAACCACCAGGGTTGAGTCACCAAGCCAAACCAACACCTCCTGAGTGACGGATATAAGATCAGAGTCCAGCGCCTGACATCTACATCTTGACCAATAAAAACAAAGACGTACTGTAATTATCCTTTCCAGATTATCCAGAACAAAAAAAGGTTTTACCTGGAGTTGGGCAATAAATGAATGTGGAAAACCCCTGATACAATTAGCTAATTTGATGAAACTGGATTTAAGAAAGCAGTACTTAATTCAGGGATTTATACTTTAAAGGTTCTGTATGCAGCTGGTAATTTTAGGAGCACTACCGTAGTTATTCAATTTCACCCTTTAGTTATTATAGGTATGAAAGAACAGCAATAATCCACCGTGATAGAGAGCACCATTATTCTTTTCTGAAATTACTTGCACTTTTCTTTCATGTTGACTCTATTTCCATGCTTAATTGTGCCTCTTTTATTTAAACACCCAAACAGTCCATAGCCATTAGCTTTGTTTTCTTTATCAATAGCCAGGCAGCATTTGAAGCCAAGGAAATGAAGCTTACTATCTGTCATCTGCACAAGAGAGAGGGGAACGGGGCCAGAATTATCAATGCACTTGAAATGGGATTGTCATTAATACCTTTTGTAAGGCAGCTACGCTATTCAGAGGCAGCCAACCCTGTCTGTGGATAAAAACAGGCACCTGATTAAACTGGAACGAAGGTTAATTATATTAAGCGAGCAATGCTGTTGGTATGTTGGTGAAGCTGGCCAATATCAGGTAGCATTTAAGTGTACATATTTTATTTGAAATAATCTTGCTCTCTCACGTCTAACAGTTGTCTTGATGCAGATTTTGTAGTTATCGTGGCTTATACAGATTATGCAGCTCTGGTTTCAGTTTTGAGTTTAGCTACAGCTGGGCCTTGTTGTATATGAGATAAGGCTAACTATTTAACCTAGTGTGTCTGGCATTCACACACAGGCTTGCTAGGAAATAATGGCATTTACCCAAATATTTGCATATACTGTATATCAAGGTATATTTGCATATATATCAAATGTATCTTTTTTGCAGTATTTGCAGGGATGGTGGAATCGACAACTGCCCAGAATCTTTATGCTTTACAGGGGCACAGTCATATTAGTACAAAATAATAGTATGTGGCAGGTGCTGGAATACTCTGTATTCTATCACCTAGAAATGGGTGCACTAATAGAGCTCCACAGGCTCAGGGGAAAATGGAGGTAGAGGAAGTGGGTGGGGCTTCATTTTAGGGGGAATCTTGGAAAAATCAGGGATGTTCTGCATATTCTGAGTTTATTCAGGTAAATTATGTGGCGTGTTGCGTGTATTGAGTGAAAGGTGAGGTGTGAAAAGTTTATTGGGGTGAATGATGGAGGTCTGCTGGGGGTGATTGGTGGGGGTTTGCTAAGTGTACTGGGGTGAATGGTAGGGTGTACTGACATGCCTATAAAGTCTCTCAATATGTTCAGGTATGAACCAGTTTATCCTCCGGTCTTGTGGTCACCCTCAGTGCTCAAGCCATAAGCTTTTTCTCATTGCAGAGCTGAACATTGAGCATCTTCTGTTACTATTTGGTAGCCAGCCAGTTGCTAGCCTGAAACTAAAGGGACTTTCTTATTGGTTCCCTGTGTTTCAGGAGAGGTATTAAGGTTGCATAACTGCACAGGAAACAAATTGGAATGTGTCCCTGCTGTCAGTTCCAAGAGAAAACATTCCCTGATCAGCTGTGTATAGGCAATGGTGGAGCATGACTAGGTTGTTATGGTCTACCACAAAAGTAAAAAATATTCCCAATCACATACTGTAATAAAATAAATATTGGTCTAGAAGGTCCTTTTACTTTACCAATAGTATTTTCTGTCTAGTAATAATAATAAACTGATGCTGATGCAGTCACCAACTTAGATGCTGTACCAGCATTATGCTCTTCAGAGTCCTACACTAGAGAGAAGGTACTCTCACACTGCCCAATTTATTATAGTATTTGGTGGTAGTGGTGGTGGTGGGGAATAATTGTAACTAGCTGCCAAAGGGGTAGGTTGAGACTGAGAGGTTGCAGCGAAATGTAGCAAGGTATAGGGAAGTGCCTCAGAGAGGTGTAAAGGGGTTCAGGGAAGGGGGTATATTAGGCAGCTTTAGGACAACTGCACTGATTTAAAAATTGTGGACGATTACCAAGAAAAACAAAAAAAAAAATTGGCCACGGAAAACCATAAAATAGACAAGGGAATTAATATGGACATTCCTAGTTTAGAGAAAAATTCTAGTTCTCTTCAGTTCATATGCCACAAGTTCTGCATCCCCCATATAAGCAGCACATACTAGTATACTAGTGATGGGAAGGCTGATAAGGACATGCCTGGTTGCCAATGCTAACCACATGGCAATGCAATTGTTTGTTATACCAGTATTTTTTGATGAAAGTACCGGATGGTTCTGAAATTGCTTGTACTAAACATGACCTATGAAACCCATGTTTGCAGGAAAGAAAATTGCACCATCTATGGCCTGCCTTACTTGCAGTGCTATCAGAGTGAAGTAAACATTCTTAAAGATAAAAATTTTAAAAGATAATTGTTCATTGAATGATTACCCAGGAATTCTTAATTCTGTTGTCATTTTTTTTTTTTTTTTTTTTTAATATGCATTACATATATGGGTGCCGTGACAGTGTAAAACTATAATATTATTTTAAAATTAATTTCTGTCTTAAAAAAAAAGAAAAGTTGCCAAAAAAATGTAATAAAAAAAAAGAATTTAATAATCTCTGTATAATAAGCAGAAGCAAGTTTTTAGTACAATCTTCATTTTCCAATATAAAAAAAGTCTCACCAGAAGGTTATAAACAGTCTACTGCTTTGGCATGATATCCCAGATTTCGGTTGTTGCCTATATATATATATATATATATCTCTCAAGTTAAACTTGCTTTTAATTTAGTCTGAACACACCTGTTAAAGTCAGGCTTTCATACTGAAAGATCTTTCTCAGACTGTGTTTGTAGAGCAAGCAAAATAAATGTTTACCTTTCTGAAATATTCCTTTGTTAGTTTTCTTTTTGGACAAAACATAACATAGGCTGTATTGTTACATAAAGCTAGCACCAAGCCAACTACATAAATACTGCTTGCGTAAAAATGTTTTCTTTACTGGAAGAACATGGCATTGCTTAGTTACATAAAGTAACACATTTTGGGCAAGACTTTAGGGTGGCATTTAGATAGCCTTATTTATATGATTTACATTTTTTGTGATTATATAAGCGGATAGCAGATTTGGTGCTCCTAATGGGCTTGTCTAGAGGGTTGCAAAGCAGACAATGTCAGTGAGAGATAGTGTTGGAAGTAAGTTGGCAACAGTTAGCATTATGATTGGAGAAAGTGTTAGGAAGCCTGCTTTAGCTTACTGACACGATTGGCAAGTAGTGTTTTATAAGAAATGTAGTCCTAAAGCAGGGATCTCTAAACATTTTAGCATGAGAGCCACACTGTATATTTTACAAATATTCACAAGCTGAAAAAAAATAGGAATATTGACATATCTGTAAATTCTATATCTTGCATTACAGTACAGAGAGGAAGGGACTTTTTCATAGACCATGGGTTATATGCGGCTACCATCAGATGTTTGGACACTGGCAAAAAATGTTTTTTAGCAAGCAATAAGAAGTGATCAAGATACAGTTTCAAATAGATCAAGATACAGAGAGGAGGTGCCTGTGTCCTGTACTGTACTCCACAATAGGACATTTTTCAGATAAGTCAAAATTCCAATTATCTTAACAGGATACAGGGCTGGTGTTCATAGACAATGGGATGAAGTCAAGCAATAAAACTGAAGGGTAGGCAACAACATAACAACCTAGAACTGCCAACAGACCCACAAAAAACACAAGAGTTTAATGAACCCAAACCAATACTCAGATAATGGCACAGTGGTGCAGTGGTTAGCACTCTCACCTAGCAGTAAGAAGGGTCGCTGGTTTGAATCCCAACCACGACACCACCTGCCTGAAGTTTGCATGTTCTCCCTGTGCCTGCGTGGGTTACCTCCGGGTACTCCGGTTTTCTCCCACAATCCAAAGACATGCAGGTAGGTTAATTGGCTTCTGTCCAAAAAAATTGGCCCTAGTATATGAATGGGGACCTTGGATTGTGGGCTCCTGGAGGGTAGGGACCGATGTAAGTGTGCATTGTACAAGGATAGGGACAGTTGTAGACACCTCACTCAGGTTGAACTGGATGAACTGGTGTCTTTATTCAACCTTAATAACTATGAAACTATGAATCACCTTGCATCAACAGAGGCCTGAACATCCACCTAGTAAAATTTGGAAAAAGTGTGAATAGAGGACCAAGTGGTGGCCTTACAAATCTGAAATACAGATGCTTGATACTGAAAAGCCCAGAAGATATCAACAGCTCTGAGGTGAAAGGGAGGAACCTTTTCTTTAAGGGTGTAGGTCCTGGAAAGAAATTGACTGATTCCCCTGGCAAAGGTGGAACATCCTTTACGAGGGCCCACAGGCAAGACTCAGAGGGACTCAGTCTTTTGAATAGAGACTAACTTTCAGGCCAACTCTGATAGCCCTGAGCACATCCAAGCAATGTTGGCCAATTTCCTTGTCATGTTTTCTGGCAGGACAGAGAATAGGAAGGACAATACCATCATTGAGGTGAAAGGGGATGACCCCCTTAGGCAAAAAGGCATCTTTTATTTTCAAAACTACCTTCTCTTTGTGCAAAGCAAGAAAAGGAGCTTTACAAGATTAAAGTAAAGTGTAAATGTGTCAAAGATGCCTCTATCCTTTAGTACTTGGGTTTCAAGAACCATGCAGTTAAAGCCAGTGATTGAGAAGAAGGATGGAACAGGGGGCATTGGGTCAGAAACTCTGGTCTGTTTAGAGGAGGTCAAGGCTTGTTCAGCAGAAGTCTGTGTACCACAAACTTCTCGGCCAATTTTGTGAGATGAGAATCACCAGAACCATGTCCTCCTCTATCTTGCACAGCAACCCAGACATGGTTTTCATTGGAGGAAAGACATAAATCAGCTGGAATTGATTTTAATGAATTACCAGAGTTCCTTCTGTGAAGGCTAGAGGATCCCTGGTCTTGGCATGTCGATATTGTTCAGCTGATTGTTGAATCTGGAGGCCCGGATGCCCACATTTGGTTTTCTTCAGGACAATAACATCATTAAGGTGGAAGCGGATGACCCCCTTAGGCAAAAAGGAAGCTTTTATTTTCAAAACGACCTTGTTCTTGTGCAAAGCAAGAAAAGGAGTTTTACAAGATTGAGCTGCTAACTCAGAAATATGCCTAACAGACAATTTGGTGACCAAGAAAGCAAAGAAATCAACCATAAAGGCAAGGGGGGAGGGGGTCTTGGCTACGATATTGTTCAGCTGGTTGGTGAATTTGGAGGCCTGGATGCCCACATATGGTTTTCTTTAGGCTTGACAGAGATTTTGATATATCTTTGGGTGAGACCACTCCCCTGGATCTAAACATTGATGGCCACGAATTGTTCACTTCCTGACTGTGGGCAGACCAGAGAACTGAAATGTAAGTTTCTGCCCATGAGAATATTAGATTCATTTCTTTCAGGGCTGCATGGTTTCTGTTGCCCCCTTGATGGTGCCACTGTGGTTGCATTCTCCGATTTGTAATCTAGCTGGGTGTCCTTGTTGAAGGGAGATCCAGTGTTGTAGAGACAGCCTGATGGCTCTCAGTTCCAAAATAATGATGGGTAGTTGTAACTCCTGCGGCCTGAACATCTCAGGAAGCTGTAAACTCTGCCGCAGTCTGTAAGACTCACCTTTGTCGGTACCATGTTCCAAGAAATGTTTTCCCCAATTCCAGGGCAGGATTGACGATCCACCATGTCAGGGAGATCTTCGCCTGACTGCACAGAAGCATTGGGCGATTCAAGGATTGATTTGCTAGGTCAATGTGTTAGGGATGTTGGATTAAAGGGGCCTGGAGTAAAACTGGGCAAAGGGAACTGCCTCGAAGGAGTCCAACATGAGGCCCAGGACTCATGCAGAACTTCTGTATACCTTAGGGAGGCAATATTTTCCTGAAGGAGGAAGATCATGGTGTGGGTTGTGTTCAAGATTAAAGCCAGGTACTCCAGATGATGAGAAATCTGGGGGGTGGACTTTGGAAATTTGATTATCTAGCCAAAAGTTTGAAGAAACTGCATGGTTAAAGCAGGTTGTGTAGTCCATCAGGAAGAGCCAGAAGAGGGTATGCACCTTTTTAACACTTGAGGTGCAGAAGAGAGCCCAAATAGTGGTCTGTGGAGAATTAGGTGCTGATAGGGAAACACTAGTGTGCACTGCATCAATTAGTAAGTCCGCAGTGGAAAGCATTTGACGTGAAGCCATAGTTTGTACCTCATAAGTGAAAGGGGAGGAAAATTCTTTGCTGCCGCTACTACAGAATCAATGTTCCTAATATTGTCCTCCATATCTTCAATTAAAAGCAGTTCCACATCAGATTCGGAGGAAAATGAGGAGTGTTTTTTGGCCTCTGGAAACCAAAGGTTCTAGACGTGCCAAAATGTTTTCCAAAGAATACAGGAATAGTGGCAGAGAAATCTGCTTTTGTCAGACAAGTCTCATGGTGTGTACCTAAAAGGGAGCCAGGGTCAGATGACAGGAGCAGTGTCAGGATATGACATTGCACCAGGGCAAGGGAACAGCTATCATCCTGTGCTGTGTTCTGTGTTTCCTGTAGGCCGTCTGAGGAACGCATGCTTATAGGCCCGTTTGTTCCAGCTCCCTATGATCTGCCATTAATAGTAAAGGGATCCCCAGTGAGGTACTCAAGGTTCAGGAGAGTGGAATGGATGGGGTTAGCATGTCTAGAGAAGGCTACAACACAGGTACTTAACATGTCTCCATAAACCATGGGAATGCAACAATGTACTACATGTGTTCTTGGTGGAAGAAGCGGGTGGAAACATTTCACGTGGAAGGTGTGATGCAGCCAGTTACCTCATCTTCTGAGACCAGATAGGAGACAAAATGGTAGGTTATGCCACAATATAGTGAATAATACGTGATGCAGCCAGTTACCTCATCCTTCTGAGACCAGATAGGAGACAAAATGGTAGGTTATGCCACAATATAGTGAATAATACTCAATCCTCTATCCACTAAACTACATGATGTGCTATAACCTGTGGGTGTTTTTAAAGCCAGGAACCAGAGTACAGGGAAACCCTGTCTTACCTTAGACACAATGCTGGGACATAATAAGGTCCAGGCTTTGTCCATCATACCGGGCATACCCCCTAAGGGGTTTCCAGGGTCTAGGAAACACAGAAAAGGAACCATAGCACTGGATCTGTATAGCAATCTGCAACTAACTTCATGCTTTGCACTTCATGCCATGTTGAGTGCCTAACCCAGGATCTAGTGCCCAAATAAAACATTAAAGGACGGTCGTATAAAGTGGGGACCGGTTACAAGCCTGATATACACATCAAGGATGCCTCTTCCAAAAAGGCAATAAGCAGTCAGATGTTGGCAAAAGAGTCAGACAAAAAAAACTCTATAACTGTACTTCTTCAGGACTTCAGGCCTATCAACTAACCTGAGACTCGTTGAGTGGGTGAAGTTGTATGGGTACATTCTAGGTGTGGCCCTGGCAAACGTTGTTGCCAGTGTTCAAACACCTGAAGGTAGCATCATATAATCCATGACCTATGACTACCAGTCCTGTGGCCTGTACTGCACTGGAGTTTTTTTTTTTTTTTTGCAACCAGCATGATATGATTCAGAACACAGAAAGAACTTCAATAGAATAAAGAAAAAAAATTCCAAATAAATTTGAGCTATTATGAAAGCTTGAGTCTATTCCTTTCTCATCAGTGGTCTTTTACTTTAGGATGCCCAACATGTGCTGGAGACTGGGGGTGGGGGGAAGCAGTATCCTATTTATCTGAATCCTGCACACATAGTCTGAAGACTACTGTGGGCCAAAAAAAAGCGGGCTGGATGTGGCCCCTATGTCATAGCTTGGAGACAACTGTCCTATGGGACCTGGGAAGGATGTTTCCCAAACTCACTGAAGTTGGCATGGTGTGCCATTGTTCTTCCCTTCTGTCTAATCAGGTCCAAACCTACGTGAGCCCCATGATAAACTGGATTTAGTTATAGTTCTTACTGTTTCCTCTAATGCATTACTGTATTCCAATATGTATTTGGTATACAATTCCAATTTGTATTCAATCATATGCCATTGCAGGGTTTTAATATTCCTAATGGATACATGACTATTGAGTATGATTTTTGTGTATTGTGCAAACCATATCCCAGATCTGAAATTAATCTGTAGTGTTTTGTGCTGTCTATGTTAAGGCTTCCTGACCCTCTAGGAGCTTGTGAAGAAACTCTGCGGCAATCAGCTAGACAATGAAAGCCCCTAGTAAGACTTACTATGTTCTACATTATATTTCCACCAATGGTTTAGAAGATGATTTGGCCCAAATCAACCATGATACCCACCAATAACCCAGTTAAAGTTGCATCCACAGTGCTGTCAAGAAACAATTATCCTGACATTTGTTCATATTTTGAATCTCTGGAATGAAAAAGAAGTGTGCCTTTATACCATTTCCTCCTTTAATACATCCAGACAAATCAGGAAAGCTTGCAGATATATTGTATTCTTAATCCATACTGTAATCATCAAGGGTTTCCTATTTTGTCTGCACACATAGGGCTCTCTGTACACAATTACTGTATAATAAAGAAGACATCCATTTGGATCAGTATACTTCATAATCTACAGTCTACACCATGACTAACTCTCAAGGACGAGAGATTTCCTGTGTGTTTTCCCTCCCCTTTACATTAATTTCCTTTAATATATGCTTTCAGACACTTCATTGGAAGCATATGTTAACTGGAAATGATTAATGGTGCTGATAGAGTCAAAATCCACGGGTGCAAGGAGCAATGCAACTTGTTTTGTGCATAATGTTTGAAGACATGTATAGTGTAGAAATATGGCACCAGGCATTAATCCATTAACAATTAAGAGAAATGGGGGGAATAAGGGAACATCAAATTAGAGTGTCTAATGCTACACCTGAAATCTCCTCAGATCTTGCTTGCCCGGTGTGGGCCGTGTCACTCTGGTCAGTTATATATCATATATTGCAAAAAAAAACCTGGTTGTGTTCCTGTCTAGACAGACAGGAACCAGATGACCAAAAGAGTGTCACGACGTAGAAGTTGAGGATAGACTTATGAAAAATAGTTTATTAAGTACATAAATAACAAATCATTCCACAATGGGAGGATTTAAAAATAGTTGACATGTGCAGCTGAACATCATCTAGACATACCATGTCTAGTATATACTAGATGTAACAACAAGGGGACATAAATAACATAAAACCACAAGTGACAAACAACATATAACAGTGCGTCCGGACATCGTAGATCTATGTGTGGATGTCCATGCCCCGTCGATCGACGTGGTGCTGTGACAAAATTGTCAGTGGGCTTGGATATTCACACAGAGGTCCCGGGTGGCTCGAGCCTGTAGTAATGGGGAAAGAGGGAGGGGGAAGGGAATGGAGAGAGAGGAGAACCTGACCGCAAAACCAGGAAGGTCCGTATATTGTGCAGTATTGACACTTGTGCAGATTATTCCTGGGTGCTTCAAAAGTCCTGAAACCTTAATTGTCCCACTTCTATAGATCATAAATGATACATACAGTCTATACCGTGTGACTATTGTAAAGAGATCTGAGCTGGATCTATTTTGGATTCAAATCACCATAAGTCCTATGGTACGTTCACAGTACTGTGTTCCTTCCTCAATGCAGTAACAGCTATATAGGTAGGGTACGTAATGTGCGGCTAAAAATGCTATCCATGTAATGCTCTTTAATTGGTAGTCAATGCAAGTATACTTAAACATGGAGTATTGCCATACGATACCCTATCCTTTGATGCTGTGTTCACTGGTCTGTATTCGAGGGGTGATGATCCCGTAGAGCCACTGGCACAGATAAGAAATTCCTTGAGGTGATGTCAGTGCTCGGCTGTGTAGTACTGCGCTGGATGGCACCAAGCTGTGCTGGTTGTTGTCACTCGTATATCACTTTTGCATCATATTAGTATGATCCTGTGAAACCTCTGATGTTGTCTGTATTTTTTGTTGTTTGCTCCGTTCCCTCATCCTAATGTCCGTGTCTCCGCTTCTCTAGTCCTCCATGGGCTGGCTTCCAGGATACGAAACGGCGTCACGGAACGCGATGACGTCAACGCGTTTCGCTAGAGAGGTAGCGTAGCTTTGTCTGGAATCCATTAACAGCACCCATGGTTAAATGGTATCTAAAGCCAAAACCTTTTTAATGGTGTAGGGATGGATTAGAACCTCTTTCAGATTTTGTCTGTGTTCCACCTTCTTGATCATCTATAAAGTGATGGAAAATCCAAGATGTTATCATTGTCACATAACTGTAGTAGAGTGGAGAGGGGATTTTCACTAACTTTGTGAAAAAAATCCTTACTTACTTTTTCTTGTTTGTCTGAAGTTAGCTGTTGAGATGTTTTGTATCATACTGACTGGGCAGATGCTGAATACATTTGTCAAAATTGCTACTGAAAATCTTACATATCAGGTCCTTTACGTTTTTTTTTTTATACAAATTATTAAAACATCTCCTCTTGTACTTAAGCAAGTAAGCAAACCCACCAACTGTAAAAAAAAAAAAATAAAAAAAAATATTTACCCAGACTCAACCTATAGGGCACCAAGTATAGCAAAAAAAACTCACCTTGCCTGAGAGTTGTATTGGACATATCTACAATAATCGTTCTAAAAGTCTCCCTGCATTACTGTCCAGGTATATTATGATATAATTTAACGTATAAGTACTTTTCCTTTGTGTGTACAGTTTTCTACTTTTAATAATGTTTGCAGAAAAGTTCGGACTTAGGGCATGTACTGCATAAATTGAGTAAGCTATTTGCATAAAAGGACAAGACAGCTGGTGTTCCCACTGAGGAGAAAATTATCTGCTGAGGGGGTAGAAGATTCAATTCAACAGTGTTTCTAGTGTGTAGTGTCCTTGTAAAGTAGCAAAAATTACTCTGAAAAGGTCATTCTGAAATATAAAACTTGACAAATTATTGGCTACAACACATAAAGCAAATACAGCTTATTTTACTATTATTTAGCTCACATTTAATCACATTTAAAGAAAAATAACAGCGTGACCTCTATTTTAATTTAGAACATTTGTAGAATAGGCGTAAACAGAGAAAGATACCCAAGTGCTTTAGAAGACTGTTAACCACTCCAGCTAATTTCAGCCTCAGCGAGTAACAGTTATTAGACTCACAGGCATTGTTAAATGAGAGCAGGGATCCTTGGCCAAATGTTCCAAGTGGAAAAAGTTGATTCACAATTTTCATTTTACCACTACTGTCCCTCCAAAGTAGGGATAATAACAAGGTTCAGTTAGTAACACTGAATGTTTGACCAATATGAACATTCATGTTGAAGACTACGACTGTTAAAGGATGCATTATGCAGTAGCCATCCTATGTTTATGGGCAGTTTCGGTCCAGACTAAAAATCTGTTAACTGTTCTGATATCTGAGGTATTTTTTACTGTTTTTGTCCTGCTAGGAAGATTTCTCTTTATTTCCTGTCTTGGAGATGCAACCGGAAATGAGAGAAAATCTACCCAAAGTGAGGGGAATTCTCATCTTAACCATTTGACCTCCGGAAGGCCATTTTTTGTAATATGGCACTGCATTACTTTAACTGACATATGCGCAGTTATGCAATGCTTTACCCAAATAATATGTATGTCTTTTTTTTTTCCAGAAATAGAGCTTTCTTTCTGTGTTATTTGATCATGCGTTTTTTTTTTGTGCGCTATAAACAAAAAAAGACCAACAATTTTGTAAAGAAAAAAAAAAAAATTCTATATTTTTTACATTCTGCTATAAAACATATCCAATAAAAAATGCAAAAAATCTAATTTATTCATAAATTTTGACCCATGTGTATTCTGCTACATATTTTTGATTAAAAAAAATCCCAATAAGCGTATATTGATTGGTTATAGCATCTACAAACTATGGGATATTTTTATTTATTTATTTACTTTTTACAAGTAATGGCTGCGATCAGCGACTTATACGGCGATATTACAGCGGACATTCAGACACTAGCTGACACTTTTGGGGACCAGTGACACCAATACAGTGATCAGTGCTAAAAATATGCACCGTCACTGTACTAATGATACTGGCTGGGAAGGGTTTAATATCAGGGGCAATCAAAGGGTTAACTGTGTGCCTAATCAGTGTTTTACTTACACTGTGGAAGGTGCTTTTACTAGGGGAAGACATGGATCCTAGTCCCTGCTTTGCAGAGACACAGGATCCATGCTTTCCCTCCTGTCAGAACGGCAATCTTAACCTTAAAGCGCCGTTCCACCTGGGTAAAAAAAAATGAAAAGTCAGCAGCTACAAATACTGCAGCTGCTGACTTTTAATATATGGACACTTACCTGTCCAGGGAGCCCACGATGTTGTACCCCGAAGCTGACCGTCCCTCGGCTCTGGGTGCAGGCGCCAGCATCCTTATTAAGGGAAACAGGAAGTGAAGCCTTACGGCTTCACAGACTGTTTCCTACTGCTCATGTGCGAGTCATATTGCGCTTTCTGAATGGTCCCTGCTGTCTTCTGGGATCTGTATGTCTCCCAGAAGGCAGCGGGGGGGGGGGGGGCATTGCGTAGTTCGCTGCACAATGATGTGGTGATCTTTACCCGGAATTGGGAGCACATACCTGGATTTGACAGGTATCCACGCCCCCTCCCCTGAAAGGTGCCAAATGTGGCACCGGAAGGGGGGGAGGAATCCGATCCACGGAAGTTCAATTTCTGGGTGGAACTCTGCTTTAAGTGGTTAAACAATTATCACTGGATCATTTGTTCCTACTGGATGATTACCCCTCACCTCTTGCTCTGGTGATAACTCCAAAATTCTGGATTTCCCTTTACTTTCTGTCTCAGTGATAACGGTTACCTGTAAAAAAGCTGGGTGAATCTCACTGAGATACAGACAGCAATAAAAACTTGACAAAGGGGCTAACCCTTCCCCTCTCTATTCAAAAAATAACAAGTTGCCTTTATACTTAATAGAATCTGAATTTTGCATTTTTTTTATTAATTTTTTTTATAAATTTATTTAGCAAATAAATAAACAACTCATTGGGGGTGATTTACTAAAACTGGTGCACACAGAACCTGATGCACCAGTTTTAGTAAATCTCTCCTATTGCGCTCATCTTTTTAGTAAACACATCACATTGAACATTTTCTGCAGTCTGATATCACTCCTAATAAGTACATATCTATAAGCAAAAATGCCAGACATTGGCAAACTATAGCTAACAAAGAAAAAGACAAAAGTGTCTATTTTCTCCAAGTGTATGTGTTTGTGCACTGCAGCCTTCTCCACCATCACTCATTTCTAGGCATAATAATAGATTATGAAACTAAATAGTGATAGCCATCACCAAGCTAATTCTGCCCATAACCAGATGCTTAATATTACCCTCAGAAGGCTGATTAGGGCTACCCTAGGTGACAAATTCATAGGGATAAAAAGAAAATAAATAGAACTTTATATGTGTATATTCTCTCAAAGAAATCAAATATGAGTATTCTATGTTATACTGTGGATGGGCTAGCAGGAGATGCTATAAGGAGTTGCATCCAGCGCTAATGTTTTATATGTGGGTTTTTTAACTTTATGTTGGTTGTGTATTAAAGGAGAAGTATGGCCAAAGCTATTTTGGCTATACTTCTCCTGGAGATCATAGGAGTCAGTTCGTTCTGCACTCCTGTGACCCCTTTTCAGCCAGTCAAGGCTTCAGATCGATCCCGGATTTATAGTCGGGATCCACCCAGATACCTGGGCCGGCAGCTGGCTCAGCCTCTCTGGGAGCTGCTGGGAGACTGAGCCAGCCATTCTTGTCTCCTGCACAGCTCAGCGACCCTGTGGTGAACGCTGATGGGACATAGCAGAGTGTCGGTGACTGACAGACTGCTCACTGAAGACTGAGAACTGAGAGTTCAGTGCTTTTTAATGAGTATGAGATGAGATGAGTATAAATGTTTATTTTTTTAATATTCCTTACTTATTTTTTAATAGAATATATTTTTCTAAGTGGATTGTATTATACATGTATAAAGTCCCATTTATTTTCTTTTTTTCATTCCACTGGGCATATGATTTTTTCATGCTATATGGGTATGTGGTGTTGTATTTATTAGTCAATACCAATTGCATGTCCTTACTACCTATGCTACAAGGTGTGATTTACAGTATACTGCGGATTTGTTTTTTATCACATATATACTTTACAATGATTCTACACACACACACTAAAGCTTTTGTCCATTGGCGTCAATAATACTTTTTATTTTAGGCTTACTCTTGCAGGGGCTCAAAGCTTTCAGGAATACCTTCAGGCTAACATATGGAAACTGCAGCAACACTCAAGCTTGAACTTCGGTATATTTAACTTTCTTATCAACAATCTATTAATGAGCCGGACAAACTGACATATCTGTACATGTGGTCATCTCAGTACCATTTATTGCTTGCTTTGCGCACAGCAGCAGGTAGCAGCCTGCAGACACAATGTACTCTAATGCCGCGTACACACGACCGGACTTTCCAGCAAACTAGGTTTTCCCGACGGACTTTTGGCGGAGTTCCGATAGACCTTCCGAACGAACGGACTTGGCCACATACGAACGGACTAAGTCCGTTCGAAAGTCCGCTCCTTTTTCAACGCGGTGACGTAAACGGGACTAAAAAAGGAAGTTCAATAGCCAGTAGCCAATAGCTGCCCTTGCGTCGTATTTGGTCCGTCGGACCAGCACACAGACAAACGGATAGATTTGAAACGTGTTCTATTTCTAGGCCTGCCGGATTTTTCCACCAAAAAACGAACGGATTAGCCCACACGCGATCGGATTGTCCGACGGACTAATCCTGTCGGACCCAGTTTGCCGGAAAGTCTGGTCGTGTGTACGCGGCATAAGGCTCCTTTGCGCACAGCAGCAAGTCTCTTACAACAGAAGTTAGGGTAGCAGCCTGCAGACACAATGTACTCTAAGAGGGGGGGGGGGGGGGGACATAGGCCTTTTTGCTCCTACACTCTGAACTACCTGACATCTAGGGGCAGCCTGGTACTCCCTATGCTCCTAGAGATAGCCAACAATCAGTGATGGTTTTTATGGCCTGTTTTGTTAGGCCATAGGCAGTCAGACAGCTAATGTGCTCAAAAAAGAGGTCAACCACAACAACCCTTGTATCTCTATCATGGCACACTTTGAAATATTATCTAAAATTACACATATACATCAGCCCTTTTAAAATCAAGACATAAAACAGTGCAGTGCATTTTATTGATGTATGTCCTTCAGTGATTGTAGATAATGCACAAACACGCATATACAAGCCATACAGTGGATACTCCAGAATGAGTAAGCCCTCAAAATACCCTGAGGCAGTAGTTTATGCCTTTGAACATTAATCATTTACATCTAACATACATGCTTTGTTGTGCATGATGTCATTGACTATTTGAAAGAAAACTGTATTCTCAAACTCAAAAATTAGATGAATTTGATATTTAGTATTATAAATAAGTGATAAACCATCATTTTGATATCATATGTTGACCTGCAAGTGCCACCCTTCACTAGAACTGTAAAGGACTTGCAGAGCTCACTTGAGCTTCTATGACTAAGGGAAAGTAAAGTCAATTTCCAGCAAGCACATCTTTTGAGTTATTGTTCCAGAGTTTAACTAAAAGAGAACTTTTGCTTTGCCTACATAGCAGAGCACAGATTCATTTCAGATTCACCATCGCCCTCTTCCCCACAACTGCTCATACTCACCTTTCCTTCACTCCCCTGCTGCTCTACTTACCTGCAGGTGTCAGAGGAAAAGCCCTCAAAATCACTCTGGTTGCTACACAGGCCTAGGGACCCTTTTCCCACCCTTGTGACAGTGTTGGTACCTGCTGATTGGTCACACAGGCACCCTGTGGGGCATTTTGGGCAAAGTATTTGTTAAATTGTAAGTAATTTTTTTTAAGTAACTTTCAAAATTTTAAAAAGTCAAAGTGAATAGAACTCACCCCTCCAGGTGCAATCAATGAGCCTAACAAAACATACACATGAGTGCCAGCCCCGGTTTACCTCCGTGATACAACATTCAAGTGAGAAATGGCTGCAGTTCCAAATAATGTTTATTGGGATATCCAAAGTGATGCCAAAGGAAGCACATCTTTATTGTGTGAAACACGTCTACCTAGACCATTACTGGTGTTCTTTGGTGTCACTTTGGATATCCCAATAAACATTATTTGGAACTCACCTGAAGTGCAGCCGTTTCTTACTTAGATTCAAAATTTAAAACTTTTGCTTTCATGCAATTTTTTTTTACGTTATAAATATTATATTTTTCTTGAAAAAGAACTAAAAAGATACAGCTTAATACATAAGAACTGGTGGAAGAGTCCAGGATTCATTGGTTCATAAGAAAACTGAGAATAGGAAACCAGATATATTGGATTTTAAATTATATTGTCCATGAAAAATATTATCATTTAAACCAGTGATCTCCAAACTGCAGCCCGCGGGCCAAATATGGCCCTTTGCTTGCCTTTATTCGGCACTAGGGGCACTGTTCTTCTCACTGATATGAGGCAATATTTCTCATGGTGACACCATTGATGAGGCACCATTACTTACACCAACACCACCAGTGGAGCACTAGTCTTCCCACTGACGCCACTGATGAGACACCCTTCCTCCCACTGAGACAAACGATGGGTAACCATTCTTCCCACTGACAGCAACGATGGGGCACTATTCCTTCTCCTGATACCGACAATGACACCATTAGGGCACTATTCCTTCTACTGATACCGACAATAGGGCACTATTCCTTCTACTGATACCGACAATAGGGCACTATTCCTCCCACTAATATAAACAATTGGGCACCATTCTCCCTCTAATACCAATGATAGGGCACTATTTCTCTACCTACTAGGCACAGTCGCCATGTAATTTTTTAATCCTACTGACCACAAAACCTGAGATATTGCTTATACCCACTGACTCCAGGGCATTTTTCGCATCCCACTGACAACAGGCAGGTCCCCTAAAGTCTGAGGTACAGTAAACTGGCCCTTTGTTTAGAAAGTTTGGAGCCCCTTGATTTACGTAAACCATGGATGCCCATTTGACATTAAACTAAGTGACCTGTAAGAAGCAAACTATGTGGAAGGAGAGATGGGAAGAGGAGAGAGCCAGAATATATGTAATAAATGTGAAAAAGTGCAGCGCTCAGAAAAATGAGATAAAAAATGAGATAAAAAAAACTTGACCAATAACGGTAAAGGTGAGTGAATCAAGTCCTATTCCATGTGAATGGATACTGGTACTTGCGACAATTTGAGTGCATATAAACTTATAAACAACTTAATTACAGTGCAAACCTAAACCAAATATGTGTTGATAAATGTTAAATACATAAACTAACATTTGCAAAAAAATATGTGAATACCCAAATCTATAAGTTCAAACACATAAGTGCATCCAAATCGCATGCAGTGAAAAACGCAAAAAAATCAATCAAAATGGTCAAACAGAGTCCTCAGTACTGAATATTGAGTACATAAACTAACATTTGCAAAAAAAATATATGTGAATACCCAAATCTATAGGTTCAAACAGATAAGTGCATCCAAATCGCATACAGTGAAAAACGCAAAAAAAAACAATCAAACAGAGTCCTCAGTGTTCAGTAGCCTTTAACAGTCTCCTACACAGAGCGCTTCTGAGTGTAATAAGATTTTCTTAAAATTGACCTCGCAGTTCCCTTCAAGAGATATAAAGTAAGAAAAGGAGGCTTACCAGATGTCTGGTCTTTATCGCATATATCCCATCAAACGAGGTTCCAGGTACAGCGAATCAGCTGGGCAATTCCTCGTTTATCAGAGCGTGCATCAGGCTCCACCAAGTGCCTATATACCCCCTCTGGGGGGTCCGATTAGAGTCCCGCAGGGATACCAAAAATAAAACAAAAAAAGTCTGGATCGTGTAGTATGTTAAAACAAGGGATGCCTTTATTCTGGCTCAATGGGTCCAATGTACAGCACAGATAAGTAGCAATACAAAATAAAAACAGTTTCGCTACCTTGTAGCTAAGAAAGATAAAAACTCCTGGCCTGGGAGTGTAGAAGCGATCGCATATGCGCAGAGCGTGTGGGCGTGGCTACCCGACGATCGTTTCGTCACAGCGTGACATCATCAGGGGTACGCCCACACCTCCGCGCTATTCATTTAAATAGTAGTCTGAGGCTAAGTACAGCGGCGCTATAGGTCGGACAGGCAATCAATCAGAATTGACAGGAAACCACTAAGCGTCAGAATATATGGCAAGAGGAATAGAGTAAACAAGGGTCATAGTGGGCATTGGACTGAGTAGAGATGATCAAGTTGGGGATTACTGCCAACTTGTGTTATGGGGCCAGAATATAGATAGGATTTTAAATGATCTAAGTTCATACATAGAATCTATAGGCTTCACGTCTAAAAGTGAGTCTCGGCGCCTACATAATATTTTTATTTTTTACTTTATTTCTCAAGACAAAGTCATATCCAATTCACAAGCATCATCATGTAGATTACGATCCATAACATACATTTGATTATAAATACATTATTTATTTTATTCTATTTGAAATTGTCATTCTCCAGCATACTATTTTCTAATTTTGCCAAAAAGAGTCATTGCCACAAAAGTAATTTCCAGTTCTTCCAGCTATTCTGAAATACTTATTTACCGGTAGTTATAATTTTATGAGTATAAACAAATGCTGAGAAATCGCAGGGTGACAGCTGCAGTATGTGTGAATGATTCACTTAATTTCAAGCGTAGTATTTTTTTTTTTTTTTTAAATAATAAAAATAAGGGCCAGCCTTTCTAATTTCACACCAATTTATAATTCAATACCAGCTAAATATATATATAATACTATAGTTACGACAGAGACAACCATATATTCTTAGAGGGAGATTTTCTGTCACTGAAATGAACAAAATTTGTTTTATGTTAAGAAAAAGATATAAAATATATGCAGGGACTTTGTTAAGCATGCAAAATACATTCTTTTTGTGTGGCATGTTACAAAACTCAAATATTTTCAGATTTTCTCTACTGTTTTTGACCCCAGCTAGGGGATCCCAACTCCCTCCTCTGTCATAACTGGTCAAGCTTGGTGCTACAGTTTTAAAGAGACCCTGTCACCAGACCTGATATAATAACCACAAATGTAAAATATTGCTGTATACTAGTCCTTGTTGTTGTGGGTGCATTCATTTTCTTTTTTTCAATCCTCTTTTGCATTATTTTCAACTGATAATCCTGCAAATGTCCCTGAGTGGCCATGTCACTCTAAAGCCTCATACACACGATCGGACTTTGTACAAACTTTCCCATGGATTTTTGTACAAAGGGCGTTGGCCCCAAGTTTGTATTGCATACACACGATCTGACTTTTTAGGCAACAAACATGAAAGTAGTGACGTTTCAACGTACTGACGGCACTTCAAAAGAGGACGTTCAAATACTCCAGCGCCACCTTTGGTCAATTTCTGTATTGTTGTCTGATCTTTTGCATTGGTTCTGAGCATGCGTGTTTGTACTTTGTACAAAAGTCTGATGGTTTTGTGTACACACGGTCTGACTTTGCTCCATCGGACTTTTGTTGGCAGAAAGTTGGTCCATTCGCACAGCCAACAAAAGTACGATGAAAACTGAAAAAGTTGGTCCGATGGAGCGTACACACGGTCGGATGTTGGTCCAAAACATCTAATTTGCATGTTTGTTGTCAAAAAGTCTGATCGCGTGTACGGCCCTTTACACTGATCTATAGAGGGAAACATGGTTGTCAGCCTAGGCTGCTCTCATGATATGGACTACAAACATGTGCTCATCTCTTTAGCTCTATTACATGGGGGCAGGGCACTAGGTAGTTTAAAGAAGATAGTTAGGAAGAAATATATTCTTAGGTGCAACGCACAGGAAGTGACAAAGAGACTGCATTTCTGGCTAGATCAAAGGGTATTTTCTGTATTTGCTGACAATGTTCTTAGCTTGAAAAAAAGAAAACAAATGCAGCCAGCAGATCTAAGGACTATAAGCTGCAACATATTGCATTTTTGTTCTTGGATTTAGTTATTCTTTAATTACAGGCATGGAGAAACATGGAATAATCTGAAACTTTTGGGTGTGTCCATTCTTTTCATTCTGACTGCCTTCTGTTCCTTTATTCCCAGTCCTTTCATTGCATGTAATTGACAGTGTTGAGGTTGTGTGCAGAGCTGCTCCTGAACACAGCGACTGATTTACTGTAAAGTTCTAAATCTGGTGCAGCTCTGCATAGAAACCCATTAGCTTTCAGGTTTTTTTGTTAAAGCTTAAAGCGGAGCTCCAGTCATCATAATCCTTGTTTTCCTAAAAGCACCCCCACGATTGGCTCAGATTGCACATTACTATTTGGATACTGTTGCAAATGTATTATGTGTGTTTTTTTTTTTTTTAAATCTGTAAAAAATTTCCTGATCTCGGAAGCAGGCAGGGGCCATCGCAGTTCTGGGCATCTGAAGCCCGCTCGTGTCTATTTCCGGGATTAGCACCTCCTGAAATGGCCCCTGTGCAGTAATGACACTGCGTGGCGCAGTTTGTTGATTGCAGGCTCCCATAACAATGGCGGCGGCAGCAGAAATTCCCACCCCGTTGTTATGACAACCTGTCAATCAAAATAGAATAAGTTGATTTCCTTGGGCTCCTGGGATTAATGACGCCAATATCCAAGGAGTCCAAGGAAACCGCCTGACGACGACATCGCCTAGGCAGCCAGGACCAGAACTGCCGCCAACACATTTAATATACAGGTATTCAGACATAATGAAAAAAAAAGAATATCCATTTAGGACTGCACTACGGATGAGCATGTACATGAAAGCAACTTGCAAAAATGGGTGGAACTCCGCTTTAATTGAACAAGTTGCAGTTAGAAGCTGATTGGCTACCAGCCACAGCTGCACCAGATTACAGCCTCAGCATATACATAAACAAACAGTGATTGGGAGCCACTTTCCAGCACACAGCCTCAGGGCATACCTCCCAAAGCAGGATATACATAAAATTTATCAGGAACCGGACAAATTTTGATATGTGCGTTCCCATCTCTGTTCAACAGAAGCTGGTATAATGACCAGCTTCTGTCAAACGGTCCTGCTGGAAAATCAGCATTTGATCAGCCTCTGCAGCCAATGTGTCAAGTACCTTGGTTGAATAGGGCTTCTCCTTGTGGCTCTGGTCCGATTACCCCCAGAGTGGACACAGGAGTACAGGGCACAAAGTAGCAAAGGTGTTGATAATTAAAAAGTCTCTGGACTGTAGCCAGCAACAATGGATACACACCAGAAGTGGACTGAGGATGGTGGTCCACAGGATGGCGCCCAGAAACTTAAATAGTAGGTGAGGTTGAAAAAAGACACAAGTCAATCAAGTCCAACCCATATGTGCGATTATACGTCAGTATTACATTGTATATCCCTGTATGTTGCGGTCCTTCAACTTGATCTTGGAAACTCAATAAGGAGACTGCAACGGCAGGGGAAGGTACTTGACAAGATCAAGAACATGATAAGGTGGCAAGCCAGGGTCAGCATGGATGTATAGCAAGGATATAGTCAGTAGCCAAGTAGGAATACGAGGAGCAGAGTAAACAGTCAAGCAGCAGGCCAAGGTCAATACTGGGAAGACAGCAGAGCATAGTCAGAGGCAAGCCAGGGTCAGCAATGGGAGGTCAGACAACAAGAGCAAAAGCGCAGAAACACAGGTCATAGGAAACTGAAGAACGTCCAGTGATTAGCACACATCAGGGTCTCCACTTGGTGCCATTCCCGGGATTGAGTGTGCGCAGGTGGGCATGCTGTTTACTTGCTGTATGTGAGTTGGCACATGCGCTAGAGCATTAGCTGTATAAAAATTTGCATGGTCAGATGGCAAGCCAGGGTCAGCATGGATGGATAGCAAGGACATAGTCAGTAGCCAAGCCGGAATAGGAGGAGCAGGGTAAACATAGTCAAACAGAGCAGGCTGAGGTCAATACTGGGAAGACAGCAGAGCGTAGCCAGAGGCAAGCCAGGTTCAGCAATGGGAGGTCAGACAACAAGAGCAGGAACACAGGTCATAGGTAACTGAAGAACATCCAGCTATTAGCACACATGAGGGTCTCCTTTAACTAGGCAGGCGTGCACGCTGGTTACTTTCCATATGTGAGCTGGCCTATGCACTAGAGCATTAGCTGTATAAGAATGTGCACAAGCATTAGCTGTACAATTATTAGTTTCCTGACACAATGGCTGTGGCAATTGTGTGTGTATTCTGATTAAGAGGAATCCTTGTTGTCAGAATACAATAGCGCAGTGGGGAGACCCCTGCATCCACATCTCTTGTATGGATGTGGGGATCTGTGAGTATTTTTTTTTTTGGATAAAAAAACTCTACTGTATGTGTATACCAAGCTTAACTTTCCAAAATGAAAGTGGGACATCTTTTAGCTCACAGTATGTAGGTAAAGGACATGTCCCTGACATGGCCCAGGTTAATGTATCACAAAGAGCTCATTTACAGAAGAAAATGAAATAAACAGGTGCTTTTTTACTTCTATTTTTCCTTTATATTGGCATTTCAGAATAACAAATGCAGTAATCACACTTTTGATAATAAAGTAAGTATATTTTGTATAAGAGTTATACATTAGATCAAATGAGGGACAACTGATGCTGTACAGGAGACAGAATTATTAGGTCTCAAAAGATGGACAGCCCCTCCAAATAAGGGACATTTGTCAGTTTGCCTAAATGTTTGTTGTAATGCAGCCAGATTTAATACAGTAGACAAGAAACTTAGGCTATGTTTCCACTATTGCGACCCCAAAGTAGCATGATTTAGAGTGCAACTTTGATGCGACTTTGAGTGCAGCTTTCATCCAACTTTACAGTCTCTGAATCAAAGTTACATCAAAAGTCGCATCAAAGTACTGCAAGAACCTTTTCAAAGCCGTTGCAACTTTAAAGGGGTTGTAAACTCTCAAGGTTTTTCACCTTAATGCATTCTATGCATCAAGGTGAAAACTTCCTGTGATGCAGCAGCCCCCTAGAGCCCCCCTTTTACTTACCTGAACCCGATCTTTCCAGTGATGGGGACGAGCACACCAGCTCCAGCCAGTGTCTCGGGTCCTGATTGGTTAGATTGATAGCAGCGCAGCCATTGGCTGCCGCTGCTGTCAATCAAATCCAATGACGTGGGAGCCGGGGGTGGGGCAGAGTCCTGCTGTCTGTGTCAAAGGACGCAGCAGCAGGAAACGGAGTGCGCCCGCACGAGTGCCCCGAGGGAGAGTGGCTCTCCAACGGGGCACTCAAGAAGAGGAGGAGCCAGGAGCACCGCTGAGGGACCCCATAAGAGGCAGATTGGGGCCACTCTGTGCAAAACCAACTGCACAGTGGAGGTAAGTATGACATGTTTTTTGTTTTGTTTTGTTTTTTAAACAAACCTTTACATATACTTTACTTTACATAGATTGGAACGGGTGCAATTGAAATCAATGGGCTGTGACTTGTCATGCAACTTTATGTGTCCAAAGTCGCATGAGAAGTTGCACTAGTGGAAACTGAGCCTAAAGGGGATCATGGGTAAGTAAAGTATTGCCTTATAGTAACACTGCGATACCTTGTGCAAACAGTATGCACGTAAAAAAAAATCATAGATTAGTTTGCTCTAGTCTAAGTTTAATTTTATAATAAACGAAGAAAAACGCTGACCAAACAAAAGTCAAAGCAAAAATGGACTCCAATTGTCATTTCACTTTTCACAGAACTTGTCTTTTTCATGCATGTGTGATCTGTGGGCAATTTAATTCAATTGCTGTAGAGCTATCTGTTTTTTTCCTGTCAGCTATACCTATACACATCTTAAATGACTGGGACAGCTCTTTCAGTATCCAAAGGCCCAAAACAAAAAAAAGGGAAAATTAATGGAAATCTATCCTGAAACATTAGCCTTAGCTCTGTGTAAAGGTGTCCTTTAACTGGAATGTCTTGGCTGCGTATGAGAATCCTTTCCATTCTTTTTGTCCTGCAGGTATTGCCAACCAGGTCTCAGCAGAGATGCCAGATAAAACACCAGAGGGTACAGAAACCACATCGCAGAATGAAGGTGAGTATTATGTTGCCAATGGAAAGAAGTCTTTCTGTTTCCTAGTTGCACTGCAGTACAATAGAACATTGCATAGTTTCTGGGAGGCATTTTAAACTCTAGTCTAGAGCTTCAGTTTGTTTCATTGTGTTTCTTTATTAGCTCTCATGTTAAAGGCATTTTCCACAGGACAATTTTACTTTTCATTTTTGCTAGATATGTTCATTTCCATTCGATTGTAAACTAGAAAATCAAAAGGTCTTTACAACCAAAACATATCATTTTTTTGAATAAAATATACTTAAAGCGGAGCCCCAGCCCCCCTCCAAAAATTAAAAGTTAGCAGATAAAATACTGTAAAAAACAAAGAAGAGAGCAGCGCCATCTAAGTGCAGCGTGATAAAAACATTTTAATATAGGACAGACGATTTTAAACTCACAAGATTGTAGAGATTACAGCGCATGTGAAATGGTATAGGAAGTTCATCCACTCTTGGGGGAAGGAGGTCAGCTCGCAGGCGGAGAGGCAGCTGATGTTCCCGGCTGCGCTGGTGGCTCCCAACGCTTCCTGATTCTCAGATTCGGCTCAGGGGCGGCTGGACACATCACTTTCGCATGGTGGGGAGGAGTGCACATTCGGAGCATGCGTGCTCCTTCATCAGGCATTAGATACAAATTCTGTAGCTTCTGACTTTTAATATATGGACATGAGCCCGCCATGTCGACACCCCAAGCCGATTCGTCCATCGGCTCTTGGGTGCTGCCACCACCATTCCTTGTAAGGGAAACCGGAAGTGAAGCCTTTCAGCTTCACAGCCGGTTCCCTACTAAGCAATGCTCTGTGCTTTCTGAATGGCCTGGGGGAGGGGGAAGGAGGAGGTGGGGCTGAACTTTCTGTGGCGAGGTCTCCTATAAGTGAGGACGGGTACCTGTTTTTGGAAGGTACCCGCCCCCACCCGAAAGGTGCCAAATGTGGGGGGGAGGAGGCAGATAAGCAGAGCTTCCACTTTTAAATGGAACTCCGCTTTAAAGTGGTTGTAAACCATTCATATTAACAGGATGAGTCAATTCTTAGAAGTTTTGCGGACACGAGATAACATTTATGTTGGGGAGGAGAGCTCAACACACAGCTTGTCTATTCAGAATACAGTTCTTCTGCTGTGCGAAGGGGGTGTGTTCCTTTCCTCCAATCAGCTCACACAGTGTCTCAGATCTCTAAATGCAGATTTCCACCCCTCCTCTGTGATAAAGGAAAATACAGAGGGATTTTATCTAAAATCTGCACTTTTGAATGCATGTACAAAAGACTTCAGATAAACAAGTAAAACTTATGTAGGAGGATTTGTTTCATCTGAGGCTATTCACGTCACTGGGTACATGAAAGGGTTAACAACCATCTTAAATGTGTGCATATTTGTGCCATGTATTTCTAAAAGTTTTCTTTTTTTTGAATGAGGCCTATGAAACATGATTGAAATATAAAGTCTTGCAATGTTTCCTCTTAACCTTGGCCCCCACCTTTCAGAAAACCTAGGGCTTGTTCACACCAGCAAGCTGCAATGAACCCATGGCTCATGATGTGCACTGGGAAGAAAAGTGCCAATGTCCTGATTCAAGTGTATCGCACAATGTTTTTTCTTCCATTTGTTAGAACTTCATTAAACTGTCAAAAGTGACATGGTGTTGTGAAGCGGTAGTGCTCTATACTGCATGCAGTACTTTTTTGCCAAGTACACCACCACAACCCAGTGTGAACTGGCTTACAAAAAACAGGTCACATTGCCTTGCCGTACTGCCCAACACAAATGGTGTCAATAGGTCCTTAGGCTTGATTCACACCTATGCATTTTTTGTGCTTTTTGCATTTTGCATATTTGTTCTACAGAACGTGACCATAGGAAACCATGTTAAATGGGCTGTAGTGCAAATCTGCAAAATGCAAAAAGCACAAAAAAATGCATAGATGTGAATCAGGCCTTATGCCCCATACACACGGTCGGATTTTCCGATGGATTCTGTCCTATCGGACAATGTTGTCGTAAATTCCGACCGTGTGTAGGCACCATCGGACAGTTTACATCGGATTGTCCGACAGACAAAGTTCTATGTCCTGCTGAATAAATTTTCCGACAACAAAGTCCGATCACACCAATTCCGATCGTGTGTAGCGAATTCCGACGGACAAAGTGCCACGCATGCTCAGATCACATTACAAGACCAAAGCTATTGGCTACTAGCCTCTACGTAGGCAACAAACGTCACCACGTTCAGAATGATCGGATTTTCCGACAACTTTGTCCGACCGTGTGTATGCAACACCAGTGTCGGACTAAATCCGTCGGACCAAATCCGATGGATTTGGTGGTCGGATTTTCCGACCGTGTGTATGGGGCTTTAGGCTTGATTCACACCTATGCATTTTTAGTGCTTTTTGCATTTTGCAGATTTGCTCTACGGAATGTGTTCCATAGGAAACCATGGTAAATGGGCTGTAGTGCAAATCTGCAAAATGCAAAAAGCACTAAAAATGCATAGGTGTGAATCAAGCCTAAGTGCTCCAGGCAATATCTGCAATTAGGGTGTAAGGCTCCATTCACACTAGCGTGTTTTTTGATGCATTTTTTTTTGCAGAAATGCAGGGAAATTTTTTAACATGGGCTCCTATGGAACATGTTTACATCAATGCATTTTTGTGCCTCTGCGTTTTTGGAAAGGGTCGGGGACTTTTTTTCATGCAAAATGCAGCGTTTTGCATGTAATAGAAGTCAATGGACCCGCATCCAAAACGCAAGTACCGCGTTTTTACCGCGTTTTTGCCGCGGTTTTGCCGCGATTTGCGTATTGCGTTCTTTTTTTTTTTTACACTGTATATAGCTGGTTGCTAAGTAAAAAATAAAAAATAAAAAAATAAAAAAAAATACAAAAACGCAAATCGCGGCAAAATCGCAGCAAAATCGCGGCAAAAACGCGTGTCCAAAAACACGGCAAGCACCGCAAAAAGCACTGCAAAAATGCTCAAAAGCAAAATGCATAGATGTGAATCGAGCCTAAGGCTGGATTCACACCTATGCATTTTTAGTGCTTTTTGCATTTTGCAGATTTGCACTACAGAACGTGTTCCATAGGAGACTATGTTAAATGGACTCTAGGGCAAATCTACAAAATGCAAAAAGCACTTAAAATGCATAGGTGTGAATGCAGCCTAAAGGATCTCTGCCTTGTGCATGTAGTAATGAATAATGCATATGCACAGCAGGCACCTCACAGTACACACAGCAATTTATATTTTTTTCAAAAGTGTGATAACAAGAACGTTTGTGCTTATTTATAGCAACTGTTAAGAATCCTTATTTCGTTATTAACTCAAAATGACAGTTGGAAATTATGGCTAACAAGGAGTCAGCATGCTTTTGTACAGACTAGTAAAGGTGTGCCTATTTGGTGGACAGGGTGGAATTTGGAAGTCCGAGTGGTACAAATACTTCAGTCTGTTCATGCGATTATAGTATCATAATTAGCAGTATGGCGGTATAACATAGAAACCCGCATTCAGAGTGAAAATGCCACTTTATGCTTGACATACATCCATAAAGCCAGTTTGTCCAGACAGTGTGATCATCTGCTGACTTGGCACCATCCCCAAGCAGCCATTGGCTCCCAGTGCTGTCAATCAAAGCCAGTGACGAGGGAGTGGGGGGCAAGTTTGAGTCCTGTTGTCAGTGTCAATGTCAAGTGTCCCCATGGGAAGCAGCATCCCATGGGGACACTGGACAGAGAGGAGGAGCCAGGATCGCCAGCGGGGGACCCAAGAAGAGGAGGTTTGTGGACGCTCTGTGCAATTCTTTGGCACAGAGTGGGTAAGTATAGAGATGTTTGTTTTTTTGTTTTTTTTAAATACGTTTACAATCTCTTTTGGGTCCCATGCACACAGGACGTTCAAAAAAGTCTTTCTGGATGTCCGATTGCTGGCAGAAAAACTTGTTTTTCCGCATTTATCATTTTTTGTGGTCAGAAGAACTGCTCTTGAATGCAGTTTTAGGGCATTCAGACAACAGCCCATAAGCTCTCCTGCTGATAAACTTCAAAAATTTTCCATGTATGCATGGACACGTAGGATAACATAGAGGGGAGTTTAAGGGCTGTTAAAAAAAACACCTAAACTCACAAAAATGTGAGTTTATCCGCCTTTCCGACGGAAAATGTCCTATCGGACCATGTTGTCGGAAAATCCGACCATGTGGGGGAGCCATCGGACTTTTTCCATCGGAAAAAATTTGAGATCCTGCTCTCAAATTTTCCGACAACAAAGTCCGATCGGACTTTTTCCAATCGTGTGTAGCAAATTTCCGACGGACAAAGTGCCACGCATGCTCAGATCAAATTACGAGACCAAAGCTATTGGCTACTAGCCTCTACGTAGTTCCATCGTACGCAACGAACGTCACCACGTTCAGAATGATCGGATTTTCCGACAACTTTGTCCAACTTTTGTGTATATGCAACACCAGTGTCGGACAAAATCCGTCAGAAAAAATCAGACGGATTTTGTGGTCGGAATTTCCGACCGTGTGTACGGGGCATTAGTGTGCATGAGGCCTAACTGTTCAATAAGAAAAGTAAGTTGAATCCAAAGCAATTTTACTTTAGATAAGTGCAGTATAGAGGATGTTTTTCCATACTTTGAAGTGTGAAAGACAATGACCCCTTTCACACTGAGGCAGTTTTCAGGTGTTTTACCGCTAGATATAGCACCTGTAAACCGCCTGAAAACTTTCACATCCAAGCGGTGCGCTTACGGGACATTAGAAAAGGTCCTGCAAGCAGCATCTTTGGGGCCTGCATACAACACGCTCCTGCCCATTGCAATGAATGAGCAGCGCTTCTGAAGTGCCTGAAAAGAGCTTAGAAAGCGCTGCTAAAAGCTAGCAGCCAAAAGGCGGTGCAAAAGCCCTGCTTAAACAGCAGTAAAGTGCCGATAAAACGAACGGGGCTTTACTGTGGATGCACGGGTGGCCCCAGTGTGAAAGGGGTCTTATATATAACCTAATAAGCTGTCCTAACCAAGATGGCTACCATGAGCTCATAGCAGGTGATAAACTAGTCATCATTGGTCTCCTGCCAGCCTGAAGAAAAAGCACAGTGCCAGCTTCAGGTCGGAGGATATACCACTTCCCAACATCTGTCTATATCCCACTACCCAATATGAATGAGGCTTGAAGTGGGACACATTTACATGAGGGGGTTGACTTGGATAATGCAAGAGCAGTTATAAATTCCAACTAAAGTTTCACATTCAGATACAGCCCAATATCACAGACTGCTCAAAAACAATGCATGTGTGTTTGTCAAAATGTGTAATCACATGTAAACAATAGCTTACGTGCAGTTATCAGTGCGACCTCTGACCTCCATACTCTTTAAAAACATATTCCACCTTCCTGACCATGCAAAATGTTAAACCCATATTTAGAGTGTAACATGAAACACGGCCACATTCCACAACCCCAAATATGAAACCATCCATGCATTACAAGCTTCAATGGAAAAATCTAATAAATGCACATTCTTTATTTCATTTATTTGGATGCATTTATTAAATGATAAGTTCACCTTCGGGAACATGTTTCATGTTCCACCCATTTTTAGGGTGGAACATGAAACATGTTCCCACTACTGCAGCCTCTCCCCGATCCGCCGCCTCTAGTGACAGCGAGCCGGGGATCATTTTTTTTTTTTAGGGATAAGAAATAAAGAGATCTTTAGTAAAAAGCAGCACACATTACACAAATTAATACTTGTTAGGCAAATGTGTAACCCCTTGATTACCGGTTAGTGGCAGTTAGTCAGTTCCCACTCAGTGTCAGTTAGTGTCAGATTGCCTGCCGCACTATCACAGTCCCATTATAAATTGCTTATCACTGACATTAGAGAGAGGGGGTTGAGGGTGGGAGAGTAGGGCAGTTGCTGAAGCTGACCATATATCTATTCCCAGCCTCAGGATTTGTGATGGACTATCTCGGTACTAATGACTAACAAAATAAGTAATATAAAAATTGTTTATTACATATAAAACATGACATACAGGGGGTTATTTACTAAAGGCAAATCCACTTTGCACTACAAGTGCACTTGGAAGTGCAGTCGCTGTAGATCTGAGGGGGGGCATGCAAGGGAAATAAAAAACAGCATTTTAGCTTGCACATGATAGGATGATAAAATCAGCAGGGCTTCCCCTCATTTCAAAGCTTCCCCTCAGATCTACAGCGACTGCACTTCCAAGTGCACTTGTAGTGCAAAGTGAATTTGCCTTTAGTAAATAACCCCCACAGGGTACATTTAAAACAACAATTTGAAAGAAATTATATTTCAAAAAACAAATACTCAGGGTTCCCCCAAGAGATATCTGTTGAAATTGGCTTTTCCTCTACTAGTTTTGCGGTGCAATCACTGCTTCTTCAGGAGGAATAATCTTAATCTTTACTACATAGATCACTGACAGTGGTATAAAAAAAAAAATTCCAGTATATGTATCATAGTTTGTAAATGCTATAACTTTCACACAAACCAATCAATATACACTTATGCCGCGTACACACGGTCGGAATTACCGATGGTAACAGTCCGATGGGAGCTTTTCATCAGATTTTTCGACCGTGTGTATGCCCATCGGTCTTTTTCTGTCGGCATTTCCGACGGATTTTGGATTGAGAACCTGTTTTTAATTTTTTCCGACGGAAAACCTTTCTATCGGATTTTCCGATCGTGTGTATGAATTCCAACACGCAAAATCCTGACGCATGCTCGGAAACAATTCGACGCATGCTCGGAAGCATTAAACTTCCCTTTTATAGTGACGTTGAGCGCGCTGTATGTCACGGTGTTATTGACCATCGGAATTTGGTGTGACCGTGTGTAGGCAAGACAGTTTGAGGGAAATTTCGGTCGGAATTCCGATGGGAAAACCATCAGAGCTTTTTCCGACGAGAATTCCGACTGTGTGTACGCGGCATTACAGGGATTTTTTTAACCAAAGACATGCAGCAGAATACATTTTGCCCAAAATGTATGAAGAATTTGAGTTTAAAAAAAAAACAATTATTAGATATGTTTTATAGCATTTAGTAACACATTTTTTTGTCTGTTTTCCTTTATATAATAATAATAATAATAAAAAAAAAACAGAGGTGATCAAATACTACGAAAAGAAGGCTGTTATTGTGTGAAAATAAATGATATAAATTTTGTTTGGGTACAGTGTTGCACGACCACGTAATTACCAGTTAAAGTAGCACAGTGCCAAACAGCAAAAATGGCCTGACCATTAAGGGGGTAAAACCTTCCGGAGCTGACGTGGTTCATTTTTTGGCAAAAAAAGTGGACTATGCCTTTAACACTGGATTCCACAAGGGAGCCTGCAGAGAGACAGTCTGGTACTGGTGATGAATACAGCCCCGAAGTGGAGATTTGAAAACTGATTTTAATCTTTGCACTAGTGCTTTAGAGATTTTAAGATGGTCAACATGAGTATACATGTGTAAAAATGACGGTACGTCTTTCTGACAGCTCAGTTTACAACTGCTGTTACTTTAATGATTGTGTTAGTTTTGTTTCTTGATGAACCATAGCAACAGACACATACATCATTCTGACATTGAGAACGAAATGAGAATAGCAGAGAGGACTCATTTCTGTTGTAAAGCACGTGGCTGTTCCAGGTTTACAAGGGTATAAGCAGAACTCCAGACCAGCCAATGAAATATACATTCGAAGTACAAAGGGTCAGTCATCTATTTGGCCTATTGAGTCATAAAGTGGAGAACAGATTTGTCTAAAAATTTCTTTGTTTTCTAATGTTTGCCAATAGAGATTACATGGCTACTGTTTGGGCTTGATTTTGCGCACATGTATTTGGAATGGAATGTCCAACAAGTTCATATACTTAATTGTTAAGGTCAAGTGTCCACAAATTTTTGGCCATATAGTGTAAATATATCTTGCATGATGTGTTATAAAGTCAACAAAAGATATACTCCTGGTAGTATACCTCTTGGTGCTTGTGTTATGTGTTGTCAAAAGCATATAGGTGATTTTTACTTTGCAAAGTTTTTTATCCGCTTAAGGATCGGAAGGATTTACACCCTTAATGACCAGGCCATTTTTTGCGATACGGCACTGTGTTAATTTAACTGACGATTGCGCGGTCATGCGACAATGTTCCCAGACAAAATTGATGTCTGTTTTTTCCCAAAAATAGAGCTTTCTTTTGGTGGTATTTGACCACCTCTGCGACAAAAGACCGACAATTTTTAAATAATAACAATATTTTTAACTTTCTGCTATAAAACATACACAATAAAAATTTTTTTAAAAAATCTAATTTCTTCATCCGTTTAGGCCAATATGTATTCTGCTACATATTTTTGGTAAAAAAAATCCCAATAAGCGTATATTGATTGGTTTGTGCAAAAGTTATACCATCTACAAACTATGGGATAGATTTATGTTATTTTTATTTACTAGTAATTGCGGCGATCAGCGATTTTTTTGTGGGACTGCGTCATTGCGGCAGACACATCGGACACTAAGTGACACTTTTGACACTTTTTTGGGGACCAGTGACACCAATAAAGTGATCAGCGCTAAAAAAAAATGCACTGTCACTGTACTAATGACACTGGCAGGGAAGGGGTTTACATCAGGGACGATCAAAGGGTTAAACGTGTTCCCTGGGAGTGCTTTCTTACTGTGTGGGGGATGCTTTAACAGTAAAAAGACAGAGATGCATGTTCCTGCTTAGCAGAAACACAAGATCTCTGTCTTTCTTACTAGCAGAACAGCAATCTGCCTTGTTTACATAGGCAGGCCATTGTTCAGCCTCTCTATGAACGATCCTTGGGCTCCCGTCGGCAGGCACGCGTGCCCCAGACCCGGAAGAAGGGTACAGATTCAGAAGAACAACGTACAGATTTGTGATTTTTCAGGGCCACCCTGCCGCAGTAAATGTACGTGGGGCTGTCTTTAAGCGGTTAACTGGAATTCCACTTCAACGTTTAATATACAGTATGTTGACATGTGTCATCACTCTGGATACAAAAAAAACTCTTTCTTGCAATGAGTACAACAATTCTGCTACTGAGCTCGCTCATCTGATCTAATGCCTAGGATGAAGGTAGTTTTCAGGTTTCCAACAGCATTGTGGCTGTTTGATGTAATTAGAGATGGCAGAGAGTCCTGTTTGTCTGGTAGTCTTGTACCGAGATACAGTTTATATAGGATAAGCAAAATTGGCTGCTCCGATAAACAGATAAAATTACAATTCATACATTTAGCTGATTATTTTACTATTAAAAGTGAGCTGTCTGCCTGGTCAACAGCGGACAGTCCACATCATAATTATAATAACAGACATATGTATCTGTGAGTTAACTGTGTGTTTATAGAATATTCTATCAAAACTCTTTTTCTGTAGTTTTTGCAGTTTAATATTAGTCATTTTATAAACATCATCAAAGCGGGCACCATTATGCGAATAAGAATCGAAATATTGGTCCCCATATGCATATTTTAATTCCTGCGGGTTCTGCTTATGTTATTATATCCTTGCAAAATAACAAAGAATGATGCCAGCGCAATCATTGTAACAGCACAGATCGTGTAAGCTTTAAAAGCCTAAGTAAGGTTTTCTGTGGCATCCTCCCACATTGGCAGCCATGGACAATAGAAGTCAGAGCTGAGTCCTTTCCAGCCGTTAGGCCAAGAGCAGCTGCAGACCATATTAATTAATGGTATTAGTGTAGAATATTTTGCATTTATAGAAAGGCGCAGAAAATGTTAGCTCTTTTTTTTCTAAGATTGTTTCTATATATTTAGACAAAGTGTAGCGGTCCAATTTTCTCTGATCATTAAAAAGGGAAATAGAATTGTAAAGAAAAGGCAGAGAATTAGGTGATTTGTTTTCAGCCCAACTTTCTTATCTGCATGCGTGTTGCTGGCCACCGATTTAGGAAGGATCAAAACCACAGACAGACAGTTAACTAGTATTTTCTTAAGGGGGTCTTAAAGAAGAACTCCAGCTTTTCCTCCCCAAAACAACAGATGAATTGTGCATGTAAATGAATCACTACCCCGCTGTCAGTTTGTATGTAACTTACCTCCTGTATAAAGCAGATTTTCGTGTACGTGATGTCACTCGGACTTCCTGTTTCCATTCCTTTTCCAGTCCTGATACTACATGTCCCATGATCCTTTGAGCCTCTGTAGTTTCAGGACAGGCTATGGGAGTCACTTGACGTGGGTGGGTCCTAGGCTTACTGTGGGTGTTTTGGGGCCTTCATGTGGGTGGTCAACGTATAAATGTGTCATGCCTCTTCCTGTGTCATTCCTGTTTTGCAGCATCCCAAACAATAATGACTTACTGCAAGGCTACAAAGGAAGGGCTATGGCAGGTTATTATGAAGGTGTTTCCTTCATAAGTAAATTAATCACTTTACAGAGAGCAGGGCTTTGGGAGGGTGAGATCTGAGGGGATGGACCCTCCCTGTTCACACTGGTTGGCATATTTATTTGGGCAGCAGCAGCACAGCTAGCTTTCAGAACAGGCTGTGTATGAAGGGGTTTTCCATCTTTAATAATGCTGTGATCTGTAAGGCGGGACTTGGGAGGTTTGGACTGTCACATGATACAAAGCCACAACTAAACCCAGAAGAAAAATGGTACAGAGGTATGATCTATGCTGGGATTGATCATTCCATTCAATTCTAGTGAAAAGAAAGTTTGAATTCAGCTTTAATGTCAGCAATGATTGCCTACATATTTTTCCTAGTCTTTCCTTTAAAAAATGTAGGTGATCAGCAGGTCCTGAGGTATGATTAAGCCCAATTGGAATTTTAGTTTAAATCAGATTAGTACATTCTAGGTGCATCCAAACAAAAGGTTTGCAAAGACTTTGCAATCAACAAAGCTCATGCTTCTGGTTAATTTGTGAGCTCTAGCTCTGACTTAGCCAGGGGTGTGTGAGACCTCTGCAGAGAGAACACAGGTTCCACATATAAAGTGAGGATCCTTCTCTGCAGCATGCTGGCAGATGTGTGGCTTTTCTACTTGGGCTGTAGCTTCTTGCTAAACAAAACAATCTTTAAGACTTTGAACACCTTTTGTTTTGATGAATCTAGAACATATTCAGCCGGGCTATAAGCTTTCTGATGTACTAAAACAAGTTTAACAAAGTATAAAAAAAATGCAAAAATGCTCCAACAATAATTTTACAATACAACATTTTATCAGAAACTAGTAAAGGTAACTATACCCTGTAAACTCAAACCACACTGGTCATAAGCACAAGATTGCTAAGTATTAGCTTTTCTCTTGTAACTTCAAGAGCTTTTCGGGCAAACTTTCCCACAAGGTTCTAAGCTCCTAGTACAAGTATTTAAATATACATATGTAAAGGTAAGGGTTTAGACATGTTAAATAGTTTGACATTTCTTGCAAAGAAAAGAACCAATATACATTTCTGAAGTCAAGTGGGGAAATTCCACCTAAAAGAACATTGTAGTGGGAATCTTGGAATGGCGGGTGGTGTAAGGAAGCCTTATCCACTTAATCTGGATTGAGCTCAAAGGGCTTTTATGGTTTGTGGGAAAGTTTTCCTGATGCCTAAGTACTGGGCATGTTTACTTTTACTTTCATTTAAATTTCTAACAGGCAGCAATCGGGCGTGCAATATTACTTTAGAATTAGAAACACAGAAGCAAAAATGGACATGGCATTCCTTTTAACAACAGTGTTAGAAAAATAACATATTTGATGCTGTTTTTATTACTACATTTCACAAGGGAATAGCCAAATATCACAATTAATGTTAAAGATATCAAAAATTGCATGTTATTTGCAGAAATCCTTTCAGAGGCTTGTTGCTACTCTGTAGGCCAACATCAATTTTTATTGGCAAAAATAATACATTAGCTAAGGTATTGAATGATACAATCTTAAGAGGGCATCACCAGTATGTTTGTATGGTTGCTTCATGTAAGGTGCCCAATATGAGCTTCCAAACCTAATGTTCAAATGTAACAAACAATATATATCCCCCATTTTTTACAAAGAATGTGATACGCTTCACCCCTCCTTGGGTTCCCTGCCCACTAGACTAAACTTCATGTTAATTATTATTTTGAAATTTTGCCCAACTTACTATGCCACTGTTCTATATAAACTCCAGCCTCACCTGTTTCTGCCCATCTGCAGAAGCAGCACACTTGCTGTCTGCAAACTCCCAGTCCCCCACAAGACCAACTAACTGTTGTAGACCTGGGCTTCAGGAGGTGTTGGTCACTGCTTCTGTGTTTCATGTGGTGCACACAACTTCCATAGAGCCAGCTTTATCTGAATTAAAATGTGCTACTGTAGAGCCTGCCCCCTCTGCACATTAATGTGGTATTAAACCCAAAAAACAAACATTTAACATATTGCAGTTTACCCATTCTTAGATGAGGTGACTGCAGTAGTTTTTTAGGCTTGTTTTTTCTTTATTTTCACCTGATGATCTGGCAAGTAAGTCTGCCATTTTTCAATTTTCTTTCACAGACCAAGATATCCAGCAAAAGTAGCAACTACAGATTTGAGACAAACCATTTAACGCTTACAATGGTAAGCATTTATTCATTTATGTAAAACCTTTACCCCCAAAAGTACATGTAACATTGACCTCCGAAGCAGCCACTGGAAATAAACTGGGTCCACCTTACCTGTTCAGAAGCTGCCTGGCCTGTTTCTGGTCCCAAAAGCACACAGACAAACTCAGGCTTCAGTCAGATTTATTGCAGGTCTTGAATAAAAATGCAATCAGAAGGTTTGAGTGTGCAGTATACCCAAGGCACTCACAAATCTTGGAGGACAGCTTCCTGACTATCTTGCTCTAGAAGTATTAGGCCCTGTAGTAGCAGCCTTTAAAAAAATGCTGATAGAAGAGAGGACAACCAGTCACAGTCCTTAAGCTGCAACTTCTGGCATCCAACCCACAGCCCATAACACCGCCTAAAGCCTAGTACCAGTAGCTTCTCTTTGGCATACATGTTTCCACCCGGAGGCAAACCCAATGAAAGAGAACAACTGATCAGATCCTCTCAAATATTCATATTCTCCCCAGCCACAGCTTTTGGGTCACCCTCCCAGGGATTGGCTAGGGTCCAAAAACACTCATAACCCCACTGATTTATCCTCCCACTCTATTTGCTAGAATGTTCTTCTAGCAACAGACAGGAGCAATCAACCACCAGGTTTTGAAAAACCTGAGCAGACCTAAAAGATAAAATACAGCTTAAAGCAATATTACCATGTTTAGCCAGCCCAGGGCATGGGTGCTACAAACAAAATAAATGTTGCTGTAAGGCCCCTTTCATACTTGTGCCACTTAAAATTCGCGATTTTACTGCGATTTTGCCACGATTCATATCCACGTTTTTTGCCGCGATTTCGCAGCGATTTCAAGGAATGCCTGTGTAAGTGGCATCAAAATCGGACCAAAGTAGTGCAGGGACTACTTTGAAGTCGGAATGACTTGAAGTCGTACTAATATGAATGGCTGTCATTGGAAATCATGGGGAACGACTTGTCATGCTACTTTGCAGTCCCAAATCGTGAGACAAGTCATATAAGTGTGAAAGGGGCCTAACTCCTTAACAAGAAGTCTCCCTCCACTAAGTCTGGCAGCAATCATTTTAACTGTGGGCAGCTGAAGCTGCTGTCTGTTCACAGATTTACACAGACACACACCTCCAGCTCTGCAGCTCTCATTGACCCTCTTAGGACTCATCCCCTTCCTGGCAAACTCCGTCGAGAGTGAGAGAGAGAGCTGTACACAATTTCATAAACCTAGGCTTTTTACCAGACAAAAAACAGGAAGTGGGCTGAAAAAAAAAATGTTAAAACAACAAAGGCAGAAGATTTAATAGATGGAAAGATGAAAAAATGACTGAAGTTCTGCTTAAAGGCTCTGTAGACCCTGCATTTTCTTATGGATATATTGCCATTATATAAACAACTGCATATGCTCTATAAGATCAAAAATATATTTTGATGGAGGAACTACCTCAAGGCTTCTTATAGTATTTATTTGATCCACAATTGTCAGTAACTAGTGTGGTTGTCTCGGAGATACATTTGTGCTTGGAAGGAATCTTTCAAGTTTAAAGAACTTTGAGCTGCACTTTTATACACATTTGCATAACAATGTGTACAATACACCAGATTCAATCACAGGGGATGATTATTTCAAATAACATTTTAGCTTTTCCCTTTAGCTTCCTTGTTTTCTTTTGGTATTATTTTTTTCTATTATTTTTTTCTGCTTTTTTTTCTGCTTTTGAGATTATTATTATTATTATATAGGATTTATATAGCGCCAACAGTTTGAGCAGAGCTTTGCAACATGAGGGCAGACAGTACAGTTACAATACAATTCAATACAGCAGAAATTAGAGGGCCTTGCTCATTAGAGCTTACAATCTAGGAGAGAGGGTCAAGTGATACAAAAGGCAATAACTGTGGGGGATGATCAGATGGAGAAAAAAGTACAGTTGTTAGGTAGGGGTAGAATAGGCTTCTCTGAAGAGAAAGGTTTTCAGGGATCGTCTAAAAGCAAACAGAGTAGGAGATAGTTGGACAGATTGGGGTAGGGAGTTCCATAGGATGGGTGAGGCTCGGGAAAAGTCCTGGAGGTGAGCATGGGAGGAGGTGACGAGGAAGCTAGAGAGCAGGAGGTCTTGGGAGGAGCGAAGAGAGCGATTAGGTTAGTATTTAGAGACCAGGTTAGTGATGTAGCTGGGAGAAGAGTTGTGGATAGCTTTGTAAGTTGTTGTTAGTATTTTGAATCTAATTAGTTGGGTAATCAGAAGCCATTGGAGGGATTGACAGAGAGGAGTAGCAGACACGGAGCGGTTGGTAAGGGGGAAGAGTCTGGCAGCAGCATTCATAATGAACTGAAGCGGGGTAAAGGTAATCCAATGAGAAGGGAGTTGCAGTAGTCAAGGCAAGAGATGACCAGGGAGTGAGTTAAGAGTTTAGTAGTGTCATTGGTTAGGAAGGGGCGTATTTTGGATTTATAATCCTGGACTCTGAACTATCATTTAAGCTCCACATCCAATCACTGTCCAAATCTTGCCGGCTCCACCTCCACAACAACTCCAAATATGCCCCTTCCTAACCAATGACACCACTAAGCTCCTAACTCACTCCCTGGTCAGTGGATGTGGGGCCTGAAACGATAGTTCAGAGTCCAGGATTATACCTAGCACCCTGGCATGCAGGGATGGGCTGATAGTTGTGCTATTGATCTCGACAGAGTTATTTTTGTATATTTTTGTTTTTTTTTGTATATAAAAAGGTAATCCAGTTAGGATATCCTTGTTTGGGACTATAATAAAGTTTTGGCATTCTTTTTCTGAGGGAGCTGACTAGTCCTATGGGTGACAATATATTTACATTTTTTCCCCTAATATTAACCTTTGCACAACCCCTAGCCCCGTTTATTTGAATTTTAGTACAAGTATAGAAGCTGCCATTTTTCTATACACTTAAAAGAGCAAGCTCAGGGTCAATCATCCTTAATCTTACTTTGTGAGTCACTGTCCTGGAACAAGTATGCAGGTCATGAGTCTTGATTGGTTGCATGCTCATTTTGAGTCAGCAACATACAAGGTAAGAAATTATGAGAATGAAAGCACTGGACCTTCTAACAGTGACAATTTCCATTTCAAGTGGTTGTAAAGGTTATCTGCATTAAGGTAAAAAAAAACTTTTAGATGCAGTTCCCTCTACCCCCTAAATAATTACCTGAGCCTGATCTTGATCCAGCGCTTTGCTCGAGAGCATTGCTCTCCCTACTCACTGGACTCAGTGAAAGCAGCAGGAGCCATTGGCTCCTGCTGCTGTCAATTAAATCCAGCGATGAGGGAGTGGGGGGCTGGGCCGAGCCACACTGTGTGTGTCAATGGACGCACACAGTGCGGCTCAGGAGCGAGCCCACTCGAGTGCACCCCTAGCAAATGGCTTGCTAGGGGGGTAATCGGCAGAAGGGAGGAGCCAGGAGTGCCGGCGGGTGACCCCAGATGAGGAGGATTGGGATTTTCTGCAAAACCATTGCACAAAGCAGGTACGTATAACATGATTGTCGTTTATAAAAAAAAAAAAAAAAAAATCTTTTACACTGAAAGGTGAAATTCTACTTTTTTTTTTTTATATTTAGAAGGTATTTTCTTATTCTGGAGTTCAGCTTTAAGGATGGTAATTATTCTTGACTAGTTTACTTTTCCTCCTGTGCAGGTGCAGACCATACTGTAGCCAAAGCTCTGACTGATAACAAAGAGTTATCTTCCTGGTGAGCTAATATGCTTCACATAAGTCAACAAACAATTCCAGGACAGTCTGACATCATTTGTGCTGCAGGAGACTGTAATTTGAGAATTTTATGGCAGGTGGTTAGAAATATTATTTATGGGCTCTGCAGAGCATGTACAAGCAAATGCAGACAAACATAAAATGAACATCTTCCTTTTGTATAAGACTAAGACTAAGGATTGAGCTACGCCGGTGATTAGAATTCTTGCATCATTGCTAGAAAATTGAAGTGTATTTCTGGATCAAAGAAAACCCCAAAAAAACAAAGCGAAAAAAAAAAGCTTTTTGGAACTTCTATCTAATGCATGCACTTTTCTCGATAGCTATTTAACCACTGTATATGCTTTATGGACCAGAGCAATTTTTACATTTCTGCTGAGGACCTGTTATTCAGAAAACCCTTGGCTATTACTTTAAGTGTTACTAAACCCACAATAGTAAAATCATCTGTATATGCAGTAAAGCATGCTTGTTATACTCACTGTGGAACCTAAGGGTTTAATCCTCCGCATTGTGTAGCAACTTTCAGTCCAAGGGACTCTTCATAGAGAGATTGCAACCTCTAGTCCAGGGGGCTAACCATAGGGAGACTGCCACATTCAGTCCAGGGGCCTCTCCAAAGAGAGATTGCCACGTTTACCTCTAGCAACCAATAAGTAAGTGGTAATGATGAACAGTAACTAATAGCAACTAATCAGTGAGCAGTAATGATCTGCAGTAACCTCTAGCAACCAATCGTGAGTGATAATGATGTGCAGTAACATTTAGCAAACAATCAGGAAGCAGAAATGTGCTGTAACCTCTAACAACTAATCAGTGAGCGGCAATGTTATGCTGTAACCTCTAGCAACTAATCAGTGAGCCGTAATGATGTGCTGTAAGCTCTAACAACCAATCAGTGAGCACTAATGATGCGCTGTAAGCTCTAGCAACTAAGGAGTGAGCAGTAATGATATGCTGTAACCTCTAGAAACTACGCAGTGAGCAGCAATGTTATGTTGTAACCTCTAGCAACTTATCAGTGAGCCATTATGATGTGCTGAAAGCTCTAGCAACTAAGCAGTAGACAGTAATGATATGCTGTAACCTCTAGCAACTAATCAGTGAGCAGTAATGATATGCTGTAACCTCTAGCATCTAGTCAGTGAGCGGTAATGATGTGCTGTAACTTCTAGTAACTAATCAGTGAGTGGTAATGATGTGCTGTAACCTCTAGCAACTAATCAGTGAGCAGTAATAATATGATGTAACCTCTAGCAACCAATCAGTGAGCAGTAATGATGTGCTGTAACCTCTAGCAACTAATCAGTGCATGGTAATGATGGGCTGTAACCTCTAGCAACTAATCAGTAAGCGGTAATGATGTGCTGTAACCTCTAGCAACCAGTCAGTGAGCAGTAATGATGTGCTGTAACCTCTGGCAACCAATCACAATCATTGCCTGATCTGCTGCAGTAAAATTATTTTGAGTCTAGCTGCTATTTATTTTATGTCTCAGAGCAGGTGAAGAGTAAAATTGCATGGGGGGGGGGGGGGTGTTGGGTGGCCCAAACAAAAAAAAGTCTGCCTAGGGTCCAATCAATATTAAATTACTTCCTGGAATCCATCTGCCCTTAGCTCAGGCATACAGGCAGGGGAAAAGTTATGTCTAAACGGAGAAAGGAGTGGGAGGAGTTAATTGGGGCTAATTTGAATTAACTAAAGGTTAACAAGGGATTAAACTGAAACTTTACTCTCTCAATCAACATAGACAATTTTTAATCCTTGTCCTGCTAGTATTAGTAAAAAGATAGGAAAGTATATCATATTTACTTGTTTTATTTTATTTTTTTTACATTTCTTCAGTTGCTTCCTGGTTTCTGGCCTAGCCAAATTACGTCATACATCCCAGGAGCCTTCAGGAGGGGAAGAGAGGGTTTTCTCAGCTTAGCACACCCTCCTGTATGCATGCCTGAGCTAAGGATGATGGATTCCAGGAAGCAAATGCTACATAAATCATTTGCCCTTATGCAAGATGACCACGGCCAGAAATGCTAGGGTGTAATAAGGGTGTAATAAGTGATTTCTCAGCAAAATAAAGCATGGAGGCATGGATGGATCGGGGGCTGTAGGCCAGTCAAGTGGCCAAAAATCTGTCTCCCAGAGAGAAGATGACAGCGGCTGGCAAGGAATGTAACCGCTGCATGGCTAAAAGGTGGAGGTGAGTATATTGGGAAGTTTAAGTGATACTAAAGTCTCATTTAAAAAAAATAAAAATAAAAAAAATAAATAACATGTTATACTTAGTGGTTTTGAACAGAGCAGCCCAGTTCCTCCTCTTCTCTGGTCCCTATTTGCTGCTCCTGGCCCCTCCCTCCTATTGAGTGCCCCCACAGCCAGCAGCTTTCTATGGAGGCACCTGAGCTGAGTCAGAGCTACGTATATCCATTCAGACATGGAGCCCTGACCTGGCCCCACCCTCTTTCTCCCCTGATTGGCTGATTGACTTTGATTGACAGCCACGGGAGCCAATGGCGCCACTGCTGTCTCGCAGCCAATCAGGAGGAGTGTCCCGGATGGCTTAAACACTCGTGGACATCTCTGTAGAGAAAAGGGGCTCAGGTAAGTAATTTAGGGGTGCTGGGGAGGCTGCTATATGCAGAAGTTTTTTTTATCTTAATGTATAGAATGCATAAAGATAAAAAAACCTTCTGCCTTTACAACTCCGTTAAGTTCCACTTTAATGAACATAAATTATTGAGTTCTCACTAAGCAACAGCAAATATTTGCAATTCCTTCTAATTTACAGTACCTGCTAGCAGCTACCAACGTGTTATAGCAGAACAAGATAATATTAGTATTTTATAGATCATTTGTCTTCGCCTCATTAAAGTGTATAAAGCCAACATGTTTGAATTGCTTAGGGAAGCATTAAAACCCTGTCTGTTTATGTTGTGTGTACATGTGTGTACATTCATGTGTCTTTAGCCCTGTGAGTTTTACGCATTTGGGAATATTTCCAAGTTTTTGAATTAGTGAAATTATCAGTTTGTAATTATAACTTCAATGGAGAGTTGTAGCGTCAAGCAGTTTCCAAATGTGAACGTGGCTAAACCACGTGTTGCTTTCATAGCAGTATAAAGTGTCATAAGAACTTTTCTTCTGCCTCCCAGTCAAACATGTGTCTGCTGTACATCACCTAGAGGAATGCAACTTGGTATTTATAAGACATTTTTGCACTTTAACTGGAACAAGGTGAACAGAAGTGAAGAAAGAAAAGAAACAGTTTGATTTAAAAAAAAAAAAACTCATCATCTATATATCATAAAATATATTTTTAAAATGTAAGCAATGTAAGCACCTGAATATGACCTTGTATCAGCATTTAGCAATTAGTGTACAGTGGAGATTCGGTGTGAGAGAAAGAAGCGGCACAAGGTTGATTGGAAGTATGTTGATAGGATAAGAAGCTGATAGTGAGAGAAAGCAGAATAACAGAAAGATGAGCTCATCAGTGTGTTGCCTCTATTCTCACTGTCCAGTCACAGGCTGGGGTGGATCTAGGATGACCTAGGCTCAGATGAAGTGGTTTGAATGATACTGGCCATCAGTTTGAGGACATCTAGTGGCAGGAGAAAATACTGCATGGAAAATCTCTGGCCTGAAGCTAAATTTTGCAGCAAAATGTTATTTTTTTTATTATTTAATGAGCTGTTCATGTTTTCATGCAATAAAATAAATGTTAGGTGCAAACTTCATTCTTTCTATCCGCTTCTCCTCTGTGGTTCCCAGGCTCTCCCGCTCCTACTGGGAGCACTTCTGGGTTCAGAGCTGTCAAAATCCCAGTTTAAAAGCCAGGTAAACCAAGGATAAAGCACAATTGGTGCTTGATTGGCTGGATCAAGGGGCAGGGGAGACATTAAAGACCTAATAGACCCCTGATGTCTCAATAAAGTGTACCTGTAACCTGCCTAAAGCTACCAACAAAAGGGAGAAATAAAGTAAAATGAAAATGTGTTAAAAATAATTTTTTATAAAACAAATAATAACAAAAAAAATAAAAGCATCTCTGTCACACTGATTGCACATATACAAATGTAAAAACGTGTAAGGTATACACGCGTGTGTATACAGGGATTGTGCAACACATATTGGGTTATGCCAGGTTTTGAGGTCTGACATATTTGGTATCTATTGGTGTTCTATTGTTGATATCAGTGGGTGAAATAGTACCCCATCCTTGGGTGTCAATGGGAGGAATGGTACCCAATTGTTGATATCAGTGGGAGGAATAGTGCCGCATTATTGGGTGTCAGCTGGAGGAATGGTACCCAATTGTTGATATCAGTGGGAGGAATAGTGCCGCATTATTGGGTGTCAGCTGGAGGAATGGTACCCAATTGTTGATATCAGTGGGAGGAATAGTGCCGCATTATTGGGTGTCAGCTGGAGGAATGGTACCCAATTGTTGATATCAGTGGGAGGAATAGTGCCGCATTATTGGGTGTCAGTTGGAGGAATGGTACCCAATTGTTGATATCAGTTGGAATATTGTTCTATCGTTTATATCAGTTGGAGGATTTGTGCCCCATCACTGGATTTAAGTGTGAGGAATTAAGCCCCACTGTTGGTGTAAGTGGAAGGAATGGTGCCACATCTTTGATTTCAGCAGGCAGAATAGTGCCTTGTATCAGTGGGAGAAATAGTACCCCAAGGGCTGGATATATGCAAGCAAAGGGCTGCGGTTTGAAGATCTCTTAGCTCATAGGTGGGAGGTTCCAACAGAGCGGGGAGAGGGTAGAAGCGAGTTTCGTTAGGTGCAATGAATGCTGAGAATTGTAGAGCACAGGAGAGTACTTCCTCCAAACTCGTTCCTCTACAGGAGCTTGGCCGGACAGTTAGTGGTGATGTAACACTTTTGTTGATTTTAGCAACATAATTAAGTTAAGCAGACTATAGAAAAGCTTTGTTTATATGGAAAATTGCTGATTTAATATACTGTATGTGCTATGTTTATTAGAGTAATTTTTAAAAAAAAAAGGTTTAATTGTCCTTTAAGTGTAATACACTTAAGCACAGGTAATGGCTTGTCTCCAGAAACATAATAACAACACCTACCCAAAATTTGTCTCAATTAGTGGCTCAACTGCCCCTTTTTACCTCTGTTATTCTCTCCTCTCTGGTGATGATATCAGCACCACTGACCCCAGTTCCAAGTCATGCAGGACCCCACATGTTCAGCAAAAAAAGGAATGGCCTACCCAGTCCTGATCAAATGGCATCTGATATGGTACCCCTTCTTTATGGTCCTTCATTTATTTAGTACCTCATGCAGCAACATAATTTGTGTTGGCAGTGCTTCTGCCCTGCTAACTAGCAAAACAAATTTGAGCGGTAGAGTGGGAGTTGGGCTGCAGCGATTCACTATTTTCCGCACAAAACCATAAATCTGAATAACGCAATATTACAAAAGCAAGTGAAACTCCCGTTATCAAGTAAAACTATAGTCTTTCTTAACTACCGATATGCTTAATTTGTATTGTCTGATAAATGTGAATAGTCTGAAGTACAATGGTCGCTATGGTTTTTCCTTGGCTAAAAGCCAGCTAGTGTTAAATATTCCAGTCAGCTACACCTCTTCAAACATATTTGGAAACAAGAGCCAGACTAAGTACTTGTTACAGGAGATGAGAAACCTGAGTAAATGTAATAAATTTACTGGCATACCGGCCTTTCCACAGAATCCAAGCATTTTACATTTTTTAGGAATGTATTAATTAGGGTAGCAGTTTCTCAGAAACTCAGATAAGCCCTGGTCATTAAATGTGTCTTATAATAGATTCATTTACAGGAGTATATTCTTACAAGTATTGCATATTGTTAAGGATGATTGTTGTATATTCACTGAATTATAGAACTTAAGTAGTTGTGACCGGAAGGTATTGTCTGCAGACTGATATTTTAATATCCAATTGCCTTCTGGGGTATCAGGAAGGAATTTATTCCTCCCCATTGGAGCAAACTGGACCATGATTTATATATATGGAGGTTTTCCATTTATTCTAGTTAATGGTTTGTGCTGTTCAAATATGAGCATTTCAACTCAACGCAAAATTAAAACAGTTTGAACAAATACATTCTGGTTTTAGTTTTTATTCTCAATTTGCAAGTTTTTAACTGATAATACTGCCAGTATAAGGTATCTGTACTTCCAGTGGAAGGCCATCAACTGTAAAGCCGCTCTGTTGAATTTATGACCTATGATTGCCCTTCAATCCACATTTCCTCTCTGCAGAGATGGGTGCCATCATATTGACATCTGCCACCTTACAGAGGCTGTCAACCACAGGGGTAGTGTTGACCAGTGCCCAGAGAGGAAGAAAGCCAATACAGATATTGTCTTTTGTGTGATCACAGCTAAATATCCACAAATATACGCTAAAATTTACAGCAAAGTTTAAATTTCAATCTGCAGCCAGATATAATGTTCTAAAACTGACAGAAAATGTAGACATCTCTTTCTTGCAACCCCTGGCTTTTGGGTATTTTTTACTCTGTTTGTTTATGGGTGGATTTGAATGAAGATGCTCAACTCCTTTAGAAAATTAGTCTGCAGCTTTTTTCATTAAAACACTGTGTTGATGAAGTTAGATCGTCCCTTAGATTGCTTACATCAGTATCTTGAGAACATGAGAAGCAGAGAATCTGCAATAAAGTTTGATACAATCCATACAGTAATATAGTTCCCCTGGAGGTACTGTTTGACTCTGGCAAGTTATCATGAGAACTAATGTTCCAAATCACAGTTATCGCAGCCTGCAATACCACCAGGCACCACTAAAGGGTGACTCATGCAAATACTAACTGTCTGGACACACAAGCAGATGCAAATCTTGCATACAATATGGTGTATTTGAGGGTTGTGTAGCCGCTAAGAGATTCCCACACATTTCTGAGAACCCTCAAGCTATGGTGTGAGCTAAAATCCTTGCATAATCGCTTTTCCTATTGCCCACAAATTATGCACAAATACATGTCAAACACGTGGTTCACAGAGTGGATTGCCACCACCTGTTGTCTCTACACTGAATGTTCTGCTAGGCAACCATACACACTCTCAGATCCCTGTTGCTGACAATAAGACATTTCCCTGCCTATGGGAGAAAAGATAACTTCCATATATTGACACTAATCTGCATGCAATCAGATTGGCCGTCTTGTGTCAGCCATTCACTTCAAACACACGAGTGCAGCCACATGATGCAATGATCACAGAGATTAGCAGAACATTTACAACAGAACATACAATATGCCAGTGCCTAAGGGAGTTGTCTTCTCTTAGTACTCTGAAGGTCACCGACTAATTTTATATTTATATCCTCTAGGCAGGGCAGTGCATAGAGATATGCACAAAAATAATAATTACAAAAGACAAGTCAGAAAATTATATACACTAGTATTGGTTATTTGCTAAACAAAAAAAGGGAGAAAAACAGAAACAAACGTTAAACTTTACCATTTGGGCAGTATCACTTTATTCTGTTGAAGGGAGCATGCTAGAAGTGTAGTAACCACCTTGTTTTCAAACAAATTCCATACAATTGCTATATTTTCATGCTACTTAATTTTTAGAGGCGAAGATGTGAGATGGATTCTTTCCCCTTGGGAATGTACCTAAGGAGGTGATACAACATCTAGTGTGTAGAAAGTTCTTTGGCTCTGGAGTGGCCATCCTGTCAGAGAGTCATTAGCAGCAATGTGTTGACGCCTCCGATCATTGTTTCTCAACCAGGGTGCCATCTGGTTTCCACCGGAATGCCATGAGAACAGGTCCCAGTTTGCCATGGATCAGCGTCATGAATTGCCATGGTGTGGGTGGGCTGACCACCAGCGCCATAACAACCGACTGCTCTGTGATGTGGGACTGTGTGAGTTGAGGGCTCTGTGATAAGGGGGAGGGCTCTGTGATGGGGGATTAGTAATTGGGGGATTCTGTGGTGGGGGACTATGATGTGATGGGGGACTTATTTATAGGTGGCCTTTGATGTCATGGGGTACCTCTGACATGAAGCGTTGACTCTGATGGGATGGGGACTTCTGATGTTAAGTTAATTTCATCAATGTGTTCTAGGCTCAGTTTTCCTATTGAAAGTAATATTTACATTTTACATTTTGGACTGGGGTGCCTTGGTGCCCAATTTGCCTATTCATATTCTGATTTGTGGACATTTTCTCACACACAAAACTCCTTGGATGCCTCCATATCTTATTTTGCATACCATGTCTCTTTGACAAGCCCTGAGCTATGCTAATTGGACAATCACAAGTTCTGAGCTTCACCCATCTAAAAAATATATTGGAAACATACTGTATATCTTATTATACAAATTTATTTTAATTATATATGCTTCCAAACAGCCCAATTCTCATTATGCATCCCATTTTGCAAAGAATTTCTTCCTCAAAGCTTTCTGAAATACACTATATTGTCAAAACTATTGGGATGCCTGCCTTTAAACACACATGAACTTTAATGGCATCCCAGTTTTAGTCCGTAGGGTTCAATATTGAGTTGGCCCACCATTTGCAGCTATAACAGCTTGAACTTTTCTGCGAAGGCTGTCCACTAGGTTTACGAGTGTGTCTATGGGAATGTTTGACCATTCTTTCAGAAGAGCTTTTGTGAGGTCAGGCACTGATGTTAGACAAGAAGGCCTGGCTCACAGTCTCCACTGTAATTCATCCCAAAGGTGTTCTGTCGGGTTTAGGTCAGGACTCAGGCCAGTCAGTACAGGCCAGTCAAGTTCCTCCACCCCAAACTCGCTCATCCATGTCCTTATGGACTTTGCTTTGCGCACTGGTCCAAATCATTTGGTGGAGGGGGATTATGGTTTGGGTGGTTTTTCAGGGGTTGGGCTTGGCCCCTTAGTTCCAGTAAAGGGAACTCATAAGGCGTCAGCATACCAAGACATTTTGGACAATTTCATGTTCCCAACTTTGTGGGAACAGTTTGAAGATGGCCCCTTCCTGTTCCAACATGACTGCGCACCATTGCACAAAGCTAACCTAAATCTGATAGAACACCTTTGGGATGAATTAGAGTGGAGACTGCGAGACAGGCCTTTTTGTCCAACATCAGTGCCTGACCTCACAAATGTTCTTCTGGAAGAATGGTCAAACAGTCCCATAGACACACTCCTAACTTTTGGACAGCCTTACATGAAGAGTTTAAGCTGTTATAGCTGCATAGGGCATGCCAACTCAATATTGAACCCTACAGACTAAGACTGGGATGCCATTAAAATTCAAGTGCGTCTAAGGCTGGGTTCGCACTTGAGAACACAGCGGCCCATAGCAGGAGACCGGTGTGTCTCCATTCACTGTTTCAGGTCTGATTTCAGCCCAAATTGTGGATTGAATTCGGACCTGAAACAGACCAAAAGATGCACAGGGCTCCTGTGCATATTGCACTGGAGTCGCTGTGGATATGTGTGAACCGGCTCCATAAAAAGCCGGTCACAATCTCCTGCTATGCGAATTGGATGCAGAGAAACCTGCATCCAGTTCGCAATAGTGTGAACCCAGCCTAAAGGCGGGTGTCCAAATACTTTTGACAATATAGTGTATGTAAATTTATGTATGCATTAACCCATAGCAGAATTAATTTTATACTAGTCTGACTTCAAAAAAATGGATTCTAAATGGTTCTTTTCTTAGGGCCTTTTCACACCTTTGTGCTGCAATAATGCCTTGTGAATGGCACCCACTGCAGGGTGCAGCTCTAGCAAAAATGCAGCAGGTGAAATTTTTGGTCTGTTGTGATGTTTTAGGCAGCCCATTTAAATGAATAGGCTGCCTTAATGCTCTTTAACGAGCAGCATAACGCGCCTTAATGCACAAGTGTTGAATGTACCACAATGGGCCACCCCAGTGTAAAAGAGCCCTTCAGAATTAGCACTAAGGAATTAAGAAAGCTTTATTGAAGAAGAGCATACAAGGGTTTATTATAAACATCTTCTTAATCTAGCTGCAGAGCATCAAGAGAAAATGATATAAAAGTTGAATTCAGGCAATTAAGATAAAATAGGCATGTGAAGTTCTAGTCCTGTCTCTCACGCTGGCTGCCCTAAGGGCAAACATACATAGCAGACATTTACAAGTAATGCATCCAATTCAAACATCACTTGAGCCATTTGAGTTAACAAAGGAATGGTAATGAGTACTTGAGTATATTTGTCACTGCACCCATAGATGTTCCTGAAGATTGGCAAATATCTCTGAATGTTTTGAGACTCTAAATGTTATGCTGTCTATCTTTTCAAACCCCCCACACAGTAATAATACCCCAGCCAGCGCTCCCCAGCTTTTTCTTCCTGCATGGCAGGCGGTGACAATTCCTGGCATTTACGGGTATGGGGGAGCATATGTTCTTCTCCCATGTGATGATTGCTATCACTGCACTACAAATTTTAGTGCCGACTGTTACAGAGGAAATATCTCCAGGCACTTTTGCTCAAAATGGGCAAAGTCAAATTTTCTCTTTTTAAAGTCCCTTTCACATGGTGACAACTAGCTGCTGTTCATCCCTCCCAGTGTTTTAGTGCACCAACTCTATGACAGTCTACGACTGGGCAGGGGGGGGGGGGGACGAATGGTATACAGAGTGGTACATGCTTTAAAGGCCCTATATGTTTCTTGAACTCTTAGGGCCCTAAACGCAAAGACCATTTGGCACAGCATTTAGACCTGTCCAGCCACAGCCTGCCATAGACTTTGACAGGCTGCAGGCAGAGGGGCTGGATGCTAAAACACCAGGAGGTACGCACAGCAACCAGACACCCCTGTGTGCAAAGGGCCTAAACCTTCTGCTTGTTAGGTTATGAACATAATACAATAGTATAATGGTATCAAATAGATGTAATTTTCCCATAAAGTTCAGATACAATGCACTATTTATTTCTGTTTGAGTAATCATTAACTCACAATTATATACATTAGCCATAAAGGTGTTCATTATGTTGCAATTGATTATGTCTGGACTTTGAATTACTAGAAACACAGCTTTTGTGTTTCATTAAAGCTGGACTTTGGAATGACAAGAAATGTAGGTAATAATCAAGGTATATTTATAGAGCGATCTTGATTAGCCATATATCAACTTCTGTTCTTTAAAGTACAGCATTTAAAAAAAATTATATTGCTTGGTAGAAAACTGGATGTTGTCCAGGAAAAGTGTTGGCATTGAAGAACGCTGACAACGGCCTTTAGGAAATCAAAGATATAAGCACTAACTTGTCTGCCACAGGCCTAGTTACAGTGATGTCATCTCACACCCTTGGTACTGCCATACATTACTGTTGTGCATGGGTAAAGCTTTTAAAGGGAAATTGTACAGAGAAAAATGTGAAGATTGCCACTGCTGATTTCCTCCCAAGGATGCTGGTTGCTTGGCTTCTCTGGCTTAAAGTTCTTTCTAGGTCTTTCACTAAGATTTGAAAATCAGAATGACATTTCCTAAGTGTCATATGGCTGTGTCCCGCACCTAAGTTACTGCTGATTAATGTAGTAACTTAGGGACCAGGGGATGTAACAACATTGTGTGGCAGAGAACACAGACATCAGACAATCCCAAAAGTGTTGAATGTTGAAGAGACAGACAGGGGCTGCAGCGATGGAACAGAGCAGAGGTAGGAGACATGGGCCACCAGAGAGGTGAATGTCTTACCTCTTCTGCTGCAGAGACCATCCAATAAGATTTGCTTTTAGCCTGACAAGGTAGCTTTATCTCTTGCTGCCCAGCCCCAGTATCCCTTTAAGTGGGTCTTTACACTCAGGGGGGGCAGCACAGAAACCGCAACTGGACGCATTTGTGCAGCATGAGGGCGTTAAAGCCCACCCTCTTTGCTGCCACACATATACGTTATGTGGGCAGCAAAGGGGTTAAAGTCTTCCTTCTTTCAAACTTCAATACTCAGATTTTTGGTGGATTCCTGGAAATTCCATCATAAAACTCTCCATCCTAAAAACTTTCCCCATTAGGTTCCTTCCACCATAAACATCACTAGTTGTTAGAAGGCTGTCAGGTATGAAGTCAACAGTGTCCTTAATAACCAGTAATAGTTGGGAGGGGAGGAGGTAGTGGCAGCAAATATGCCTCCTTCTAAACATAGTACAGAAAAATGCACACTGCCTGCCTCTGTTGGTCTTACTTACCTCCAGTTTCGTTATCTACTAACTATAGGTAATTATTTTTGAATTTGGTGCAGTAATAGCACCAGTGGCGGCTGGTGGTCTCTTGTTTCGGGGGACAGCAAACAACTGAACCTGCCTCGCGGCAACTCAAACCCCCCATTCCCCCCGCCATTTCTGCCAGTCGGTTCACCGACAATTACCCCATCTAGGCAGTGGGCATCGGTGGGGATCAGGCATTGGCGGGCATCCAAGGAGCAGGGACTGGGATCGGGCATCCGAGGAGCTGCAGAGATCAGGATTCCAAGGAGCAGCGGGTATCAGGGCACCAAGCAGCGACAGGGATTGGGAATCGAGGCATCGGCCAGTGGCTCTTCTCCTCCTCACTTCCGCCGTGCATCTCCTCCCCTCCTCCAAGGCAACCAATAGGATCACCTGTCCTTTCAGCCAATCAGGTGATGGGTATCAGACCCACTTCCCGATTGGCCAGGAGGAGGATCAGCGTTGCAGCAGCAAATATTCATTCGGTGTTGCAACACAACTGGGTGGCCTCAAGACGCAATGCTCTGCGTCCCAAGCCCACCCTATTTTGAAGCCTATTAAAGCCTCTGGCTATAATCAGGTGCTTCAAAAAATAAACCCTGCTGCTGTAATTCATGCGCCCGCTGCCCTGAAAGGGGCTGGGCACATGGATAGGAAAAGAGGCAGGGCATGGATAGGGGGTGGCGCCCGAGGGCCCACAATGGACGGGCCACCCCTGAATAGCACAACTTTGTAAAGTGGCACTATTAAGAACTACCTGAATCTGCCGCTGGTAAAGTAAAGCTGCCAAAATGTGCAACAGGAATTTTTAAATCTGGCACAGGCCACTTTACAGGGCCATACCATCAGAAAGTGTTGCTAGGACGATATTGATTTTCCCTGACTGTTTTTGCTAAAACGTGAAGCTAAAGTCATGGTTCACAAAAAACTGCCTATACAGGTTAGGGGAGCCTGCAGATAAAAAAAAAACTGTGCAGCTTTGATTAAAGATTTGATTAAAACCCTTGCTATTGGTGTAGGCCATTTACATCTTCCCAAAGACTGGCTAAAACACTCCATGATTATGTATTCCCTTGCCCTGCCTTGTTGCTAAGACGTTGCTAAGACACTCCCAGCGATTATTACTCATCCTCACGATCACCGGAGTGAGCTTTTAGCCCCCATGTACCCTCTCTCCCTTGTTGCAGTAGATCTTAGCTCAGCTGTAATAAATGGAGGAGAAGGTGATCTATGCATGTGCAGGGGCCTGAGAGCTTGCTCCTGTGATGATAGAAGTGAGCAGTAACAGCTGAGCATCCAAGCAACAAAGTAGGACTACACACTACAGAGGGATATGCTTTGTTCATATTTCATGTCTGAGGTTTACAACAACTTTAAGTAAAACCTGACAAGCATAAGTATGAAGCCAAATGATCATTTGTCCACACTGCCTTCTAAACTAATGCCACGATGATGACTCCTGTGTACATGCACAGGAGTAATATCATCATGGTCTGGCCATTCAAACGGCCAGAGAGTGTGAACCCGGAAGGAAAACCTGGGAGGGCCTAATTTGAAAGGTAAATCTGTCATAAGGTGCTAGTATGTAGTGCATACTAGCACCTTATGACATAAACCTGCATAGACCCATTGCAAAATAAATGTTTGATCGTGTTTAGTGCCTTGAACAGATGACATTGCAAATGAACACTGCATCCTGAAGGTGGCAGTGTTCAACTGCTGGCTGGAGGCTTTCATTTTTGCCAATGAAGCCTCCAACCGCATGTGATCACCATGTCAGAGCTGAAATAATGGACACATAATTGGGATCCACTCTAAATGGTTCCTGATCGTTGGGTATCCTGGCTTTCAGTGACAATTGACAAAGTCTTGGTTACTTGTTCTCAAAGGGGAAGATGTTTATGTCCCTGTCACAGAGCATTGTAATGGGGAATGTTAATAAACAGACTGCAGCTGAGAAAGCGTTAATGTATTGCAAAGGCCTATCACATTTAGTATCTAAACATGTGAGATTTGAAATATAATCACATTTCTGATACCAGGAATTCTTGAAGATTACCCGACTTTGAGATGAAATCTCTTGACCATTAGTTTTATTAGTTTAAGATAAGAAAGATTCCTAAAGTCTCACGTAAAATCTAGTCTAATACAATGATTTGTTTTATCATGTTTACCTTTGGTGATCACTTGAAGCTCCTGGCATTGAATTGTTATAATGACTTCCTTGTTAGCGTTCCAGCTAGGGAAGCCAACTTGAACACACATTTTGAAATGTTAGCTCAAAGAAACATTGCACCAAAATATAATAACCTAAGCAGGAACTTGGAGACATTTTGTTTAAAGTTACTCATACTGTATATTTATTTCCACATTGTATTTCAATTATATCTAGCCTACTCCTACTACTTTGAACAATATTAAGGTTTTAATTGTGACTGTGACATTATGGCGGACTCATCAGAAATTTTTGACACATTTTTGGGATCATTGTCATTTATACAGCAATCAGTGCTATAGAAATGCACTGATTCCTGTGTAAATGACACTGGCAGTGAAGGGTTAACCACTAGGTGGCAGTGGTGTAGGGGTTAAGTGTGTCCTAGGGGCGTGTTGCTAACTGTGGGGGGCGTGGCTGTGTTGTAGACATCACCCAATCACAGGGAGCAGAGATCAGTGTCACTGTTGCTAGGCAGAATGGGGAGATGCTTGTTTACTATAGCTTGTTTACTATAGCATCTCCCCGTTCTTCCTCCCCGTGAGACAATTGTGGGCATCCCCGCGGCGATCGAATCCGCGGGACCCGCGATCAGACTCACGGAGGTCCATACCGGCGCTCCCGCAATGGCATGGCAGCAAATTTAAAGGGACGTACCTGTACGCCCTTTTGCCTGTCAGTGCCATTCTGCCGACGTACATCGTCGTGCGCCTGTCGGGAAGCGGTTAATATACCTCCAGACCAGATTCTCAGAAGAAAATCCCTTCTATAGCTGCAATAAGTCTCAGCAAGCAGGCCCCACAACTCAGCAGAAGCCAAGACCTCGATGAACACCTACCCAGAATATTTATGCTGTCTGCAACCAACTACTGGGCACCCGGGCTGGAACCACATAAATATTCAGACTGCAGGTTTGCGTCTTCCCAACCCACTACATTCTGGAATCTTCCAGAAGACGTGAGGAAGCAATCGAGCCTGCGGCCTGCAGATCCCAGAACAGCCCAAAGCAATCATAAACTGCTCTACTGATTTTTTTTCCGAGTCCCCTCTATAACATAATTATTGTTCCACTCCCTTAACACCCATAAAAATAAATTTTGGCAAATTAGGTACAGAGACCTTTTATGTAAAATAGATTATATGAGACATAGAGGTTGAATTGACTACGTTTTTAGGCATTCAGGAGTTTTTTTTTTTTTTTTTTTACTAATCTAAATGCATCCCATTGTTTTTAACAGGCATGTACAAACAGGTGCATAAAATTGCACTGTGTATAAATAGATAAGTAAAAAAAAAATTACAAAAATCGCCATTGCTTTCACAGTATTTTACACATACCGGTATATGTGTGTATGCATGCAAATACCTGCATACAGGGGGTCCCTGACTTACGAACGCCCGACCTACGAACAACCCCTACTTACGAACGGGGCGCTGCGGGGACCCTCCGCCATTTTTCGCAGTTTTTCGCAGTCTTTCGGCTGTTCTGCGCATGCGCGCCCATACGGAGCCTCGGAAAATGCCGGAAATGTCCGTAATTTGCCGCGCATGCGCAGAACGGCATTAGACGGAACATCGGAAATGTCCGGAAATGTCAGTTTTTGTCGGTCTGCGCATGCACGGCCGACTTACGAACATTTCCAACTTCCGTACAGGCGGGCAGTCCCTAACGAGTTCGTAACTCGGGGACCCCCTGTATATGGGCGTACACCACAGCCCAAGAAAAGCTAGAAGAATTTTTCCATTTGTGTACGCATATGTGCGAATACACACATTTATTATACAGCCTATCCTTGCATTTAAACCCTGGAACTTCCTGCCAGGAATCTGATGTTCATACATCATTACCGTGTGCAAGAACCCTTACTAAAGACAAATAGGCTGTTCACTTTGCTAGGGAAGTTTCACTTTGTAAGAAAATTAGTTCCAGAGGTTAGTGAAAAGAATACAAAATAATGTGCAAAAAGAATACAAAATAATGTGCAAAAAGAATACAAAATAATGTGCAAAAAGAATAAAAAAACAGCATTTTATGCTTGCACGTGATTGGATGATGGGAGTCAGAACAACTTTTCCTCATTCACTAAACATTGGGGCAAATTCCCTTGCAAACTTCAACTTCCCTTTGCAAACTGAACAGTCTATTTACCTTTTAGAAAATCAACCTCATGGAACAGACACATACATAAATGACTTAGTTTAGTTAAACAGTAAGTCTGTAAAAGGGTGACCTCATCTATTGTAAATATTGTCATTGTACTGTTTACTTCTTACAGCAGGTCGATTTAAACCAGAATCTTGGACTGAGCATAGTAACGGGCCACTCCTTAGGCTAGCTACTTTTCTGCTGAATTGGATGAAATCCAAGCCATGAGTAGCCCGAATGTCACCACCCAACTTAAACTGATTACAAAATTCAAAGGGAGCCAGATGGAAAATTGTTATAAAAATCAGATACAATCATTTTTCAGGTAATACTACAACAGACAGTAGTGTCTATTCCTCCATCTACACTGTTTATCATGAATGGGGGATTTAAAGTGTTACTAAACCCAGGACTCTGCATTCACTATATCTGGTCCCCCACAGTACACAGATAATGGAAATGCAATTATTTTTGTAAATATAAACTGCTAAATACCTTTTCTCATCAGCAGCACAGTAAAACCTTGGAGTAACTTGGTTTGAGAGCGTTTTGCAAGACAAGCTAAATTTTTAAATACAGTGGAACCTCGGTTTACGAGTAATGCATTTTGAAAGACGAGCAACTTTTTTTTTTTATTCTGACTCGGTTTGCAAGACGAGCAGAATTCAAGCTAATAGGGCCTGCAGTACCGCATTTGGCCTGAGGTGCGGGGGCGCCGGAGCCGAGAAGAGCCGAATGAAGCCGATTACAGCCGATCGGCGCCATTTGCCAATGCTCGGAAAGACACGGAAATACTCAGTTTCCAAGCCTTTCTGAGGTTTGCCAAGGTCAGCCGAAGTGTCCTCGGGCCTTTCCGGCTGTTTCCAAAGCTCTCCGGCGCACCCCCACCTCTGGCCGCATACGGTATTGCATGCCATTGAAGTCAATGCAGAACGAATTATTTCCAAACTGAGCATGTGCAGAGTGTTGGGTACTATCAGCAGATGGATTAGGTACTGTAGAAGAAAGGGAGGATCAGAGAAGACAGGATCAAGCAGCCTTTTTACACAATGCAGATGATTAACTCCTTAGGTTCCATGGTGAGTATAACAAGCATGCTCTACTGCATATACAGACTGATTTTTGACTGGGTTTAGTATCACTTTAAAGAGGAGGTCCACCTGAAATTTTTTTTTTTAAAAGTCAGCAGCTACAAATACTGCAGCTGCTGACTTTTAATAAATAGACACTTACCTCTTCCAGGTTCCAGCAATGTCGGCAGAAGATGATGAGCGATCGCTCGTCTCTCAGCTGCCCCTGCCGCCATCCTCTGTCAGGGAATCAGGAAGTGAAGCTTGCGGCATCACTGCCCGGTTCCCTACTGCGCATGCGCAAGTCGTGCTGCGCGTCTTTATTGGTCCCCGCTGTGTCCTGGGAACTGTGTTTTTCCCAAGACACAACGGGGCATCTTCGGATATGGGCGGGCCAGCTTCGGCTAGCTAGTCCCGGAAGTGGGTGCAGATACCTACTATCTGCACCCCCCTCAGGTATCTGCACCGCCCTGAAAGGTGCCAATTGTGGCACCGGAGGGGGGGGGGAATGCGATAAGCGGAAGTTCCACTTTAGGGTGGAGCTCCGCTTTAAGTAATTTCTCTTGCTCGGCCTGCGAGGCTGAACAAGAGAAATCTAGAAGTATATGGCTGGCATTATTCCTATTCCTCCGTGTAAGTAAAAGAAAATGATCAAAAACAATATTCTAAAAGAATACCATAACAGCAATTTGTAAACTTCTAATTGTTTGTATTAGGCCCCATGCAGATTCAAACTCTGCTTAACGCATGTTTTAAAAAGCAGAAACCTGCGTTTAAAAACGCGCGCTTTGCCGCGTTTTATTCCGTGTTTTACCGCGTTTGCGTCTATAAGCGTTTGTAAAGATAACATCATATAGACCCTCCCCAAGCTCAGAAAGCATGTATTATTAACTATTTCTGCCATTTTGATCAGAGTGAGCAGCAGCAGCAGAGAGAGCAGTTGTACACTTGCATTTGCCTCTCTTCTGTGTTTTTTTTTTTTGAAAATGGATCCCATATTGAATATATGTCAGGAAATGCTCCTGATGTTGCTCTTGATGAGGCAGCAATGTTGTCGCAAATTGCGTGAGAGGTCCAGAGTCAGAGCTTGTCGATATTGGACCCATCCGTTGATGGCACAGCGAATGTCCGTTGGATATTTCACAAACATGGTGGGGGGTTGGGGCTGACTAGACATTGGTATGCAGGTTTTTCTTTGTGAAAAAAAGACATTGCTATGCTTTGGTCAGACTAGGTGGAGTCACTGATTAGATTGGAAATTGGATGAAGGGTTGGAGCAAAGAAGTGGAGGCATTCCTCATTGTCTAAGCCACCAAAAAAAACTAGAGTTTTTTATGGCATTGCATCAGTGAGTATATATGCTCTATGAACTATTTAAAGTAATTATGACATTTTAAACTTTTTAATTTTTTTAGTATTTTTTATGGTTTACCATCATATTTCGGAGTTTTCTGGTCCAAAAAATTGGGTTCCTTAAACACGCTTATAAGCGCAAACGCGGCTAAACGCGGGTGACGCGTTTAGCCGCTTTTTGCGTCTGAAACGTGGAAAAGCAAAGTGTCTGAACCCATTTTTTTGCTTCTGGAAAAACTAGGTTAAACGCAACTGCATAAAAACGGGAAAAAACGAGACTGTGTACATGGACACATAGGATAACATTGCATGCATTCAGGGGCAGTTGAAAAAAGTGTCCAACTGCCTCTGAACGCGCATTTAACAGCGTCTCGTGTGCATGGGGCCTTACTGTCTGAGACATCGAAGTCCATTACCTCATAAAATTCAAAAGCAGAGTTTATAGTTTCCACAAGTAGGTGAGTGGAGGAGGGTGAAATGCAGCACAGATAACTTTTATGGCTTGTAATTGTATACTTATTGTAGTGAATTGAAAGTTAAAATTTAAATAATGTAAATGTTAAATTCCTGGTATAATTTTAAGCCTTGTATTTAAATGTCCATAAAAGACAAACCCGCATGGAAATTAGGATCCACACTTTATAATAACACAGTAAAATTAATCTGGGGGGGAGTTTTTTTTTTTTTGTTTTTTTTTTTTTTAAATAAAAAAAAAAAACTGAGATAAAAGACTAGTCAAGCATTGGACTAGACAAAATTTACATATAACTGTAATGAATCAATCTGAACCAGGCTGGATCTTAAACCTGGCAGATTGATTTGCTATGTACCCTTGAAGATGTCATTTTGCACAGGAGTACAGCTTTCCCCTGGAAAATAAAATCTAATTATTATTAAATGTGTTTAAGTAATCATTTCACTACAGCAGAGCGAAATCAAATGTTTTAATATATTCTATTTCTTAACCACTTCCCATCTAGAGCAATTTTTTTTCATTTTCCACGCACGTTAAAATCAGCATTTTTGGCTACAAAATTACTTAACCCTGCCAAATAAAAATATACATTTTCTGAAAGCATAAATCCTGCACAATTAATGGATTGTAATTTAATTTTTAATTTTTTTTTTTCATGATCTTTGTGGAACTGTTTATCAAATCTATATTTTCAGTATAGAATACACTAAAATGAATTTTACTTCACACAAACACAATATAATCCCCATTTGTTTGCACAAAATAAAAAATAGGGTAGTGTCGAGTACATAAATACCAGAAATGTCAAGCTTTAATACTGCACGTTGCAAAATTATGAAAAATCACAAAATTATTAATAATGAACATTTTAAGTGTTTTACAAGAGCCAGTGTTTTACAAGAGCCAGCTGAAAAACAAGAGACACAAGCTCATGGCTGCTATTGTTTTCCTGATGCCAACATGGCAGCATATGTTAGAAGGCTGGCCATTAGCTAGCCTGAGTTTGTAGGAGGAGTTTGGGGCTTATAATCCCCCCCCCTCCTGCCCCACACTCTCGTCGGCTAGCTTTGCCGGGTTCCTTCCCACCCGTACCCCATATATTTCTCATTTCGTTCTCAGGGTATGCCCCTTTTTAAGCATACTGCCCTACGCAACCATGGCACGCCTCAGGTCGCCGTAGTTAGGTTAAAACATCATTCCCAGTATCCAGACTCTGACTACAAATATAATATAGCTCTACCCTTATATCCACCCACAGGACCCGTTCAAATCTATAAAAGTCTGACTGAGAGCAACCTCCCCCATTCTCCTTTTTATCCTCAAGATATGCACCCGCGATAAGTACCTACCTGCCGACTGTGTCAGTGTCCGTCTGGGTTCAGCCCCCCCCAGGCGAAATCCCACATTTTAGGTTGCTAAATGCACCAACAAGGTGGGGAGCCCCTTCTGGTGGTCTTTTGGGGCTGAGGAGTTCTCTAACTAGAGACGTCAGAACCTCAAGTGGTGCACCTGAGTTGCTGTTTGGTTGCTGGAGTCCATGAAGCATGTGTCTCTCTGCACACCTGAGATGGTGTTTGGTTGCTGGAGTCCATGAAGCATGTGTCTCTCTGCACACCTGAGATGGTGTTTGGTTGCTGGAGTCCATGAAGCATGTGTCTCTCTGCACACCTGAGATGGCTGCACACTAAGAATGAGCTCAGGCGTGTTCGCAACCCACACGTGCAGAGCCCGCCAGGAAGTCAACACTGCACAGTGCTAATCGCAGGCAGTGAGACATTTTCCCAATCCGCGGCTGCAGAGATCGAGAAATGTCTCACTGCTTGTGATTAGCGATGTGCAGTGCCGACTTCCTTTTGGGCTCTGCACTTGCGGGTGGCGAACACGTCTGAGCTCATCCTTACTGCACACCTGAGATGGTGTTTGGTTGCCGAAATCCATGATGCAAGTGTCTCTCTGCACACCTGAGATGGCTGCACAGCTGAGATGGTGTTTGGTTGCTGAAGTCCATGATGCATGTGTCTCTCTGCACACCTGAGATGGTGTTTGGTTGCTGAAGTCCATGATGCATGTGTCTCTCTGCACACCTGAGATGGTATTTGGTTGCTGGAGTCCATGATGCATGTGTCTCTCTGCACACCTGAGATGGTATTTGGTTCCTGGAGTCCATGATGCATGTGTCTCTCTGCACACCTGAGATGGAGTTTGGTTGCTGAAGTCCATGATGCATGTGTCTCTCTGCACACCTGAGATGGTGTTTGGTTGCTGAAGTCCATGATGCATGTGTCTCTCTGCACACCTGAGATGGTGTTTGGTTGCTGAAGTCCATGATGCATGTGTCTCTCTGCACATCTGAGATGGTATTTGGTTCCTGGAGTCCATGATGCATGTGTCTCTCTGCACACCTGAGATGGTGTTTGGTTGCTGAAGTCCATGATGCATGTGTCTCTCTGCACACCTGAGATGGTGTTTGGTTGCTGGAGTCCATGAAGCATGTGTCTCTCTGCACACCTGAGATGGTATTTGGTTCCTGGAGTCCATGATGCATGTGTCTCTCTGCACACCTGAGATGGTGTTTGGTTGCTGAAGTCCATGATGCATGTGTCTCTCTGCACACCTGAGATGGTATTTGGTTCCTGGAGTCCATGATGCATGTGTTTCTCTGCACACCTGTGCTGAATCCTGATGCTGGTGTCAGTGCTGCATTTTCTTTTCTCCTATGGGTATGTGCTACCCCTTTTTGTTTTCCTCCCTTGCCTAACTTCATTAGGCTGAAAATTTGATTGCAGATCTTCCTCTGCGTGTTGTTCTGTCCTGCATACACACCACAAGATTAGTCCTGTCCTTGTCAGTTTGCCACTTAAATTCAACCAATGACCCCATGCACTATTATAGGTGAAATGTGTTTTATGATCACAAAACAAAGACACAAGTTCACTGCTGAGATTTCAGTTCAAAATTCTTAACTCATACTGCACATATTCCATTGGATAGGGTCAGAATTTCCTCTCACATCTGTTTGAAAAGATCACACCACGCACTGTACAATTTTGCACATGATAATAATCTTACAATGGGCTGGTGTGCTGGTACTAGTAATTTGTTTTTGTTTTTTTTTGTCTGCAGTTTTTTCCTTTCATCTGTGGCTTTTCCTGCGACCAGCATGCATGCATGATCCGGTGCAGGTTTTGTGGATGTTTCTGGTCTCAGCACCATACATGCACTGTGCAGAGGGCCTCGTGTGGCAGCCATCTTTGCTATGGCATGTCCAGGCTCACGCATGCGTGAGGTGGTTTTTGCACTGGAAACATCTTCTGTTTTCCCTTGCTTTTGCTGCAGGTAAATGAGGGGGAGGGGAGGGAGGGGATTCAGGCACATGTCTATGATCTGTTTGCTTTTTTTCTCTCCTTCTTTATTTCTTTCTGTGTAGTGCGGACATCCTTGCTTCAAAGGGAACTTTCTGACACATAACCAAGACCTCCATGTGCTCAGTTAGGGACCATCAGTCTGGTAAGTAAGATCATTACTTGGATGGTATTCTACGGTTGGCTCAGAGTCCAGGCGACCTACTAATTCAAATGGGGATTCTTCTGGCCAGCCTGAGAAGTTTAGGTTGGATAGGAGGTATCAAGACAGTTGGAGCAGACCTGACTAGTCATTGATACAGAGGCCCAGTTCAGTGCTCATGCAAGGAATGTTCTCCTCCTTCTTTGAATGGGTAAAGCAGTTGTCAGCTTCCCAATGCAGGGGCCTCTTGGAAACGATGATGTCTTGAATCCCTATGCTACCCGGGGAACACTGGATTCTCTGGACATTCCAAACAATTTCCTTTTTGCAATACAGAAGGCATCACTTGAGCCAATTCAAAGTGCTTCTTCCTAGATGCGCAGGAGCCTCTGGGGATGGGAATGCTGGGGGACCCTCACTTAATCCAATCCGGTAGGTTCCTTATCCCGGACCATTGTCACCACTGATGTCAGTACTTGGTTCCGCCCATATCACTCAAATATGGGACCACCCTCAGCTGAATCTGTTTTCATCACCATCTATTCACAAGGTGCCCCGCTTTCCTACCCTGACCTGTTGGTGGAGGAAGTGGATGCCCTCACTCACCCAAGAAATAGTCACCTAACAAATGTCTTTCCTCTACTGCCTTTGGTCATGAAGTTTAATGGGAGACTGTTGTCTGAGGGTCTCACTGTGATAGCAAGCATGCCGATTGGCCCGCGGCCCTTGGGTTTATCCTAGCCATGGAACCTAGTCAGGACCAATAACTTCAGCTACCAGTGTTTCCACAACACCTGTCCTACGATGGACTGTAAATTGAGGGGGAAAGATTGGAGGACTTGGCCTGTCTTCTGGAAATGGTTCAATCCTGACAAGGTTCCAGAAAGAACGTCAACAAATGCTATTTACTCCGAAGTCTGGAACAGGTTCGCAACCTGAGCAGAACTTTGTTCCTCGCAACCCAGAGGTTACCAGGTTGCTATCATTTCCTCATGTGGATCTGGATTTGATGCTCAGCCTAGTTCTGTAAGTGCTCAGATTTCAGCTTTCCCCAGAGAAAATGGGCATGTGAGCAGCCAAGGAAATGCTTCACGAGGTCGGTCCTGTTCTTCCAGACAAGTTGGGGCCTATGCCCCCTCAAGCACCTTTGTTCCCAAGGTGGCTTTTGTTTTCATCTTACAAAGTAGTGGTTCCATCCTTTCCAGCAGAGACCGTACCGAACCTACACTGGATGTACCAAGTGTCTAAAATGCCTACCTTCAAAAAGCTTCCTAGGAACATATAGCAAAACCTTGTCATCTTGGAGAGTTAAGATTATCCAGAAAACTGGATTCCTCCAGGCAAGAGCCTCCAGAAATGATACAGGCTCATTCAGCTAAGTCCATTTTTTTACAGCTCTAAATTCATGGCATTTGCCTATGGAGACATCTCCAAAGCAGCAGGCTGGTTGACGCAGTGCACCTGCCTCAGGCACTACAGGGAAGATCCAGGGGTTTGTACATCAATGGACTTCAACGGAATGACGGTTCAGGCTTCCATGTCCATTGTAATAAAGTTTGATTATACATTTTAGCCTTCCCTGTTTAGCTAGCTATTTATCATATGTATGCTGCCATGTTGGCGTCAGGAAAAAGGAAAATTCAAAAAAATATCAAATACTTATCGTAATTTTCCTTTCCTGTCGCCAATCCATGGCAACATACAAACCCTCCCTTTTTTGATCTTGATATTTTTATGAAGAATGGGGGAGGTTGCTCTCAGTCAGATTTTTATGGATTTGGACAGGTCCTGTGGGTGGATATAGGGGTGGAGCTATATCATATATATGCTGCCATGGACTGGTGTCAGGAAAGGAACATTACAGTATTTGATACAATTTTTCATTTTAACACTTGAGATCCTGGATGTCCGAAGAGCTCAAATTGTTAAAGAAGACTTATCACAATTATTTTATATTATTTAGTTCCTGATGAGACAAAGTATATTTAGGCTGACACCTCCCTCTGCATCCCTCATGCTGGTGCTTGCCTCAGCCAGTGTTTGAAGCTGGATACAGGTGCTGCAAAGACGTAATTTCCTTTTTAGCTGTGATGTTGGGCAGCCATGCGCAGGGCTAAGGTGCACTCTTTTCAATGTCACAGCTAGGGGTTTAGGGCACCTAAGGAAATGGGACAAAGTACTACATGTACTTTATCCAAAAAGGGAACTGCTGTAATGTAATGTACTTTAAGCAGCTTCCAGGGAGAAACTAATTAGAAGAGAAGTATGGGCCTTTTTTTTCTTTTTTTGAATCATACTTACCTAGGTGGAAGCAGCATCAGTCTGATGCTGCATCTGTCCCCCGCTGGCTCTAAGGCTGAGAACCAAGTGATCAAACACCATTGATCACTCGGTTCTCAGAGCTCCCTGAGCAGAGAGCTGGTGACTGCCAGTCACCACTGTCTGCTCTGCCCCCCCCCCCCCCGCTCACTGGAGCACTGGGCTGTGGAGGGGTCGGGAGTGGCCTGCTCGGGCTCTCAGTGGCTGAGCTGGGTGGCGGTCCAAGCATGTGGGGGGATCCTGACCATATGGTCACAATCTTTTCTAAGCCTGGACGGCTTTGTGATGTCAGCCGACAAAATATGAGCCTAAACATACCTATGCTAAGATATTTTCAGGGTTTTAGGAATTTTTTGCTCTAGGCTTATTTCAAAAGCTAACACTATAAATACTGAAAAATGTGATTGCAATATTCTTGTATCTTATTGTACAATTAGGATTAGGTATAAGTGAATCTGCATGGGTTTCAGTCTGCCAAGGGTTTAGTGAATCCTATTTAAATTTAGCAAAGCACCCCACTGAAGTCTATGGAAGGTGAATCCTGTTTGTAAGTGCTGGGCATTTTTAGGACTAATAGGTAAACGACTGTAAAATAAGGCATGGGAATCTGGGCCCTGCCATGGGAGACACGTACTAGAACAGAAGTATGGTATTCATTTTTATTTTGCCTAGGTGGATGCAGCATCGGTCTGGTGCTGCATCTGTCCCCCGCCGGGCATTACACCGAGAAGAGAGCTGGTGACTGTCAGTCACAGGCTCTTTGCTCTGCCCCCCCCCCCCCTCCATGCTCACTGGAGCTCTGAGCTGAGCAAATTTTGAAATATCAGAATACAGGGGAAATATTTTAATGGAGGCATTGCCTACACTTGAAACAAAATGATAACCAAAAGTGTTGGCTATCAATATACTTACTGGATATAACAATATATAAGAAGCAATACTCACCTGTCCCACTGCCCCTGCCACCAAATGTTTTGCATTGAACAGATAATCTTACTGAAAGATCTTCCACGCTTACGGGAGTGTTGGATGCTGGCCTCCCCTGCTGAACTTTGTGGTTCCATCTGCTGGCCACTACAGGACACAGTAGTGAGCGACTCAAATATGTGTTGGGTTCTAAAGTTCTTCAATGAAAATTATTTTGCCAACAAAGATTAGCAGTATGGGACACAGGACAGGTGGCTATTAATTCCTTTGCAGGGTTTGCATACTCTCACCTATTAAAAACAATTTAGAAGTCGCTTTAGCAAGTGGCAAAAGGGTTTTATTTTTATTACACAAGTTGTCCCTATGTACAGTAGTGATTTTAACGCTAGCAAAATTGACATGTATCAGTTCGATCTCTTCCATTATAAAGAGCTTTTCATTCTCTTTAGATAAGCATAGCTTATGGTTGTGTTTCCCATCAATATAAATGACTGTGCCCAAGGCTAATTGACATAAAGCAGACATGGGAAATGACACTAGAGGTATTTTGAATGTGTACACTTAACATTCACATTTTTTGATGTGTAATTGTAAGGCAAGTAATTACACAATATAAATATTTCCTATTGCACTTAGTAGATAATGCAGTGCTGTAAAGGGAACAGTTCAAAGATCAAACAACTAGTGTATTCCCACTAGGTGGTTGCAAAGATAATCTGTCATAGAATAAGTGAATGCATTTTACTTTAAAGGAGTTTTTCCAACACTGTGGGATCAGAAGGAATTTGTTTTAACCCTATGACAGAAAATAGCCACAGCTGACCAGGGAAAGAGATTGGTTTGGCTTCACTTTGACCAACAACCACTTGGTTGTTGGATGTGTATATTTTTTTTTTTTAGCCAAGTTGACTTTCCAAGTTCTCAACTAGCTCTGAAGCGTGTAATAAGGTGCGCATCTCCTTAATAGAGTACAGCAATAGGCACTTGTTCTTAGGTTGGTAAGAGAAACAGCAAGTAAGCTGCTGGGTTGGTGGTGTTGCTGTCACAAGGAAACATCAGAGTCCTTTAGGTCAGAAGTCAAAGATAACAGTGACCCACCCCTTTACTATCTCATAATATGGAGGTAAAGCGGTATTAAACCCAAAACCAACATTTTTTTTATATATTGCAGCTTACCAATCCTTAGATGGTGTGGTTGCATTTGTTTTCTTTGTTTAGACTTTTTCCCCTCAGTTTTCACATTGTGATCTGGCCAGTAAAGCCAACCATAGATGCAGCAATTTTCTTTCCTGCACCCATGGGTTGCAGGAAAGAGCATTGCTGGATTTCCCCCCCACCAACACAGTCAGTGTTGATGGGGAAATCCCTCCCATGGAGCTATTATGTTCTCCTGGCCGGGGGAGGCGTCCCAGTATGGAGAACACATAGTGATTATTGTAAGTGGCTGTAGCCGCTGGCATTAATCACATGAAGAATCTGATATGCTGGTTGTACCCAAGTTGACCAAATCGATCAACTTGGATACAATAAGCCTGCCCATACATGTTTTAAATTTTGACCAGTCTGTATAAACCTCAGCACAATATTATTATTTTTTTTATTAAAACTCTTCCATTACATACAATTTTGTGTAGACTGAACCGAACAGGTGCCAACCCTAATGCCGTGTACACACGATCAGACATTCCGACAACAAAATCCCATGTTTTGTTTCCAACGGATGTTGGCTCAAACTTATCCTGCATACACACGGTCGCACAAAGTTGATCGGAAATTCCCAAGTCCCAAAAAAACTGCATAGTAATACTGGAGCCTTGTATGTTACACACCTGAACCCCGACAACAGATTTAACTGTAGGGTGAAATAAACTTTTCTAAGTATTGAATTGTTTGTAGGCTTTCAACCAACCACCCCTTCTCTCTCCAGGTATGGCTAACTTTGCAAGACTACTTTGAATGCATTGTACATGTAGTGTGTAAACTGTCAACGAGCAGATAAACCTCTGAGAAGAGTAAACATACAAATGCTAATGTTTTATCAATTATCTGTTAAGTTGCTATCAGCTATCCAACATTCAACCTATCCAACCACACACCGTGACAAGTCCGAAAGACAGGTCCCATTGTCTGTAAACGAAATGGTTATTTGTACAATATATATCAGTTAACAGTGCATCATGTGGAGTCACGTGTTTTCAATAAACAACAATATACAGTACTTCGTGTGTTATCTTGTAACAAGTAGATTTGCAATGAAAACAATGTTTAATAGTCACACCTGAATAAGCTAACCATAGATATTAGAGGATGATCAGACATGCAGGTACACTCTGACCACATCAAGATTTATTTTGGGATAATTACTGTTTTGGAAAATGGTAGAGGGATGAGGAGCCACATGCAAATAGTTCCAATGTAGAGGAAAGCAGTAGCACCATAATAATATTTTCTAGCTTGCCCATTTTTTCTCTTGATATCCCTCATTTGGGTTTCCATGAGCTGTCCCATAGATATCGGAAGTTAGTAAAACGTCACTCTCTGATATGCAACAACCCCTAGCAACCACTTATCATCAGTAAGCAGCAGCTTAGGGCAGGCAAAACGCTGATTTCTCTCATTTCTGATCGGTCACGATGGCCCTGTTATTAAATTGGTGAAAAATATATAAATTAGGCACACCACATTCAAAGCATGATTTTGCAATAAAGTTATATTTGACACATAGAGTATAAAATCACTATAGTATTCTAGGGCCAAATATCCAAGTATGTCAGATCTAGGAATGAGCGAACCAGGCTGGGTTTAGTTTGTGAGAGGTTCCCTGAACCCAACAGGCAGTTCCAAACCCCAAACTGAAAGACTATGGGAGGCAAAACTGTTATTTTTTTCTGATCTTTTTCATGGCAAATAGACGATCTCTTGTTGAAAATGGTCATGGGGAACTGGCCAATGTCCTGAGGGAAATACCATTCAGCAAGAAGAGGGTCTTTTATTTGCGGCTTAAGGGGAAAGGTTGAAAATACACAAGTCCTTTAAAGCAGTGGTCATCAACCCTGTCCTCAGGGCCCACTAAGGCCCCTTTCACACTGGGGTGTTTTTCAGGCGCTACAGCGCTAAAAATAGCGCCTGTACGGCGCCTGAAAAAGTCCGGCCCTTTTCACTCCAGGTCAAAAAAGTCCTGCTAGCAGCATCTTTGGAGCGGTGAAGGAGCGGTGTATTTACCGCTCCTATACCGCTCCTACCCATTGAAATCAATGGAACACCACGGCAATACCGCCGGCAAAGCGCCGCTTTGCGGGCGGTTTTAACCCTTTTTCGGCTGCTAGCGGGGGTTAAAACCACCAAATACCGCCGCTAAAACGATGGTAAAACAGCGCTAAATATAGCGCTGCTTTACCGCCGACGCCGCTCCTGCCCCAGTGTGAAAGGGGCCCAACAGGCCAGGTTTTATGTATTACCTTGGGGAGATGCAGACTGGAATACTGCAATTACTGAGCAGCAAATTATATCACCTGTGATGTATTTCAGTTATCTTGCAAACTTGGCCTGTTAGTGGGCCCTGAGGACATTGTTGATGACCACTGCTTTAAAGTATAACTTCACTTTCGTTGAGAAAAAACAATTCCCTCTGGGTGATTTACAGTATGTACGGTACATTGCAAGGACTTCAACGAACTTTGTAGCAGATTCCTACCTTTCTCTGTTTTGAAGACAAAGCTGTTTTGTACTTTCAACAATCATTTCTAAATGGGTGGGTATGGTTTATTATAAGCACCTGGTGCACTTTCTTTGTTCTATTGAGAAAAGGTGCAGTGTCAGCATCACTTTAGAAGTATTTGACCCCATATAGGAATTATATCACCAAAAATGTAATTCCAATTGCAGTGCATACAATTTTTAGGCTTTTTTCTCCTCTGTCTTCACCAGTGTTGGTCATCTTACTTTTAAAAAGTAATTTAGTTAAGTTACAAATTACTTCTCCCAAAAAGTAATTGCGTTAGTAACTCAGTTACTACATTGGAAAAGTAATTAGTTACTCAGCAAAGTAACTGACTTTTTTTTTTAAATATTCTATACGTGTAACTAAGGGGCGGGTCTAGTATTACTGTAACCAAGGGGCGCATTTATTATTGTTATATATCGTGTAACCAAGGAGCTGCTCTATTATTACTCTAACCAAGGGGCAGTTCTGTTATATCGTGTAAGCAAGGGGCGGGTCTATTATTATTATATCGTGTAAGGGGCGGATGGCTACAGAAGAGGGCAAATGTTAAATTAATGGGCAGAGCTCGATATATAACAATAATAATAAATGCGCCCCTTGGTTACAGTAATACTAGACTCGCCCCTTAGTTACACGATAGATGCCCCTTGCAGAGTAGCACGAGCATCATGAGGGTGCGGCATCGCCTCGTACAATTACATGTTAACTGCGCCTGCGCTGTGTAGAGTTCACTCAGAGCTGTTTAGGTTCGGCAATTTTCGGAAGCTCCGTAGTCCTTCGTACTGCGCAAGCACTGCGCCTGCGCAGTACAGGGGGTCCTTATCCGGCGGGGGAACTTTTTTGGCAGGACACCGGAATTACACTACTGCCATCTAGTGACGGTAGATGTAATTGGGGTAACTAAGCCAAAGTAATGGGAACTGAGTTACCATGAGGGGAAAAGTAATCAGTTAGATTACTAGTTACCCTCTAAAGTAACTGAGTTACGTAACTCAGTTTATTTTAACTCAGTTACTTACATCACTGGTCTTCACCTGATGTTCCGGCCAGTAACACACCTTCTGTATTAGGGTGCCTTCACTCTAGATGAAGGAGAAGCAGAGACATCTTTGGACAGCAGCATTGTTAGTGTGTGTGTGCGCAGGGGGGGGGGGGTGTTAGATACACTAGCAGAGTTAGCTAGACTAACAAATTGAAGCGGAACTTCAATTAACACTTTATAGGCAGTTACAGAAGTTTTATTCTATTTGGCATAAGGTTTTACATAACAAAATAAAAGCTGATAAATGTAAGCACACCTGTTGGTGTTAAATGGTTTGTCTCAACCCTCTTAAGTCTATCTGGCAGGATGACCTGGTGAAAATAAATCCTAAAAAATAAAACAAAACAAATGCAGCCACCAGATATAAGAATTGGTAAGCTGCAATATAATACATGTTTGCTTTTGGGTTTAATATCGCTTTAATGTTGCATGTGAAGTTATGGAACAGTAATATGTAGTCCTTTAAAAGTGACATAAAAAAAGATGGGATGGGGTTCCCACTGAAAAATCTACAGGACCCGTATCCATGCATGCATGGATTGGGCGGGTACTTTGCAAGGGATAGGGGGGTAACCAGAAGCCTTTTCTGCCCTACATGGCACCTTGTCCTTTTTTTGTTTTTTGTTTTTTTTAGACCAGGGGGCCCCCAGATATCCACCCCTGCCCAGGGGAATGAGTACAAAGATACATTATTACCCCTTATTATACATTCCTAAACAAAGTGTAAATGTAAATAAACACAGGCACTGTGAAAAAATCCTTTAATAAAATTACATTTCAAAATGTAAATAATGTTCCCTGGTGTAAATCCAATATCAATCATATCATCCAATGATGTATATCCTTTGCCGATCATGACAACACTTTTATGCTTCCCTGCCATTTTAGTTATGACTCTATGTGGCACAGGATGCCACCCGGGATCCCTGCCACTAGATTTACATTACCACAACGCTAGTAAACCTAGTGGCAGGGATCCCGCTTTGTCATATAGCAACGGCAGTGTGAAGGGGAAGCATCATAGGGCGGAGTTTCTATTGGTGGCGACTAAATGTCATCGGGCAGTGTGTCGTCATGATCTCTGGAGGATGTGATTGATGTTGAATTTATATTGGAGGATATTTTTTCAATTTCTATTGCCCAATAAAGGACTTTTTCATAGTGTGGGTGTCTATTTATGTTCAACACTTTGTGGGAATGGGTAGGACGTACTAATGTACACCTGTATTCAATTGGGCAGCAGATATCTGGGGGACCCCCTTATTATAAAGAAGAATTCTTACTTTAAATTCTCATCTCCACAAATCCCATCATCATTTTGGGTATTCAGCTGTGGAGAAGATGCTCTTGTTCCTTAACAGTGGGACAAGGTGCCTTGATTGACTTCTTAGGCAGGCCATACACGGTGCAAATTTCTTCCCTGCAACCATGGGTTGCAGGAAAGAAATTGCACGATTCACCCATCAATGCAGACAGTGCTGACAGGGGAATTGCTCCAGCTGAGCAATTGTCTGTTCCCAGCGGGGGTAAACTGTCCCTGTTGGGAGAAGACAGTGATTATAATAATCACAAGAGAATCCAGTAAGCTGGTTGTACCCAAGATGATCAACTTGGTACATTCATTCAGCCTGCCCATTAATGGTTCAAATCTTGACCAGTTCCTGCTGAACCAGCCAAAATTTGACCAATGTAGGGCCGACTCCCCCCCCCCCCCCCGCAAGGGTACATGGTTACATAATTAGTTACGTAGATAGTCAGGTTGAAAAATAAAACACAAGTTCACCTAGTGCTACCAATAGAATAAATAAATAGAAAACCTCAGTATACAGAGCCCTATACCCAAACAAAAAACCCTATAAAGCACGGTCCAATTTGCTCCAGTGGGGTAGGTCCATGCTCGATGCCGTCTCAATTCTGGCCAGCCAGGCTGCATGCCTGGATAAGGTTCTGGTTGGAATATTAAGGAGAATCGCATACCTATTTTCTCTTTTTTTTTTTGTTTACAGGGACAGTGCACATAAAAAGGGGTTGGGGGGTTGATTTGGGATTCCCCTAAAATTCTAGGTATAAGCTTATATCCATTATCTAAAACAGAGTAATGAGAGAGAAAGTAGAGCCAGACCCTGGTGGAAAAAGAGAGAAATATGAAAAACCCAACGTTTCATGGGGGGGGGGGGGGGGGGGGGGGGGGGGGGGAGCTTGTAATTAAATAACACCATGAGGTTTGCTGGGGTATTTAAAGTGTTACTAAACCCAGGACTCTGCATTCACAATATCTGGTCTCCCACAGTACACAGAACATGGAAATGCAATTATTTTAGTAAATATATATACTTCTAAATACCTTTTCTCATCAACAGTATACAGCAGCCTTGTGACTTTTATCAGTGTCCGGCTGAACACTGGTTAAAACTTGTAGGAGGAGTTTTCTGACTGTCCTATAATACTGCAAGACCCCTGACCCTCTGTCTGGGCAGTGCTGATTGGCCCTGTGCTGATCACATGCATCCTCTCAAGAAAACAAAATTCTCTCTAGCAATACACACCAAACTGAGCATGTGCAGCTCAGTTTACTGTGGCTTTCTCCACTTTACACATTTGTCATTGCACCTTGTACTTTTTTCATTATTAAATAGGTTACTGCTTTGATGTAATAGAGCTGATGTCAATTTTATTTTATTGTTTTTTTTTATTGAATTTAAGGTTTAGTATCTATTAAAAATGCGGAGCCATAACAGTTAACATTATTATCCTTGTAATGATTTACACATCAATCGATTTGGTTCTGCCATAAATTTTATTTGAAAGATAAATGGAAAGTTTTTCATTTATCATCAGAGTTGAAGAGATAAAGACGCATTTGATTTTCTTTTTGATTTGGTTTAAATGCTGAAAAGGTAAAAAGAAAAAGCTTTTATGATGCCTTCGACAAATAATCACACCTTACCATTCTTATTTTTACTGTAAAAAATAGCAATTTTCAGAAGGTCAATGGCATACAACTTTGTTACAAAATCTAGTACTATTTCTCTTCAGCAGTAACACATTGACCACATCTGGGCAGATCTCCCAACAAGACAATGAGGTAAGAGACTGTGCACAGCCAGATCTCTGATTCCTTTGTCATTTTGATGAAGAGCAAGTAGGGTAAAATAATTATTCCTTTTTTTCGAAAGAAATATTTGAAAGAAATTACACGGTAGAATGTTTATCCAGGGAGTGCCCAATTACCTTTGGAGATCTTTACGAAATTTTTCCCCTACTGGAGCAAATTGGACTACACTTTGTGAAGGTTTTTTTTACCTTTTTATGGCTCAACTGCCAGTTAAAGTGGAAGTAAACCCTCCTATCGTTTTCAGCTAAGGAAGCTGCCATCTTGGCCTCTGTTCAATCTTCAACTGCCATGATGCTGCACATGTGATCAGTTATGACACCAGCCATTAGATGGTTTGACAGTTTGGTTGAAAGCATAGTCAATGTGACAGGTAGCATTTCCGGCATGCCATTTTTTTTAAAACTATTTAAATCAAAGGGTTTACTTCCGGTTTAAGGTTTTCAAGTGTGTAGGATGTCCTGTTACTTGTTTTGTATTTTTAATCTGATTAGCTATGCAACTATCAGTAGAATGTTGTACCTTGTTTACAATTAGTAGTAGTAGGAAAGTAAAAATATTGGTAAAATTTTGGGAACAAGACCAGTCAGTAGAAGGAATTTAGTAGGAAAACACTGACAGGGGAATTTATAAAGACTGTCAGAGACACCCTTTAGAATTCGGTTGGGGTGCATCACCAACACTTTCAGTGTTGCACCCCGTCATTTGCACTTGAGTCATGTACCTGTCACAGACAGACTACTTTCAGGTTCTTGACTATAACGCATGTGCACACCTGCACACACACAGCCTGCTGGTCTCCAGGTAAATCTGGACACAAAGTTAGAGGTTTCTTACCTCCCAAAGTTCTTCAATGCCTCTGGACTCTAGAACTCAATCTGGGAATTACAAATTCTAGGAAAAAAAAACAACAATATTCTCAATCATAACAGTCAGTCTGGAGCCTTCCTATTTGCATCCTTGAGAACTTTGCATGCCATTTACCTGTTTGTGCACAGTGCCAAGGCCCAACGCCGTCACACCCTCTATTACTGTTTAGGAGACAACTCAAAATATGGTATTTTCTATTACTTTTACAAAGTTGCAACTTGGAGATTACACAATGCTGAGGACTATTTCTTCACTCTTGAAAAGAAAACCCCAGTTATGTGTGAGCACTTCTGGCTTTGCCATGCATAAGCAAATTAAAGGTTTGCTTTAGACCCCCATGCACACTGGGTGTTTAACATGAGACTTCAGCATGTAGGTGCAGGTGAAAGGTACAGGTGCACTGACGGCAGCCTGTAAAAGTCAATGAGAGGTTGAGAGCTGCTGCGGCTGGGTAGGGTTGGATGGTGTAAACAGCAGTAATTACATTTTAGTGTAGTATGTACCCAGGGACGAATGTTAAAGCAGTCTGCATTCCAGACATTTGTCCCTGGGTGCATACTGCACTACACATACAGTAAGTACCGCTCAGTACACCATCCAGACCCACTAAATGCTCAGTGTGCATAAGGCCTAAACACTGGAGGCTCATACACTGGGGCTAAAAGCCTAGTGGTGTAGTGGTTAGCACTTTCACCTAGCAGCAAAAAGGGTCACTGGTTCAAATCCCGACCATGACACCAAATGCCTGGAGTTTGCATGTTCTCCCTGTGCCTTCATAGGTTTCCTCCAGGTACTCCAGTTTCCTCCCATACTCTAAAGACATGCTGGTAGGTTAATCAGATCCTGTCTAAATTGACCCTAGTATATGTATGAATGTGTGTTAGGGACCTTAGATTGTAAGCTTCTTGAGGGTAGGGACTGATGTGAATGTACAATGTATATGTAAAATTGACGGTGCTATATAAGTACCTTAAATAATAATACTGTACACAAGGCCTTAAACAGGAACAAAATCACACTCCCTATAGAAAAATAGAACTGCAAGCACATAAAAATGCCAAAGTCATTGCAAAAATGTATTTCAAGGAGACGTTATAATAATAACTTTTTTTCCTTTTTAGTTCTTCTTTTCTTTCTTCTCAAGATCAGTCAGCGATAACAAGTGTCTTCTGCAGGATCTTTATCAGACTATTTTTGTTTTCTTTTTATTATGCAGTTCTGCCTGCTGTTACAGTGTAAACCTCCTACCGTGCACACTGATTGCTTATGCTGTCTCTCAGAATGGATGGAGTTGCTGGAGCTCAAGAGAAAATGACTTCAGATGTTACTCAAGCAGAGTGCCATTACAGGAAATGCAATTTACTAAGTAGAGCATTTAATTATATTAACCAGTAAGGTACACTTGATGCTAAAAGGCACGCAGCGTTTTTGTATGCAGAGTAAATAGACCTACAGTGAATGCTCTAAAAGGTTTTATTATAGTTTCAGGGTATTTTTTTTAGTTTACCACAAAAAAAAACCCCCATCTAGTACCCTTTGCAACATTATCAGTCTCACAAACAATATCTACTTTTCTTACAGGATAATTTAACATAGAGTTGTACTACGCCCAATTCTCCCCCCACGCCTTGCCCTCCCTATTCACAGAGACTTTGGATCAGCTGTATAATAAAGATTAAATCTCCTTTCAGAGTTGGTTGATAGCTTCATTGATATTGTTTCTAAAAAATAATTATCTTTACTATCTGTAAAATTTGACCAATCAGGACAAGAGAAATCAAAATTGCTCCATGTTGCAAACAGCTTGTTAGACCTAAAGATGACCAAAATAAACAAAGCATAATGTTCTGCTAAATGCTTGATGCAATAAAAGTGTGTACCAGGGATACATTTACATGTTGAATAACCGGTAAAGTAAGGCTGAAGAAGGATAAATGGAGTAATGGCAGGGATAGAGAACGGGCGATCTTGTTTGAAACTGGAGAAACAAGCCTAAAATCCTTGATAAAGAGGTTTACAACAAAGCCTTGTAGTATTAGTGCTTCAACAACTCAAAAAAAAAAAAAATATCTCCATAGGGGTAGTATTCTCCCACTCTTGCCTCCCCCACCCTTTTTTCTTTTCTCTGTCTCTCTCTCACCTTTTCAGTAATTGACATATTCCTTAAGGCTAGACTCACACTGTTGTTCTGCAGCATTCAAATAAATGAGTTGCCTTAATACAACACGTTAACCTGCAAAATGATATGCATTGATGTACCACAAGGATGTGTACCCAGCCCAATTCCACTCTCACAGTATATGAAATGTATTAGCCATTATAACTTTTTGCTCACAAGGTTTCTTGAAAATATGTGGATACCTTCCTACAGGGTTATAATTCCAATAATCCTTAGCAGCCTTATGTGCCCCAGTCTCTGACTGTCTCCTACAGTCTTCAGTCTCCAACCACTCCTGTAGCACAGTCTCTGTCCATTTACTCTAAGGCCGCGTACACACGAAGGGACAATCCCGCGGGATTATCCTCTGGACTGAAGTCCAGCGGATAATCCCCTCGTGTGTGGGCGCCGGCGGACTTTTTGGCGCCAAAGTCCGGCGGACCAAACTTTTAAGTTTGGTTTTAAAATTATCCGCTGGACTTGGCAGTCCGGCGGAAAATCCCGCCGTTAGTAGGCAAGTCCGCGGGACTTTTGAAAATGAACGGACTTGCCGCTCATCGGCAAGTCCGTTCATTTAGCACGTGACTTCAGGTTACGTAGCTAGCGTAGGCAGTAAATGCCGCCGCGCTAGCTCCGTAAGCTGGCATGGATTTAAAGGGACTCCCCACGCCGAAAAACGGCGTGGGGGTTCCCCCCAAATCCATGTCAGACCCTTATCCGAGCACGCAGCCTGGCAGGCCAGGAAAGGGGTGGGGACGAACGAGCGCCCCCCCCCCCTCCTGAGCCGTACCAGGCCGCGTGCCCTCAACATGGGGGGTGCCCTGGGGAAAGGGGGGCCGTGCGGCCCCCCCACCCCAAAGCACCTTGTCCCCATGTTGATGAGGACAAGGGCCTCTTCCCGACAACCCTGGCCGTTGGTTGTCGGGATCTGCGGGCAGGGGCTTATCGGAATCTGGAGCCCCCTTTAATAAGGGCCCCCAGATACCGGCCCCCAGATACCGGCCCCCACCCTATGTGAATGAGTATGGGGTACGATGTACCCCTACCCATTCACCTAAGGTGTAAAATGTAAAGTACAAAAACACACACACTTTTGAAAAAATAGTTTATTGCACTTCTCCGGGGGTCTTTTTCCGTCTTGGGGGTCTTCTCGCCGGACTCCCCCGCCATTTACCAAGCTCTTTTACCGAGCGGGGAAGTCCGGCTACCTTCTTCGTTGTCGCCGCCGTCGTCTGGGGGGTCTCGATCCGCCTTCGGGGGTCTTCCGGGGTCTTCCGGGGGTCTCTTCTGTTCTTGCGGCGGTCGTCGTCTTCCGCGCCGCCGGCGCCTTCTTCTTCTTCTTGTCCTTCTTGTTCTTCTTCTTCCGATGTTGACCCGATGCTCTCTCTGCCCGGAATGGCAGAGGCGCGCTGCGCTGGGACTTATATAGGGACATGGGGACAGGGTCACATGCTCATGTCACATGGTGACCCCGCCCCCTTGTGATGTCACAGTCCCAGCATCCAGTCCCAGAACAGAAGAGACCCCCGGAAGACCCCGGAAGACCCCCGAAGGCGGATCGAGACCCCCCAGACGACGGCGGCGACGACGAAGAAGGTAGCCGGACTTCCCCACTCGGTAAAAGAGCTTGGTAAATGGCGGGGGAGTCCGGCGAGAAGACCCCCAAGACGGAAGAAGACCCCCGGAGCAGTGCAATAAACTATTTTTTCAAAAGTGTGTGTGTTTTTGTACTTTACATTTTACACCTTAGGTGAATGGGTAGGGGTACATCGTACCCCATACTCATTCACATAGGGTGGGGGCCGGTATCTGGGGGCCCCCTTATTAAAGGGGGCTCCAGATTCCGATAAGCCCCCGCCCGCAGACCCCGACAACCAACGGCCAGGGTTGTCGGGAAGAGGCCCTTATCCTCATCAACATGGGGACAAGGTGCTTTGGGGTGGGGGGGCCGCACGGCCCCCCTTTCCCCAGGGCACCCCCCATGTTGAGGGCACGCGGCCTGGTACGGCTCAGGAGGGGGGGGGGGCGCTCGTTCGTCCCCACCCCTTTCCTGGCCTGCCAGGCTGCGTGCTCGGATAAGGGTCTGACATGGATTTGGGGGGGACCCCCACGCCGTTTTTCGGCGTGGGGATTCCCTTTAAATCCATGCCAGGTGACGGAGCTAGCGCGCCAGCATTTACTGCCTACGCTAGCTACGTACCTGAAGTTACGTTCGAAATGAACGGACTGCTCCGTGTGTGGGCAAGTCCGTTCATTTTCAAAAGTCCCGCGGACTTTGGCCGGCGGATTATCCGCCGGAGAAGTCCGCGCGTGTGTGGGCAAGTCCACACGCTCGGAAAGTCCGGCGGACCCAGCTGGAAAGTCCGGCGGATTGTCCGCTGGACTAAGTCCGCCGGCAAAAGTCCGCACGTGTGTACGCGGCATAAGTATGACAGTTTTATGTAGCCCTACATATAATACTGTATGCTGCCCCATGGTACCCCTAAGAGGCCACGTTTGAGGTCCCATACCTTGTAAGTTAAAAACCACTGCCTAAACACTCAGATCTTAGAGCCTTCATATCACTGTGTTTAGCAAAAATCCCACAGACCCAGGTATTGTAACAGAACAGGAATGTTAGATAAAAATCCAACAGGGATAATAAACTTTTATCCCAGCTTATCCAAGTATGATCTCTTGGACATGCCTGCCGTAGACCAAGTCTGCTCATAATCTTTAGAGGACAGTTAGGTGTACAGGCATAACATGGCCACCCTCAGGGCAAAAAGTGTTACAAGTGCAGCAAAGTGTTCAACAAAAACACATAAACTCATCTCTGTCAAGTTTACAAGTTTATTTCAATGACGAGAAGAAGAGGAGCAGTGGGGACCAGAGTGGAGGACCTGGCCATTGCTAACTTAAGGCCTGTGCATGTGATCAGAAAATCATACAAAAGATATCACTTTCAAAGTGATTGTACGATAACTGGTCATTAATACATAGCTTTCGTCCGAAATTTACTGAAGGGACAGTTTTCGTCCGAAAATACAATACAGATAAAATACATAACTTCCAAGTTTTTATTCTGTCGTGCGAGAATTTTCGTACTTTAGTAACCTCTTTATTTTCTATAAGGAGACTAGCATAGAAAAAATGACGGATGACGTTTAATCCGATAATCTCATTGTGTGTACTAGGTTTTATCAGGAAGGAACGATAACGATCAGGTTTACTAAGGTATTCAATTTTCCATCCCCCCTGTCAGCAATTGATACTATCTAATAGCATTAACAGATCTAAACGGATACCCAAGATAGCCATATCGGATAAAAGTAACCTCATGTCTATGGCAACCTTTCATTTTTTATGTTTTCAAATGTATATGAACTACTGGCATATAAGCAGACAGAGGATTATATACAGTATATACCCCTATATTTAACATCTTACCAGTTACCCAAATATAGGACAAAATAAAGCCACATAACTTTAACGATAACTAGGCATAAAGTCTTGTAAAACTGGATTTTGCCATGTGAGCTTCTGTCAGTTGTAAGGGCTTTATTAGCCCATTTTAATGCTTTCTTTATTTTACCCCTATTCATGTAGAGCAGAGGTTGCAAATGTAGTAAATATAGTAGTATAGAGGTAAATATAGTACATCCCAGGACAGTCCAGAGAACTGCACAATACCTTCGTTTTAATACATTTGCTATTATAAGTACAAGCAATGCACCCAAAAAAAATTAAAAAAATAAATCCATTTGTGCAAAACAATTAGACCCCTTTTAGACAGGCGTTCCAATCAGGTCCACCTGTCAGTTTTTCAGGCGGGCTGATCGTAAGGTCCATTCATCCCTATGGACAGGTGGGTGTAAATGGGTGTCCATTTATATCCACCTACCTTTGGGTCTGATCAGGGGCACTAAATAAAACAAAAGGAGATGGTCACAATGAAATCCATCCCCTATGAAAGGCGCCTTCTCTAATGTTATGATGAGATCAAGTTGGGTTTGTGTAGGCAGAGTTAGCCTGATTTGACATCTAGAACAAAGGGGGGCACATGTTGGGCACCAGTACTATAGAAAGTCAGAATCATTTGTTCTTTGCAAGACCTATTTCCCATATTCAATCTAGTATAGTTTGTACCTTGTGTAAATGTGACTTCTACACATGTCCATCCTTCCGGTATGTATCACTAGGGATGGGCGAATGGTTCTGCCTGAGCGTAAGTTTGAGCCGAACTTTCGTTGTTCGGTTGTTCGGCAGAAAGCCGAACAAATGGGTCGTTCGACCATTTGTTCGGCCCCCGGACCGTCCACAATGCATTGCAGCGCTGAACAGTGCATCGCAAGCCCTGATTGGCTGAAGCAGTGAAGGCTTCAGCCAATCAGGGCACAGAGCACTGTCAGAGTCATGATTGGACACTGTTATCATGACTTTATCCAATCATAGCTCATTACAGTATAAAAGTATTCTTTCAATGGCAGACATTTTCAGTGTGATTTTGGCGTGGAAAGAGATAGAACAGGGCTCTGTTTAGTGCTATTAGTTAGTTAGTGTGCTATACTGTGCTATTTTGCTTCAATTGTCAGTGTAGAATATTAGTTTAGTGTCAGTGCAGCAGAGGGCTGTCAACTAGTACTTGTTCCAGTACGGCACGACGACAGGCTCAGGCCGCCTCAGCTTTTTTTCCCCACCCCAATGGCTGATCATTAAGGATGCATGCACTGTATTGTCACAATTTGAGGAGGCCACAAGGATGGTGAGCAGTGAAAGCGCATGCATCAGTGACACAATCCCTGTTGTGTTCCTGCTGGAGCAGACTCTGCGCGGCATTCTGGACAGGGCACTGGAGGCAGAGCAGCAGGAAGAAGAGGAGGACTTCTTTTCCTCTCAAGGCCCACTTTATCCAGACACCATCATTCCCATGTCACAGAACACACAGGAGGAGAGAGGGGAGGAGGATGAGGAGGAGGATTCTGGCACTTTCATAGGCTTCGAAGAAGAGGAAGACATGCGTTAATCTGTAAGCAATGGCTTTCCAGCCCCAGGACCCTTGGGAGTAGTACGTGGCTGGGAGGAGGACGTTCCAGATGCTGTCATCCTGAGTGACCCTGAGGAGTTTGTATCTCAAGCCTCTGAAAATTTGAGGTGCATGGGCAACCTCATGCTTCAAAGCCTGCGAAAGGAACCAAGAATATTTGGCATAAAGGAGAAGGATGATTACTGGTTGGCAACCCTCCTTGACCACCATTATAAGGGGAAGGTCTCAAAACTCATCCTGTCCTCACAGAAAGTGCAGAAGATAAAATCTCGTGGACACGTTAAAGGAGGATTTTATTGAATGTTTTTCCTGACTCCAGTAGGTCATAGTGTCGCGGAAAACAACGTTTTGAGTCTTCTGTTGGTCAAGAGAGGAGGGTTGGAGAAGGCGTCCGCCTAAGTGAGGCATTTCCGATTTTTTTTAGCCTTCGCCGCCCAGAACTGTCAGCTTCCACATCAGCAGCGTCTGCATCACATGGTGGACGATTACCTTGGGACCAAAACAGAGATGGAGAGCTTTCCAGCTGACAATCCACTGGCTTACTGGGTCATGAGAATAGACCACTGGCTAGAACTTGCCCAGTATGCTATTGAGTTGTTGGGCTGCCCTGCATCCAGCATGCTTTCAGAACAGGCATACAGTGCTGCAGGAGGTTTCATTACTGATCATAGAACGCATCTGTCCACAGACTCCGTGGACCGTTTGACTTTTATAAAAATGAATCAGTCCTGGATTACCAGCTATGAAGACCCTGATGCTGATGTCACTGATTGAGTCTTTTTGGGATGTGGAATCTCTGCAGGACATCAAGGCTGCCTAGCTTTGAGGGTGTTCAATCATTTCATCTGGAAGAATGTTTTTGGTTCAGGTTTCATGGGCATAATTGACACCCAAAGACCAATTTTTTAGCACCTGTTTGACAGGTGCATATCATAGCAATTTTTTACAGCAAGGCCAATTCTTGCTTTCATCAAGAGTACCTATAGGGTTATGGTGGGAAAGCACCACCGACACCCAAAGACCAATTTTTACGTACTCGTTACTTGTATCCAAAGTCAAAGTGACACCAGAATGTATCCAAAAATCTCTAATCTTGTTCTCAGTGCACAACATTTTGGCCTCATTATACACACTGACTCCCCAGCTGTTGCTGAGCAAAATAAAGGCAGCTTCCAGGGAAAATGTCATTTTTTTTGGCTTTATAAATACAATTATTGCTGCAGCAGATTATAGACATGGTACAGATCTGCCACTTTACAGGCAGACTAAGGTAACCCCCCCCAGGCACTATATTGGAAGGAATTTTTCATTTTTATGCTTTCACTTTAAAAATAATTTAAAAGGGAAGTTTTTCACAAACTTTTTTTTTATTGATACATGTCCCCCAGGGCAGGACCCAGACCCCTATAACCATTGTATGCCCAATTACTTGCATATAAGCCTTCAAAATGGGCACTTTTGATTTTTGACGTACGGGTCCTATTGACTTTAATGAGGTTCGTTATTCGGGTCCATACTTTCGCGGTGTTCGAAAACTCTGGTGCAAACCGAACAGGGGTCTGTTCGGGCCATCCCTATGTGTCACTAAGGCATAAAAATGTGTGCTGCCTGTGAGGCTTCACAATTTTGTCAATTATCCTTTAAAAGCTTGATTTCTAACTGAGATAAAATCTACATCAATCTTAGCATAGGTAAAGATTAAGTACAGGTTTGAGAACCAGGGGCAAAATGTAATATTACTCAAGGAACATAATTGTAGGTTTCTGCCCTTTTAACTTCATAAAGACCATTTAGTCCTAGTCTAGCATTGTACTGAACCATCACATCTAATCTAAGTGGATGGTAATCATTAGCTTGACTCTTGGTTCAAGTAGCAAGACTGCAAGCTGAGTGTCCAGATTATATTTGTGGTTATAGTAGGTTGTCTGTATCCAGAAGCTCAAGGCATTTTCCATTCTGTCTACATAAGCTAGCCATATACTAGTAGAATTTCATTTCAAATGTTTCTTTTCTAGAACATTTGTTCAGTTTTCTAATTGTTAATGTGGTCAAGTTGTTTGTTTTTGAAAAACAGTGAATAGAAAATTTGAAGGCGCACAATAGAAAATGTTTTTCAAATTTTTAACAGTGTACATTTTTTTATTTCAGGTACTTATATAGCACTGTCAATTTACACAGCGCTTTACATATACATTGTACATTCACATCAGTCCCTACCCTCAAAGAGCTTACAATCTAAGGTCCCTAACTCATATTCATAGATACACATACTAGGGACAATTTAGACAGGATCCAATTAACTTACCATCATGTCTTTGGAGTGTGGGAGGAAACCGGAGTACCCAGAGGAAACCCACACAGCCACAGGGAGAACATGCAAACTCTAGGCAGGTAGTGTTGTGGTTGGGATTCGAACCAGCCACCCTAGTGCTGCTAGACATAAGTGGTATCCACTACACCACTGTGCCACGGTGTATATGTTTTCCGTTCAGGAAATTACAATAATTCCAAAATCGAATGTAAAAGGCAAATGAAAGTCTGAAGTACTTTCGAACATTCATCAAGTCATTGAATGTACTGGGAACTTTTGCAAAAATGTTCGTCAGAATATTCTTTAGAAAGTCTACTAGTGTATGGCCAGCTTGATTCTAGCACTTCCAGTTAAAAAAATTTTTACACATAATTGCTGCAATCTGAAAGCTAAAGCTCAGTGTTCCAATCGGATATCAGCATGGTAGGATAGCGCATGCTATCTGAACCAGGACTTTTTATTTACTTCCATAGTTATAGTCTTCCTTATGCAGCCCATAGATTATGCAATTTTCTTTCTTTTCCACCACGGGGGGGGGGGGGGGGATGGGTGGAAGGAAAAAATTGCTTGATTTTCCCATCAACACAGTCAGTGACGATGGGGGAATCCCTGCTGGCAGAAAACAATGGTCACTGCTGGAGGCTATATCGCATGCAAAAAAAATCCAGGCTAGTTGTACTGAAGTCATTCCATGGATCGACTTCAGTACAACCAGCCTGCCCGTAGATCGATCGTGTCTCTGCTGATCCCTGCAAAATCAGCCGAGGTTCGATCCATCTATGGCTGGCTTTACTTGCGAGAGGAGCACTATGCTAAGATATTTGCTGTGTTTTTTCTTTTAGCCCCCGTTTACACCTATGCAAATTAGATGCAGCTTACACCGCATCCAATTCGCAGGACATTTCAAAATACATTAATATTAATGAAGCTGGTTCACATATCTGCGGTGCATTCGCACTCCGCATTGCACAAAAAACGTGTGCGTTTTCTAGGCAGTGCGGTGCGGCTCAGGTGCGAATTCAGGCCCATTATCTTCTGTGGGCACGCATCTGATTCGCAGATGTGTGAACAGGATAAAATACTGATGCAATCCTGAGCTGATACTGAGCAAAAACTGATATGAAACACTGAACAACTGAGTTTTCTCTTCGCAGGGAAACCTGAGCTTCAATTCGCACCGCACATGTGTGAACCCAGGCTTACTCTCTTGCTCAAACTGTCAGCCTGCTTGTCTGACAGCCTGTTGATGGATCCCATGGAAGTTAGAAAAAAAAAAAATTATAGTTGCATTTCTATGAAATTGAAAAGCTTCAGATAAAAAAAGGATCTGTATGGTCCTATCGTTTCTGAGGAAGGCTACTATATAAAACACATACATTGATCAGTAAACATTTACACAGTTTATCCAGCATGTTGAAAAGCACTGCTGATCATGGCATGAGCTCATTATTGGCGATGAGCTTGGGCATCTTCCAAACTCACTCGTATCCAAACTTCATGCTCTTTTCTAGTCTATTCAGTTGCAGACCAGATCATTCCCCACCACACAGCACATGTAAACAAAGGGGTAGAACGCTGGGGACATGTGTCCTCATATGGGCATATGCCCATTTGTAGTCAATAAAATTGACCAACTATGGGTATATAAGGGCATTAATGTCACCAGCATCCTGCCATTTTGTTTATGTGTGCTGCAGAGCAGGGAATGACCTGGCACTAGAAAATAGCATAAAGTGGGATTTTCGGATAGAGATGACTTCTGGGGACGCCCAAGCACATCTATCCTGTTTGTACCTAGTGATGAAAAGATATTGAGTTGTATATGCCCAACCTAAATATCTGTCTTCAGTCCTGTGATCCTATTGAGCATGTTAAAACTGGGCTGACCATATCCTGGATATTTAAAAGTCAAGAAAATGGATGGTCACGTTTCTTTAAGAAGTATGTGACATATAGCATGTGCTCCAAATGCTCTCACGAAACGAAGGCTTGGCTAAACAGTTCACCTTCTTGTACTTTGGTATGTTTATATAAGGCTTATTCAGCTAAATGACACTAAGAAAAACATTCTTGCAATGTAATGGGAGACACCATATGGTAGGAAGAACAAGCTTGTGGTCACCATGTTTTTGTCTCATAGCGTAAATTTTAACCCTGCTTACAGTTTTAGAAATCTGTTAACGGGAAAAAAAAATAGGTCATATATTTGAGCTTTAATATTAGCGGTGTGTGTGATTTCATGTTTATTACGCTCAATAGTCACTTTTCTGCACATATTCTTCTGGTTTCATGCCTTCAACACAGGACCTGCATACTCTCGGCTTAGAAGCTCCCAGCACTGGAGAAGGTGTATAAGGGTTAAGGCTTCATGCACACAGAGTGTCAAAATTGCCACTTTAAGACGTCATGCACACTTGAGCTCACAAATACTGCTTTTACAGATGTTTGAGCTTTTTTTTTTTTCAATGCCTCTAAACACCCCTCTATGTTAGCCTACGTGTCCGTGCAGGGGCATTTAGAGGTAAAACAAACAAAAAAAAACCCCACCAAAGTCGCATTCAGGAGAGGAGCTTTTGAAAAAGAAAAAATGCCTGACGCACACAAACGAGGGGAGACGCATATAAAAGCACTTAAGCGTTAGGCCAGCTTCACACTGAGGCGGTTTTCAGGCATTTTAGCACTAGAAAAAGCCTCTTAATAATGCCTGAAAACTGCCTCCCATTCGTTTCAGTGTGACTTTTCACACTGGGGTGGTGCGCTTGTGGGACATTATGAAAAGTCCTGCAGGCAGCATCTTTGGGGCGGTTTGGGAGCGCTCCCAAAATGCCCTGCCCAATGAAATGAATGCGCAGTGCTTCCAAAGTGCCTGTAAAGCGATTTGAAAGTGCCGCAACACAGGTGTGTTTAACCCCTTCTTTGACCGCTAGCGGGGGTTAAAAAGCACACCGCTAGCGGACGAAAAGCGCAGCTTAAACAGCACTAAAGCGCTGCTAAAACAAGCAGCGCTTTAGCACTAATGCGGCCGCAGCTCAGTGTGAAGCTGGCCGATACTAAGCATTTGCATGAGTACTTGTGCAAATTTTCAAATAATAAAACAGATACCCGGTTCGCATATATACAAATTGGATGCATTTTGAACTGCATCCGATTCTCATGAGATGTGAGCCGGTAGCCTTTTCAATGGAGCCGGTTCACATATGTGCGGGCCGGCCGCAGCGCATTTTTAAAAAGAGTTCGGTACGATTTTGAGCATGGTTCTTGTGAGATTATCACTTTGGCAATTCACACTTGAATCTCACCTGAACCGCTGAACAAAGTCTCATCAGATGGGGCTAAAATCCTGCTGTTAAAACCAGACTGCACATATATCAACCCAGTCTTATGGAGAGAAACTGTTAGTGAGTACTTGAGAAAAAGTATCGGTACTCGTATTCGGTCTTTAAAAACTGGTATTGGTGCATTCCTAGTTAGGCGTGTTTAGCGCTTGAATGTTTTTTCATTTGAATTGCCAAAATAAACGAATATTGCGACCAATGAAATAAATAAACACCCAAGCGTATGACATGCTTAAAAAAATGCCCAATGTGCCCAAACATGTCTAAATGTGTGTTAACACTAAAAGGATCAAGTGGTTGAGCATTGATTAATTTCAATGTCTAGAATAAAAAAATATTCTGGCCAATGAAATGACTGAACACCCACTTGACGTGCCTAAATACGCCTAACTACGTTTGCAAAAGCGCAGCTTTAGGTGGGTTTCTAACTCTGCTTTTCTCCTGTGAGGAGAAAGGCACTTAGAAGAGTTGGGTGAACGCCCTGTGTGCAAGGGGTCTAAATGTTGGAGGTCTGATAGACATGATAGGCAACTCAACACTCAACTGATGGAGCTTACATGGCATGCTGACAACATTGTGCCAATTGTGAGGCAGTGACTATGCGCTGTCAGTCTCCAAATGGAAGTGTTGTTACTGGCAGGATCTTTGGGTAAGAAACTTTGCAACAGATTCACCCCCAAAAAAATTGGTTGAGGCTGGGGATACATTTTTTATTTTTTTAGGCTGAGCGAAAAAAAGTGTATTACCTTAATGCATTCCCTGCCTTAAGGTAAAACATGTCCTATTTGTGTGCCCCCCCCCATACTTACCTGAATCCTCACTCAGCGCTGTGCCCATCTCTAGTCCCTCTCTCCTTACATTCATAGGACAGAGAGACAAGCAGCAGGAGCCATTGTCTCCTGCTGCTGTCAATCAAATCCTGTGAGGAGGGAGCAGGGCCACGTTGCATATGTCAATGGACACACACAGAAGTTCATACCATTGTGGTGCAGTGATGTGTGTTAAAATAGGTTCTTTTCCCAGTGCAGTGGGTTTTGGTACAAACTACTACATTGCAACGCTGATGCGCGAATAGAACTTGTGACATTTCAAAATTGCTGTATACTCCCAAACCACACCACCGGATTTGCAATCGGCATGGCTTGCTGATGTGAATGAGCTCTAATTATTGAGGAGGAAGGTTAAGTGGTTAGCCCCCCTCTATTTTCGCTACATGGATCTTTAAAGAGAAAGTTTACTTCTCTTCTCCCCATGTGTAAACTACAAAGGAAAGCATTTCTTTCACAAAAGGTTTTATGGACTAATCAGTGTTTGGCTCATATCTGCTCATATGTTGCGGTGATCATTAAAGCGGTTGTAAACCCAATAGCTATCTATACTTTTCTAGGTAGGACAATGTATCAAAAATCAATCTAACAAGCCCAAGTTTAAAGAAAAGTCCCATGCTGCATACACACGACCGGACTTTCCGGCAAACTAGGTCCGTCGGACAATGCGATCGTGTGTGGGCTAATCCGATCGTTTTTCGTTAAAAAAAAATCAGCATAGCATACTAGCTCATTATGAATGACTTACCTGAGAACGAAGCCCCCGAAGCGACCCTCGTCCACGACCTCCGCCAGCGCCATCAATCGCGGAGTGACTTCCGGGTCTCGCGGCTCCAGCGCTGTCATTTGTTGGAGCGGCGATGACGTCACTCCCGCGCATGCGTACGAGATCGGCATATCGCCGTGCTCTCAGCATGCTCAGTGCGCCTGCGCGCCGCTGTCTACGGCGCATGCACCGTAGATAGCGGTGCCTTTTCTTTTCTAAATATCTCCTAAACCATGTAGGTTTAGGAGATATTTATTGGACCTACAGGTAAGCCATAATCTAGGCTTACCTGTAGGTCAAAGTGGTTTGTAAGGGTTTACAACCGCTTTAATGTGACATTAAAGGTTTGTATTTTCGTTTATTTCCACTTTTTGGGTCCCCCACGGGCACTCCTGACCCCTCCCTCCTAACTAGTGCCCCCAAAACAAGCAGCTTGCTATGGGGACACCTGAGCAGGCTCGCTCTTGAGCTGCTGCTTTATGTGTCCATTAATGCACAGAGTGTGGCTCAGCCCCCGCTCTCTCCTCATTGGCTCACTGGCTATGATTGGCTGTAGCGGGAGTCAGTGGCTACCGCAGCTGTCCCAGCCAATGAGGAGGAAGAGACCTGGGAGAGCTGAGGCTCTTGTGCACATCGCTGGATCGAGATGGAGCTCAGGTAAGTTTTAGGGGCCGCTGCACACAGTCTTTTTAAAAACCTTTACAACAACTTTAAGAAAAAGCACAAATTGTGTTCTCTACTAAAATATTTTTTTCCTTGGCTTATACAAGCATTGTGCCATTAAAATGGTCAAATAATCAAGAAAGAAATAAAAGAATTGGAAATTGAAGGTTACCTTTCAGTACATCTATGTGAATACGTTCCTGAAATGTCATAATGTATAACAACGGTACAACTGTTCAATAAAGCCATACCTTTTATAAATGAAAGTAGCCCTTAAGCTCTAGTCAAGTGACTTTTGTCTAGGCTAGACCTGGTGAGAGGTAATAAATACCTGGAAGTGTTACAATTGCACATTACTTAGCATGCATGCCCTTAACATAAAAATATCTCTGATGCTTATTCACAAATGCTAAATGAACATTAATAGCAGTATTTCTGGTCTCAGCACTCTGCTCTCCCCATCTCCCTGTGCTGTGTTTACATTAGCGATTATAAATGAGAGCATAATGAGCTGAGCCCACTAAAAAGAAAGTAAAAGTGAAATTTGAAGATAAATTGTTCCACAATGTTTGCAGATACAGAGGTCAGTGAGGACTTCATAAAAAGCACATTGACTGGTTGTTAGGAATGTGAAACTTTTTGAATGTCTATAGCCTGGCAATAGTTCTACCTTTAAGCGGTTCTAAACCCTTACCTAGAGAAGTGACTATCCTCAGGTGATACACACAGAGGAATCAAATACTCCTATATAAGTTGTACCTGTTTATCTGCTGTCTTCTCTACATCTGCTCGATGTCCAGAATTGATACGGTGTGTCTGAGCTGTCAGAAAAAAAAGGGGGCGGAGAGCTGTGGCTACACTCTACAGAGATCAATGAGCAGAAGTCTGAGTGCTGATTGGAAGGAAGGGACACACTACTACTTTAACCACTTTCCGCCTGGCATATAGCAGATTACCAGCTGGGAAGTGGTTCTGTTACCCTGACTGGGTTGTCATATGACGTCCAGCAGGATAACATGTCAGCGTGTGCCTGCAGGGGTGCACAGCTCCGCGATCGCGGCATGTCAGTCTGACGCGCCACATCTCCGTTCATGGTAAGAAGCCTCTGACAAAGCCTCTAAACAGTGCTTAAGCACCCCTAAAATGAGCGGTGCTTTACTGCGAACACAGTGTCAAAGGGGTCTAGGTCCAGTAAATGGGACCTCTTCAACCAAATTAGGCTGCGCCACAACCACCTCCCAACCATGTGCAATGCCCTCAGTTGTAGCCCAGTGGTGTGGCTTTTTAGGGGTTTAGGATACATTCACATTGGCACTTAGGGCCAGCACAATTAGTAGCAGCAGGAATCTTCTGATTCTGGTTCTCAGCAGCCCCATTTACTACCACGACGATTGCTGGCGACCGCAGCTATTCTCGACTCTCTGCACAGCCAGCGATTACCGACAGTGATCGCTGCTGGACGCACAACAAAGTGGGTAATCGCTAGTAGTGTGCACAGCAACGAATATCCGTGGCTGCCGGCAACCTGTCATTATAGTGAACAGGGCCGGCGGCCGCACCTAGCTGCTGAGAGCCACAGCCGGAATCTCTGATTCCTGACACTACTATTCGCACCGGCCCTAATTGCCGGCGTGAATGTATCCTAAACAGGTGGCTACATAATGCCTCCTCAGTCTAAATCCCTCTGAAAAGCGTTCTGCTGCAGATTGTCTTCGGAGGGCGAAGTTCACGTAAACAAGCTTTAAATGGAATCCCAGACATACCGTATTAAACAGGTTTCCTTTGTACATAGAACATGCACATCACAATATGCACAATTTTTCCCTGAGCGAGAACCAAAGTTCGAATTTAGTTTGTTCGAGAAAAAAATTCCATCCTTCTCCTTTGTCTTGACAAACGTCAGTTTAGGCTCCATTCACACTTGTGCGATGTTTAATGTGACTTTGGAGTCGCATGACAAGTCGCACCCCATGTTGCCCTATGATAACCGTTCATATCTGTGCGACTTCAAGTAGCTGTGACAACTTCGGTCCCCCTTTTATGCGGCTTGAGGTCCATGGACCTCAATGTAAACCCTCCTGTATAGATGCGATTTGGGTGCAACTTATGAAAAGAATGCCTGCAACTAAATAACATAAAAAAACGCTGTGCAACCCCCCCCCCCCCCCCCATGCATGCCAGATTCTTTGGGTCTGGTATGGATTTTAAGGGGAACCCCACGCCAAAATGTAAAAAAAACAGTGCGCCCCCCCCCCCAAAAAAAATTGGGGGCATGTGGCCTGGTATGGTTCAGGAGGGGGGTGCTCGCCCCCCCCCCCCTTTCCTGGCCTGTATACTCGGAAAAGGGTCTGGTATGGATTTTGGGGGGACCTCCCTTTTTTTTTCCATTTACTTTTCTTTGCCGGCATTCTTTTTTTTACATTCAGCTGTCAGTGGGGAAACCTGCTGACAGCTGATGAGTCATCGGTTGTTAAGGACACGGCAGCTGGCTTACCGGCTCTCCCCTTAAGGCTGCTTTTACACTGAGACGGTTTTCAGGCGTTTAAGCACTAGAAATAGCGTCTAACTAACGCCTAAAAACCGCCTCCCCATTCATTTCAGTGTGACTTTTCACACTGGGGCGGTGCGCTTGCGGGACGTTCTGAAAAGTGCTGCAAGCAGCATCTTTGGGGCTGTTTTGATAGCGCTGTATACACCGCTCCCAAAACACCCTGCCCAGCGCTGCCGGCTGCAAAGCAATTCGCCAGCGCTGCAACACGGCCGCTTTTAACCCTTTCTTTGGGCACTAGCGGGGGTTAAAAGCACCCCTCTAGCGGCCGATAAGTGCCGCTAAAACGATGGTAAAGCATCGCTAAAACTAGCACCGCTTTACCACGGACGCCCAGCGTTTTCAGTGTGAAAGTAGCCCAACAACCAGCTATTCTTTACACAGAATTTGAATCGGTCGATCGATAGCTATTCTTTACACAGAATTTGACTTTCGACTAATGCGAATTCAAATGGTTCTGAAAATTTTGAATTCATTAGGAAAATAAAGGAACCAAAGGAAACGAAACAAATGTTTCCGTTCTGCACATGTCTAACGACTTTGTAGAGCACAAACAAAACAATCACATTGGCCAAAGTCGTAAAACAAAGTCGCATTCATCAAAAGTCGCAGGGTAAAGTTGCAATGGCAGTCGCATGATTTTAAAGTCGCAGAAGTGTGAATGGATTCTAGACACAATAACCATTAGAAGATCAAACAAAGGTTCCGAAAACAAAATTCTACTAGTATACGGGCAGCTTTTACGAATCTGAAATTCAGCAAACATTCACTGCAGATGAATCTTCCAGGTCCATGTGTTTTAACCGTCAGCGACTGATTCACCGCCAGTTCGATGAGCGTCACCTTTATTTATTTATTTCAGGTACTTATATAGCGCCGTCAATTTATGCAGCACTTTACATATACATTCACATAAGTCCATACCCTCAAGGAGCTTACACTTCCCTATATGTTGCTCCACAAGCCATGCGAGGAATCCAGCGGCTCCTCATTTACACACGCTGTTTAACGCTCCGCCATTATCCTTGATTGCTTTTAAAAACAAGAGCTAATTGCTTTTTCTGAAGGTTTACAGTATGTTAACGTCGTAATAAACCCGGGCTGTTTAAAGGGAAATCATCGATGAAACCAATCGGCATTATGTTAATTACCCGTGTGTCTACCGCTAGGCAGAAGCGAGCGTCTTTTCCCCATTAAAATGGATTTCTTTGAAACGTATGGAGTGGGAAGGAATACGGACTGGACAATACAGTGAACCTTTCCCTCCGGAGCTTGTGTGTCTTTGTAGTGGGGATAATGGTAGAGAGCGGTTTCCACAGAGATTACAGTTTGAAAAGTGAGCACGTCGCCTAATAGCTGTTGTCATAGGCTCGGGTTCACACGCATAATACCATTGGCTGGGCCGTCAAGCGGTTCCCTGCACTTTGCATCTGGCTGCTGAATGTACAGCATTGTTCATCCTTCAGAAAAGTTCCTGGGTAGCTGTAAATATGTCTGGAGGGAGTGAGGGAATCTGATTGGAAACTGGCAGCTTTCCTTTTAGTGGGAGGGAGAGGCAGGGGGGGGGAGGGGTGCAAGGCTATTGAGTTTTACAATCCCAAACAGGTTGGGGAGCTTTTCACCACTCATATGGCTCTCCGTTGTCTTGTGGAGTGTCCCTTCAAGGGGATCTGTACAGTCCAGGCTGTGTGAGCTGCAAGGAACCTGACAACGCTTTTTCTCAGTTTTTACATTCTCTGATATGCTGATTTTGGAGCTAGCGGACGCATATGTGCTTAATGAATTCATATGCAAGGATATTTTCTCTTGAGTGGAATATCTAATTATTCTATCGGACAGCAACAATGCCTACAGGTGAGTGCATGGCTGTTGTGTTAACAGGACCTAGTTATTATGTTATAGGCCAATGTGGGTCATCATCAAATGTTTCTTTAAAAATCTTTTAAATTATAAAAATATTTCTTTAACAAAATGTTAAATTATTTAAAAATATTAAAGCTGAAAAGATACATTTTTTAATAGGCTGCTGGATCCAGGTGATCTCGAAATCTGTAATAAGTTAACCCATTTTTAAAGTGGTGTTTTTTTTTTTTTTTCTTTTTTATTTATAAATTTTTTTTTTTTTTTTTATTAGTATTATACAGGATTTATATAGCGGCAACAATTTGTGCAGCGCTTTACAATATAAAAGGAAGACAGTTACAATACAAGAGGGTTGGAAGGGCCACCAAGAAAGATGGAAATGATACATTTCAATAGGCTGTTGGATCCAGGTTATCTTGACATGTTTGAACCAATTATTATAATGTACAGAGTTTATATAGCGCCAACAATTTGCGCAGCACTTTTCCTTTTTTTTAAAGCGAGACAGAACAGTTACAATTCAATACAAGAGAGTTGGAAGGGCCACCAAGTAAAAATGGAAAATATACATTTCAGTAGGCTGTTGGATCCAGGTTATCTTGACAGATTTCATAAGTTAACCTATTATTATTATTATTATTATTATTATTATACAGGGTTTATATAGTGCCAACAATTTGCTCAGCGCTTTACCTTTTATAAAAGGGAAACAGAACAGTTACAATACAAGAGAAGGGCCACCGAGAAAGATGGGAAAAGATACATTTCAATAGGCTGTTGGATCCAGGTTATCTTGACACGTTTCAACCAATTATTGCTATTATGTACAGGGTTTATATAGTGGCAACAATTAGCGCAGCGCTTTACAATAAAAAGGGAGACAAAACTGTTACAATGCAATTCAAGACATGAGGGTTGGAAGGGCCACCAAGAAAGAAGGGAAAGATACATTAGTATCTATACAGTAGGCTGTTGGATCCAGGTTATCTTGACATGTGTCATAAGTTAACATTATTATTATTATTCTTCAGGGTTTATATAGTGCCAACAATTTGCGAAGCGCTTTTACCTTTATAAGGGGGGACAGAACAGTTACAATACAATTCAATAGGGTTAGGAAGGCCACCAATAAGGACTATAAGGAACGTAAGTATCCGCATCATCCGGCAATCTTTATTAGCTCCAGGCCCCGTTGGCATCTGAGCGACGCTGCAGTATTCCGCTTTGCATGTTTTTTTGTTTGTTTTTTCTCAGAATTTTATGGCATGTTTTTGGAGTGGCACTATTTATTAAATTATTGGAATTGAGCCAGGCGCGTTTTGGAATTGCGTGTTTTTCGCCTTTATTTTCTAATGTTTTGTCGCACAACAATCGCAGCAAAATTGCACTGCGTTTGGGGTGCCATTAAGAAATAATGACACCTCAAGCATGGTTTTCTGCGATTCTGGAATCGCTGGCAGAATCACACAATTCTAATATGCTAAGTGTGAACGGGGCCTCAGGATCTTGGGGTGGCACAGTGTTGTAGTGGTTAGCACTCTTTTCTAGCAGTAAAAAGAGTCGCTGGTTCGAGTCCCAACCACGACACTACCTGCCTGGAGTTTGCATGTTCTCCCTGCGCCTGCGTGGGTTTCCTCCAGGTACTTCGGTTTCCTCCCACACTCCAAAGACATGCTGGTAGGTTAATTGGCTTCTGTCCAAAATTGGCCCTAGTATATGGGTGTGAGTTTGGGACCTTGGATTGTGTGCTCGTGGAGGGTAGGGACCGATGTGAGTGTTGTGTAAATAGACAGCGCTATATGTGTACATTGAATAATAATAGATGAGCATCTTAATGAGACGCAACGTACAGGGATAGGGACAATTGTAGACACTCACTCAGGTTGAACTGGATGGACTGGTGTCTTTATTCAACCTTACTATGTCATCCTTCAATAGCTTAAGTTAGGCGATAGTATTACTTAAATGCCAAACTTTCTACAATTTGGTTGAGTTGTCGCCTCATCCATTTAGGCTGGATTTACACCTATGCGTTTTTAGTGCTTCTTGCAGATTTGCACTACAGAACATGTTCCATAGGAAACCATGTTAAATGGATTGTAGTGCAAAAGGCATAGGTGCGAATCCAGCCTTAAACACACATTAATTACACAGGTTATGTGGCTAATTAAATGCAGGTAAGGCACTAAGTGAGTTTAATTACCGCCTTAATCAGCCACAGAAACTGTGTAATTAATGTGTCCGGGTTTTAAGGGATGAGGTGGCAACCCTATGCAGAATCTGTCATCCCACAATCTTTAATCGCTTAAGTTAGGCGATAGTATCACTTAAACGTCAAACTTTCTGTAATATGCTGCTGCAAAGAATCCTAAAATTTGTCATCCTTTTTTCAGATTAGGTTCGCTAATCTTTTGTTGCAAAAAAAAAAGGTCATTAAGTAGACAAGCCTTCAAAGCTGGTGCAGCATTTGTTACCTTTCCTAAAACTTTCAAAGACGTGGGAAACCCCCTGCTGAGTTTTAATTAGAGACATTAGTAGGATCGTCCCCTTTAATCTGTAATCACAGGATATACTTGTAGCTCTTTCTTGGTTCTGTATTGGGCAAGCAAATAACGGTTAAAGGTCTGCATCCTTTATTTATTTTTTTTCTTATGCTCAAGCATTTGATCTTACAGTTTAGGGCTGTTGACACACGAGTGATTCGTTTTGTTACAACTATTTGTTGCTAAGAAAAAAAGCTGCTTTCAAACGTGGTAAAAATGGCAAAGCTTTTTTCCGTGCTTTTGGTGCGTTTTGCAGCTATGAAAAAAGTACATGCGATTCAAAAACCTCAACAAAAGTGCGGGTGTGTTTTTGATGCACTTTTGCCATGTTTTTGATGCGTTTTTCAATGTGGAGGTGTATGTGTTTGTTTTTTTTTTTTTTTTTTTTTTTTTTACTGTACCAAAAATGCAGCAAGCAGGACTTTTAAAAAATGCAACTGACTGGTATGAAGAGTTCCAGAGGATTTAATGATCATGCATTTTTCTTCTGCTTCTGGTGAGGAGGAAACAGAATAAAAACTGATCAGCATGCAAGGGCTCTATGATTTTCAATGGGATCGCTAATGGACACTTTTTTTTTTTTTTAAGTGCTGTCACTTCGGCTTAGTGACAAAATTGCTAGCAACAATCGCTCATAATTCATTTTAATGAAACTTTGTTGCAATCGCTATGCTACAGAAAAGTGATTTATAGCGGCACACTTCCCAATGCTGTAGCAAACCGCCAGCAGCTCTAGCAATTAAATCACTATTAATCGCCAGCATTAGTGATCTGTAGTAAGAATTATTCCCTGCGGAAAAAAATGCTTGTCTGTCATCAGACTTATAGTGGCCATACATGCTTCAATAAACTATCAAATTATTTTTTGATTCATCGAATCATTCTATAGTCAACAACCTATTTGATATGCCACACGCAGGGAATTGTTTTTTGATTGTTAGTTAAGATATGATCGTAATTTACGATTGTAAGACCCCATACACACTATCCAACTTTTGTTGTCAGATTTACCAAAACCATGTAGTGCAAGGGCCTGCCTGATTGCATACAAATTTAAACTCCTAAGGTTTGACCTCGTATAATATGGTTTTGTTTCTGTAAAAATCTACAGAAATTTGTATAGTGTGTATCCAGCTTAAGTCATTGATTGGATATCTGTTTCCACCATGTAATCTCATAATCTGATATGAATATGATTATATTTATGAACAAGGTATCTCATTGCTGCCAATCTCTACACCTGATCAATCGACTAAGGCCATACACGGAGTGAATTTCTTTCCTGCAATCACGGGTTGCAGAAAATGTATTCGCTCGATTTTCCCCCATCAACACAGACAATGTTTGATGTGGGAATCCCTCCTGCTGGGCCATTGTCTTCTCCCGGGCTGAAGGGCAGCCGCTAGCGATAATCGCAGGTAAAATCTGGCATGCTGGTTGTACCCAAATTGATCAACTGCCTTACCGCCTTAATCAGCCACAGAAACTGTAATTAATATGTGTCCGGGTTTAAAGGGATGAGGTGGCAACCCTATGCAGAATCTGTCATCCCCCAATCTTTAATCGCTTAAGTTAGGCGATAGTATCACTTAAACGTCAAACTTACCACATAGATTGGTTAGTGACATCAAAATCCTTCCCTTTTTTTATTTTTATTTTTTTTTACTTCTCACATCTTTTATTACAGCACGGCGCTGACCCTTGTTGGCAGACACAGTTTTTTTTCTTTTTTTTATATCACTTTACTTTTATAGATGTCTGTTAACATGGTGCCAGATTATACCTACCCTAATCACTTTATTGCTTGTTTTCGCCTCCTGTAAGGCGTGCTTTGTTTTTGTGCCTGGTAAACCTTGCGCTATATATATATATATATATATATATATAATATATAAAAAATGTTGTCACTGCTGTGCTTATTCAGGTCCTGTGTGTATGTAGTGTAAAAAGAGGTGTAAGTGTAAAGCCCCATACACACTATTCGATTTTCTTCAGATTTACCAAAACCATGTAGTGCAAGGGCCTGCCTGATTGCATACAAATTGAAACTCTTAAGGTTTGACCTCATATATTATATGGTTTTGGTAACTCTGAAGACAAAAATCTGCAGAAAATCGAATAGTGTGTATGGGGCTTAAGGGCTCTTTCACACGGACGGTCCGCATGTCCGTTTTTCATCCATCTGCTTTTCGGATGGAAAAACTGACATACATGTATTCCTATGGGATAGCGGGTGTCAGCGGATGAGCATCCGCTGACACCCGATCTCGTCCGTGCCCGCTATGGTCCGTTTCTGCAGACGGAGGAAAACCCTATTTTTCCATCCGTCTGCAGAGCGGATAGGATGACAACGGACTCTACGGTCCGTTGTCACCCGATCCCCTATAGGGGAGAGCAGCGCCGTGACAGGTCCGTCCCTGCACAGAGTGCAGAGACGGACCTGTCATCTTCCTGCTCAGCGGAGATCGCTGAAAGAGCCCTAAGTCTTCTGCTTGGTGGTCTTGCACCTTTTTAAATGCAATCTCGGAGAACTTCATGCATCTGTGATCCTTGTAGTCTTAAATAAACAGCACGTCTTTCTGTTCTCACTATACCGGTGTGTGTGTGTGTGTATATGTTCTACATTAAAAAAAAAAAAAAAAACAGCATATATCTGCATTTTTACGCAGCGCAACTCTGCATATTGCTTCACAATGTGCTGCGGTGCATAGAACCTAATTTTGTTGTTGAAAGAAAGTAAACTCCGTGATGCATTGTAACAATATATAACACCAGCCCTACACAGCGTAGGGTCATTTTTGTGTGTTGAGGACGACTGCCTTAAAGCGGAAGTAAACCCATCCATTTACCAGTTTCAAAAAACAGTTTAATTTTCGGCACGTACTGGCAATGTAACACTCTCGTTGGTTGTGCTCTCAACCAAACTGTCAAACCATTCAATGGTTGGTGTCATAACTTATCACATGTGCAGCATCAAGGCAGTTGTAGATTAAACAGAGGCAAAGATGGCAGCTTCCTTGGCTGAAAACGATAGGAGGGTTTACTTACACTTGAATGCACGATCACTAATGCAACACACATGGTGAATGTGCACAAATGGAGGTGGTTGTCGTGACTGCTTGAATGCAATAACTGGCAACCGCTGTTTAGCACGGATGGAGGAATCTGGTTGATTTCTCTCGTTAGCCCATGGACTGAGTGGGAGAAATCCTATGCATGTATGGCTAGGCTAAGCTCCTACAGCTAGAGCCCTCTCTTATATTGTTTTTGTGATTGCTGCATTTTTGTTAAATTGTATGTACTAGTCTTTGAAACATTTTATGGATTGTAATAGTTGGATTGTGCTCCTTTGTTATGTCTGTGTTGCAATAACAGAGGAAATTGTGGTGCTATAAAGATAAATATTAATTAGTCCCATTCCTTATAAAAAAGTCCAGCCTGAAGGAGATAAAAGGTGGTACAGATGCCAGGTTACACACGGTCCAACCTCATGGGTATGCTGTGGAATATATATAAATAAATGTTTTTTTGTTTTTCAAAGGATCCTCTTTAGAAAATCTATTTTTTTCATTCTTTTTAAATCCTTCACAATACCAGCTTTAGTCTATATCCATCTTCTTGGCAATCGCTCTTCAACTGTCAGTGAATGTTAGCAGCTATGGGCAATGGAAATCACTCAGCCATGTAACTCCTTGTCTTGGAGGACTGGATGACACAGTCAATTGCTATTTAGAACTCCAGGGTTCAGAGCTGATGTGCCGCTGATACTTTGCTCCCTGTTGTTTGCATTGTTGGTTGTCCATTGTCATGCATGTCTATACATACGCTCCGAAATCTGCATAGGGCACTTTTTTTTTTTTTTTTCCCTCTTTTGTATTTCTGCCGTGCACATCTGCAAAGCAGGGGTAGCCAACATTCTTTAGAAAAATGGCTAAACAATGCAGCTTTTTAAGTATTTATCCAGTACGTTTAAAAAAATATATATATATTTTTGGAGGGTTGATTTTTGGGTCCTTTTCAGCCAGAGGTGGGTACTTGGGACTCTTGAATGATGTATGTAGCTGCTGATTATAGGGACTGCTGTCATTTTTAGATGTTAATGCAATTTGAATTGAAGGTTTATAAAATAGAAGGAAAGGCTATAAAATATCCCATCTTTTAAAAGTTGCCTTGGCACTGTTCTATTTGCTGTAGACAGGCCTGGTTCACGCCTATGCAGGTTGCAGTTTGCATATTCCTGGTGCATTTTTTGCATTTTTCAATACATGTTTTTGATCCGTTGAAGTCTATGGAACCAAGAACCAGAAAAAAGTTTCCTGGCCCTTTCCATTAAATGCACAGCTGTGAACATGGCCCATAGGAAACCGCGTTAAATGGGCTGTAGTGTGTTTCTGCAAAACTGAAAACACACACAAAAAATGCATAGGTGTGACCCAGGCCTTAGGCTACTTTCACACTGAGGTGTTTTACTGGCGTTTTTTGCACTAAAAATAGCACCTGAAAAGCCCCTGTAAACTGCCTCTTCTGCAGCCCCGGTGTGAAAGCCTGAGTGCTTTCACACTGGGGCAGTGCGCTTGCAGGACGGGAAAAAAAGTCCTGCACGTCCATCTTTGTGGCGGTGCAGGAGCGGTGTGTACACTGCTCTTGCACTGCCCCTGCCATTGTAATCAATGGGCACCGCTGCTGAAGCTTCTTCGGCTGCTAGCGGGGGTTAAAAGCGCCTCGCTAGCGGCCGAAAATCGCCACTATAACAGCGCTAAAGCGCCGCTAAAATTAGCAGCGCTTTATTGCTAATCTTTCTAAAGGGCCATACACATGATCTGACTTTTTGACAACAAACATGCAAATTAGCTGTTTTGGACCAACATCCGACCGTGTGTACGCTGCATCGGACCAACTTTTTCAGTTACAGTCCCGCTCTCCTCTATGGGGAAATCGGATGGAAATGGACCGCCTGTCCATCTCCATTTGATTCGCCGGGTGGATGGAAAATGGGGTCACCATTCATCGTTTTTTTTTTTTTTTTGCAAATGGCGGCAGGTGTCAGCGAACGTGTCTGCTGACATTCGCCGCTCCATAGGGGAGACTGGAGGGTCCAATCAGGTTTATCTGGAAAACTGACAGGCGGACCTGATCAGAGGGCCCTTAGGAATAGGTGGAGTTATTGGCAAATAAAGCAGGCCATAGATTAATCGAAATTTGGCCAGCTCAGCAGGGACTGGCTAAATTTTGATCTATCTATGGGCAGGTTGGTTGTACAGTATCTCATTTTTGTAAATGTTTTATTGTACCTTTTTCATGTGACAACACTGAAGAAATTATACTTTGCTACAATGTAAAGTAGTGAGTGTACAGCTTGTATAACAGTGTAAATTTGCTGTCCCCTCAAAATAACTTAACACACAGCTATTAATGTCTAAACCACTGGCAACAAAAGTGAGTACATCCCTAAGTGAAAATGTCCAAATTGGGGCCCAATTAGCCATTTTCCCTCCCCTGATGTCATGTGACTCGTTAATGTTACAAGGTCTCAGGTGTGTGCAGGTGTGTTAAATTTGGTGTTATTGCTCTCACTCTCTCATACTGGTCACTGGAAGTTCAACATGGCACCTCATGGCAAAGAACTCTGAGGATCTAAAAAAAAGAATTGTTGATTTACATAAAGATGGCCTAGGCTATAAGAATATTGCCAAGACCCTGAAACTGAGCTGTAGCATGGTGGCCAAGACCATACAGTGGTTTAACAGGACAGGTTCCACTCGGAACAGGCCTTGCCATGGTGGACCAAAGAAGTTGAGTACACGTGCTCAGCGTCCTATCCAGAGGTTGTCTTTGGGAAATAGACGTATGAGTGCTGCCAGCATTGCTGCAGAGGTTGAAGGGGTGGGGGGGGTCAGCCTATCAGTGCTCCGACCATACGCTGCACACTGCATCAAACTGGTCTGCATGGCTGTCATCCTAGAAGGAAGCCTCTTTTAAAGATGATGCACAAGAAAACCCACTAGGGTTTACTTCCTCTTTAAGGCAGTGCTGGATAATAATGGTGGGCACACAAAATATTGACACTTTGGGCCCAATTTGGACATTTTCACTTAGGGGTGTACTCACTTGGCAGTGATTTAGACATTAATGGCTGTGTGTTGAGTTATTTTGAGGGGGCAGCAAATTTACACTGTTATACAAGCTGTACACTCACTCCTTTACATTGTAGCAAAGTGTCATTTCTTCAGTGTTGTCACATGAAAAGGTATAATAAAATATTTACAAAAATGTGAGGGATGTATTCACTTTTGTGAGATGCTGTATATCTCTTGATCGACTTCTGTGCAACCAGCTTGTTGGGTAATTTTTGCTCATTTCTGAAATGTATTGCAATGGTGAGGAAGCCTCCCTGCTGTGAGAATACAATAGTTCCACCAGAGGGGTTCCCCCATCCACCTCAAAAGTGTGGATGGGGGAATTGGTTAATTTTTCTTTGCCTGAACCTGCTTGTTAAACAAAAGCAAATTTAATCATGTATGGGCTCCCTAACCCAATTATAGTTAGGTCTAGTTCACACAAGTGTACCTAAGCATACATCCATGCAAGGGCCTTCTTGTTTGCCCACACTGGGATGCAGAGGTGTTCTGTGAATCCACGTGCAGGCGGTCCAGTTCATGTCAAATGGGACACAGCCGCTGCTCTTAACTTGACAGCCATGTTGGTGCAGGTCCTTGAATGCACACTGTTCCGGGACCTAGACCTGCACTCACACGGCTGTCAGTTTGAGAGTAATGGCTGTGTCCCAATTGACATAAATGGAACTGCCTGTGCAGGTGACCCTGGCCCTATGCGTGTATGTACACTTAAGTACACCAGCCAAAAGCAAGACATTTCATTCATTGGCACACTGTTTCCTGTTTATTTTTTTCCAACCAAATTCTAAAAACCTTTTTGGGTTTTGAAAACAATGATGCACCCACCATTATCCATTCGTTCTGTTAGTTTTTTTCTGTGTTTCCTACCTGCTCAATAGACTATGAATGAGCATCATCATTCTGCTAAAATCCTCCCTACCTAACGCCCAGCCCCCATCAATCCAAAGAAACCTGAAACATGTTTGATACAATACAATAGTCGGACTGGTGCAGAACTTTTATTTTTTTGTGGTTTATAGGTAGATTTCAGGTACCGTAATTATAGATACAATTGGGACCTGTTCGCACTTGTATGCTGCCTTTATGCACGGTAACGTACTCTGCCATTGCCTACCAAATGTTAGTTGCTTGGTTGTCATGCTGATCTATCGTATTCGGTCGTTTTTCTAAAAAAATAAATAAAAAATGATTACCTGGAACGAGTGTGCTGACCTACCTATTCTGGCTTTACTTGTTGCATAGTTGTTCTGGGTCATTTGACTGAATGTAACAAAGCCCCAGACAACAATGCAACTGGTATTTTTAGTAGGTGGTGCATGTTTCCTATAAATGTATTTGTTCAGGATTTTCGTATTGTGTGGGGTTTTTGTTTTTTGTTACGTTTTTATGGAGTGAGCCATGCTTGGATACGGTTCATAGCACTGGTCTATTACTCATACAAGCGTCCCGTGTGTTAAACAAACAGCACTAACCTGGTAATGAAGAAAGGACACACATGTGTTAGTTTCTCTAGGACAGCCTTGAGTATTTGCTATTACTCTCTTTTTTTTTTTTTTTTTTTTTTTTGTCACTTTTAGTACCAAAGAAATGTTAGTCTATTGTACACCAACAAAACTGTCATGGCTCTCATCCTTTTGTCCTACTCATCTAGACTAAATGTAATTTATTCTAAAATATGTTGGGTAAGCTGCCCATCAATGATTCATCTATTAGGATATCAATAAAGCTATGCAGTCTTTTTAGGAGTTTACTTCAAAGGAAAATCATGTCTCCCGTTGCAATCATCTGCCGTTTTGACCAATTTGTATGGCTGCCTTTTTTTCCTATAAAACAGAATTCTCTAAACAGGTGTCTTGGAAATGTGGAGCTTAAAGCATTTCACTTACACCTCCAATTGGTGGGATCATTAAAGCCACATTTTTAAGCTCATTGTAACTAAAAGATGTAATTTTCTGTAGAAGGGTAAGGAAACAGCTGTGGGGCTTTACAATGAAGACTTTTAGCCTGTACTAATAAAATCGGGGCAGTGAAAGATGGATGACTTTGGCTGCCTATGAAATTTGATGAAATAGCTGTTTGTAGTACACAGAGCACAGTGTATGTCATAACATCAATTATAACAAATTACAAACTCTTTTTCTTGTACTCGCAAAATAATCCAGCAGATATTTAAAGTGTAAGTTCACTTTAATAAAAAAAAAAAATTAGATGGTTAACTGACACTGTACACCCTCTCCACCCCTCTAGTCCCCGCTGTACTTACCTCCTGTGGGTGATGACCTGTCAGTGTCCACGTAGCCAATGCAGGGGCCTGAGAATTTGAAATCCCTCCTCCTCTCCCTTTTTTTCTTTCTGCAGGGCATATGAGATGGATCAGAGCAATTCTTATTGGTCAGCGCCAGCACAGAGCATCCCTCTGATCCATCCTGGAAAAGCTGGAGAAAAGCAGGGGTTTCAAATGCACAGGCTACATGGGCACTGACCGCTTATTGCCCATGAAGGAAAGTACAGTGGGGCACAGTGTACGGTGTTTAGTTTATTCTGAAAAGATTGAATGACCCTTTTCATTAAAACTGTCCTTTTCAACCAAAGTCACTGCTAGCATTGGGAGTACATAATTTTTCCAGGCCCAAAAACTTTTATTTAAACCGATTCCTTCATAGCCACAAGGGATATAAATCCACCTTTATGTGCACAAAATATATTTGCAAACCCAGTTATTACCTTGCAACAGTAGCAGTGACATCATCAGTGTGCTGTACATAGCCTGTGGGGGGAGCAAAATTGTGGGGATGACCCAGCAGGCTCCACCCTCTACAGGCTGTCTGCAGAAAACAGGAGGGGGTGGATTCAAGACCAGGAAAGACAGAAGCAGTGACCGCCCTGTATTAAAAAAAAAAAAAAAAAAAAAACATAGCCTTCGGAGCTGTCAGGAACCGACACTGACGGGCTGACCGCGCATGCACTCAGCTCTGAAACAGTCAGCGTCGCTAGAGGGACCGAGGAGGAGAGAGAGCGGGAGATGTTCCCTTGGAGACAGGCCACGCATGTGCTCACACAAAGTCGGTGCCACTCGCATGACGAAGGATGTTTATTCTTGTTGCCTGGGTGACAAGAGGAGGCGGCCGATGCGCGGGCCACATGACAAGGCCTGGTGGGCCTTATTTTACAAGTACCATGGCTTCAAGCTCTGGCCCATCATCTAATGGCTAGTGAGGATGCCCATTGCATTACAATTTGCTTTCACAACATTTTAGATTGGGAGCAAAAAAAGTGAGCCGGACCTTGAGTTGTTTTTGATATTTGCATTACTCAACTTCTGGGTGCTCTGAAGCCAAATCGCTAAACTATATCCTTTATTCAAAAACATAATCCATAAATATTCACTATGTAATGGCCCTGTAATCTACATGAAAGGTGTTTTTTTTTTTTTTTTGTTTTTTGCCTTCTCGAAATGTCCTCCATAAACTCCTGAATATCCTTATTTATTTATTTTTTTCTCCTCTCACACTTCCATTTGTTTGGAACAAGCGCTGCACGTTAGCTGGGGTCATGTGCACTACTCTATGCACACTTCTATGTTCTATAGTTCAAAGTCCATATTCAATTTTATGAGTAAGCAAAAGAGGGTGGCTACATTCCTACATAAAATGGGACCATGGAGAAGAAACGTAGCCGCCCTTAAACAGGAAGTTGAATCATAGCTCCTATGGAGCAATTTGTAGACGAATCGGAAGCCCTGGAGATGAAAAGATCACTGAACGCTGATTCCAGAGCTAGCCTTGACAGCGGCCTGCAGGGTCAATTGGGACTGGCCACCATTTGAAATGGTACTGGAATGGATAGCTGCTATCCAAGCTCTGATTTAAAAAAAAAAAAAGGTGACTGGGACTCAAATGGTGTATAGTGGATTTGCCTTTAGTAAATAACCCCCAATGTATGGACTGACTCTTGGGAGTTTTAAAATAGTTTTGCTTGAAAATAAATCAATGTATGCATATGGAGAAGGGTCGAGGACAGGTGGAGTTCTGTAGTCCAGCAAGCAGGGCTGGTCATGCTTATTCATATTTCAGTGCACTAGGTTGTCAGTTCAAACAGGAGTTTGCTAATTGTTTCAGGTTGGCCTGTTAGTGGGCCCTGAGGACAGGGTTAATGACCACTGCACTATGGTATGATGTAAAGTCCATTAGCCTGCCCTGCTATACATGACATTTTACCAGCTACTGTATCTATGAGAAGTAGCCTGGGAGTTCTATTCCAGCTAAAAGAAAAATACAATTGTCTTTGCTGAACACTGATTTATCGACCCGATTTTTTTTTTTCTTTATTTCTATCTGCTGAATGCTTGCCTATAAATTTAGTTTGTTCAGTGGCTTGAGACTCTTCCCAGTGAATAAGGTACAATTCACTACATATTCAGTTTTGCTCAGTGGCTTTTGACCCTTAGCTATGCCCTCCAACTTGGCATAGGATCACTTTCTAACCACTGAGGCTTTTTTCCACATTACTATATAACTTTTTTAAATTTTAAATTAACCAATGCAATGATTTGAAAATGCAATATCAACAGATTTGGCACTTATTTATACATATCCATACACTAGATCCAACAGATGGATCTCTGAGGAACAGAGGGATTTGGCTCTATAAAAGGGACAACTATGCCTTTACAAGTGAACAGGTTGCATTTGACTATATATTTAGTTTGTTCAGTGGCTCATGACCCTTACCCATGACCAAGCTACATTGGCTTGGTGAAATGTATGACCTTTACGTGTCCCTTTGTACATACAGTGTGGTCTGTATTTACAGTTTGAACTTTAACCTCTTTCAAATGGACTTGCTTCTTTGACCAAAATGTATTGTCTTCACACGTCAAATGTCACATTTCTCCTAACCTGTCGTCATTTGTGGCTCTTGTGTCTTTAAAAAAGTAACATTTTAGTTAATTTAGAAGATGATTACTATTTCTATTCTTTTTTTTTTTTTTTTTTTTTTTTTTTTTTAAACCCTAATGCAACCAAATCTTTAAAGAGGAGCTCCATTCTCCTGTGCAAAAGTAGACAAAACTGTACCTGCTGAATTTTTATAATCAGCCACTCACCTGTCCTACGATCCAGCACCATCCTCACCCGGGCTAGTTCTTCACTAGGCTTTGGGTTCCCAGCGCCGGAATACTAACTGTGGGTACCCAGCTGTGGCAGCCATGTGCGGCTTCAAAGCCGGGTGCACACTGCACGTGCGAGAGCAGCGCTGCACATTGTGAATGGTCCTGCAGTCTTCTGGGACCTGTGATGTGTTCCAGCAGACTGGAAGGGGAGTGAACCTCTGCTCCTATCACCTAGTGTAAGTGGGAATGGGTACCTGTCAAAATCGGGTACCCACATGTTTTGGGGTTGAATAATGCTTTCAACTTGGTTTTTGATAGGGGATATGCTCTTTACATACTGACATCATTGGGTAATTTTACTAAAACTGGAAAGTGCAAAATCTGGTGCAGCTGTCCATGGTAGCCAATCAGCTTCTAACTTCAGCTTGTTCAATGAAGCTTTGACAAATAAAACATGGAAGCTGATCGGTTTCTATGCAGAGCTGCACCAAATTTTGCACTCTCCAGTTTGAGAAATCAACCCCCACATTTCATTTGTGCAGTTTTAAATAGGAGATTCTGTGGTAACATACATCAGTAATGATAATGATCAGTATAAAAGTTATTCCAACTAGAAAGATGTCAATTAGCGAAGAATAATGAAGTAAAAAATTGCAAAGTCAAAATGATAAACGAGCAAATCTATCAATTATAGAAAAAAGGTGTATAAAAATGTCTGCAGTGCCTGAACAAAGAACATTCATCCAATATCTATTTTGTGTATATTTGCATATGCATAAGTTTCATTTGCTGCAACTATTATAACGTGCCCTTGGCTATGCAGGCTTGTCCTGATATGTATTGTGGTGGGACCCACTGCAGCAAGCAAGTGCTGCATTGCAGGAATAACTGGATGCTGCAGCTGTTCTAGAAATGCTACATAAATATGCGCCTGCTAAAGAAACATTTTATGTAGTTTTAAACCTCTGGCTATTATTCCTAAAAAGGAGAAAGCTAAAGCTATACATAATGATATGGTAGGTGCTTGTATTACAGCATGTGCCAGGTTATCCAATTGTGTTTATCATTACCAGGTGCCTTGTAAAAATACCTACTTTTACCATGTAATTATAAGAAATTGTCTTTTGTGTTGATTAGAACAGACTTTTGGTCTAATTTTATGTCCAAGCTTGCAAAATGTGGGACAAGAGACATTCCCAGCTATGCAGTGTGAATAGGACAGAGCTGAAATATTATTATTCCTTTTTTTTTTATAATATCTGCTTCACTTAAAAAATAAAAATAAAATTGGATTCAGGTCTGTAGATTTACTCTAGCGTTCACTGAGGCATTTTATCATATGAACCCATGTTAAATTGAGGCGTTTAAGCAGAAGTCTAATTCCTGAATAGTAAACTTGAATATCTGTGTTTTTGTTAGGCCATTTAATTTACCATTGGTGACCAGGCTAATAGAGAATATTGCTCCCAAAAAAGTGACTTGGGTTTTTCTTTAAAACCTCATACAAAATGTCACGTGTGTTGTATCTGATATGTGTTTGATGTTGACCCTGACAATCTTTATCTCCTTTTCCTTTGCTCTTTTTTCAACTGTTTCTTTTGTTTTTTCATCCTGACTTCCACCAATTTCTTCCTCTGTGATCTCTATTAGATAACGATACAACAGAACTCATTGCATGAGACTCGACACAACTTTCCAACCCAATATGAGTCATTTGGTGACTCTTTGTAGATCTACTTTAGATAATTTAGATGTGCCGGGGGCGGCAAAGCAGTGTTTCCTACGCACTTATGGGTCTTTTTGATATGCATGACCTGAGCCATTGAGATCTATTTCTGCTTCGGAGTACCTTCCTTCTATTAAGATACTTGCTGACTTTACCTTTTATTGTATGTCTTAAAAACTAACCATATATTTCATAAGAAATTTTTTTATTTACTAACCCAAACTAAGCACCTAAACGGCAAAAATACTGGTACTTCTTGTGAGATCCTTGGGCCCTAACAGCCAGTATTCTAATAACCACATGTGGCTTTCTTGCCACAGGTTGAACACTAGGGCTTCAAATGTTGGCTAGCTGCCAAATAAAAAGTGTTGGAATGACTGTATAGATGTCTTATGGGTTTAGCAACTGAGTTGCAGGTGCCTATCTAGGGTTAACTGAGCGAAAATGAAATATGCTGTAATTTGATTTGTTTGGATAAGCAGGTTGGCACAATGAATACAGAAACGGCATTGTTAATAACCAATGTAAATGCCTAGTTGCAGACATTCCTAATGTCTGAATACTCCTTATCACATACAGTACTGTAAAATGAAGCCGCGGAACTTAAATTGCCTAGGATTTTAGAGCGTGGCCTCGTGCGGAGAAGAATTTGGACGGGTGTTGTTCAGTGAAGTGTATTCTTAAGGCGACCCACAGTGATGTCTATTGTTCTGTCCTGAATTGGATGATGTCATGTTTCATGTAAGACTCTTATCCTTAATAAACGCTGAGCTTTCTCACTTTAAAGGGAGGGGGATTTGAAGTCGTGTTAAGGAAGGGCAAAGCCGTTTTCCGAGTCAGGTTTCATCCAAGCCTTCAAGGCTTCATTTTTTTTTTTTTATTATTATTTATTTATTATTTTCCCCTGATAAAAGCTGACTCCTTTTTATATTCTCATGCATACTGTATTAGGCCTTAGCTAAGGAATCTCATTTTACCTGAGAAACCAGTGACACAATGGTGGCAGATAAAAGCATAAACTAACCATGGCGCTTTGCTTGACTGGGTCACAGCATACTGCTGCATGGGCTGAATCTTTAAGAAGCGAGCAGAGTTTATTCATCCACTGTACAAGGACATTCTTCTGGGATGAGATACAGTCACAAATGCTTCCCATTCGAGATACAGTAAATTAGTGTTGGGTTGTCTGTAAAACTTACATAAAACGGCCTTTCTTTTGATGAAAAATAATGCACTAGCTGTGGCAAAAAGACTGTTTTATTTGTATTTAGTCTTCTCAGTCGAATTGGCATTTACAATTTTTTGGCTGTGTCTGTTTAAGTTTATCTCTGTAGAAATTGCCCTGTTTGTTTTTCACATCAATTAGTTCATAGATTATTAACAAATATAAAAAAACTCCGGAGAATGTTCTTGTGGATTGGTATATGATGAAATTATAGGACTCTAGTCCTAAAGGGTAACTTCACTTTTCGTGGAAAAAAAAAAAAAGGCAGAAAAAAAAAATGTATATACAATTGCTGCACAAGCCATATTGTAATTTAATGTTCTTAAGAATACAATTTTATTTTTAATCTGCGGTACTGTCATTTTCTGTGAAATTCAATGCAATATGGCAGTGTGTCAGCCTGAAGGTGTTCTGTACACAGTTGGTGTAATTTTTTGCTTCTGTGATTGGCTCACTGCTTTTCCCAGAAATCTGCACGAAGATACAAATCAAATTTTAGGCATCTGCTGCAGTAGAAGCTTTAGTTTTGTTGAGATAATTTACATGGGTTAATCACTTCTAAGGCCCCATTTGCAAGTGTGAATTATTAGCAATTACATGTGGGAGACCGATCAGAGGTTGCCAGCGGTTAGGTGTAGATGGCAGCCCTATCACGGCTGCTCACATGTAATCAAATGCAGACTGTCCAAGGCTGATCATTCACAGGTAATCGTTACATGAACAATTACATGTAAGCGACCACGATTGGCTACTGGAGCCATCGGCTTTCCTGTGCTTACGGTGGGGCTGCTGCCCGCAGATAATCGCTGAAAACCCCAGCTGGGTCGCCTGCATGTAATCGCTAAATGCCCTATTCACAAGTGTGAATGGGGCCTAAAGGAATGAAGACACTTCAACTTTTCTCGTTAGAACTCTGAGAGTGCACCAATTGATTTTAACAATGGAGTCACATTCAGAATCAGTATCTAAAGGACATATTGGAACAAAGAGCAGGAATCTGCAACAAAGTTTTTCAAAGTCCTTGCAATGTAGATTGATCACAACGAGGGAATTGTGTTTGTGTTTTTATTTTTTTTTCAGCAAAAGTGGAATAACTCTTTTAGGAGTATGGTTGTGCTTGCAGTGAGATTATCTATGTATGCCTTCCCCCAATTGGACAACTGCACTTAAAACAGAGGTGTAGGTTTAAAAAAGCAAACATTTATACTCGCCTAGGGTGTCAGTCACCCACTCCCTGCTCTGTCCCTCTAGTGCTCACTGAAGTGCTGAGCAATGGTCAGGAGGGGCTGGCTCAGGCTTTCAGCGGAGCACTGTGCCGGTCCAGGCATCTGGATAGATCCTGACCATCTTTCCTGAGCTTGGACCGGCTGAGTGATGTCAGCTGTTAGCCGACTTTAGCCCACTGTCCACTGAAAATGGGTCACAGGAGTGCATAACGAATTGCACTCCTGTGACCTACAGCTTTGGCAATATTTAACATGCCTTTTTGGGAAATTGTATTACGTGTATCAATGGGGAAAGCACGAGGGGTACATATGAATGCAGACCACACCAAAATTGTATTGTTGGGGTTATACAGTATGTACCACAAACATTACTGGTAGTGATGCCATGTGCAGTGCCCATAAACTTAGTAGTTCCAGGATTTTATTAGCGTCAGCTACTGTGCTCAGACCAGTAGACTAACACATACAGCTGTCAAGTGAAGCTTTCACTTTGCACTAGAAGGATGATTGCCTGCAGACCTGCCAAGCATGAACATAGCAGGCCCACACTGAACTCCGGACAAGTAGGGAAGAACATATAAGTTCAATATAGACCATGTTCTAGATGGAAATTTGACCCAGTATCCCTGCTGTGCAAGGCAAGAGTGCTAACCAGTTGGCAAATCTGCCTGCTCTATACTAAATACAGACTTCAAGCCCAACTCCAGGCAAAACTTTATATTTCAGTTTTGGATTGAGTGGGGGAGGGATAGACCTTCTTAGATTTTTGTTGCTGTACTTGACCCTTTTAAAAAGATAACGTCCTACTTAGTGTCTTTGTCACAGAAGGACTAGACTAGAAGAGTGGTTATCACCAGGACAGGAATACGCAGACTGTAATAAAAACATAAGAGGCGAGGAGTAAAGCGCAAGGTTTTGTATGAGGCGACACAGGTGGAAGAAGGTCCTCTGGTCAGATGAGACCAAAATTGAACTTTTTGGCCTAAAAGCAAAATGCTATGTGTGGTGAAAAACTAACACTTCCCATCACCCTGTACACACCATCCCCACTGTGAAACGTGGTGGCAGCATCATGTTGTGGGGATGCTTTTCTTAAGCACGAACGGGGAAGCTGGTCAGAGTTGATGGGAAGATGGATGGAGCCAAATACAGGGCAATCTTAGAAGAAAACCTGTAAAGCCCCATACACACGCGCGGATTATCCGAGGACCAGGTCCGTCGGATCATGTCCGTCGTACTTTGTCCGATGTTGGTTTTGCGTACACACGGTCGGACAAAGTTGACGGAAAATCCGATCATTCTGAACGTGGTGACGTTTGTTGCCTACGACGGGACTACGTAGAGGCTAGTAGCCAATAGCTTTGGTCTTGTAATGTGATCTGAGCATGCGTAGCACTTTGTCCGTCGGAATTCGCTACACACGATCGGATTTGGTGTGATCGGACTTTGTTGTCAAAAAATCTATCCAGCAGGAGATAGGACTTTGTCCGTCAGACAATCCGATGGAAACTGTCCGATGGTGCCTACACACGGTCGGAATTTCCGACAACATTGTCTGATAGGACAGAATCCATCGGAAAATCCGACCGTGTGTATGGGGCTTTAGTCTGCAAAAGACTTGACACTGGGGCGGAGGTTCACCGACACTAAACATACAGCCAGAGCCACAATGGAATGGTTTAGATCATAGCATATTCATGTGTTAGAATGGCCCAGTCAAAGTCCAGACCTAAATCTGATTGAGAATCTGTGGCAAGACTTGAAAATTTGTGTTCACAGACGCTCTCCATCCAATCTGACAGAGCTTGAGCTATTTTGCAAACCTGGATGGGCAAAAATGTCACTCTAGATGTACAAAGCTGGTAGAGACATCCCCAAAAAGACTTGCAGCTGTAAAGCGAAAGGTGGTTCTACAAAGTATTGACGGGGGGGGGGGGGGGGGGGGGGTGGGGGCTAAATACAAATGCATGCCACACTTTTCAGATATTTTATTATTTATAGGAAATTTTGAAAAGCATTTTATAGTTTTCCTTTCACTTCACAATTACGTTTCACTTTGTGTTGGTCTATCACATAAAATCCCAATAAAATAAATGTTTACTTTTTTGGTTGTAACATGAAAAAATGTGGAAAATTTCAAGGGGTAGGAATACTTTTTCAAGGCACTGTACATGTAGGTCTAGAATATGTATGAAAGAAGAGTGCATGTGTGTCGGCAAGCCATGACTGCAGGGGAGAGGAGGGAGTGCCAACAATGGCTGGCCCATTGGAGCCTATGGGTGATGTCATGGCCCCCAAAATTCCCAGCCGTTGTCGAGCATTCCATAACAAAGTGGAGCTGCAGGATCACATGACTGGACAGGATTAAAAAATGGGGAAGTACACAGATCTTTCTTTTTAGGTAGGAGTAGGGGGGAGTTAACATTTTAAGAATGGTTAGTGTTTGGCTTGAATTCTACTTTACAGGATGTTGAAAAACAGACTTACTGGTTGGATCACTAGCAGTGTTGCCAACCGTCAGTATTTTTACTGGCAGCCAGTAAAAAACAGGCACTTTTCTCCTGCCAGTAAATGCCAGTAAGAGGAAAATGTTGCCAGTAAAAATATGGCTGTAGCGCTTGGCTCGGAACTGGGCAAGCACAGCTCGGGTCTGGCGCCGGCCAGGACCATCCAAATACCTGCTACAGTGTGTTCTGGTGGTACCAGCGGGGGGGGGGGGCGGGTCTGATGGAGGCAGTGCCTGAGCATGTGTCCCCTCGTTCCCCGAGCCGATCGCGGCGCCGGCATTCCTAATGTGGGAACCCGGCTGTGGCTTCACAGCCAGGCACCCACTGCGCATGCGCGAGCGGCACTGTGCGCCGTGATTTGACGCTCAGTCATCTGGAACACGTGACAGGTCCCAGATGACTGTGCGGCGCCGAGGGGGAAGTGACGTTTAGCCCGGGCACTGAAGGTGGCAGACTACGAGGGACCCCCTAGCAACAGGCATTTAGAGGTGAGTAAAAAAAAATTTTTTTCCAATTATTTTTTTTTTTATTTTTTTTTATGATTTTTAAACCCCTTTTTTTATTTTTATTTTTTTTTTGACCGCAACCCCACTTTAAGTACACAATGGTGTTACTAAACTAAAGCTGGAAAGTGCAAAATCAGGCTCACTTCTGCATAGAAACCAATGAGCTTCTAACCCCAGCTTGTTCAGTTAAGCTTCGGTAATAAAACCTGGAAGCTCATTTGTTTCTATGCAGAAGTGAGCCTGATTTTGCACTTTCCAGCTTTAGTTTAGTAACCACATTGTGTACTTAAAAGTGGGGTGTGGTGCCTGTATGTATGCATGTGTGTATACATATAATATCATACATACATACATATCATTTTATTTATCTATTTTTTTTTTTTTTTTTCTGCTATAAAAATATGAGTGGCAGGTTCTGGTGTAAAAAGCAAATCCAATTTTTGAGGCATTTTAATTGTTCATGAGTACATAAATCAAAAGAATGTGTTCCGCTTCATGCAAAAGTCTAATTCTATTTTCCACATAAATAAAATAAGGGGAATCCCATTGAATTGTTCCTAACAACACTCAGTATTGCATAATGCCATGTAACTTTGCTCTGTCTTGCATAAGTAGTGCCTTGACCTGCACCCCCCCCCCCCCCCCCCCCCCTCCTTTCCATATTGCCTAATAAAAGAGGGTCACCTGTTTTTTGTAACGATTGCCTCTAGGAGTGCAATAAATTAGGCAGACCTGAACAGATCCCTACGCGGTTTAACTTGCTAAGGGTAGGAAATCTAGATTCGTGAAAGAACAAAACGATGGGAACAAAAATTGTGCTATATATATATATATCTATATCTATATCTATTCAGTTTACAGTTCTTGGCTGAAAGTAATGCATCTAAGAACATTTTCAGCAAATCTAGAAAATACTTGATTACCGTATCTTGCCAGAAATGCACTATCCTTGTCACTTAACGTGATTTGTGCCAAAGAATATCTTCCTTGCTAGCTATCTTTTGTAAACTTCCAATTGTCCTGCCCCCATGTAATGGAGATGAAGAAATATGAACAAGTTTGGAGGCCATATCAGGAAGAGCAGCCGTGGGTGACAACAAATGGTTTTCCTCCATTGACCCCATGGAGCCACCCAGGGACAGGAAGTGTGTTTTTTGTAGGATTACTAGGTGAAAGTACCAGGTGGTAAAAACCTTACACCAGAGCGCTTGGCATTGGTTTTCAGTTTTTTTTTACAAATGGTATACAATTCTTCTGGATGGTGAGTGACATTACTTTTAATTACAATAATACTGCCTGTATTAATTGAACAAGTGATGCCTCCTTACAAATTGTATACTGTTACATAACAAAAATTGAGAACTATCATAAGGGCTCATACTGTACACACAACTGTACAGGGGCCATATAACATCCAGAGTCTATGTAAAAATGTAAGCTCACTCTGGATGCTGTATGGTCCCCGTACATCAGCCTTAGGAGTGATATGGTAAGGGTGTTGCAATGTGCCCACCTGTGGACTAAATCATTGGAAGTAAAATATTAAAAGTTTGTTTCCTTACGCAGTTAGTTAATAGGGAAGGGAGAATGGTTCAGCCGGCGCATGAGTTTGGTCTGAACATTTGCCTGTTCGGTCGTGTGCCGAACACCAGGATTCGCAGGTGTTCGACTGTCAATGGGTTTCTCCGCTGACGGTTGAATAATAAAAGGATTTGGAGGGTAACCCCATGCCAAAAAAAAAAAAAAAACAGCGTGGGGACAAGGGCCTCTTCCTGACAACCCTGGGCTGTGGTTGTCAGGGTCTGCGAGTGGGGGGCTTATCGGGGTCTGGAAGCCCCCTTTTAACATGGAGGCCTCCAGATCCCGCCCCCCCATGTGAATGGGTATCGGGTACATAGTACCCCTATGCATTCACAAAAAGTGTACAAAAGTAATAACCACACGAGACAGGTTTTTGACACATCCTTCAATACAAATTTAAAAAGTGTCCCTCGATGTAAATCCATCTTCAATCAAAAAAAAATTAAAACATTCCACCTCCTTGGAGGCCTCACACAGTATGCCCACTGTGCGCTTTGACATTTCTTATATAGGTAAGGGGCGGGGCCACTTGGCTACGTCACTTTGTGGCACCGCCTCCTTTTAACGTCACGTGACGCCTCCTTCTGACATTACTTTCCTGACCTGCCAGGCTGCATGCCCAGATAAGGTTCTAGCATGGATTTGGGTGGGGTAAAGCCATTTTTTTTTTTTTTTTCTTTATTTGTTCAATAGCCGGGTGCCAGCAATTGTAACCTTGAGTCATTTTAAATGGGATTTGACTAGTTTTTATTTTTTTATAAATATGCTACTGCTACATGCTACTGATGGGCCACTTTACAGGCACATTAAGGGGACCCCCCAGGCACTATATTTTAAAGGAATTTTAAATTTTTATTGTTTAACTTTTAAGCATCATTAAAATAACTGCTCCTGAAAAAATAATTGTTTTTTTATTTTTTTATTTATTTTTGATACATGCCCTTCTGGGCAGTACCCATATCCCCATACCCCTTTTATGGCCAATTACTTTTATATAAGCGTTCAACATGGGCACTTTTTATTTTTATTTTTTCCCCATAGACTTCAATGGGGTTCGCCGTTCGGGTTAGAATATGTCCCCTGTTCGGGAGGTCTGCTGCAAACCGAACAGAGGGGTGTTTGACCCATCTCTACTACTCAACATCTTTGATTTTCTTCCTGTGTCCCTACATCAAAACTGACTGCTTAATACGGGGCTGCTGGCGTTTTACATATGGTTTTCTTTTAACAGGCGGCCTTGACGTGACCCCATCAAAACAATTGCTAAAGGTTAGCATGTAATGAACAAATACTGTCAGCTGTGCTGATGGTGCGAGGAGATTATAGTTGTTAAGCCAACTAAATCCAAGTAGCAGATCACTTCAGTAGAGTTTTGACTGTATAATATCCTTCTGTTTTTAATGAAAAGTCTGGACGGACGGGGCATATAATAATCATCTTTGTGTCATGGCTATTCACTGGCTGGAGTGGGAGCAATTAAAGATGAGAAAACCGACTTCTACTCAGACAAGAATTAAAGAATTATGTGCTTTCCACTAACTAGATCCATTGTCGTATTAATCACTGAAATAAGTGTATAAATATTTGTCCTCCGCCTATTATTATATCATGCTATTTTGCTGTAAGACTATTCATCCATCCTTTCAGTAATGTGCCATATTTAGCTGATATGGCATTTTATGTGCAGTAAGCAGTTTATCAGTAAGATAAAAGATGTATGGATTTGCTAAACTCACATTGCATTCTATTTAAATATAGATTACATTGTTCTTTGTCTTTGGAATGGCTGTTCAATAAAAGTTGACAAATATTATCTTCTATTAAGAGAAATGATGTTACGTCACAAAAGCTTTAGCTTTGATAATCGGTGGTAATCCTTCTTTCTTTTTTTTTTTTTTTTTTGTAGCAAGAGCAAAGAAGATTGTTGTGGAAATGATGGTTGTTAGGGGCTTGTCAGTCATCAAGTCAACTTTTTTCTTTGTGGTATAGGTTATTTAAACCTGTTGGTTTAAAACTGAAGTTTAATCCAGTTTTTTTATATTACCTTCCCTGATTCGTTCGTTCTTCTTTTTTTCCTTATTAACATGCTAAAGAAATTCTTCTCTTTACATACCTTATTTTAGAACCAGTGATGTCATCACTAGGTCTCTGTGCTGTGCATGTAGATCAGGGATATGCAATTAGTGGACCTCCAGCTGTTACAGAACTACATGTCCCATTAGGCATAGCAAGACTCTGACAGCCACATGCATGAGGCTCAGAGGCATGATGGGACTTGTAGTTTTGCAACAGCTGGAGGTCCACTAATTGCATATCCCTGATGTAGATCATGGCAGGTTGGAGGGGCTGATAGGATGCTGTACATAGCTCCTGGAAAACGGAAATTGTGCCTTCAAGTGATGTTGAACCTCCGTGCATAAAGGAACTGAAATCCAGTGAATTAAAGTGGTAGACCAGTGAAAGGCTAGGGAGCAAAGTACTAGATGCTGCTGGTCCTCTTTCAGTCAAGAAAACACTGCAGTTTATCATGCAGACTAGTTTGAACCTAGCCTTAAAGGGAAGACCCTCTAAAAAGCTAGTTATTGTGTTTCCTCGAGTTGATTAGAAATGTTCTCTTAAGCCCCATACACACTATTAGATTTTCTGCAGATTTTTGTTTTCAGATTTACCAAAACCATGTAGTGCAAGGGCCTGCCTGATTGCGTTTGACCTCCTATTATATGGTTTTGGTAAATCTGAAGACAAAAATCTGCAGAAAATCTAATGGTGTGTATGGGTTCTTTGAGTCTTACCTTCATAATGTTTTTTTCTACTGCCCTCCAGGTGCTTCTTCAGGGCCTGCACCTGGGCCCTCTTCCCCTTTTGGTGCTTGGAGAGATCCAGAAGTGCTTGGTGCCTCTATCCCCTTAAGGGATATAGTTTCTGTGGTGCACCTACACTCCAGCTTTTTGAGAGAGCCGCTTTCCTTTGAACAGTGCTAGGCACTACTTCCTTGTGCTACAAAGCAGACTCTGCTGCATTGCATTTACTGCTCAGGCACAGGGGAATGATGTGGTGCTACATCGCTGACACTTTTTGATTCCATTTTCCAGCACATTATCCCGTGGGCATTAGGATTATGCACTTTTAAGGGTTTTTCTCTCTGTTGCACCCATTGCAAAGGTGGAATCAGAAGGCCAGGAAGCAGAAAAAGCAGGTGCCAATTCAACCAGCAATGGCAAAATCATGTGCCAGTTCAACCAGTAATGTCCAGGAGAGCTGGAATGTGGGCTTTCATTCTTTCTGGGTGATAGTGAGCGTATTTCTTCCCCCAGATTGATCATGAAGCCTATCGGGACATTAAAATTCTTCTTGGTACCTAGTCATCCTTTTCAGAAGGGTTGGCTTCCTTGCAATGTGACTTGGTTAAATGTATTATTTCATGGTATCCAGGGTTTGTGTCTATAAGGATTACCTTTTTTTTTGTTTGCCGTTTTTTATGACTTATTGCTTGTTTTTGTTTGCTCTTGTTGTTAGTCACAAAACGTAAAAAGTTCTTCTGGCACGTGAGATCCTCCTGAGACGGCATGTTTATGGAAAAACATATATGCTAGAATGTTAGTGATTATCACCGATGTGTCCTTCAGCTGCTGAAAAGTCCTTCAAGCTCTTATTTGCCCTTATCTTGTAGTTTCTAATTAATTCTCCCAGGCGTTGTCATGGAAGTTGATTTTGGAAAATAAAAAATTTGGTTCATCAGTAACTCTTTTCAGGAGTCTCCAGGACAGTAGAACATTTCCTGCCCAGATTATGCTATTTTCTTTAAAATGTAGGTCTTTAAAATTTCAGAATACTCCCGTTTTAGGTTTTTGTGGTAGTTTTGTGCTTCCTTTTCTAGTAAAGCTACACTCTTTTGTGTACTGTACTGAAAGACCCCTAAAAACATTTGCTGGAAATGATCTGTTAAAAAAAAAAACATTTGCTGGTAGGTTTAAGTCTAATTTTGTTTCTGACTTCACTAGCTGTTTATATCTTTGCAGTACATTTAGGCAAACAGGACATTTGCAGATGTCTGTCCATTAGGTCATATAGGTGAAAACTATACTTGTGATTCACTATTATAAAATAAGTATTTTAATCTAACCTATTTTATTTATTTTTTTTGTAGATGAGTACCACTTGTCTCTTGATCCATCTGTAACAGAACCTCCAAGCCCTCGAACAGTAGAGGCAGATCCGCACAGGACAGACAGACATTTCCGCTACTGTGGAATCAAAAACATGGAGCTGTCAGACAGTGACAGACCTGTCAGCTTTGGCTCAACTTCCTCATCGGCCTCTTCCCGGGACAGTCACTGTTCATTTGGAAGTCGGATGACCTTAACATCAAATAGTCACTTGGGTTTGTTTCATCAGGATAAGGAAGCTGGGGCTATAAAACTAGAACTAGTTCCTTCCCAGCTGTTGTCAAGTGATGACCTTCGGATAAGCTGCAATCGGGAACAGGCTCATGATAGTCCAAGGGAAAAATCTTCTGATGAGCGACGGACTATGTCATGGAAAGAGCCCAAAGGGAGTGTCAAAAATTGTTCAAAATCTGAAGGGGTAGAACCAACAAGTCCAAAGCTTATGTATGTTGACAGAGTGGTCCAAGAAATTCTCCAGACTGAAAGGACTTATGTACAAGACTTGAAAAGCATTGTTGAGGTAAGACAGTATCCTGGATATCATTATATATAGAATAATGTGAAAAGTGACTTATAAACACACTGGCAAATGGTACTAGTAATCAGTGTTTGTTGCTACTGTCAAATATTTGCAGAATAAACTCCAGGCTAGATACCTGTTTATGAAGCTTAGTAGATCGCTTCTCCTATGGAGTAGTGAAGCGATCTACAAACACTTTGAACAATGGAGAACGCCCCGATACTGGAATTTAGTGAGACTACGAGATTGCAGTACCAGAAATTCACTGAAACACCAAGGTGTGCGTTAGTACTGCTCAGTACACAGACATTCCCATATATATATATATATATATATATATATATATATATATATATATATATATATATATATTATAGCAGGGGGACATGGTTACTGTCTTGGGGGGGCTGTCTGAAAGAGAAAGTCAAAAATCTCCTTCCCCCCAGGATTCTCTCTTCACTCCTCGATTCTCCACCTCTGAGCTGGTGAATCGGGGAGGTAAATTCTGACTCGGAACGCCAGCGAAGTGCTGAGATCGCAGCTTCGTAAACTGGCCGTTTCTGTGTCCGTCAATGACCACTTATCAGTGTGCAGAGATAATCGGTGGAGAATATGTTCTCCCCAATCATCTCTGTTTCATAAACCGTTAATGGACTGTGATCAGAGGTGATCCTTGGGATCATCGCTGATCAGTTTCGTAAACGGACACCTTAGTCACATCACTTGCCTGTAATGCAATATGTCTCGCATTGTGCAGGCAGCTGGATTCTGGAGAAATCTTCACTGCAGGGATGCCTGTTCTTTTCCTGTCACCCTGTGGCTGAACTGCCGGTGCTACAATGGTTAACAGCTTTGGATCTTCAGGTAGACGATCAGTACAGATAATCTGATGGGGACACACCCCCTTTCTTCTTCCATTGAGAAATATTCTTTCACTGATTACACTGCTTGTGACACAATTTGTGAATAGGGGAGAGTCAGATCAGATATAGAATTCTGTCTACCATCCACAGATCTTGTTACAAGCAGTGTAGTCATTGAAAGAACTTTTTCTCAGTGGATGTCCCATCGGACTATATCTGTACTGCTTTTCTACCTGAGGACCCAAAGCTGTTCACCGGTGAGAGGAAAAGGACAAGTATCTACAGTAAAAAATGTCTCCTGAATCCAGATACCTGTATAACATGGGACATATTGCATTTATGGCAGCCGTTTGACCTGTATTTTTTGTCAAGCCAGCCAGAGATTTTTGCAGCTCTTTTGCACAACATACTCCTGCCTGGCAAGAAAGGACTTGATCTGTTTCTGCTGTGGTTTCACTTTCACTTGCTGGTCTTCTCTCCACCCCCACCCTGTGATTGGATAGTGAAAGGTGAAAGGAGGAGCAGTAGCACATTGATGAGCTCATCTTGACCCATTGCTCTCACCTCCTTTTTAGAATGCTCTTGCACTGCAACACGCCTGATTGCCTCTAGTTGCCATTAGACTGCCATTGCCAGTTGCCATTAGACTGCAAGAGACTGACGCCAAGCTCTTGAAGGCCTTTACCTGCTCACATTGTACAATACAATTATTTATTTGCCAATTATTCCAGAGCTGCATCTATTTGTGTCTTCTTCTATATCTACCAGGAGTTGATCTGTAAAAGAAATAATGAAAGGAATTTGAGGACTGGAGCATACAAAATCTAGAGCTGCTGTGCTTTGCAATCAATTAGCTTCTACCTTTTCTTCAAAGTTTAACTGAACGGGCTAAAGTTAGAAGCTGATTGGTTACCATGCACAAATGCTCCAGATTCTGTCTGCTTCCGTTTTAATAAAGTTCCCCCAAAGTTTATTAACTTGTTTTTCTACTTTAATTTATCTCTCTTGACTTCTGCTGCATAAACATAATGAAGACAAAGACTTTCGGTATGATTTTTATGAGAAAAAAGCAAAAAAAAAAAAAAAAAAAAAAAAAAAAAGTTGGACAGTTACAAAATGTTTTGCCTTTTTTATTCTCAAGCCAGCATTGGGAAAAGGAAATGAGAAACTGGCTTGGTTGCTAACCTTCAAAGAAGCCAATTTTTGCTCAGAATTTCATAAATGAGCCCCTGTATTAGAAGCTGGAAACATTCCTGAGGCAAGTTGTGTTCAAGTGGGTTAATCCTTAGCAATGTCACTGGTTTGTAATGAATGAATGGCTGCTTTTACTTAACCACCATGGACATAAATAGTTGAGCCAGTCCTGAGTCCACAAAGCTGAATGAGGTTGTTTGCTACACCACGTCTCAGTGGTAGGCTGCGGGCTTCACACTACTTATTGGCAAGTGTCATCAGGATTCACACATGGATATGTGGAACATCCCTGAATAGTTAATGACTGTCATGGATTTGGAGTGACGAGGTCATATAAGTTCAGCAAGGTTTATGTGCATTGCTAGCAGCACTGTCTTGAATAATTGCATCCATCTACAACTGCTTTATGTAAACATGTGGAATTAATATTCTTCTACAGAATACAATATCAGAAAGCTAGGGATCAAAAGTTATCGTATGTAAGCATAAGATTGCAGTCTATGTAATGCCAAGCAACCCTTTCAAGTCATTAAAGAAACATTTGCCAATGATCTCTTGCAAGACTGCCAGTTCCCTTTTTATAAATGCCAAAGATCCAAATATACGCTGTTAGTAGTAGTGAGCGCTGAACAATCATTCCACTGAGATGTGGTAGGCAGTGCTGGAGGCACAAATTGCTGCCCAGGATAGGGCTCAAATTTTGTACAGTTGTGCGTTTTTTTTTTTTTTTCCGTCATGCATTCAATGCATGGTGGTAAAAAGCGTTCTCTGCCAGATGATCACCCTCTAGCCCCCCCCCCCCCCCACCCTTATACTTACCTGAGCCCATTCTCGATCCAGCACTGCGCACAAGAGCAGCGGCTCTCCCCGCTGCTGTCAATCAAATTCTGTGAGGGAGGGAGTGGGTGACAGGGCCGAGCAGCACATGCAAGGGCGCTCAGGATCTGGCACACACGAGTGCCCCCATAGAAAGCCACTTTCTGTGATGGGCACTCACCAAAGAGAAGGAGCCAAGAGTGCCAGCGGGGGGACCCCAGAAAAAGAGGATTAGGGCTGATCTGTGGAAAACCAGAGCAGGCAATTAGTACATGTTTTTATATATTATTATTATTTTTATTTTTTTTTTTAATAAAAAAAAAAACTTGAAAGCTTTACAATCACTTTAAAGGGGTTGTAAACCCTCAAGGTTTTTCACCTTAATGCATTCTATGCATTAAGGTTAAAAACCTTCTTTAGTGTAGCTTCCCCCCAGTGCCCCCGCTTTAATTACCTGAACCCTGTATTTCCCGCACCAGGAACGAGCACACCAGCACCAGCCGGTGTCTCGTTTCCTGATTGGATAAATTGATAGCAGCGCAGCCATTGGCTCCCACTGTTGTCAGCTCCAATGACGCGGGTGTGGCCGAGTCCTGCTGTCTGTGTCAATAGATGCAGCAGCAGGACACGTGAGCCCGAGGGAGAGCGCCTCTCCGATGGGGCACTCGAGAACAGGACGAGCCAGGAGCGCCACTGAGGGACCCCAGACGAGGAGAATCAGGGCCACTCTGAGGAGGTAAATATGACATGTTTTTTTTTGTATATCCTTTAACTGTAGCTGAACAACACAAACTGAAAATGCTTTTTAATACATTTTTAATATTGAAGGCAAATATCCCCTCCATTCATGTCTCCATGCTTTATTTTGTTGAGAAATCACTTTGAAAAATACCCCTGAGAATTTCTAGCTGCAGCCATCTTGAGTAAGTCCTTCCTGGAATTCATCTGCCCTTAGCTCAGGAAAGCAGGCAGGAGGGTTTACTTCGCTAAGAAAGCCCCTCCTCCATTCCTTCCAGATTAAAGAATAAAACATGGCCATGTAGACTACTGGGATGTATAACATCATTTTGGCCTAGGCCAGAAACCAGCGAGCAACTGAAAAAAAATAAAATAAATAAGTAAATATAATTCACCTTCCTATCTTTACTAATGCTAGCAGCATAAGGTTTATGGTAATAATAGTTAATGTTGACTGAGCGAGTTTAGTTATGCTGTAAAATATGCAGGGCTCACCTCTTCCCTAGACAATGCTGCATTTTTGCAAAAGAAGAGGTATATTGGAAGCCACAGCCCAAGCATTATATTCAAGGAAAGCATAATGGCTTTGTGTCAGTTAAAGCATATGTCAAGGCAGAAAAAAAACATTTAGTGCATATTTTCTTTACATGCACATTTCCCCATGTTATATCTTTTAAATACACTGCAGGTGCAGAGAAAAATTACTGTCCTACCTTCCTCTTTGGCATGACAATACAACGTATTTTGTGTAGTTTGAGTTCTGGATTTTTAAGCACTTGGTGTCAGCCCTGCCCACTTTAATTTTTGATGGATTACAAAGAACACAGATGGCTCTCATAACCTCACCCCTCTTTATTTACATAACCACTCCATATGTACAGGAAGTTACCATTTGACAATATTTCTGGGTAAATCAATGGGTATTTTCTGCATTTTGCAAACATAACAAAACTCGTTCAATGGTATATTTAGCAGAAAAGGGAGCAATTAGAGAAAGTAGTTGTTTACATACATAAAAAAAACATGTGTTTTTTAAAGTGCTTTCTTTTAAACAAGTTTAGACACGTAAACATCTGTAAAAATTTCACATCCATAAAATCCTTCTTCAAATTTTCTAGTTTAATTTCAATCTAGTGTTCAATCCCAGCATGTATGCAGTTGTATGTATTTACATGCTTACGCGCATACATTTCCCCCCTAATTTTTTTAATGCAACTGAATACAGTTCAAGATTACTATGCACATTCCAGCTGTGTGTATGGGCTTATAGCATGTTATAAGCTGCACGGACATGAACACAGCATTTTTTACACCCACATACATGAGCCCTTAAACTGATTATGTATACATATTTAATTTTTTACTATTCATAATATAATATAACCTTTTTATATAACAATTCTAATAAAACATAAAATAGTTTAAAACTGTTTGTTTTTTTTTTTTTTGTTTTTTTATGTCTGGGCAGCCTAGGAATAGCTAGTTAGATACTTAAATCTTCATGGACTGTACTGTTGTAGCCTACAAGTAAAGATTTGTTAACCGTTTTTGAGCCTGGACTGAAGTTATTGCATGGTGTATCCGAAGGACAGGGCCTGTAAAGCACAAACGTATGTAGGGAGGAGCTTGTGACGTAACGTGTCGAGAGTGTATGCCGAGACGCGGCGGCCATCTTGCTGGTGGTTTTAAGCTACTGTTAAGTGCCTGTTTTTCATCTTGAGCATGTGAGTGCATTTTTTATTAATAAAGCAATTTATAAAGCTTACTGCACTATGAGGCTCATTTTACTTCTATTTCATGGGTCAAATTATGTAATGGATTCAACGTTGTGAGAATGGGGATCGAGTGTGACGAGTGTTATCCATCCTGCTTCCAGTCTGCTATATTTGCTGGTGTCCGGTCTTTTATAGCGGTTTGAGGTTTTCCTCTTCCCTGCAATGCTTATTTGACCTCTGTAATAAGGGTCCAAAGAGGAGTATACGAGGTAGTGTGTCTGGGTGCCGGTGGTGGTGATTCTCTCCTATACGATTTTCTGCTGTACCCTATGGACCTTATAATTAACATTTTCAACTGATGATCAGAAGGGATCTATTGACATTTCTTAGCGCTGCACCTATTCTATATATATATATTGCATTATTGTTGTTCACCAATACTGTGCCGGCTGCTCGTCCTGTTATTATTTTTCTAGTTTTAGTGTTATCCAGCACAGCAGGCACCCACTTCTGATTTTTGCCTGTAAAGCACACACTGGGTACCGTAGGAATGCCACCACAAAGGGTTAACTTGGCAGGAGGGTCAGAGTAATGCCCCGTACACACGATCGGAAATTCCGACCACAAAAAGATTTTGTCCGACACTGGTGTTGCATACACATGTTCGGACAAAGTTGTCGGAAAATCCGATCATTCTGAACGTGGTGACGTTCGTTGCGTACGACGGAACTACGTAGAGGCTAGTAGCCGATAGCTTTGGTCTCGTAATTTGATCTGAGCATGCGTGGCACTTTGTCCGTCGGAATTCTCTACACACGATCGGAAATAGTCCGATCAGTTTTTGTTGTCAGAAAATTTGAGAGCAGGATCTCCAATCCGACGGAAAAAGTCCGATGGAGCCCACACACGGCCGGATTTTCCGACAACATGGTCCGATCGGACATTTTCCGTCGGAATTTCCGACCATGTGTACGGGGCATTAGAGAGTAGTTGCCACGGGTAACCATAGACTGGTGAGAATAAATAGCAGCCAGCTAGTTAGGAGCAGTACCAGGCTCGGGTGACAGGTCTTTCGGTGCTGAGGGGGTCCGTGCTCTGGCTCTCTCCCTAGCGGGCGTTCTCCAAAGCAATTCTGACCAAACCCACAGTATGGAGACCCCCATGTACTGTATCTAGCCAAAAGGTAAGTGATAAAGAAGGTGTAAATTATGTGCACACATGGGGTACGCTAATGCATGGCAGGACCCCATCATTCTGTCACTGGGAGTAAGGTGGCAGAGGTATGGTGCACTGGTGGAGAGGCCAGGGGTTCAGCGGTGTTCCTCCAAAATGCAACATTCACAGAGCAAAGGTGTGTAGTGACGTGGGACCAAACCTTGCATGTTACATACAGTAGCTGCACACAGTGTATGGGCTCCTCTCCTAAGCCAGATTTCTGCCTTAATGTTGACTTTCACATGACCGCGGCCCCACCTGGTCTTGGGCATTGATGAGCACGTACTCGAGTGGAGGGGTGCACAGGGTGTGTAGGCCACATATCCCATACTTTTCAGGATCGTGATGGTGGTCTGTGTGTGTTATATATATTTAGGTTTGGCTTGAATAAGAAGGTGGCAACCCTAGTCAATCATGATGAATGATGCCCACCAACAGAATTTTTTTATATATATATTTATATATATATATATATATATATATATATATATATATATATATATATATATATATATATATATATATATATATATATATATATATATATATATATATATATATATATATATATAATATATATAAAAAAAATGTCTGTTGGTGGGCATCATTCATCATGATTGACTAGGGTTGCCACCTCCTTATTCAAGCCAAACCTGAACACATTAGCAGCACACAGCAATTTATTATTTTTTTTTTTAATTCATTACCTCTGTACAAAGAGAGGCAATTTTTATGTACTATATATTTCTAATCGTATAGAGTTAATCACAAGAGTCCCCCTTTACATCAGAGTCAACAAAGTTGACACTCTTGGCTTACATTTGCAGTGAGCAACCCTGCTGGGTAGCCACAGTCTGGGCCAAGGGTGGACTGATAGCTCATGGGGCCCCGGGCAAATTTAACATTATGGGTCCCACAGGTTTAAAGATCTCTGCATCATGAGCGCCAACATTAATGTGGCAGGCCCAAGCTTGGGGGCACTGAGCTCTGCGACTTGCAGAGTGGCAGAAGGAGTGTGGTGGGTATGATGGGGGCAGTATGTGCAGGAGAGGAGTGTGGAGGGTATGATAGGTGCAGTATGTACAAGAGAGGAGTGGGGGCGGTATGATGGGTGCAGTGTGTACAGGAGAGGAGTGGGGACAGGGTATGATGGGGGCAGTGTGTGCAGGAGAGGAGTGGGGGCAGTGTGTGCAGGAGAGAAGTGGGGATGGTATGATTGGGGCAGTATGTACAGGAGAGGTGTGTGGAGGGTATGACGGTGGCAGACAGGGGAGGGGTTTCCAGCAGTGTCTATGGGGTGACCAGAGAGGGATGTTGGGAAGGAAAGTGACCATGGAATGATGTCCCTCAGCTGGGGGTTAGTAAGCAGCTCTGAATGATGTATGAAGTGGCCTGGGGGTGATGCAAACTGTGGGGGGGGGGGGGGAGTAGGGGACTGAGAAATGGTGATGTGTGTGTGTGCATATAATAAAACAAAAGCTATTGTACTCATCCACTAATATTTACAACAGTACTACTCAATGAAAACTGCCAGCATATATGCTAATGGACAGTGCCGATCCTGACCTCCCTGGGGCCCTAAGCAAAATTCTGCTAAGGGGCCCTCTACTTGACCCGTGATGCTGTGAGCTATGTAAACCATTTGCCATTGCCACACAGTCACACCTGACACTTCAGTGCTCCCAATACAATCCTCCCTCCTTTAAACAAAACAGTCAAAGAATAAGTACAACAGTATAGAACAGAATGAGGTCCCCAGAAAGCCCCCCTTACATCAGGGTCCTCAGAGAGCCCCTCTTACATCAGGGTCCTCAGAGAGCCCCTCTTTACACCAAGGTCGCCATAGAGCCCCCTTACACAAGGGTCCCCAAACAGCCCCCCTTAAATCAGTGTCCCCAGAGAGTCTCCCCCTACATTAGGTTCCCCAGAGATTCCCCCTTACATCAGGGTCCCCAGAGAGCCTCCCCCTACATTAGGGTCCCCAGACAGCCACCCTTACATCAGGGTCCCTAGAGAGCCTCCCCCTACATCGGGGTCCCCAGAGAGCCTCCCCCTACATCAGGTTCCCCAGAGAGCCTCCCCTTACATCAGGGTCCCCAGAGAGCCCCCCCTTACATCGGGGTCCCCAGAGAGCCCCCCCTTACATCGGGGTCCCCAGAGAGCCCCCCCTTACATCGGGGTCCCCAGAGAGCCCCCCCTTACATCGGGGTCCCCAGAGAGCCCCCCCTTACATCGGGGTCCCAGAGAGCCCCCCCGTACCTCGGGGTCCCCAGAGAGCCCCCCCTTACATCGGGGTCCCCAGAGAGCCCCCCCTTACATCGGGGTCCCCAGAGAGCCCCCCCTTACATCAGAGTCCCCAGAGAGCCCCCCTTACATCAGGGTCCCCAGAAAGATCCTCCTTACATCAGGGTCCCCAGAGAGCCCCCCTTACATCAGTGTCCTCAGAGAGCCCCTCCTTACATCAGGGTCCCCAGTGAGCCTCCCTACTTACATCAGGGTCCCCAGAGAGCCTCCACTTACATCAGGGTCCTCATAGAGCCCCTCCTTACATCAGGGTCCTCAGAGAGCCCCTTCTTACATCAGGGTCCCCAGAGAGCCCCCCTTACACCAGGGTCCCCAGAGGGCCCCTTCCTTACATTTGGGCCCCCAAACAGCTGACTCCCCCCCCTTGCAGAGGTTCCCCTGTACCTGACTGGTGGAGGTGGGAGGCGGCGATCGGCAGCTATATGGTGTCCACAGGCAGGGGGATCCCCCTGGGGGTAGTAGTTCTATCTCCGAATGTATACAGCGGAGAGGGGAGGGGCCTCTGACCCAGGCATCAGCAACAGTGTTCAAGCAGAGTGAAATTGAAACTGATACCTGCCTGGGTCAGAGGCACCTCCCTTCTCCTCTCCACTGTATACACTGAGAGTACTACAAACCCCAGGGAGGTCCCGCCGCCCACTCAGGCCCCATAGAGCTGCCGATCGCCGCCTTCCACCTCCTCCCACCTCTCCTCACTGCACTCTAAACGGCCAGCCAGAGGTGCAGGGGGGATGCTGGGTCTTGGGGGCCCCCCCACAGTGGCGGGGCCCTAAGCAGCTTGCATAGTGTGCCTATAGGGCCGATCGGCTCTGCTAATGGAGCTCCCCCTGCTCAAATGGTCTGTCTGGGTTTCAGGCAGTCTGAAAACCAGGCAGATGATTCAGAACCCGGACTGTCCGGGTGAATCCCGGACAGGTAGCAACCCTATAATTGACATGGAACTGCATCACAGACAACCTAATTGATGGAGGATTTACAATATCAGACTTTTTTTTTATCATTAAAGAACTTGTCAAACTTTTTGGTGTTTCTTTTTTACTTTTCACTTTTTTTTTTTTTTGTGAATGTAGGGGCAATATGCCCATCTACTGATTTACATGTTATCTGCAAACCCTCTTAATTTTAAAGGGGGCTTTGAAAATATGATAAGCCCCTGTCCACAAACCCCCACAACCACCGGGTCAGGGTGTTTGTTTGTTTTTTTTTCTCTCCTGCATGTTGTCTCCTTTTGACATCCATACCAGACCCTCATCATAGATAAGAAACAGAGGTAAAATGGCCAGGGCATCCCCCAAGTATGTTATTTAAATGTATTTATTTTTTTAATGTTGCGTTTTAAGTATTTAAGTCCAAGAAGCCAATAGGTTGGAATCAGAAGGGTGTCTTAACATGTGTATTAGGATTTTTGTAAGAGAGCAGGAAGCATGCTGTGGGTGTTATTGAGAATAGCTTTTCTCCACCACAAGCAGGTGTTCCCAGATTTTTGAAAAAGGGACTGGTGTAGACTGAAGAGTCTGGATGGAAAACAGAAACCTGAGACTGTAGGCAGTGTTCCCTCTGGGCAATTCAAGCCTTCGTTTAAGTTTTTTTATTAGAGTACACTTTTTATTTTATTTTTATTTTTTTAACTTTGCCTTTATAGTTATTCATTCTACAAAGGACACTTTTGTAAATTGTTAATAACAAGTTTTCAGTACAGAACATTTGTAAGGGTGATATCTTTAGGCATTCCTGTTATGATTTTGTCATGGTACAGAGCCATGCAAACATTGAACAATAACTTGCAGGGATCTGCAGCACACGGTGAAATATCTTACTTCTAAGAAAATACAATAACTCCTAATAAAGACTAGGGACTTTCCAGACTTGCCTTATTCTTGATTTCCTATTATAATGTTGCAGTCACTTACAGTGTGATTGGAAAACGTGCCATGGCTTAGTAGAGGCTGCAGTGTGGTTTCTCTAGGTACAACAATTTCTATAGAAAGAATAGACAGAACTGTTGCATGAGAATTATAAATGTCCAGAGATGGCCTCTTCTACTGATTAAAAAAAGAAGATTCACATAATTTTATACACAGCACTGGCTAAAGGGAACATATTGCGTAAACCGTATATTCCTCAAGTGAAGGAACTGGCTTGGGGTCTCCAATCGCATTACAATCTGCCTGTACATTCTTCGTATAATCCACTAATAGGGATGGGTAAATGGTTCGGCCGGAGCATAAGTTTATTTTTTTTATGCTTAAAGTGAAACATTAAAAATGAAATATTCCTTTAAATATCGTGCCTGGGGGGTGTCTATAGTATGCATGTAAAGTGGCGCATTTTTTCCGTGTTTAGAACAATACCACAGCAAAATTACACTTCTACAGTAATTTATAACTGATCGCGGCTGTAATGAATTGTCAGGTCTCGGAATATGGATAAAACTCATTGAAAAAAAGAGCATACCCCCCCCCCCCCCCCCCCCCCCAGTCCATTACCAGGCCCTTCGGGTCTAATATGGAAATTAAGGGGAACCCTGTGCCAAATTAAAAAAAAATGGTATAGGGGTCCCATTCAGGGGTCCCCTGGTGTAGGGGTCAGACCCTTCAGGTCTGGTATGGATTTTAAGGGGAACTCTGCGCCAAAATAAAAAGACATAGAGGTCCCCCCCAAAACCATACCAGACCCTTATCCAAGCATGCAACCTGGCAGGCCGCAGGATAAGAGGGGTAATGAGAGCGCACCCCCTTCCTAAACAGTACCAGGCCACATGCCCTCAACATGGGGAGGGTGATTTGGGGTAGCCCCCCAAAGCACCTTGTCCCCATGTTAATGGGGACAAAGGCCTCATCCCCACAACCCTTGCTCGGTGGTTGTAGTGGTCTGCGGGCGGGGGGATTATCGGAATCTGGAAGCCCCCTTTAACATGGGGATCCCCAGATTCCGGCCTCCCCCCCGTTGTGTGAAATGGTAACGGGGTACCACCATTTCACAAAAAGTGTCAAAATGTTAAAAAAAACGACAAGACACCGCTTGGGGACAAGTCCTTTATGAAAAAATATAAAATAAAAATGTCCCACGATGTCCGTCCATTTGTGTGGGGTTTTTTTTGGGGGGGGGGGGGGGTTGCAGAGTCCTCCTGGATATCGCAAATACATTTAATAAATAAAATTATTAAAAATACACTTACTGCCTCTTCAAAATGATAAAGAGGCGGGGCCTTGAAATTTGCCAGTGGAGATATGTTAAGCCCAGGCTACAATTTTGTTCCCTCCTTGGGAAGTTGTAGTGCTTCTTTTCCTTGCTTATTATATGTTCACTCCAGTGTGTGATCTCTGGTTCTACCCCTCCTTCTGACCGCTACCTAGTGGGAATTAGTCCTGCACATGTTAATGTGCCATGATACCCCACAGGAGTTGCTTTTTTCCATTTGCTCAGACATAGTCATTGATTAGTACAGGCATTTTTGTCATTCAATAAAAGTGTTGTTTTTTTTTTTTTTTTTTAAATCTGTTCTATCCATTAGCCCCACCATAGAGTCAGGCTGCAGTGTAGATATGACCCGGGCCGCAGCTCAATTGAGTAAAAAAAAGTATACGAATTCAACGTTCAGGTAGGGATGAGTTTGGAGGACACCCAAGCTAATCTCTAGTTCTTATTATGCACTATAGAATAATTAGCTTTCATGCTGTAGAGATCTGAGAGTAGGAATGGCTGTGTAAAGCCACGTACATACGATCGGATTTTCCTCGAACAAAACGGTGGACTTTTGTCCGAAGAGCGTTGCCCCAAACTTGTCTTGCATACAAACGGCACACAATTGTCGGCCAACAATCCAGAACGTAGTGACGTACTACATGGTTTTTCAGCTCTTTAGCGCCACCCTTTTGGGCTCCTTCTTCTGCTAATTTCGTGTTAGTAGAAGTTTGGTGATTTGATTCGTGCTTTTCAGTTTGCACTTTTCTTTTCGTCAACCAACCAGCCATGTTGCGGAATCGGAGGAGATGACATGTTATTTATTATTGGCCTTGGAGTTATTGCTTTTGACATAATCTTTTTTTGGTTGAATAATGATTTCATTTGTTATATTTTCTATATTTTTGGCGGCATAGAATGCACGTTTTGGTTAAGTTCTATTTACAGATGGCATGTTTAATTTTATTTTGTGTTTTTTTTTTTTTTTTTTTTTAATGCACAATAAAAAAAAATTGTGTAGAATAATACTTGGCTATGTGTTTTACTTAAAATGACAGTTTGGGAGTAGGCAGTTACATTTAAAAATACAATGTAAAATTAACAAGGGACACCAACATAGTTGCATCTTTGATCTTAAAAACTCAGTGATAAAAAAAATAGCAAAAAAAAAATTGATTATGATTATCACTAGAAAAAAAAGTGAAAGTGAAAATTCGTTTGCAATAATTCCATCAGTATCAACAGCAACGCAGCTTCATTATTATCCCATTAAAGAAGAAGAGAATCTTGTGTTGCATTTGGAGATTTCATAATTTGCCACGTCGCGAATGTTAATTCTCCATTACGAATGCTAGTTTACAAGGCCAACCACTTCTGGCTCGTCCTTGCTTCTGAGCATGCGTGTTTGTACTTTTGACTTTTGTCTGACGGACTTGTGTACACATGCTCGGAAAATCCGACAACAGACATTTGTCCGTGGAAAATTTTAAAGCCTGCTTTCCAACATTTGTCTGCGGAAAATCCGACAATTGTCCGATGGAGCATACAAACGGTCAGATTTTCCGCCAACAGCCTGTCATCACACATTTCCAGTCGGAAAATCCGATCGTGTGTACGAGGCTTTAGTTAGTAAAAGAATTGGAATGCTGACACTCGGTCCACATATAAGTTGCGTGTTGTCAGCCCACAACAGGACATAGTGTGCATTTCTAAAAGATCAATGGGTATTTTTCTGTACTTGCAGGGTCTTTAAAATGGATGAAACTCAAGGAAATGTGCATGTATTGCAGAAATGTAATACATATGTGTTTGTTTTATTTTTTTTTTTTTAAAAGGGCTTGTAAACCCTCTTATTATTTATTTTTAAATAACAAAACATGTCATACTTCCACTGTGCCGTTCGTTTTGCACAGAGTGGCCCCGATTCACCTTTTCTGGGGTCCCCCGGAAGCGCTGTCAGTTCCTCCCCGCATCGGTAAACCCCCCTAGGAGAAGCACTCCAGAGTCCAGCATTTGCATCCATAGAGGCCAAATGCCGGACTCAGCCCCACGTCATTGGATTTGATTGACGGCAGCAGGAGCCAATGGCTACTCTGCTATTAATCTAGCCAATCAAGAGCTGAGACAACGAGCAGAGAGTTAGAGCGCGTCTTCGCCGAGGGAACGAGCGGGTTCGGGTGTGTAAAACGGGAGGGCTGGGGAGCTGGTCAGTGTCTGAAGTTTATTCACCTTAATGCCTAGGATGCATTAAGGTGAGAAAACACGAGTGTTTACAACCCATTTTAAGTAAACTGTCTGTCGTGCATAATAGTTGGTATCGATTTATTTTATTTATTTATTTTAACACTGATTAGGTAAATATCAGTGTTTTTAGTTTTTTAATCTGCTTTTTTTTCCCCATTGTCAAACACATTTCTGGTATATTGCCAGATGTCTAACACAGTAAAGCTTTTGATGAAACCTAGAGCAATTTCTTGTATTTTATGTAAGTACACAGTCTTTCGTTGCAGGTAATGTAAGGGTGGTCTGAACATAATGGCATGAACTAAATGACAGGGTGAGGAATGTTTCCTAAGGGCTGGTAATTGCTATACCTTCACCAGCTCATCAGCACTACGTCCTACAACAAATGGAGACAACCTGTGGTTTTCCAGCTGTTACTGAAATACAGATCCCTTCATCTTTTGCCAGTATTTACCCTGTGCTAGCTTTTTTTCTGGAGCTCTACCACATTACAAGCTACCCACGTGGAATTCTAGACATTTGCTACTTTTTACTACATATTGGCTAATATTTATGCAACAGCTGTTCTGGTTCAGTTTTGGGCAATCACTTTCTGACTTTGATACCAAAAAAAAATCTATAGCATTAATAGAACCGTTTAATAATATTACAAAGAATATCTATGACCAATTTCTACTTATGGTACAGTATAGGGACGGATTTATATCATATAAAACATTTTTTTTATTTTAAATGCTTTTTTCCATTTACCTGCGGCAGTTTCCAGATGTCACTGTTTGTGCAGAGCTTTACAGTTGGGTAAGGAAATAAGTGAATCTGAAAGTGAAAGTTGAGTGAATCTGGGAAGGGCTGACACTCTTGTCAGGTTTTAATTGCTATTGGTGCCCTTGTTGAGGAATATGCTCCTCATTTCTTGTTTTGTCTGAGACCCATCACTTGGACAAGACAGGATGTAAAAACCTATAAAGGTTCTAACCATACAGGACCTCAATCTCGCAGGATATGGGACTCTTAGTCTTCCCAGGATCCTGTATGTAAAGTAATGTCACCCTTGCCTAGGTAAGTGTGCGGGAAGTTGGGATGTAAGGCCATTTATGTTTTTTTTATTTTATTTTTATTTATTTTTTTGTTTTTTAGGTTTTAAATACGGTTTTATTTGGGGGTAGGTCAAGGTCTGCTTTAAGCTGATGCTTTGCGCAAGTCGCTTACCTTGTATAACTCCTACATGTTAACCAAAACAGCAGTTTATGTACTTGAATGATTGATCTGTTCATGAAGGGAAATGCTATATTTTAGGGCTCATTCCCATTGCACAATTCATAACGATTGTGCTCAGGTGCACAGCGTGGGCCTTGTGCTAGAAAGCATTTTGATAGCAAATCGTAGGGCTTGCTTTTCTTTTCTTTTTTTTTTTTAAGCTGCTTTGAAATTTTATGCACTGCAGCAGTTTGCAATGCCTTTAAAGCAGTTTTCCACTCTGTTTGAATTTATTGTTAGTCAACAGCTACAAATACTGTCCAGGGGTCGAATGATAGCCTCACCCGAACGGGTTCTTTACCGGTCTTCAGGTCCCCGGCATTGGCATGTTTACTGTGGGCAGCCGGCTGTGATTCCTTGCAGCTTCACAGTTGGCTGCCCACTGCACATGGCTGGGCTTTGGGAATGGTCCCACAGCCTTTTGGGACTTGTGACATGGGGGGGTGACTTGGGGGAGGAGAACGTCTAGTAGATTGTTGAGGCTATCCAAATGGAAGTGAGAGGGGGTACCCATCAAAAACGGGTAACTGCTCCCCCTTCCCCCTCAAAGTGCCAAAAATGGAAGAGGAGGGCACAAAGCAGAACTTCCCCTTTTAGGGCACATTGGAATATGCTGTGCAAAAATGCAATCTGTCCTATTTTTTTTTTCAGTGTAAACCACATGCAATAGTACATAAGACAAATTGCTTTGTTCTTGTATTGGGCAATGCTGCTGGTGCGAAAGATTTTTTGATTAACCTGACATCCAGTTTAACTAAATTCCATGATGTATAAATAGGATATATCTTTTTGGAAGTAAGGTTACTATAATTTTCCCACCACTATAATTATTTATATATGTATATATATGAAGAAGGGAGTGTATGATATAGGGCCTAAGTACATACACTACTCAGCGCTGGATGTGTAACTACAATAAAACAGAGTGACTGATTGATTCAACACAATCAATATAAATAAATATAAATATCTATATCAATTAATACATAGATAAGCAGCTGTTTAAAATGGAAAAAATATAAAAGTGGATAGTAAAAAATCTGACAGAGATTCCTGTAAAATAAAATACTACAACAGCGCTAAAAGCAATATGACATATAAAAGATGATAAGATCTTTCTGTGATCAGTCCACAAGTCATATAATAAGGTAAAGAAGTCGTGCGGCAGAGGTAGTTCTTATTTGGTGTATCTGATAGATATAGTGCACAGTTCAGCCAGATATAAAGGTGACTTTTCATGTGGTTAAAATATTCCAGATGTGTATCCAAGCACCACTTTAATCCCTCTAGGTCAATCCACCACGTGAGGCACGCTCCTCTCAGGGGGTTAAACTCACCAGAAGTATGAATCAAACAGGCCTTGATACCATCATCATGGTAAAACAGCACATGGTACGTCAAAATATCCAGAACACAGTGCCAATAGATTATTTCCTCAGCATAAGTATCACCAGGGTATTGATAAAATATCACCAGGACTTCAAGGGTAAAACGGCTCACAATGGTATGTCATAAAAAATGAAGAGAATGGCATACATAGTGTGATTCCATTTAATTGAATTATTTAAAAACAAATCCCCTTACAATCCCCAATGGTAATCAGCGTACATTTCAATTTCTTTAAAAACAGCATATAGAGAAGTGTCACTTGCGTGTGTTAGTAGAGGCAATTCTCCAAAACGTCCATAGAGGCAGCAGCCAATTCCTCCAGAAGCGGCCTGTGTATCTCCTGCTGACACAGGCTTCACTTCCGGTCGGTGGTTAGCGGCGGTGGAGCGCAAACGTGACTTCCGGTCGAGCGTCGTGTAGGCCACGCCCTGACGCGTTTCGTCACTTCCTGACTTCAACAGAGGCCCTCTGTTGACCGGAAGTGACCGGAAGTGAAGCCTGTGTCAGCAGGAGATACACAGGCCGCTTCTGGAGGAATTGGCTGCTGCCTCTATGGACGTTTTGGAGAATTGCCTCTACTAACACACGCAAGTGACACTTCTCTATATGCTGTTTTTAATGAAATTGAAATGTACGCTGATTACCATTGGGGATTGTAAGGGGATTTGTTTTTAAATAATTCAATTAAATGGAATTACACTATGTATGCCATTCTCTTCATTTTTTATGACATACCATTGTGAGCCGTTTTACCCTTGAAGTCCTGGTGATATTTTATCAATACCCTGGTGATACTTATGCTGAGGAAATAATCTATTGGCACTGTGTTCTGGATATTTGATGTACCATGTGCTGTTTTACCATGATGATGGTATCAAGGCCTGTTTGATTCATACTTCTGGTGAGTTTAACCCCCTGAGGGGAGCGTGCCTCACGTGGTGGATTGACCTAGAGGGATTAAAGTGGTGCTTGGATACACATCTGGAATATTTTAACCACATGAAAAGTCACCTTTATATCTGGCTGAACTGTGCACTATATCTATCAGATACACCAAATAAGAACTACCTCTGCCGCACGATTTCTTTACCTTATTATATGACTTGTGGACTGATCACAGAAAGATCTTATCATCTTTTATATGTCATATTGCTTTTAGCGCTGTTGTAGTATTTTATTTTACAGGAATCTCTGTCAGATTTTTTACTATCCACTTTTATATATATATATATATATATATATATATATATATATATATATATATATATATATATATATATATATATATATATATATATATATATATAAAAATTTATTTATTCCTGAAACCTGAATCCTACAAGCAGTGTGAGTTGCAAACAAAAGTTACCAAAAATGTTACAATTCTTCTAGGAGTAGGGGGCCACCAATTCCTAGAAAAATGTAATGTATGAAATTTGCCAATAAAAAAACAGCTGTTCAGGTGAGGGTCAAACTACAGGTCAGGTGCAGATAAGATGAAGACTTTCTTATTGGACAGTGAATTTGAACAAGACCTATATAATGTTGTGTGAAATGTAATGCTTTTCTAAGGTGGGAGGTCATAGAAATCTTACACGTCCATACCCCTAAGCTGTGCGGAAATGGCTTAGCATAAGTGTCTTTAGTCTAGGTCCTAAAGCCTTAAGTCCTTTCTCCACTAATTTATCTCCCTTGAAGAAATCTGAGATTTTTCAAAAGAGAATTAGGCCATCTAGGTGCTATGCAATTCCCTAACATTACAGCTGATCTACGCATGCCTGCTGATATCTAGGGTGTTGCAAGCAATGCAACAGATTTGAGAGCTCAAATAGCTCAACAGATAACAAGTGTTGTTTTATTCACAAAGATCTTCAGATATGCTTGAAAAATTATTGTGTGAAGTTCATTTTTTTTAGATAAGGACCATCAATATTAAGTTGTAGTTTCATTTTACTCCACTCACTTATACTTACAATGGTTTAAAGGATAAGTTCACCATTTGTAACATGTTACAATTAGGGTGTAACATTTTACAAATTTACTGCCCCCCCCCCCAATCCCCAGTTTTTACAGTTGTGACAGCAAGTGTGTGTTCACCCCCCCCCCCCCCCCCCCCCCCCCCCCCACCCCCCCCCCCCCCCCCTTGCTGCCACAATCTAGAAAATGCAGTGTTCTGTGAATAAGTAGACCACAACTGACAGCCTTTGTTCTCAATGTCCTACCACGGTGCTGTGGTAGTTCATTGATTCTTCCTGTTAGGCCCCTTTCACACTGGGGCGGTGAGCCGCGGTGACGGTAAAGCAGCGCTATATTTAGCGCTGCTTTACCGTCGTTTTCACAGCGGTTTTCGGCCGCTCGCGGTGCGGTTTTACCCCCCGCGAGCGGCCGAAAAAGGGTTAAACACCCCCCGCAGAGCGCCGCCGCAGCGGCGCTTTGCGGCGGTATTGCCGCGGTTTTACCGCGGTCTCCCATTCTTTTCAATGGGAAGGAGCGGTATAGGAGCGGTGAACACACCGCTCCTATCCCGCTCCAAAGATGCTGCTAGCAGGACTTTTTTTGTCATCCTGCTAGCGCACCGCTCCAGTGTGAAAGCCCGCCGGCTTTCACACTGGAGTTAAAGGCCCCGGTGTGAAAGGGGCCTTAGTGTGAAATTGCCTACGATGTAAAGGCAAACAACTTGCACTGATGCTCTGCAGGAGACCTGCATGGCATCAGTGATCTGCTGATTGCCAGGCTCCTAAAAAAAAAAAAGAAAAAAATTGTAAATGCAAAACGTAACTACTACTAAAGTACTCCCAGACCGTCCACCGCACATATACTACGGCAGGGTGGCCCGGCTGCACGAACCAGTGTACCTGTACGTTTGCATGTGCCACCCACGATCGCGGTACTGAGAGGCAAAGCGAGGATTTGCCTATGTAAACAAGGCGGATCCCCGTTCTGAGATCTGCTGTTCCTAGTGATCAGGAACAGCGATCGCTGGGTTGTCCCAGTAAGCCCATCCCCCCACAGTGTTAGAACACACCCAGGGAACACTGTTAACCCCTTGTTCGCCTCCTAGTATTAACCCCTTCCCTGGCAGTGTCACTGGACCCCGAAAAGTGTCACTTGGGGTCAGATTTGTCTGCCGCAATGTCGCAGATCAACGCCGTTACCAGTAAAAACAATAAAAAAATAAATGAGTCCAGAAATCTTTTCCATAGTTTGTAGACACTATAACTTTTGCACAAACCAATCGATATGGGCTTATTGCGATTTTAACCAAAAATATGTAGAATAATGCATATTGGCCTAAACTGATGAATACATTTAGTAAGTGTATGTATGTATGCATTTATCTGTGTGTGTGTGTGTGTGTGTGTGTGTGTGTGTGTGTGTATAATATATATAATTAAAAAAAAAATGTGGGGTATGTATTCTAGCAGAAAGTAAAAAATCATATTTTTTTTTTATTTTTTTTTTTGATATTATCAGTCTTTTTTTTGTTTTATAGTGCAAAAAATTAAAACCGCAGAGGTGATTAACCACTTCAGCCCCGGACCAATTGGCAGCCAAAGGACCAGGCCCCTTTTTTGCGATTCGGCACTGCGTCGATTTAACTGACAATTGCGCGGTCGTGCGATGTGGCTCCCAAACAAAATTGGCGTCCTTTTTTTCGCACAAATAGAGCTTTCTTTTGGTGGTATTTGATCGCCCCTGCGGTTTTTATTTTTTGCGCTATAAACAAAAATAGAGCGACAATTTTGAAAGAAATGCAATATTTTTTACTTTTTGCTATAATAAATATCCCCCAAAAATATATAAAAAAACATATTTTTCCCTCAGTTTAGGCCAATACGTATTCTTCTACATATTTTTGGCAAAAAAAATTACAATTAGCGATTATTGATTTGTTTGCGCAAAAGTTATAGCGTTTACAAAATGGGGGATAGTTTTATAGCATTTTTAATAATATTTTTTTTTTTTACTAGTAATGGCGCGATCAGCGATTTTTATTGTGACTGCGACATTATGGCGGACACATCGGACATTTTTGACACATTTTTGGGACCATTGTCATTTATACAGCAATCAATGCTATTTAAATGCATTGATTCCTGTATAAATGACAGTTGTAGTGAAAGAGTTAACCACTAGGGGGAGGGGAGGTGTTATGGGCTGTGACGTGTGTGTGTGTGTGTGTGTGTGTGTGTGTGTGTGTGTGTGTGTGTGTGTGTGTTTTTTTACATCAGGAGTGGGGCTGACGTCTGACGTCGTTGATCGGCTTTCCCGATGACCGGAACAGCCAATCAATGACAGAGTAGGAAGCACGGGGAGAGGTTTGTTTACACATACCTCTCCCCGTTCTTCAGCTCCGTGACCCGATCGCGGGACACCAGCTGGTGGCGGCGCACGCAACCCACGGGCAGGCATTTAAAGGGCCACGTATATATATGTGATTTTGCCTGCCCGTTCCATTCTGCTCACGTATATCTGCGTGAGGCGGTCGGGAAGCGGTTAAATACCACCAAAAGAAAGCTCCATTTGTGGATAAAAAAGGACATCAATTCTGTTTGGGTGCAACGTCTTACAACTGTGCAATTGTCAGTTAAAGTGGGGCAGTGCCATATCGCAAGAAAATGGCATTTTTTTTGTGTTTATTAAACGTCGGCAGCTACAAAAAGTGAAGCTTCTGACTTTTAATAAACACATGCTCCCCTATCCCATGGTCCAGTGTTGCAGCCGCCCAAACCCTCAGCTCTCTCCCTTGTCTCTTGCCGGCATTGCAAGTGTGGGAACCTGGCTGTGACCGCTTGCGGCTTCACAGCCGGGTGTACACTGCGCATGCATGAGTTGCGCTGCGCATCCTCAATGGCCGGGGAATCTTCTGGGACTTGGGACATGTACCAGAAGATTGCAGGGAGGGAGGGGGAGAGGAGAACTAAGCAATCAATCTCCTAGGCAGTCAAAGCAGAAGTGGGAGCAGGTACCTGTCAAAACTAGGTACCTGCCCCCCCCCCCCCCCCAAAAAAAAGACACGCCATATGTGGCATGTAAGGTGTGCTTAAAGTGGAACTTCCACTTTTTCCAAGTATTCAGGTCTATGTTAAAAAAAGAGACATTAGACTCTTATTGGTTCCAAAGTTTATAAAAATGTGCCTATCAGGTGTACCAAGAGGGCACACAGGGTGTTCCACAGGGCTTTGGTTTCAAGGCTTTTGAGTTAACGCTGCTGTAGTGATAATGTACAAGAGCTCTGAAGACTTCCTTATTGGGTCCTCATTGTTGACAACACTTTTGGCACCTGGATCGGTTAACTGTACTGCAGAAAAACAATTTATAGCAGATTGCTTAGTCACTTGGCTCTGCAATCTACATTCTGTTGTTACAACAGAATATCATGTTTGACAAAGGCCAATTAAGGCCAATTACTGTAAATACTCAAGTATAAGCCAAGTTTTTCAGCACATTTTTTTTTGTGGTGCTAGGAACTTTTTTAAGTTTTGGCTATAGTGGCAAGGTCTTGGTACCTTTTGTCGGGTTATTGCTGTATACAAATCCATCCACCTCCTATCTTTAAGGCTGGCCATACACGGTCCAAATTTCTTTCCTGCAACCTAGGGTTACAGGAAAAAAAATTGCACAATTCCCCCATCAACACAGACAGTTGACAGAGGAATCAGTAATTCTAACCAAAGGGAGAAGACATTGATTATTGCTAGTGGCTATAGCAGCCGCTAGCAATAATTGCAAGCTAATCCAGCAGGCTGATTGTACCCAAGTTGATAGCTCAATCGATCAACTTGGTACATTCAGTCTGCCAATTAACGGTTCGAATCTCGGCCAGTTCCTGCTGTACCGGCCAAGATTCGAACAGTGTATGGCCAGCCTAACACCTTAAAAGGGTCTGCACAATCAACAATGGTACTGTGAACAAACCTAAAGACTGTTAACACAACTGGAATTTAAGACCTCAAAACTTTTCTGAGGTCTACATTGCAAAAATGATGCCCTACAAACAAAGAAAATAACACACAAGTTCTGGAAACATGTAGATCCCCTTTCTCAAACGTTTTATTGCTGTTTTTACAAGGAAGACTCGCTCTCTCTCTATTTGTTCAAATGACAGTAGTGAAAGTGGGGTAAATTTTAAACATTTCGCTTCGTTACCAGAACAGGAAAAGAGGGGAAGTCTTCCAATGAGTAAACTTTGTTCTGGGGACAGACTAGTTAAAAGGGTATTTACCTCACTTTGCAGAGTTTTTCTTACTTCCTAATTTGTCTACCAAAGAGGAAGTGAAGGAAATTCTCATGAATGTGAGAGGGGGCAACTTTTATCTATTCTGTCCAAAATGTTATAAAAAAAAAAAAAATGTTTTAGCTTTAGATATGCAATACTTTTATGTAACCTAAGCTTAGTAAACCTTCAACAAGCGCATCTGCCTCCCATATCTTCACTGCTGTGTGTCTATTTATATGTTAATCTGAACCCCTTTTTCACTTTTAAAACTTTTCTCTATATATATTTTTCTGTCCCACACTTTTCAAACGTCCGCCTTCATGGTTTTCATCCTCCCATATTTTTACAGTGATTTATGAAGATTTTATGGCATAGTAAAAGATGGGTACGTAGATACTATTAAAAGTATAACTACAGGCCTGCTATGCTCTATAGATCCTATATACAAATATGGAGGCATTAGCAATAAAAAAAAAATTGTTTTACCTTTTCAATCTTCGATTAGAAAAAAGGAGAATTGGAATGTAGCTGGATACCACGAGCAATGCTGTAAGCTTTTATAGCATTTACACAGGCTTCTTGGTCAAAATGCATTAAACCCTAGTTTAAACGATGGCGCTTTTTTACTTTGATGTGCAGATGTCCTTTTGCTAAACATTTTTTCATCCTAAAACCATGTGAACTTCTAAAATCTAAAATCCTATAATATAGTTTATACATTATAGGTAAACTACTACTACAGGTTGCCCTAGAGGGAAGTCTACAGCCTTCCTGCTTGTCCCAATATGTTCACATGCATTTTATGTTGTACATTAAGATCTGATTAAGAATGGAATGTGTAAAGAAAATACACCCTGTCCCTGATGTTTCTGAATGACCTCTATAGACTGACTCAGTCTATTTATTGTGTTTTAACCCAAGAAGTTCATGTGGAGAATTAAGGTATTCTTGGCTAGCCAGAAAATGAAACTTCCGAATCTCGGAATAACATGTACGCCCTAGATGACCACAGTCAGTGTAGGTTGTTTATGTAAGATTTCCATTGCAAATCACCTAGTATCAGCTGGAATACTATTACATGTGTACGGTGGGAGGCCTTTCTGGGTCCATAGTTACAATACACATCACAAATCTTGTTCATTTGGAATAATATTTCAAATAGATACTCGAAATGAATACAGAAACATGTTCTTAAGTCATTTATTATGAAAACTACACTTGAGACCAAGATTTGTTTTTCTAGGGAATCTCAAACGAACTATGAGGCTACTTTCCACTTTCCGTATAAACTGCCCAGAAAATAAATTTGAGTGTAAATCCCTTACTTAAAAAGTAGCTTTTTTCAGATGCATGCAACTCCCAATGGCTCTTATTGGCCATCTCCAAACAGCTTCCTTCCAACCTATACTTTTTTTTTTTTTTCCCATGCTCCTGCTATATGTTGAGAACTCTCCGACAGCTTTGCAGCTTCTCCTATGCTGTATACTTAAAATTTCTAAGAACTACATGTCCCATGGTACCTTGCTGCCTGCAAGCTGTAATTCATGTACTAACTACGCCCCTTGGGACTCCTTCTCACAGCACCTCTGTAGTTCAGAAGGCAGGCTTTGTGAATTCTGTGACACAGCAGAACCTAACAACAAGACATGGTGAATATGTTACAGAATTCACAGAAGTAAATGTGTGGGGAGGTTTACAAAGTAAGTCTACAAACTTAAAGGTTATTTTAGATTAACCACTTACACCAGAAGATTTGGTTGCTTAATGACCAGGCCATTTTTTGCGATACGGCGCTGTGTCTCCTTAAAGTGGTGTTGCACTCAAAAAAAAAAAAAAATGTTGTGAGGCAACAAAACACGAAAAATGCAATGGGGGGTGAATACTTTTGCAAGGTACTGTATGTCCATTGTCTTGCATTTTTCTGTTTTTCGCTTTTAGGCTGCACTTAGGCTTTAAACTTTTAGAAATATATAAGCTCTTTTGTGGTGCTTGGTAAACAATTCCAGGTCAAAATGCAGTAAAAGGGAAACATAAAAATGCATAACTGTGATGTCCTCATGTTTTGTGATCTCAATATGTTTATTCTAGTTGTTCATTTTGCAGCTGTTTAAACTAAGACCATGGAGATTACACAGTGTATGGTAAAAGCCTGATCACGCAGTTCTCTAACACTCCTGTTTAACCACTTGCCGCCCGCCCTATTGGCAAAAGACGTTGGCAAAGTGGTTTTAAAATCCTGACTGCACGTCATATGACGTCCTCAGGATTTTGAGCCGCTGCGCACCCCCGGGGGCGCGCGTCGCGGCGATTGTTGTTGCGGGGTGTCAGTCTGACACCCCGCAACTACGATCTTGGTAAAGAGTCTCCAACGGAGACTCTTTACCACGTGATCAGCCGTGTCCGATCACGGCTGATCACAGTGTAAGTAGGAAGAGCCGGTGATTGGCTTTTCCTCACTCGCGGCTGTCAGATGCGAGTAGAAGAGAATCTTTATGTTCATCTGAAGTGCCATATAAGTAACCTCCAGTCTTTGACCTCCCAAAGCATCATAGTGAAAATAAATAAATAAATATATATATATGTGATGACAATTCAATAATTGCTGTGGGCATCCCATGTCTTCCTTAACCCCAAACAGGTTGTAATATATATAGCGGTAGGTTGCTACAAGTTACAAACATCCACCAAATTTATATAAAGTGCTGTATAAATTGACAGCACTATACAAGTACCTGTAGTATATAAATAATCAGTCATGATTGGCTGCCCAAGTGAACACAAAATAACTCTGTCTGGTGCGGTTTCTCGCTACTGTTTAAAAATCTCCTACAAATAGTCTGTCTTTTTAAGGGCTTTGGTAAAGGAAATTTCTAGTTCCTTGCTGAACCTGGAAAGTCCGAACTCCGGGGCATGTAATAATAATCACATTTTAAAGCCAAGAAACCTCTTGAACAAAGACACCATTTCTGTAATGAATCCCAGATGACAGCACACTGCTCTTCTGTATGGGAGCAGGGTGTATAACGTTACACAGTAATCTGAACATTGCCTTGACGTTTGTGTTCTATAGATTTTGGAAATCTGTTACAGATTGCCCTATATTTGCAGAACGTGAATGTGTAAAAATTATTTCTTTTCTGCAATATTGTCAGTTTCACACATACATGTAGTTTTGTCTGTGTACTCTGTAACTATACATAGTTGAGAATCAACCTGACATTACTATTAAAGGACACCTGTTATGAGCAAACCATGTAAGTGTCATTACTGCCCCCCATAAAAATGTTTTCCCAAGGACTGAAATGGAGAAATGCAGACATGTTAGAAGGCTAGCTGGATGCTAGCCTGCATTTGTAGGAGGAGTTTGGGGGTATATAACCCTCCTCCTCTGTCTATTCCGCGTCGGCTCGTCTTCATGGTTCCCACCCACGTGTTTCCCAAACCTTCATACATACATATACGCTTCATACACTTTTTTTTTTTTTTTTATATTCATACATTCAGGGTATGCCCTCTTTTAGGCGTACTGACCAGCTAGGCCAAGGCACACCTCAGGCCTTGGTTGTTAGGGTTATCGCATTTCAAAGTGAGGACTCTGACTACGTCATTACTATCGGGTTTCATGATAAGTATAAATGGAGCTCCCCTGTATATTGCATATGTGTGTGTGTGTGTGTGTGTGTGTATGTATGTATGTATGTATGTATGTGTATGTGTGTGTGTGTGTGTGTGTGTGTATATATATATATATATATATATATAATTGCAGTTTTACCCGTCCTTAAAAGTGGTGCCTGCATTAGTTTCAATTTTTCATAAAGACAAAGACATGTTTGAAGTCCAGCCAGGGTGACAACCATAGTTCCCTCCTATACATACACTAACAACAAAATCAGCCTGCTCATCTAAGGACCAGTATGCTGATGTTTATTACATTTTTGTTTTTGGGTTTAGATACAGTTTAAGTCCCACTCTCTACAAAATTTGTAACAGTATGGACACAGTTGAAATGTGGACAACCTAAAGTGCAATTGTTAAGACATTAACCTAGACCTAGTATAACTAAAGGCAAACCATTTTTTTTTTTTTTTAAATATGAATTGAAATATGAATTGAAACACCAATGGTTATTGCCCCCCCCTGCCCCCACAGATTCACCCTTCATGTTTTGTCTTGTTTACCATTATGGTGAAAATTTGAAAGTAAAAGAAAAGCCCAAATTTTGGGTTGTCCCCAGAACAGTAATCGAGGGGAAATCAGGGGGTGCCCCAATGGATTCCCTTAATATGCAGGGATTTTCTCTCACTTGCTGTTTTGGCTAAAGGACAAGAAGTGAAGGTCAATCTCCCCACAGATGGCAAAAAACATGACGGGTTATAACCCCCCCCCCCCCCCTATTCAAAACGAAAAAAGTTTTGCCTGTAATTCTTCTTTAAATGTTTTCAGTTAAAACCAAATCCATAAAGGACATCAGTGTTTCAACATCATGGGTCTCCAAATCTATATAAAAAAAAATTCAGCAAAGTAAATGACCAAAGTCTGTCACTAAATTTGTATATATCTTCTTCCAGAACTTGGACAGTGCAGTTGTAAGTCTTTCTAAATGAGGAGAAACCCCCCATCAAAAATATGGGTTGCAGATAATATAGGATAGATAGATTGTGATCTTTTAAGTGCCACTCTAGGCCACATACACCCAGGTGGAATGAACCCTATGAAAACATCAATTACAATGTGTAATCCAGATACCTACACATTGCCATAGATTGTGTTCATTGGGTTTGAGAACCAGACCTCATTAATAAATGTGATATTTTTCCAGTGTAGGCAAGATATCCAGACACATTGCATGTCGCAGTACTGGAACCATCCACCTAATCTGTAAGGCCTAGATAGCATATGTATAGCAAATCAATGTTAGCTTGCTAAGCACTTTAAAGTGTTTGCAAAGTTCCACAGCATAGCTTGATATAAGCCCATAGCCCAGTCTCCTGTCCATAGTCATTGGGGTATGGGTTGCTCATTTCTCAATTGTCCATACTGTTACAGCCTGTGTGGATTCCCATACTGAGATCATCCTTCTGATGTTTTACTCAGGGAACTGTACTCTTATACTTATTCATATGAATTTGGATTTGTATTACTCTGCATGCAGTACTCCGTGAGTATTTTTAAAGAAATCGCATTATAAATAGGAACCTAAGTCCTTTATGCTGTATTTAAACAAATTTCACAAGAAAAACAATTGGGGAAAAAGTGTAGTATCCTATGTCATAGCATGTAATACTTCCTGCCGAAGTGTAAAGTATACCTAAAGCCATGATTTATTGGCCTTTTAGAGCCTGTACATGGGCTTTTGTTCGAGTCAAAACGACTTTTCTACCTGCACCCAATGGGAATACAAAACAGCCTGAAGTAGTTTAATGCATTTTAGGAGAAGGTCAAAAGTGTCTAATGAATCTCACATTTTACTAATCCATAGAGTTTTTTGTATGCCCAAACACATTGTTATTTTCAGTTTATCCTTGGAAAATTCTGCCCAGACCTGAATTTAACTGAACAAAGCATGCACTACTCTGACATCCGTTGTTCTTTCCCTTGTATTTTGTCCCTATATGTACACCTCACTTGAGCTGGCTCTTCTAGTATACAGAGCTTACTAGCCAGTATTCCCACTAGCAATGTATCTGCATTTAAACCCTACTGACAGGTCTCCAATGTATTCTCAATAACCCATAGTGAGCAGTCTCCAGGGCATGTGAATTAATCACTCAGTGCCCAGTCTACAATGTATCTGTATTAACCCCATAGTGATTGGCCAAAAGAGTATATGCAGTAACCTCCCGTGTCCATCTTCAGGGCATGCATTACCCCCTTAATTATCAGCCCCCAAGGGTAGGGTCATTGGGGATTAATACATATTTACATTAGGCCTTCAGTGACTAGTTTCCAGTATATATGCATAATCCCCTCAGTGACCAGTCTTCAGAAAATGTGCACTAAAAAAACGCAGGGTGACAACATAGGAACACAGTTGGGAGATGTTCCTGGACAATGGTTTTTATGGCAGGATCCCCAGGTATCATTTAAAAACAAGTTTTGAAAATTACTTTTGAATTACATTAAAGCAGTATTAAACCCAAAAGCAAACAATTATATTGCAGCTTACCAATTCTTAGATGCGATAGCTGCATTTATTTCCTGCTTTAGACTTCTATTTTCTATTTTCATCCTGTGATCTGGCCAGTAAATCTGTTTTTCAAAAGAACAAGCTCTCTTCTAAATTTATCAGTTCACATGGATGAGACAAACAATTTAACACTTTTTATTCATGTAAAACATTTAACCCAAAAGGAAAAAAAAAAAACAAGTTTGCTGTAACTGATTATAACGTGTTAGCTGGAATTTGGCTTCAATTTGTTAGTGTATCTAAATCTGCTAGTACGTCTAACACTTCCCTCCCCCCGGAGTGACGATGCTGCAGTCTGCTGAGCCCCCTGTGCTCCTTCGTTCAGAGTGGGGGCACTCTAATACAGGAGATGTGTTATTGGCCAGATTACTGGGTGAAAAGAGAAAGAATAAAGCCTAAAAAAAAAAGAGAAAACGAATTCAGCTACCAGATTCTAATTATTGGTAAGCTGCATTAATCAGCCCATTCATTTGAATGGGCTTCCTAACGCACCAAAAATATATACTTATACCATTTCTGGCAGCACACTACGATGCATGTTATTGTGGTGCCACACATTGCACTGCAATGCACATCCTTTGGCAAGGCGCTTTGGGGTGCCAAAAGCAGATAATGAGGTAAATGGGCCCTAGAAGTTCCAGTTGGTCATTGTTTGCTTAGCTAATCAGGGAAATAATCTTCTATAAGAGCGCCCTATATTCACCAAATTGACGACCACTGCGCTAAACCTATCCTGCTTTATCAAAAACAAAATAAAAAAGTTCTGGAAATTAGCAAAAGCTGTATAGTCTACAAAGTGACAGTACTAAATAATAGAATTTGTGAGCTCTACAGACTTGGTTTATTTTTGTAACTGAAACCAAATCCTAAATATCTGTTTCAGCGCACTCTGTTTTTATTATTTCAGATAGTTTATTGGAAAATGTCATGTGTCTGTCTTTTCACCTATTAATCTTCTGTGGTAAACCAGTATCTGCGCACAAAAAATTAGATACAAGAAGAGGTCATCCTCGGGGCTCCGAGCCTGGAGGATATACTTTTGACTGCTTTTAGCATACAAAAGTTAGACCCTGCTTGGGATCGAGTTGGGTTGCTTGAGGCAAGAAGACTCACAGGTGTAAGTAAATAAATACTGTGTTTCCAAATATGACTGAGCATGTTTTGTTGGTGTCAAATGCTGCTTGCTGTGTTTCCCACACCCGGTGAATAGTTACACCGAGTTGTCATAGTGGTGGGAAGCACAGAGTAAACAGGTGCCATTGTGTTACTGAACTTTTGTAATGTTTCTCTCTGTTTTAGCTAAACTCAAAGCTAAAAAAAAAAGTATGTATTAATGCAATAATGTATTCATGAAAAAAATCATTAATGGCTTAATTACAGATTAGACCGTGCGCTAAAGCACACTAGTGTGCGTTGTGTAGTTGCAATGCATTGTTACAATGCATTTGCACACTGTATTTCTTTTTTTTAACTTTGTGTCACAAAATGACACTGCATTTGGTGACATGCGGTGCAGTGAGTTGTGCTGCGTAAAAATGCAGACCTGCTACATTTTTATACAGTGCTCCACACCTCCATGCAGCATTATGAGCAGGACACTAAATTGTGCCTATGCAAAGCAATGCTGCTCAAATTATATGGTGTGAACAATTCCTAAGCCTGGGTTCACACTAATGCTGCTGCATAACCCTGCGTCTTTCCGTGTGTTTTTGTTTTACGCTTTTGTATGACAGTGGGAACAGATCACCTCCCCCTCAGCTGCTATTGCATTTAAAATTGGGCGTGGCAGATGGATTGTAGTTTATTGAGAACTACAAGCCCTCTTGTGCTTCTTCCAGCTTTCTAAGACCCCTTTCACACTGAGGCAGTTTTCAGGCATTCTAGCGCTAGAAATAGCGCCTGTAAAGTGCCTGAAAACTGCCTACCATTCATTGCAATGGGTACTTTCACACTGGGGAAGTGCGCTTGCGAGACATTAGAAAAAGCCCTGCAAGCAACATCTTTGTGGCAGTTGCCCATTGCAATGAATGGACAGCGCTTCCGAAGCTCCTGAAAAGCGCTTCAGAAGCACTGCAACATGGAAGTTTTTAACCCCCTTTTTTTTTTTACCACAAATGCACGGGTGGCCTGAGTGTGAAAGGGCTCTCGCTGAAAGCTTGCACGGAGGTACAGCATAAAGCTGGAGGACATGTCTGCAGGTGCCTGACGTTACACCTACGATCCACTGATGGTGGGTGCAAGGCTTCCTGTGGGAAAAACTAATAAATGCACTTCTTTTTTTTTTTTCTTTTTAAAGGCTAAGTTCACTATGTATAACATGTTACACCAGTATCCAGGGTGTAACACATCTGTTACTAAACAAGCTGCCTCCCCAAACCCCCCCCCAGAGGAGCCCCCATTGTGATAGCAGGCCGGGGACCTTCTGCCCACACCCACTGTCACAATTTTTAATATATACAACATTCATTCAGAGTTCTGTGTAAAGGAGAACTACAACTACCGTTGGCCATTGTGGCTGTCGGCTTGTAGTTCTCATTGAACTACCAGGTCGCTGATGAGCGCTCTAGGTAGTTCATTGATTCTTCTTGTCATTCAATAACTGCCTGCTCGTTCGAGGTATGGGCAGACAGCTACATTGACAGTCTACAGGAGCCTTGCATTGCGCTCGTAATCTGCTGATCGTGGGTGCACTGCTTTACAGGCTCCTAATAGAAAATTTCCTAATTTAAAAACATTGCAAAAATATGTGCATTTTCTTTGTTTAAAAAAAAAGGTGCACATGGCCTTTATAAAGGTGAACCTTTATTTCAGACAAACGGCAAAAATTCTTGTAGCCTTCCTTCACAAATTTGCACAACTTTGGATGGGTGCAACTTGGATACAACTTTGGCTTTGACCAGTGATAATGGACAACTGGTGCATTGTATAACATTCAGGTACAACTTTCATGCAACTTTTGAGGGTTAACGTTGAAGTCCATGGCCCTCAAGTTGCATGAAAGTCCAACCAAAGTAGTGCATGAACTACTTTGAAGTCACTGCAGCTTTAAGTCGCACATATATGAATAGTTACCATTGGAAAAAGGGAAAGACTTGTCATGCGACTTTGGCCAAAGTTGACAAGTCGCACAAGTGTGAATAGAGCCTTAGCCAGGGTTTCTGAGTACCTACTGCGATCACATGAGTGAAGGAGGCAGGCAAATGGTGCAACTGTTCTCAGTAGCAAAGGCTGCTGCTAAGCCTTACAGCACTTGAAGAAAGCCGATCTGCCGAAATCATTTTTACAGGAAGCAGCCATCTGCAGGTTCACATGTGTTTGGTGCTGAATCTCCCCGCCCCCCAAAAAAGCAGCTAAAAGTATATCATTCAGGTGTTTTCGCAGAGGCACATTGTCCAGAGACAGATGGTGGTCATAAGACAAAATCAAAAATGTTTCTTTTGTTCATTGAGCGATGTGTCTGTCAATTAACAAAAGAGAAAATTGGATTTTTGACTTACCGTAAAATATATTTCTCTGAGTTCATTGACAGACACAGCACCCACCCCTCTAAGGAGTTTTAATACTTCTGACACTGCTTGTTACTAAACTAAAGACCTATAGCATAGAGGTGGGTATATACCACCGAGGACTGCCCATAGGCGTAGCCAAGTCTTTTTTTTTTTTTCTGCCTAGTGTCCTACTCCTGCAGGGGGTGGCATAACCCTATGGTTCTGAATAATGAGGCGCTGTGTCTGTCAATGAACTCAGAGAAATTGATTTTACGGTAAGTCAAAAATCCCATTATCTCACCCATGCCTTCATTGTAAAGAGAGTACTTCTGTGACAATTTTATCTAAAATGAGCATAAATCTTTTTGCTGTTCCTAAGAAAGCTCTTTATCTATTTTCCTGCCCTTTTCGACAAACGGGTATGCATTTTGACGTTTAAAACAAATTAGGTCTTTATCCATGTAAATGGGAAACCAGAAAAATTATTATACATCTTTAACACTATACAAGCTACTTAAAAAAAGACTTGGAAATTTTTTATTTTTTTATTTTTTTTTTGTTTCACAAAATTATTATTTTATATCTTTTTTTTTTTTTTTTCTTTTTAGGACTACCTTAACATAATATGTGATCAAAGAAGACTTTCTCTGGGGACAGAAGATCGATCTGCACTGTTTGGAAATATAAGGGATATCTACCATTTCAACAGGTAAGGTGATAGTTTTTTAAATCTGATAATGAAAGGACAGCCAGAATACATGGGAAAACCTTCTTGCTCATTTGACTGTATAATCTGTTTTACTTGAATAACAGCATTGACTTGGACATTCCATAAATCATTTGTAATGATACCTATTGAAATTAGATGCTTATTGTAGAAAACCTGCAATTTTGACAAGTATCCACAACAGTAGTGTTGTCTGTGTTGTAGTGTTGTCTGAAGGCTCAAATGACCATTGCAGGTAATTGCAAAGCCCCAAAGGCTTTCTGCCCTCATTGCATCATTATGAAAAAGGGGACAAGTTTCACAAGATCAGCAGATATGTGCTCAGGTTTATTTTTCTTGAGGAACAGTGTACTAGCTCATCTATAGCAACAAGCGGAAATGGGACTTGTAACATGAATGGAGAGTCATGTGACACCCAAGTAGAAATCACAAAGCTGCCGCTACAGGTGTGCCAGGTGCCAAAGTTGCTTGTTGCAGTACACTAACCTAATCTAAAATATATACTTGTGTAAAGATCTGCAAATAACACCTTGTTCTTAAGGTGGAGATCCACCAAAAATGTATTGAAGACAAAAAGGGTCAAAAACATTTTAGAGGGACAATCGCCCTTTATCAGGTTGAATAGAGAGGAAATGCGCTTTGAAACATACAGTATCTATGTAATTTATTTGCCTTCTGGGAATCTCTTCAAAAGAAGGTAGGTAGACTTGACAGATGTTTTTACTAATGTTATCCAAGATTTCCTCAATGCCTGTGTGTCAGAGTGAGCCCTATATTCTGAAAACTAGAATTTCAAGACTAGGTACATGAGGGTCATCAAAATCATTTTCAGACATTTTGCCATTATGTTTGTGTTCATACAAAGGAAAGCTCAGTTTCATCAGTGCATGCTGAATATGCTATTCAGTTTTGTAAAAAACACATTTGCATGTATATGTAGGTATGCTATCAAAAGAAGTGATTGTATAACACAGCCTTTCTCAACCTTTTCAACACAGAGGAACCCTTGAACTAGTTCTCCGGTCTCAGGGAACCTCTGATAAAAATTTGAAATCTACAACTCATGATACATTAGTGTGATGGTCAGTGGGAAGAATGGTCCTCACACTTGTGGTCATTGGGAATGATTACCTCCTTACAGATGGCTAAAAAGATCAATGGTGTCAGTGGGAACTTATCTGAGAGGCAGAAATTGCTGAATGCTGAAGGAACCCCTAGCAACCTCTGGAGGAACCCTAGGGTTCCACAGAACCCTGGTTGAGAATCGCTGGTATAACATTTTACATAGGTCACTCATGAAAGTTTCTATGTGCATATTTTACATACAAGTTAAACAGTTAAGGTTTTCATGGTTGACATTTTCTGAAACGATTTTTTTATGTAAATTTTTTAGTGAACTTCTTCAAGACTTGGAAAATTGTGACAATGACCCTGTTGCAATAGCTGAATGCTTTGTGTCAAAGGTAAGGAAAACCTTAACACTAATAAAAAGTGCTACCTTAGTAAATAGTTTCAACATGTGTCAAAGTTTGGTATTGTAACTAATTATGAAGTGAAACATACAGAAAACTACCAATTAGCTATGATCAGTTTTATTTAGCTATTACATTAAAGAGGAAGTAAACCCTCTTTTACAACTTTAGCTTACAGGTAAGCCTATGTTAAGGCTTACCTGTAGCTAACAGGGATATCTCCTAAACCTGCACGGTTTAGGAGATATACCTGTATTTGCATGTGCCAACGTCATGCAGCACATGCGCACTAGCGACAACTGAAGCAACGGCGCTATATGCCGATGCTTCAGTTGTTATATGCCGCTCTCGTGCGCATGCGCGTGACGTCATCGCGGCTCCGGCAAATCACAGCGCCGGAGCCGCGATACCCGGAAGTCACTCCGGGAGAAGATGTCGGCGGTCGGAGGGGGAGAAGAGGACCGATGCCGAGGCTTCGATCTCAGGTAAGTGATACATAATTAGCTAGTATGCATAGCATACTAGCTAATTATGCCTTTTGTCTTGCAGGTTTTTTTTTTTATGTTTTTGTTAAGAGGGTTTACTTCCTCTTTAATTGTATTGTCTTGGACCCTAGCATTAGAAAATTCTAGCTAAGCATCACCACAGCCTTATGATCTACTGAATAACAGGTTTTTTTTCTGCAAGTTTTTTTTTTTTTTATAGTAATTCTAAAGGTTGTCTTTTTTTAAAAAAAATAACTAACCTGTTATACAGTACTTACCTGTTCTGTGCAATGGTTTTGCACAGAACAGCCCCGATCCTCTTCTTTTTGGGTTCCCATCGGTGATCCTGGCTCCTCCCCCCTGCCGAGTGCCCCCAATAGCAAGCATTTTGCTACAGGGGCCATCGAGCAGGCTCGCTCCCAAGCCGCACTCCTGTGAGTGGACATTGTCCATTCACACACAGAGCGTGGCTCTGTCCTGCTCCCCACTCTCTCCTCATTGGCTCACTGGCTGTGATTGACACTGCTGTGTGAGCCAATGAGGCGAGAGACCTGGGAGAGCCACTGCGCCTTATGTGCATCGTTGGATCAAGATGGCACTCAGGTAAGTAAGGGGGGCTGGGGGGAGCTGCACCCAGAAGGTTTTTCTGGGGGTATAAATTTGGCTGTGGGTAGATGCTGATTGGTTTGGTTTAACTCAACCCCCATCTCAGCTTAGGGACTCCACTGGCAAATTCTTTGGCAGACTGTCTGTCTCTGACCTTTTCCAATCTTTCACTAAGTCCTACAGTGAGACCGTAAGACCTCTTCATGGCCACAGGATGTTTGAGTGCTTCTGAGTCTACAAGACATGTGGAATTCAGTATACTACAAACCTTCCTGGCAGATTTGTGATGGACTGGTGTGTGAAGATTTGGAAATAATAATTAAACTAAAATTTATAGTTGTTGTGATTGTTGTTAATTTGTAGCTTCAAATTCATTAGTGTCCTAAGTGGGCACATATTTTCATGACACTTGTCTTAACCAGCGACATCTTACAATTAACTGTGACTTTTTTGGTATTTTTTATGTAAAACATGGCATGACCAAAAAGTCCTTTCCTTTTTATAGGGCTTATTTGTATATGTTTGGGGGGGGGGGGTGCATTGCCTTTAATCATTCACTTATTGATATTATGTACACTAATGAAGGGGAAGTACCTATGGGGAATCTAGGATGGAAAATGACCTGGGGGTCCTAGTAGATGATAGGCTCAGCAATGACATGCAATGCCAAGCTGCTGCTAACAAAGCAAACAGAATCTTGGCATGCATTAAAAAAGGGATTAACTCCAGAGAGAAAGCGATAATTCTCCAACTCTAGAAGACTCTGGTCCCGCCGCACCTGGAGAATGCTGTCCAATTCTGGGCACCAGTCCTCAGGAAGGATGTACTGGAAATGGAGCGAGTACAAAGAAGGGCAACAAAGCTAATAAAGGGTCTGGAGGACATTAGTTATGAAGAAAGGTTGGGAGCACTGAACTTATTCTCTCTGGAGAAGAGACGCTTGAGAGGGAATATGATTTCAATTTACAAATGCCATACTGGTGACCCCACAATAGGGATAAAACTTTTTTTGTGGAAGGGAGTTTAACAAGACACGTGGCCACTCATTAAAATTACAAGAAAAGAGGTTAACCCTAAACTACGTAGAGGGCTCTTTACTGTAAGAGCGGCAAGGATGTGGAATCCCCTTCCACAGGCGGTGGTCTCAGTGGGGGGGCATCAATAGTTTCAAAAAATGACTAGATAAGCACCTGAATGACCGCAACATACAGGGATATACAATGTAATACTGACATATAATCACACACATAGATTGGACTTGATGGACTTGTGTCTTTTTTCAACCTCACCTACTATGTAACTATGTAACTTCTGGGGCACATCACACATTTACCAGAATAACCCGCCCCATGCTGATAACCTCTAGTTGGCAAAACTGTACTGATTCCAGATAGATAGGTGGTCATTAATACAGGTACTCACAGGTCAAAAGCTGGTCACTGCAAACAGTATTATTCAGTCTGTAATTATTCATGAGTTGTAGAATGTTCTTATTGAATTTAATAGCAGTACCCCCTTATTCCATTCTTATAATTGTATTGTAAAATATATATTTTTTTTTAAAACTTGCAGGGCAGCACAGTGGCTAAGTGGTTAGCACTTTTGCCTAGCAGCTCTTGGTTCGAATCCCAACCAAGGCACTACCTGTCTGGAGTTTGCATGTTCTCCCTGTGCCTGTGTGGGTTTCCTCTGGGTACTCCAGTTTTCTCCCACACTCCAAAGACATGGCAGGTTAATTGGCTCCTGTCTAAATTGGCCCTAGTATGTGAATGAATGAATGCAAGTTAGGGACCTTGGACTGTAAACCTCATGAGGGCAGGGACTGATGTAAATGTGTGTGTGTGTGTGTACATAATGTGTGTGTGTGTGCATGTGTGTGTGTGTATATATATATATATATATATATATATATATATATATATATATATATATATATATATATATATATATATATATATATATATATATATGTATGTGTGTGTGTGTGTATATATATATATATATATATATATATATATATGTATGTATGTATATGTATATGTATGTGTGTGTGTGTGTGTGTGTGTGTGTATAATATATATATATTAAATAAATATATATATAATACACTGAGTAAATTGACAGGGCTTTATAAATACCTAAAATAAGTAGAGAGATCAAGGTTTACCAGATCTGTTGTATTAGAAATGCACTTGGGGAATACGCTGAGAGTGCTAATGTGTATCATCTTTCACAGATTTCGGTAAGTTCACAGTTAGAAAAAAAAACTTGGAGACTTCTAAGCAGTTCTAATTTTGAAAACATTGTATTTTATTATTTCAGGAACTATAATATATATTTTGTGTGGAACTGATCTTATAACAAGAACACATCCATCATAATTAATGTATTCCAGCATCTCCCATTGGGAACTTGCATGTCCTAGCTAACACCCAAAACTAATATTTAAATTATTAGCTCCAAAATCCAAGAAACAGACACAAACCATGTAAACCTATATTTAAAAAGCTCTATAAAATGTAAAAGGTTTCCAAGAAAAAAGTGACTTGCGGGATATATTGGAATTTAGGACTCCAATACTTCCTGAAGTGTTTAGTAGATTGAAATATGACCACAAAATACAGTTTTCTATAAGGGGTTTTCAGGTTCTGTCCCAAGCAGGTAAGGTATTTGCCTCAAAACTAGGCATCTGTCAGAGCATACAATAACATATTTTATGCTACTATATGACCAGGGATTTTCAGATCTCCCTGGAAGTATTTATTCAGATGAGACTGCAGCTCTCTGTGTGAGAGTCGTGCTCTCCTGTCCACAGTCTGACACAACCTCTCTCTGACTCACTGCATACATTTTGTTCATCAAATGGGAGCTTTGCAGTTTGTAATGCGCGCGGGAGCCGCCGGTAACTACACATCAGCTGAAGCAACGGCACAAACGATCTGTTGCTTCAGTGCGCATGTGCTGATGACGTCGCCACATGCTGATACAGGGGATATCTCCTAAACCGTGCAGTTATAGGCGAAATCTACGATAGCTATAGCCAAGCCTTATTATAGGCTTGCCTGTAGTAAAAAGTGGTCTGCAAGGGTTTACAACCACTTTAAGCAGGCCATACACTAGTAGATTTTCAAATGAACATTCACATGCACATTTGTTTAAAAATTTGTTTAAAAATCCTCAGTAAATTTTGATGACAAATGTCATCCTAAAAGTATTTCAGAATTTTGCTTGCTTTTTAAAATTAGATTTTGGGATAAATGGACTTCCCCTGAATGAAAACCACATACACTATTAGAAATTTGTTTATTCAAGAAAAATTTCCCATCCTATTCCTTCAAAATCGAACAATTGTTCTTAATAAGAAGAATTTCAAAAAATGTAAACTAGTGTATCGCAGCTAGTTTTAGGTCAAAGAATGCAAAAGTGACAGGGGTTGGGAGCATCTTTAATATTGCCAGATATACTTGGGCAGCAGCAATTAAAAAGTTGGTCTGCATGTGAAATAAATAAAATATATAAAGAAATCTGTATACTGTATTTGTTTAATTACAAGTATTATCCATGTCCAGTTAACATAATACTAAATTAATATTTTAAATAATAGCAGTAACTTAAGCAATAAAAAAAATGCAAATTATAATCCAGTTACCAGTCTTTTTTTTTTTTTTAAATTCTTTATTTCTTTACAGGATTACATAGATATACTGTTTAAACATAAAATAAAAAGATACGGCATTGCCTTTACATATTGCATCACATTATCTTCATGTTGCATATCTGCCTCTTCCTTTCTATAATCTGAATCCATAGACCTGTTTATTTTATTTTTCCTTCCCCCCTCCCTACCTTTCCCTATTAGATTACTCCCTACCTTAACAAACAAACAAAAAAAAAAAAAAAAGGATTCTCCCCCTCCCCCCCGCCCCCCCCCTCCCCTCGCATCGATGGCCATTTTATATATACCTCATTACTACTTATTTTTACTAGTTATATTCGAGTTACTCCCAACTTTCCTCTCCGATCTGTCTCTTACCTTCCTCAGTTTGCAGGAAGGACTCCCATGGGGCCCATGTTTGAGATATTTGTTCTTTTTTAATCATAGATGTAGGAATCATATTTTCCATTATCCCTATGTTTCTCACCTTGTTGAGCCACATGGAAATCTGCGGTGCCGCTGGATCCTTCCAGCATGCCGTTATACAACTTTTAGCAGCATTTACCATGTGGCACAAGAGTGAGTTTTTATATCTCTCCCGTGGGATTTGTGAGGAATGTAAGAGATAGAATGCCGGGTCCCATGGAATCCGGTAATCCGTAAGTCGTTGCATAATTCTCTGAACTTCCTGCCAGAAAATTTTAATTATTGGGCAAGTCCAGAAAATGTGTACAATAGTACCTCTTTCTTGACAGCCCCTCCAGCACCTATCCGATGTCGTTTGGGAGAATTTGTTCATTCGGGAGGGTGTATAATACCAGCGCGTTAAAATTTTATAATTCAATTCCTGAATCTTAGTACATCTGGAGGAATTTAAGGTTAGGTATATTATATTCTGTTGTTGATCTATTGTGAAAATTTGTTCCATATCTCTCTCCCACTTTCCCAAGCTAGACATCTTAAAGTGTTCTGGAGGGGCGGTCAACATTGCGTATAACTTAGAGATTCCGTGGGAGAGAGGCCCTTTCTCCTCACAGTATCTCTCAAATTTTGTTCTTGGTCGGTTATAGCTTTCCTGGGGCCCAATGGATTCCAGGAAGTGTCTAATCTGTCGTGCTTGCCAAAAAGGTAGTTTAAACTGACCACCCATGTTCATTAGTGAATCTAATGTTGGCCAACTATTAAGATTAAAGAAATGCGATGCTTGGAAGATGCCTCTATCTATCATTTTTTTTGAAGACCCCTGGCTCAAGACCCGGAGGAAAATCCGCGTTCCCCAAAATGGGAAACGGGGGATTTTATTAAAGAGGGTTTAGAATTCTGGATGAACTTTTCTCCCGTCAGAAGTGTGGGTCCTATCAAGGGGTGTGTCTTTACTGCATGAGGGATAGCAGCGCGGCACCATATTGCCCTTTTAAGTGGGATCTTACTAACATGTTGCTCGATATTGATCCACAGTTTACTCCCTTCGTGTCGGTTCCAATCTATTATCCTACCCAGTTGGGACGCTAGGTAGTATTTATATAGGTCTGGCGCTGCTATTCCTCCTGCTGTTTTCGATAAAGTGAGCAGTTTTCTATTTATCCTAGGGCGTCTACTTGCCCATATAAATTTTGTAAAGACACATCTAGCTCGGTTAAAGAAGGCCAGAGGGACAGACACAGGCAGGGCCTGGAAAAGATACAGGAACTTTGGTATAATACTCATTTTTAAAATATTACTTCTCCCGAACCAGGAATGTGTTGCTTTGCTCCATTTTTCCAGTAAAACTGTTACTTCTTTAATTAAAGGAAGATAGTTTAAAGCATAGATGTCTTTTAACTTCGGTGGGATATAGATTCCAAGATATTTTAGTGCGGTTGATGTCCATCTAAACCTAAAACTATCCACTAAATTTTTACATATGGGGCGCTCCATGGACACCCACATCGCCTCCGATTTGCTATAATTTATCTTAAAATTCGACTGGGCACCATATTCTTCCACCTCCTTTATAAGGTTTGGGAGTGATATCTGTGGGTTTGTAATTGAAAAAAGTAGATCGTCCGCATATGCGGAGGCTTTATATTCTTGTTTTCCAATGCAAATACCACTAATATCGGGATTTTGACGAATTTTATTTAACAAAGGCTCCAAAGTCAAAACAAATAATAGAGGCGATAAAGGGCAGCCCTGGCGCGTCCCATTTGATATAGAGAAGCTCTCTGAGTGGACTCCATTAGCCTTAACCAAGGCTTGTGGTGTAGAGTATATCCCTTCAATCCAATGTAACATTCTATCTCCAAAATCCATGTGTTTTAGTACTCCCCTCATAAAAGTCCAATTAACCCTATCAAAAGCCTTTTCGGCATCTGTGTTCACGAAGACACTTGACATCCCTTTCTGATTTACATATTGGAGCAAATTTAGCACTTTTATAGTGCTATCTCTAGCTTCTCGTGTGGGGACAAACCCCACTTGGTCCAAATGTATTAACTGAGTCAAGTACGGTTGTATACGGGATGCAAGTATCTTCGTGAAAATTTTCATGTCTATATTTAATAGGGATATTGGACGGTAACTGCTGCACACTGATTGGTCCTTCCCTTCTTTAGGTATTACTACAATATGTGCCTTCAACGCCTCTGCTGGTGGGGTTGATGTATGACCCCAAATATTAAATGTTTTGGCTAAGTGTGGACTTAATACAGGGAGAAAACTTTTGAAGTATTGCAAGGAAAACCCGTCTGGGCCAGGCGCCTTCCCACCTTTCATCGACTTTATGGCTAGTCTCACTTCCTCTATTGTGATTGGCATCTCCAAGCGAGCTGAAGATGACAGTCTAGTTATTTGTGAGGAGGTCAGATATTCTTCCATCGACTGAGGGGATACAGAAGGAATTGGTAGGTTATATAGTGTCCTATAAAATTCTCTAAATTCCTTTACAATGTCTTTAGGCATATAAGTTTTTTGACCTCCTTCAGTCTTTATACATGTCATCATGATCGTTCTTTTCCTCAAGTTTCTTAGGAGCGTTGCTGCATTTCTTTAAGCCAAAAGTTGGGCATACATTATTCTCCACAGCGTAACCTTATTGCATTATAACAGCATAACCTTATTGCTCCTGTTCCCATAAGGAGGAGCTCCATTTTCAGATTAAATGTATATTATGAGTGTTTGAACAGTGCATACACTCCTTTAGCTAGCAAGCAAAGCAGATTAAGCTTTAAGAATTGCTTACGTAATTTACAAAGAAGCATCACATTCTATAGTACCATATGTTGCCAGACAACACACATGCTTTTCTCTAGGCCTGTATATTCTTTAAATGGTATCTGTACAGTTGCATTTCTGTAAACTATAGCTATATAGGTTTTATTTAATTTGGGCCTATGTGGAAGAGTATTGTTTTTATTCTCCAAATATGTTCCAATGCCCTGACGATATCCTAAGCTAAATAATTTTGTGGGCATTTTAAGACCTCAACTAATGCAATTGGAATTCAGAACATCAGGCTTTTTCAACATTGTTGGTCTTTTTCCTTTTATATAGGAATAAATAAAAACCCAATAGTTAATAAATGCCACCAAAAGAAAGCTCTACTTATCTTCATAAAATGTATAAAATGAATTTGTGTACAATGTTGCATTTCTGAATTACTGTTAGTCAAACTATCGCAGCACTGAAAACTGAAAAATTGGCCTGGTAATGACTAGTATGTTTAACCACTTGCCGCTATACGTCGGCAGAAGGGCACATACAGGCATATTAACGTACCTGTGCATTGCCCTTTAAGACGCAGCATTGTGGGCGCGCACGCCCGCCGCGAACTCCGTGAGTGTGATCGCGGGGATACCCGCGATCGTTTCACGGCGTGGAAGAACGGGGAAATGCTGATGTAAACAAGCATTTCCCGTTCTGCCTAGTGACAGGACACTGATCACAGCTCCCTGTGATCTGGAGTGGTGATCAGTGTCTTGACACACGTAGCCCACCCCCCCCCCCCACAGTTAGAATCACTCCCTAGGACACAGTTAACCCCTGCAGCGCCCCCTACTGGTTAACCCCTTCATTGCCAGTCACATTTACACAGTAATCAGTGCATTTTTAATCACACTGATCGATGTATAAATGTGAATGGTCCCAAAATAACGCCAAAAGTGTTCGATCTGTCTGCCATAATGTCGCAGTCACGATAAAAATCGTAGATCGCCGCCATTACTAGAAAAAAAATGATTAACAAAAATGCCATAACTATCCCCTATTTTGTAGACGCTATAACTTTTGCGCAAACCAATCAATAAACGCTTATTCCGATTTTTTTTTTTTTTTTTTTTTTTTTACCAAAAATATGTAGAAGAGTACGTATCGGCCTAAACTGAGGAAAAAAAAATGTTTTATATATTTTTTGGGGGGGTATTTATAGCAAAAAGTAAAAAATATTGCGTTTTTTATTTTTTTATTTTTTTTTTTTCAAAATTGTCACTCTTTTTTTGTTTATAGTGCAAAAAATAAAAACCACAGAGGTGATGAAATACCACCAAAAGAAATCTCTATTTGTGGGGGAAAAAGGACATCAATTTTGTTTGGGTGCCACGTCGCACGACCGCGCAATTGTCAGTTAAATTGACGCAGTGCCGAATCGCAAAAAACACTCTGGTCTTTGGCCAGCCAAATGGTCTGGGGCTAAAGTGGTTAAAGTGTCAGTAAAAAAAGACTCCATTATCTCTACAGAGTGCATTACATTGTGTATCTCTTTTTTATAAATTTGATTTATATGAAAATACCTGGTGATCTTGCCAGTGACCGCCTCTTGCTTTTTGTCTGTGGCATCAGTCTGTGGGCTCACCAACCCCCTCTGCAGCATTGCCACAGCTTGTGTGCATGCTCCTGGGTATCTATGGATTTCTCTGATTTAAACAGCCTAGGCGATGACGGACCTCTTCTTGCTGCAAGGAGCCAATGTCAATCAAACACTCTAACCCAACCCATGAGGCATTGCTGCCGATGACTTAGGCATCTTTGAGCCTAACAAGGTGGGTAAGAATGGTGGAGTCCCATAGCCTGGCCGCCACCATTGTGATTGACAATGGCTCTTGAGAACCTTCTGTATTTTCTGCCCCCAGCCCATCAAGCTTGGGGGCGAAGAGGGGACGAAAGTCGTCATGTAATCATAAAAAGTCCTAGTAAAAGGTAATTGGAGAGAATTTTTATCGATGGAAAATTAGGTCAAATTCTTAGTTCTGGTCCCAGGTGTATTTTTATTTGTTTTACTGGCTTTGCATTTATTATTTTTATTTACATTTTCATTTTTTAATGTTTGTAAAACTGGTTTGAATCTGCTGGATAACTAAATCTGTATATAAACCATTGTTAACTGTGACCTTGTTTGGTTTGCATTACTGAATATGAATGTTTGGAGTCACTAGAGAATTAACTGTTTGTCTAGTTTGAGAATGATACAGTGTAAAAATTTGAAGAAGCACACAGGGCTACATTTATATGTCAATATTGTGTACTTTTCTATTGTCAAGTCAAGATCCAGGTCTGTAGTTTTTTGCATGTGTCAAACTATTAGATCTGCCAAATGGCTTGCATCTCCCTGGGGATTGCATCAACACAGTTATATTTCACCATTTGTGAACCTGGGCACTACACTTTGGAGATGGACTTCTTTCATCCCTTGTATTTTTTACTGTTTGCTCATAATTTTATTCTTATACATTTTGGACTATTGCATGAGAAACCGCTCAAAATAGCCCCATTAAGCTTGGTGTTATTCTTGTTCTATAGTGATAAAACCAAGAAATTATCACACAGTGTAATTGGGCCTATATGGAAGAAGTTTCTATAGTGCATAGCCTCTTATTCACACAACCATCACCATATTGATTTGTATAGCTCCTTTCATATATTATATTGATTTATAACTTTTTTCACATTCACTGCAATTTCATATGCCTTTTCCACTCAGGCGACTTTATAAATCGCACAATTTGGTTGAATCACGCCTGAAACCTGTATTTCCGTACAGGGTTTATATAGAGGTTTTTGAGAATAGGTGGATGCATATTCTACACAAATAAGGCTTTAGGAGGGTTGTTGCAACACTTCCATCTCTATCTTTGGTTTACAGGAACACACGGCTCTTTTTTAGTCAGTCCCTTGATATAATCTGATAAGTTCTATTGACCGACTGTACTTATATTCATTCTTTATTATTGTGTTTTATCTTTTCACTGCGATTTTTTAAAATTGCACATTTTTTATATCACGCTTGAAAACCTATGTCCTCCTTATAGGGATTTGATATAGGTTTTCTTGAACCGGTGGTTGTATATTTCACACTATTACCGCACTAGGCTGGTTGTTTCAATCACTTTCACTTTTACTTGTACTTCACAGAAATACGACCCCCCTGGGTCAGTCCATCGATATAAGCTGAAAAGTTGCACATCCTGTTGCGCATTTTTGCCCGCAGGCTCACATTCTCCTGCGTTGCCTTATGTGAAATTAGGGACACTTGGTTATATAAGCGCTGCACTATTTACTTTTTATGATGATTGTATTGTTGATCTTGATGGAGAAGTCGGGAGGGGGACAGGGCAGGAGGAAATATTTTGAGCTCAGTTATAGAAAGATTGAGTTTGAGGAATTGGTGTGACATCCATGCTGATATGTCAGTTAGTACTGTAATTTAGTAATGCGAGAGTGTCATCAGCATAGAGATGGTACTGGAAGCCATGGGAGTTTATCAAGTGACCAAGGGAGGAGGTGTAGCTGGAGAAGAGGGGGGTCTGAGGTAGAGCTGCATGATTAATTGTTAAGAATAGTTATTGCGATTTATTTTTTTTTTTTTTTTCGTTGCGATCTTGACAAAAATGTTTCACGATTCTGTCTATGCAAAGAATTCTCTCTGCTCTAATGAAGCCACAGCCGTCAAAAGAAAGGAAGAGAAAATCTGGGCAGTCTGCCAAGAATCGCAACATTCTTTAGCAGTGGAACTAAGTATAAACTTATTTATCAATGGAATAGACTTGTGTGTAAATGAAAAAAGTTTAACCACTTAAACACTAAACCTTTTTCTGACATTTGTTGGTTTCAAGTTAAAATCCTTTTTTTTTATTTTTGCTAGAAAATTACTTAGAACCCCCAAACATTATATATATTTTTTTAGTAGAGACCCTAGAGAATAAAATGGTGGTTGTTGCAATATTTTATGTCGCACTGTATTTGCGCAGCGGTCTTTCAAATGCAATTTTTTTGGAAAAAATTACTTCAATGAATTAAAAAAAAAAAAAAAACTAACCAGTAAAGTTAGCCCAGTTTTTTTGTATAACGTGAAAGATTTTACGTCGCGAGAATCGTGATCTTTTTATTGTAAGAAAAAAAATTGTGATTGTCATTTTGGCCTAAATCGCGCAGCTCTAGTCTTAGGACAGAACAGAAAGAGGAAGTGGAGAGGAGGAGATAGAGTTATATGTAACACTGAAGGAGTGCTGTGATACGTAGGAGGAGAGAGAAGACCAAGACTGCTGATGTGCAATAATAAATTGATATTTTTTCCCACAAATCTTGGATTTCTGAACGGTTTCTACCTTATTGTTTAGAGAAAATTCCACTCTTGCCTTTATTCATACTCTTTTACCTCCACAGGCAAGTATGAATGGTTCAGGGACATCAATACATTGATTGAGGTTACCAATTAATTATTTCTGACAACTGTCCAGTCAGTTGTCTTGGTTGCTGACCTCAATCATTTGAGGTCAGCAACCAAGAACACTTACTGGACATCACAGTACACAGCATTAGCATGGTCAGACAGTTTACATATATATACTTTAATCACCCAGCCATTGATTCTTAATATGCTAATGGAATTCTTACCTTTTTTTTTTTTTTATTAACTACACTTACAATACTTTTTGGCCTATTAGATCAACCCTAAGTAGTGATCTAAAATGCAAGGATGGCAAAGAGTTTTTATGAGTGTGGGAGCACAAACTTGCTCATTGACATTCAGTTAACATTAGTTGCACTTGGGGGAGCATGGGGTTCTACCGATAAAATGGATGGTGCCTCCTCCTGTGGGCTCCAGCACCCACTTGTACAGGCTGAGGCCAATGTTCCTGTAAGGAGTAAAGGAGTGTGTTTGGGATGGTAATGATGGGCATACAGGTGATCGAGTCAGAGAGAAAGGAAGGACTGTGCATTTGTGGACAAGTTCATGATTAGACTTAGATTTGTACAGTGCTGCTTAAGCAGTGTTGCAGCAGAACAAAAAGCATGCCTAGGAACTTCTGTAACCCTGTAAGCCCTGGGATTATGGTAGTTCTGTCACTGAGGGCAAAATTGAGCCATTATGGCAATACATAGACAACAAATTGGTAGTTTTTGAAAATATGCAGTGCGCAACCAGCAATACACAGGAAACAAAGGGCACTTGTGATAATGCAGACATCAGTGTCCCCAGAGGGCCCCCCGATACATCAGGGTCCCCAGACAGCCCTCCCTCTTACATTTGGGCCCCAAACAGCTGACTCCCCCCTTGCAGAGGTTCCCCTGTACCTGGCTGGTGGAGGTGGGAGGCGGCGATCGGCAGCTATATGGTGTCCACAGGCAGGGGGATCGCCCTGGGGCTAGTAGTTCTATCTCCGAATGTATACAGCGGAGAGGGGAGGGGCCTCTGACCCGGGCATCAGCAACAGTGTTCAAGCAGAGCAGAGTACACTGTATACACAGAGTACTACAAACACCAGGGAGATCCCGCCGCCCACTCAGGCACCATAGAGCTGCCGATCGCCGCCTTCCACCTCTCCTCACTGCACTCTAAAGGCCAGCCAGAGGTGCAGGGGGAGATTCTGGGTCTTGGGGGCCCCCCCACAGTGGCGGGGCCCTAAGCAGCTTGCATAGTGTGCCTATAGGGCCGATCGGCTCTGCATGGACAATACAGTATTTTATCAAATGCTCCCCTCCACACCTGACCTTACCTCTACTCCACGATTCCCATAGCATTGCAAGATAATAGCCAAATGCAGAGACAATCAGTGGAACTTGGTCTACTTCCCCTTAACCTCCACTGCAGACTCCTACCTGAAGGTACTTCTCTTCTACCTCTGGCCAGGCATGTTCTATTCTTAGCCAAGAGGAGATGCTAGAAATGGGCATTGCACAGCCCACATCTTCTCCTGGCACCCTACTCCTCTGGAATGTCAGCTGTGTTTTCTCCTCCTGTGTATCTTGTGTAGCGATGCTAACTCCTAGTGGTTTTACTCTGGGCCAGAGTTCCTAGCTATTCAGAATATTGATTCTCTTTGTAACCTAGAAGAAATCACATTTGGGTGCTACTAAGTTTTATCATGGTGGGTATTGGGGACTGGGAAGCAGTGGTTAAAACGATTTTAAGATACAAGAACCCCCTTTCTTTTATATGACCTGCATCTAGCTGAAAACTTTGGAACTAGTAGTTTAACAATTCATACACAGAATGTACAAGTTTAATTGCTTAAACTGACAATAATGACTTAAAGATCACTGGAAGAGTACGACAGAGAATGCAAAATTACAACATAACCGTCACTTTATTTTTGCTAGGAATATTCTTTAGTAATGCTGATTACTATAATAGATCCTTTTTTTTTTTTTTTTTCTCCAGAGTGAAGAATTTCATATTTACACACAGTATTGCACAAACTACCCAAGGTAAGATCACTAAATAATGATATCTTAGAAAATAATAATAAAGGTGCAGTGGCTTAATATAGCAACAGAAAATTAAAACATCCACTATAATCCATGTGCATAAAAACATGAAAGTGAAAATCGCACACAAAAGTTCTTGGTATCTGGATGTTTATCGTTTTTACATGAGTTTTATGCACATGATTTATTGTGGATGTTTTCATTTGCTGTTGCTATAGTAAGGTGCTGCACCTTTTTACTATTGTTTGTTTTGTTTGTAGCTTTGTGTATGCTTACCTATTGCTAGCAGCCTTCTATTTATTATTATTATTGTTTTTAGCGCTGACTTTTTACATTTATCTTTGATATCTTAGAAAATATTAAACTAGTATGGGTGGTGCAAACAAGATTTTACAGTTTGGTCACCAATCAACCCCCTGTTTCTGACTAAACAGCGATGTAGAAGCAGTACACTGATGAGGATATAGATATATAGATAAAAAAATAAATATAGATATATATATATATATATATATCTATCATGCAATATTTGTTTGTTGTAAAAATATGTTGGGTTGCCTTCCAAAATCAAGGCATAAATTAACCTTACAAATCCAAGTCTTCAGAAAAAAAGTAATTCTCTTCTGGGTGTACATGCAATGGAGAATGCGCAAGGGCATACATTTGCACATGTACTGTATTCTTCTTGTGACCAGGCTATTGCTAAGCGGTTTGGGGGCCAGTAAAAATTTGTGGGCAAGCTGTGCTTTTACTGCCTGCTAGTCCCCCTTAAGCCGTAAAGGCAATCAAACAGGGTTGTACACTTGGCACTTTTGGTGGCGAAATACACCAGATTGTACGCTGTGCAGCCAGCTTCAGCTACGTGTATGAGACAAAATGAGTGAGGGTAACTAGGTGAAGGGGAACACAAACCCCTTAATAAAAGAGGCTGCAAAGGGAAGTGTTATGTTATATAAAGTTTTTCTACATCACCATCTACCCAAAATATGAGGATACCTATTTTTAGTGTTTATTAGCAATAGAAGGAGCTGTGCATTAATAGTCTGTGCTATATTTGCAGGTCTGTGGCCGTGTTAACAGAATGCATGAGAAACAAGATCCTTGCAAAGTTCTTCAGAGAAAGACAGGAGGTCCTCCAGCACTCCCTTCCACTTGGGTCCTACCTTTTGAAACCTGTTCAGAGGATCCTTAAGTACCACTTGCTGCTGCATGTAAGTTTTCACAGTGCATAGACACTAGCTGAATTGACAGCACAAATTTGTGTGCCAAAAGGTGCATAAAGAAACGGAAGAAGGAGCAAGTTGGCTGAAGATCAAATACTAGGTGTAGCCGGCAAGAAAAGTCACGGTCTTGAGAACCTTAGATTATAGTTTAATGACCTAAGACAAGTCATTGTTTGTCTTACTTATTAGCAGTAATAATAAGTAATTTCATTGCCTACAGTCTCATAAAACAACTGACTATTTTTGGTTTCAGACTTTTGTCATTCATGCACAGTACAAAAGGAGAACAAAGCCAAAAAGTATCAAAGCCAAATTAACAGTTCTAGAGCCAGGCTAAAAAAAATTAAGTTTTCAAGGTTAACACAGAAGAAGACTGGTTTGTTAATTGCACATGAAAAATACATTGATCCAAAAATGGTAAACGTGGTGTACACTCTCTAAAGGAAAATAATGTATAAAGAGAAAACTCACAAGGCAGAAACTAGGCTTGGTCAGATCAGCTAAATGTATAGGTCCACCAAGATAAACCTGGTATACATTCCCACGAGGATGACACCATACTATGAGACAATCACTACAAGCGGAATGCCTGCGGAGACGCGTCCCTGACCAACATCACTCCACTCCCAGTATAAATTGAGAGGCAGGGGGTGGTAAGATTTGCAGGGAGCGTAGTTGTGCATCCCAACATAGCATAGAAGCAGATAGTGACACTACAGGTTAGAGATAAAGGGTGGGGGGGGGGGGGTTTGATCAGCCCCAAAACATGCCCTCTCATCAAACCCTCCACATTTTTTTAAACTAGAATGTTAGGCATTTATTTGTAATCTTGTGTAAAGAAAGAGGTCACATCTCTAATTAGCAGTTGGGTCTTGCAGTAGATCAGTCAAGGAGATTCCCACATAATACATTCACCATAATGTTGGGGAAGAGATAAGGGCACGCACAGTCCCAAAAGTTTAATTTTTTTTTGTGTGATCTCTGGACATTTATACCAATGTAATGCTGCGCTATCCAAATAAAATCATATGGTAATCGTACTATATCCTAATATTACTGACTACAGTTAAATAGTGGTGGTGAGATATTCCAATCCTATGTAAAAAATCTAGTGAACATACTAATGCAATCTTATGCGATTAAAAGTTGCGATCATAAACAATTACAAATTGTAATCCTATGCGATCCTCCCAATGACAACCTGTGTAGCATACACACCTCTATATACACATGTTACATTCATATGCAATAGAGAAATTTGCAACCCTGTGTGATAAATGCAATAATTGCAGTGACAACCTGTAATTTCCATCAATCTATATAAAAGTGCATCAATATACAATAATCAATCTAGAAATAAAGTGACCCATGTTTAAAGTGCTCTTGTGCCAAATGAATTCATGCATTAATCTGTGTCCACAAAATCGCAATATAAAGTGAAAATTCCCCCTGAGGAAGATATGTTATTTCCCGGTATGAACACATGTTGGGGAGGAGACAGGATGGTTTGTGAGACAGTGGAGTGTTCTCAGAGTGGGAGAGGACACACCAGTACAGCGTCTTTATATTTGTTTGGCTTGTTATAGAGGTGGTGCGCTCATAGCACCTATTAAATGTGAGTAACCTAATATAGGGAATATTGTAATTTTAAAACCGTAATACACTATACAGTTTCCTCTGTCTTCCATTTGAACATTGTTGCAAGCAACCTTCCAAGGATCTGAATGCTGACCATAAACCCAGAGGTGGTTTAAAAACGTGGGTTTGACCGAACTTAGGTGCAAGGTCACACGCTCGAAGGTGAGCGCATACACCAAAGGGGGAGCACAAGAGTGGAAACGAGCACTTTACTGTTTTATCGTCCAGAAGAATGGAGTAGTTATGAGTGGACTTTATATTGCAATTTTTTTTTTTTTTGGACACAGATTAATGCATGAATTCATTTGGCACAAGAGCACTTTAAACACGGGTAACTTTATTTCTATATTGGTTATTGTATATTGATGCACTTTTATATAGATTGATGTAAATTACAGGTTGTCACTGCAATTATGGCACAGGGTTGCAAATTTCTCTATTGCATATGAATGTAACGTGTATATAGTGTGTATGCTACACAGGCTGCCATTGGAAGGATCGCATAGGATTACAATTTTAATTGTTTATGATTACAACTTTTAATCGCATAAGATTGCAATATTACGTTCACTAGATTTTGTTACATAGGAATTGAATATCTCACTACCACTATTTAACTGTATATTGATGCACTTTTATGTAAATTGATGTAAATTACAGCTTGTCACTGCAATTATCGCACAGGGTTGCAAATTTCTCTATTGAATAGGAATGCAGCATGTGTATATAAAGGTGTGTATGCTTCACAGGTTGTCATTGGGAGCATTGCATAGGATTTAAATTTTTAATTGTTTATGAGCGCAACTTTTAATCGCATTAGATTGCATTAGTATGTTCACTAGATTTTTTACATAGGAATGGAATATCTCACCAGTCACCACCACTATTTAACTGTAGTCAGTAATATTACGATTTAGTATGATTACCATATGGTTTCATTTGGATAGCGCAGCATTACATTGGTATAAATTTTTATTTGGCACAAGCATATGGGGAAGTGATCAATGCTAGCAGCTGTCCTTTAATTATCTCTAATTATCATTTGGGTTTTCACATGGTAGCTCGCAAGACTTTGTTTTTTAGATTATCTCTGGACATTGTTTGCTAAATTCAGTAATGTGAAATGAGGGGGTGCAGGCAGGGCAGGACTTAGGGTGGTGGGGGCCCCTGGGCTTGAGTCACTTTCGGGCCCTACCTTCTATACCTTACCGTATTTATCAGCGTATAACAGGTGCCAGCGTATAACACGCACTCCAAGTTTAGGAGGGAATTTTAAGGAAAAAACTTACATTTAAATGCCCATCAATGCAGCCTTATCAGTGTCCATCTGCAGCCTTGTCCATCCATCTGCAGCCTTGTCCAGTGTCATTGCAGCCTTGTCAGTGTAGCCTTGTCATTTGCAGCCTTGCCACAGTTTCATTTGCAGCCTTGTCATTGCAGTCTTGAAGTTTAAAAATGGCGCTGCCGCCTGTATCTCGGTGGCTCTCGGGTCCTCTCGCAGTCCCGAGTGGAGCCGAGAGTAGCCGACTGTACTCGGCTCGGCTCACAGTCATGCCCAGTCCCTGTGTTATGTCCATCATAGGGCGGGACTGGTCGTGACTGTGAGCGGAGCCGAGCCGAGTACACTCGGCTATGTATCTCGGCGGGGCCTGCGGGGCCCCCTATTGGGCAGGGCCCATGGGCTTGAGCCCAGTCAAGGAGTGGAGTTTGTACAAAATAGTGTAGTCATTCAGATTTAACATCTAAACTGCTTTTTGTGACTCCATTGACTAATTTTTTTTATCCATATGTAGAATGAATGCGCCTTTCTCCAGGTAAAAAAATGAATGGTTGAAGCAGATAAGAGATGTAATCTGTGATCCATAATTTTCTTTCTTCTGATTGCCTGCCATTTTTTTTTTTTTTTTTAAAGGGACAAGTTCCCTTTAAAAAAATTTTTTGCAGGCAGTTTCACAAAGACCAGAAGAATCAATGAACTACCAGAGCACTCAACAGCACCCTGGTAGTTTATTATGAGCAACAACCAGACAGCCACAAAGGAGAGTTCTGTGAATGAATGACGCAACCGTGTGGGTGAAGCAGGTACAGGGAGGGGATCCCCCCCAGGGCCGGATTAACATAGGGGCTATTGGAGCTGCAGCTCCAGGCCCCTTTCTCAAGATAGGCCCATTTGCCCCAAAAAAAAAAAAAAAATTAAAAAAAAAAAAAAAAATTATCGACTTCGAGGGTTGTAGCTCAGCAATCAGGGGTCACAGAGACCCCACATTTGGGGGGTAGGTAGCTAAAGACCTACCCCAGCACTGGTATATGGGGCTGCTATCATCTATGGTTCTGGAGATATGGGGCTGCTTGCGCAGCCTGTCAGAAGCTATATACAGAGCGGCCAGTATAAATACAAGCTGGAACACTCTGCAGCAGACTGAGAGGATGAGATCACAGTGCTTATAATAATTATTTGTATATTACTTATGATAATTAACCCCTCGCCACCCAGGCCAATTCTGACACTTCTCTCCTACATGTAAAAATCATAATTTTTTTTTTATAGAAAATTACTCAGAACCCTCAAGCATTATATATATATTGTTTTAGCAGACACCCTATGGAATAAAATGGTGGTCTGTGCAACTTTTTATGTTACACGATATTTGCGCAGCAATTTTTCAAACGTTTTTTTTTTGGAAAGAAACTGTTTCATTCATCAAAAAAATAAAAATAAAGTTAGTACGATTTTTTTTGTGTACTAATCGATGCTTTAAATTTTTTTACAGGTTACTGTTTGTACTCAAGTCGGTTAATAGGTTGACTTGTGTAAAACCAGGTAGTCCATACATAGATCAACTATGGCTGGTCTCTGCTTAATTGGTGTAATTTCACTCCATGTAGGGCCCGCTTCACCACTACACAGTCCCTAAACATCCTTCCACAAACCTTTACATTTTTCCTTCCCAGATTACTGCATCCTGCTCTCCTATACATAGTGCCCACTGTCATACACTCCACACTTCTCTCCTGTACATTTTGCTCACTGTATTACTCTCCACACTGCTCTCCTATACATAACGCCCGCTGTCATATCCTACACACTCCTCTCCTGTACATAGTGCCCACTGTATTACTCTCCACACTTCTCTCCTGTCCTGTACATACTGCTCACTGTCATACCCTCCACACTCCTCTCCTGTACATACTGCCCACTGTCATACCCTCCACACTCCTCTCCTGTACATAGTGCTCACTTTCATACCCTCCACACTCCTCTTCTATACATACTGCCCACTGTCATACCCTCCACACTGCTCTCCTGTACATAGTGCCCACTTTCGTACCCTCCACACTCCTCTCCTATACATACTGCTCACTGTCATACCCTCCACACTCCTCTGCTGTGCATACTGCCCACTGTCATACTCGTCACACTCTTCTCCTGTACATAGTGCCTTCTGCCATACCCTCTGCACTCCTCTCATGTACATAGTGCCCACTGTTAGACCCTCCACATTCCTCTCCCTCACCTGCACATACTTCCCACTTTTATACCATCCATTCTCCTCTATGCCTCTTACCCACAAAAACAGTTCTTTAAAATTATACTGAATATCCTCAATGTTACCAGCTCTATAATGGGCACACTTTTGTTAGTTCAACTAAAGGAAATCTCAGTCCTCATATTTGTCCTGCCCCATTAGTACTTATTTAATTTTGTAATTACTATTGTGATGTATAGATGAACATAGGGGATGTCAGCTACTCTAAATATAGCACTTGTAAAAAAGTGTCCCTGAAAATATTTTTGAAATGTTGGCAACTATGCGGGTCAATAGGCTCCTGGGTTCCAATGATATTAAAGCGGTAGTAAACTTTTTCTAACATTACTATTTTTTAGAGGCCCTTAGGTAGGTTATGCCATAATGTACAAGTATGCACAGCACATTAGGGTACACTTAAATTGTCAGACTGAGCCCTCCAGTGCTGTGCTGTGATCAATCCGGCGGGGCCCGGGCGCTTCCATCTTCACCCGGTCTTCCTTCGGGGTTCTGTACCTTCGGTCACTTGCCTTGCCTTGGCTGGGCTGCGTTGATATTATTACCACGCATGCTCATGTGCATCGTCTTTCTCTCATCCCCCTTTCTCTCTCATCCTCTTTCCTTACCCCTAACACCTCTTTCATCCATTTCTCTCTCTCTCTCTCTCTCTCATCCTCCCTCTCTCTTTAATTTAATTTGTTATAACAAAAAAATTGTTTGCATTTTTATTTATTCATTTATTGTTTATAAAAGGCCCCACCAAAATCCTCAGCACCAGGCCCACGATGTTCTTAATCTGGCCCTGATCCCCCCTGCTGTCAAAGAGAGGGCTCAGATCGAGGAGTGGCTGCAGGAGTGGGAACATGTTCCACCCTAAAAAGGGGTGGAACAAGGAACCTGTTCCCAAAAGTGGATTTCTCCTTTAAACATACAATATTCACCTATTGCGAACAGTTCTCAAATTTGCAGTAAGCTTCTACTTGCAAAAATTATTATAATAAAAAACCCATTATTCTGAATACATCTTAGAAAAGTATTTAAAGTCAAAGTGCAGGCAATATAAACAGAAAAACAGCACAAGGGACATAACTTGCAGTAAGTGCGATCTGTCCCTTGTGCCTATGCCTTTGCTGTTAGGGGAAATTCATGTCCCCCCCCCACCCCTGCTGCCAGAATCTTCCCGTGTGGTGGGGGTTAATAGAACTGTGGGAGCTGTCATAGGCCATCATCAAGAGTGCCTGACTATGCCCGCCATTTCCGCCTAGCTCCCCATCAGGGCCATTTGAAGGAATTTGGGGGCCCCAAGCAAAATGGACATTCGGAACAGAACGGCTGTAGTTAGAGCAGTGAACGGAGTGGGTGCGTCAGTGGAGCTCCCGGCCCCTCCCTCAGACCTCTGTATTCCCCAGCCAGTATAGAGGGGGTGGGGCCAGGAGCTCCACTGATGCGCGCCCACTCAGATCACTGCTCTAACGGAGCATACAGGCTACATGGGGCGTGGTCAGTGGAGCTCCCGACCCCGCCCCCTCTCTGCTGGCTAGATCGGGAATACAGCATCCCGTGTCCTATGTGCACTCTGCAAAGCCAACATCGGGGCCCCAATTCACGGGTAGCGCGGGCCCCCCTACAAAGATTGGGCCCAGGGCATGTTCCCCGTTTGCCCTGCACTAAAGACGGCCCTGCTTATAGGAAGCGGCGGCGCAGCTGGGGCCCCAGGCCAGCTCGGGGGCCCCAGGCCAGTTAGGGGCCCCAAGCAAGTGCTTGGTTTGCCTGTCCTGTCGCGACGGGCCTGCTCCCCATTTATAGAGACTATATTACAGTTTCTAGGACTGAAACCAGATCTATGAATGGAGAGGGCAGACCATCTACTGACTGTAATTTATGTCCCTTGTGCTGCTTTTTGTGTTTATTTTGGCTGCACTTAGGCTTTATTAATATGTTATATGAGACAGCCTGTGTATCTTGGAATGCCCAAAGCTTTCTTCCTTTGTTTGAAATAAATGTATTTGGTTTTATTCTTGTGAACCATTTTAATTCCTGTGTTTATGGGACTCCTTAAGCATTTTATCTTGGCTGACTAATGCTACAATAAACATAGCGGACAATTATAAAAGTAGCCAAGGTCTAACAGAACAGAACATTTTTTGCTGAAAGCACTTTCTAAAAAAAAAAGGAAAAAAAAAAAGTGTATGGTTTATCAATTCCTTTGTGCATGTTTATGGCTATGGAAATAAGAAATGCAGAAAGACATACTGGTACAGGTTCTAAACCCAATAATAACAATTTAAAAATATTGAAGTTACCAGTACTTAGATGTGGTGGCTTCAGTCTGTTTTTTTCTTTTTTTTCAGACTAAGAATATTTTCTATAAATACAGAAATCATGTTAATGTTGCTAGAAATCCTGGGTGCCTGTAACTTCCTGTGTATTGAATTAAAATGTCAAACAATGTTATGTGCATTCTGCGCTATCATCTTTAAACGTCAAAGACATTTCCTTTCTATGTAATAAAGATGAGGAAAGGGTGGGCTGCTTGTAGTTCAAATCAGAAGAGTAGCCTAAAGTGACAAGACTACTCAATAGTTCCACTACAGTGAAAGGGTATTGTCACCCTAGAACAGGACGTTTGTTGCTGACATGATTAAAAATGTAATATAAAGGGAGTAAAAAACCCTAAAAAAGAAAAATGCAACCACCACATTTAGAGACTCGTAAGCTGCAATATGTACATTTTTTGTTTTGGGTTAGGATATGCACTAAAGGATAACTGTACCTTTTTGGTTCAGCTGTCCTTTAAAGATTTTCTCACACTTCTCTGATTGCAGCCCACCAAGACTAAAACTCACACATATGGTACAATGTACCATACAATCACTGTACAATCCAGTGTTTCTCAACTCCAGTCCTCAAGGCACCCCAACAGGCCATGTTTTCAGGATTTCCCTCAGTTGAAACGGCTGTGGTAATTACTAAGGCAGTGAAACTGATCAGATCACCTGTGCAAAATAATGGAAAGCCTGAAAACATGACCTGTTGGGGCGCCTTGAGGACTGGAGTTGAGAAACCCTGGTACAATCGACTTTAGATCTACTTAATCCTATTCAATTAATATCTTTGCAATCAGACAGACCCTTGCACTACATACTCAATCTAGATCTAACAGAGAATGTTCAATCAGATTGTAATGTGTGGTGAGTCTAATGCCGCGTACACACGGTTGGAATTTCCAATGGAAACAGTCCGATGGGAGCTTTTCAACGGATTTTCCGACCGTGTGTATGCCCATCGGTCTTTTTCTGTCGGAATTTCCGACGGACTTTGGATAGAGAACCTGTTCTCAATTTTTTCGACGGAAAACCTTTTCTATCGGATTTTCTGATCGTGTGTATGCAATTCCGACACGCAAAATTCCGACGCATGCTCGGAAACAATTCGACGCATGCTCGGAAGCATTAAACTTCCCTTTTTATAGTGCTGTCGAACGTGTTTTATGCCGCTGTGTTACAGACTGTCGGAATTTGGTGTGACCGTGTGTAGGCAAGACAGTTTGAGCGAAATTCCGTTGGAATTCCGACGGGAAAACCATCAGAGCTTTTTCCGACGAGAATTCCGACCGTGTGTACGCGCATTACACTAACCTCGGCCCTGGTTCCAGTAACCTTTGCTGTCCTGCTCTGCCTATGGCCTTACATACTTTATTCAGAAATCATCCTGAATGTATCCTCATCTTTCTGTCTGTGTACTACAGCCTCAATCATTCCTTTGGGGAAAGCTGTACTTTTCCAAGCCACTGGAGGCAGCCATGAGTGTGGTTTCCAATAGGAATGAATGGGGCCATGGTGCCCATGTACAAGAAGAGAGCCAGTGGGGATGTTTTTTTTATTTTTTTTTTAAGTGTGTTCGTCTCTGGGTGCAGCAGCGAAGTGAAAAGCACAGTTGTCCTTTAACATCAATAAAACATCTGTAATCAGCTAACAAAAAAAAACAGTTAAAAATGGTTTCCACTGAGTTTGGTTGGTTGTGATTGTCAGTGAAAGTTTGCTGGTACCCGTAGACATGGATATATTTCAGCCGGATTGGTTTGACAATCCTTTCCTGCCTGTGGGTTCTTTAATTTATCCAGCTGGAAGCTTGCACAGGGAATTTCTATTTAAGCTAAGAGGTCACTGAAGGACAGTCTACAATTGTTTTGGACTTCTAGTGTGTCTTGTAATAGGATTTTGTAGTTGAGGATTATTAGCTTTTGGCTGTCAATGTATTAAAAGGCTGACTGCGCTTAGTAAGTGGTACAAATTAAACATTTGTCTAGTACAGGGGTCTCCAAACTTTTCAGTAGGAGGGCCATGTTTGTATATTTGAGAACAAATAAAAATCTGTTTGATAAATCAAGGAATTCATGAATAACTTTTACTTGGATCCTTTTTGGAAACGGCATGATAGGATTTAGAACAAAAGAGAATTTTAGTAAAACAAAGCAAAGTCCACCTTACATCAGAGTCCCCATCGGAACCCCCCTTTAGATCAGCAGGGAAAACCTGACCCTAACAAAGGGCTGGATGCAATTCTGTAGCCGGCTGTAGTTTGGAGACCAATTGGTCTAGTGGTATGCTTACTATTGTAAAACGTAATCTGTTTAAACAGTTTTTTTATATTTTCTTTCATTAATTAGGAGATATCGAACCACCTGGACAAGGATACAGATGGATATGATGTTGTACTTGATGCCATAGACACAATGCAACGAGTTGCATGGCACATCAATGACATGAAAAGGAAACATGAGCATGACATCCGGCTACAGGTTTGTTTTTCACGATGTTGTTTAAGTGGAATCCCTACACTCCAGAATTAAGGCTGAACGCAAGAAATTCAGCCACTTTGTAAAAAGTGCAGGAATACTGTGAGTTAAATCCAGTGAGGTGCATGCCGCCACCTGGGCTTTTTCCTGTTTACATCTAGCAGGATTGTGAAGTGCCCAGAAGACCGCTATCCCTATAATACCATGAGCTCCAATGCTGGACCCTGTGGTCTCAGCTCCTTCAGCAGCAGAGACAATAGAGCTGCTATGTTCGCCCCTCCACTCCTCCTGCCCAATCATGTTGATTATATCCCCCCTTAATCTCCTCTTCTCTGCCCCTTATCAGTTTGGTTGCCCTTCCCTGCACTTTCTCCAGTTCCCCTATATCCTTTTTGAGAACTGGTGCCCAAAACTGAACTGCATATTCCAGATGAGGTCTTACTCATCATTTTGCCCCTGTACAAATCACCTCTCTCTCCCTCTCCCTCTCTCTCTCTCTCTCTCTCTCTCCCTCTCTCTCCCTCTCCCTCTCCCTCTTCCATAACTCTCAATACAGGAAGGACTTTGCTCGCTTTGGAAATGGCAGCTTGGCATTCATGCTATTATTGACCTAAAGATCTACCAAAACCACCAGATCCTTCTCCACCATTGATTCCCCCAGTTGTACCCTCCCCCCCCCAGCATGTATGATGCATCTATATTCTTAGCCCCCAAGTGCAACATTTATCAACATTAAACCTCATTTGCCCAATTAGACAGTGCAAAATTTTACTTTTGAATTTTTGCATCCCTGATTTCCTTTTTACATATTCTGTTATATTATTTGTAAAATTTAAACGATGATGGCGTTCCTTCATTTTTATATTTTTTAAAGGCTCTTTTTTTAATTATTTATAGCCATTTCAACTTTGGCCGTGAGCCACATGGGTTTTATTTTTAGCCTTTCAGGCTCAGTTCACACCTAAACCGGCCACGGAATGCACAGCTGTCCATCCCTGTTCTCAGTTTCAGAGATGAATCGGGGCAGAATCTTTGCCTGAATTCAGCCCTGAAACTGAGGCTGTGCAGTGTGCTCTGCAGCCGCCCCGGGAGACATGTGAACTGGCTCTATAGAGAGCCAGTCATATTTTCCTGCTATGCGAATTGGATGCAGGGAAACCCGCATCCAATTTGCATAGGTGTGAACCCAGCCTTCAACTATTGCCCATGGGAATATACTTTGCAGTGAGTTTACATACAGTCTCTTTGAATAATTCCCATTTCTGTTCTGTGTCCATTGATGCCAATATATTCTTCCAGTCTAAGTTCTGGAGAGTAGCCCTCATCCTTGGAAAATTTGCTGTCTTAAAATTAAGTATTTTTATCTTACCTGTATGTGTTTGCTTACAGCTAACATTGAGTAAATCATGTTATGGTCACTGCTACCCAGTCTGGAGGGAGGGGTAACCGCATGCCCATGATGTTGTGCCCAAAGGCTTGTGCCCTCCTTCTCATATTGCAGCCAATAGGTCCCATACCCTGGTACAGACCATTTTTTATCATGAGTGTCAACAATCCCACTGCTGTGTTGTATTTCTTCCCTTGTCTGCATTAGTTTGTCATTGTTCTTTCTACAGTGTCCACTCTGTGTTCTCTGGTATCTCCCCATCATTCTCTAAATGCCCAGTTCAATGTCAGAGCTACAGTCTCAGAACCCCCCTCGGCAGTCTGCTGGTTCCCAGTTCCCTCAAACACATTATATTTTTTGGCACCTCTTCTCCTGTTCCCCCTGTTCACACGGCATTCTTTGGCAGCACCCACTGCTCAACCATTTACACTATATTCTCTCCTAATTCCATTATCCCCATCCTACACTACACTTTATTGTACTTCTCTCCAGGTTTTCCACATTACTATTTGCTGTTTTCGGGTACCTCTGCCCAATCTTTCAACTCAGCATTCTCTGGCAACTCTCCTCACTATGTATTCTGCCATCTCCCTTTACCAAACTATATTCTCTGGAACCTCCCCCACACTACATCATCTGGCAGCCCCCTAATCCCTCCACTCCTCACTGCCACCCTACCTATGTTCTCTGGCCCCTCTTTCCTTCTTGTGGATTCCTCAGAAGCTCTACCCTCTGCAGGTCTCCCATCACTGTCTGCACTGCTTCCGATGATATATAACTAATAATGTTTAAAAAAAACATGCGCTACCAACATTGTCTCCTATAGTGCTACTTAATGCTGCTGCTACCCCCTACTATGAGTTACCAAATCCAAATGTATTTAATATATTACTTACTGTGTGTAGCGCTGCTCTGTAAAAACATGCTTTTAAAAAAAAAAAAACTTGCATGAATAAAAAAAATGTATCGCATATACTAAAAACCAACTAAAAATATTCACAAATGTATATTGATAACGCCACCCTAGTGTTAATATTACTCCCAAAACAATAAACCAATGGTGTAAACAATCAATCCAAGTAAGTTTAAATTGGAACCAGTGGCAGCTGGTGCTCAAAATTTTTGGGGGGCGCAAACAAACTGAAAAATTCTGAAAAAAAAACATCAATTGCAGCCTCATTGTGCCCCATCAAATGCTGCCACTGTGCCCCATCAAATGCTGCCACTGTGCCCCATCAAATGCTGCCACTGTGCCCCATCAAATGCTGCCACTGTGCCCCATCAAATGCTGCCACTGTGCCCCATCAAATGCTGCACTGTGCCCCATCAAATGCTGCCACTGTGCCCCCAAATCTGCCACTGTGCCCCATCAAATGCTGCCACTGTGCCCCATCAAATGCTGCCACTGTGCCCCATCAAACGCTGACACTGTGCCACCCCAGCACTTACCCTGTCTCGGTGGCGAGTCAGGCATGCTGGTGACGGCAGCGAGCGGTGGAACCTTGCAGCGGGTCAGGTAGCGGCTCCTGTGTCCTCTATGCGTCTCCACCCATACCTGATATCTTCCTGATAGGTGTCCAATCGCAGCCCCTGTCCTTTCAGCCAATCGGGTGAAGGGTAACCGACCCACGCACCTGATTGGCGGAGAGGAGGTTCAATCTTAAGAAAGCGAATATTCATTTGCTTTTCTAACACACCTGGGTGGACTCCAAGTGCAATGCTTTGCGCCACAGTCCACCTTTTTTAAAGCCTATTAGAGTGCTAATCAGGTGCTTCAAAAACGCCCTCTGCCGCTATAATTAAGGCGCCCGGCATCCGAAAAGGGTACGGACGCCTGAATAGGGGGTGGCGGTGGCAGCCTTGGATTAGATTCATGCAATGCATGAATCTATCCATTAGTCATAGAGAGGGGTGGCTGGAGAGAGGGGGCAGTGCCCGTGCGCCCTTAATGGATGCACCGCCACTCCCAGAGAAAAAAAACGGAGGTGGAACACTGGTGACTCACGACTATTTATGCACTGATAATATAAGGATTGAGAGGCCTTTATGGACTTGTGTTAGTGCACATATTTCAATATTTAAAGTGTGCAAAACTTGTTAAAGTGTATTTGGATTGATGATACTGAGGGTGTTATAATTTATTATAATTCACTTTATGTAATTGTTTACACCATTGGTTTATCATTTTGGGAGTATTATTGACACTAGGGTGGTGTTCTTATCCTTTTTATCTATTTATGAAAGTTTTTAGTTGGTTTATAGTATGATATAGTTCATTCATATGTGAGTTTTTTTTTTTAAAAAGCACATTATTACAGAGCAGTGCTACACCCAGTTAGCAATATATTATATACATCCCGATGATGTATGTTGTTCTGCATATGCTAAAGTCCCTCAATCATGTTGTGCCTGGATAGGAGATCGTCCGGGGGGCGGCATAAAGAGCTAATGAGCTTTCTATATTCCTCCATGCAGCCGCTGAATGCTTGGAGGAAGTAGAGGATAAGAATCAGCGGCTGCATGGAGGAATATAGAAAGCTCATCTCCTCTATAAGCCGCCCCCCTGCTTCTCCTCCTATCCAACTTCTTTTACTGCCCCCCCTTCTCCTTGTGCTCCCCCCAGTGCTCTCCTCCCCCACCACACTCTCTAGCCCCCCCCCCCACAGTTCTCTCAATCCTTGTTCTTTCTGCCTCCCCTGCTCTCTAGCGCTCCCCATCCCTCTCCAGCCCCCCCCTCCCCTGCTTCCCACCCACCACAGTGCTCTCCAGCCCCCCCCCCTGCTTCCCACCCACCACAGTGCTCTCCAGACCCCTGCTTCCCACCCACCACAGTGCTCTCCAGCCCCCCCCCCTGCTTCCCACCCCCACAGTGCTCTCCAGCTCTCCCCATCAGTCTCCAGCTCCCACCCCAGTGCTCTTCACCCCCACAGTGCTCTCCAGCCCCCCCCGTGCTCTCCACCCCTGTTCTTTCTGCCCCCGGTGCTCTCCAGCTCTCCCCATGAGTCTCCAGCCCCCACCCCAGTGCTCTCCACCCCCCCACAGTGCTGTTCAGCCCCCGGTGCTCTCCAGCCCCCCCCCCCCACAGTGCTGTCCAGCCCCCACGTGCTCCCCACCCCTGTTCTTTCTGCCCCCGGTGCTCTCCAGCTCCCACCCCAGTGCTCCCCACCCCCCACAGTGCTCTCTAGCCCCCCGTGCTCCCCACCCCCCACAGTGCTGTCCAGCCCCCCATGCTTCCCACCCCTGTTCTTTCTGCCCCCGGTGCTCTCCAGCCCCCACCCCAGTGCTCTCCAGCCCCCCCACAGTGCTGTCCAGGACCCCCGTGCTCCCCACCCCTGTTCTTTCTGCCCCCGGTGCTCTCCAGCTCCCACCCCAGTGCTCCCCACCCCCCACAGTGCTCTCTAGCCCCCCGTGCTCCCCACCCCCCACAGTGCTGTTCAGCCCCCCATGCTTCCCACCCCTGTTCTTTCTGCCCCCGGTGCTCTCCAGCCCCCACCCCAGTGCTCTCCATCCCCCCCCCCACAGTGCTGTCCAGGACCCCCGTGCTCCCCACCCCTGTTCTTTCTGCCCCCGGTGCTCTCCAGCTCCCCCCACAGTGCTCTCCAGCCCCCCGTGCTCCCCCCACCCCCCACAGTGCTGTCCAGCCCCCCCGTGCTTCCCACCCCTGTTCTTTCTGCCCCCGGTGCTCTCCAGCCCCCACCCCAGTGCTCTCCACCCCTGTTCTTTCTGCCCCCGGGGCTCTCCAGGCCCCACCCCAGTGCTCTCCAGCCCCCCCCACAGTGCTGTCCAGCCCCCCCGTTCTCCCCACCCCTGTTCTTTCTGCCCCCGGTGCTCTCCAGCTCCCACCCCAGTGCTCCCCACCCCCCACAGTGCTCTCCAGCCCCCCCCCCCCGTGCTCCCCACCCCCACAGTGCTCTCCAGCCCCCTGTGCTTCCCACCCCTGTTCTTTCTGCCCCCGGTGCTCTCCAGCCCCCACCCCAGTCCTGTCCACCCCTGTGCTCTCCACCCCTGTTCTTTTTGGCTCCCCCACCAGTGCTCTCTTAAGCTCCCCCCCAGCACTCTCTCTCTATCTCTATCTCTCTATCTCTCTATATATATATATATATATATATATATATATATATATATATATATATATATATATATATATATATATATATATATATATATATATATATATATATATATATATATAAAAGCCCTATGTGATTTCATATCTGTCTTATCTATATATAATACACTCTCTTCAAATGTGCTTTAAAATGTATGGTTTTCCCTTTCATGAACCAGGAAATAATGACGTTATGCTGTTGCGCTGGTATAATAATGCTGTGGGGCTGGTATGAAATTTTTTCCAGGGCTGGATTTTATTCCCAGTCCGGCCCTGCTTGCTCCACTTTTTTTCCCAATAGTCCGTGTTCAAATCATGCTCAGCCACCTCTATCTGTTTCCCTGTCTATTATCTGCCTTGTCTCCTCCTCGCTCTTCTTATAAGCATTTCCACTGTATTCTGCCTTCACCCTGTTGCACTCACTTTTGTCTTTTTTTCTTTTATCTCCCTGGTCCGCTTCTATTATGTCTTCTCAACATCTCCTAATGTTCCATGGTCAACAGCCAGTCCTTTTTTTTTTTTTTCTTTTACCGCCACCCCTAACCATGAACAGCTTCCACTCTGCCTCCTGTAAGTGCCCCTTGATCAAAAAAAAGGTCCGTCTCTTCTGTCCCCTCCATGTACAGCTCCTGTTGTTTCTATCCCCCACCAATCCACTACATCAAGTTTTAATAAATGAATATTATAATTAAACACTGCGTAACTGGTTTCTTTTGATTATGCAAGCAGAGCTTAATGTCCTGGTTCAGTTCTGCTCAGCTATGACTTGCTTAGGAGGCGTGTCTACCAACAAGAGGCTTCACTTTTAGAGGCTGGATCGTATACAAGTCAATAAATAGTTTATTCTATATTAGGGTTTTTTCTTCAAAAACACCACATAATGTGATTAAGAGCCAACCGGTTTAATTCACTAAGCTGTTTGCCTTAATGAACATTATTTTCAGCAATGCAATTCAGTAAGTCCTTAGCTGAATAGAAATTGATAGACATGTGCACAACAAAAAAATTCGTTTATTTTCGTTTTTTTCGTTGATTCGTTTTTTCGTTAGTTTAATTTTCGGACGCATTCGTATTTATTCGTACATTCGTAACATTCGTAGATTCGTAATCGGAGCATAATTCATAATTTTATGTAATGTGTATGCTATTATTACATTTTAATAATTTACGAATCGAAAAAAAAGTTACGAATCGAAAAAAAAAGTTACAATTTTTTTTGTTCAATAGAGACACGGAAAATTACGAATCGAAAAAAAAAAAAAAAAGTTACGAATCGAAAAAAAAAAAGTTACGAATCGAAAACAAAAGTTACGAATGTACGAATTTTTTTGTTCAATCCATTCGAAGCACGTTTAGCAGCACCATTGTAAGGGACACGGAAAATTACCAATTCAACAAAAAAAAAAAAGTTACGAATGTACGAATTTTTTTGTTCGTTTTCGTTTTTCGGATTTTCTTCATTAGTACATTCGTTGTTTGTAATTTTTTTTTTTTTTGATTTTTTTTTTAATCGGATTCGTACGAATTGAACGATTCGTTCATTCGTACGAAAACGAACAAACGAAAATAATGAAAAAAAACTAAACGAATTGCACATGTCTAGAAATTGACACATGCATTATAACGTAGTGATATGAATGACTCTAATCTGTGCAGTACTAGAGCAGGAAAAAGGAAGAAGGGAAGTATGTTCACATGGAGGAAAAAAATTAAAGAAGACCTGATTACTTAAAAAGAAGGAAGAAAATAAATCCCCAAACTGGAAATGCTATAACAAAAGTTTTTACAGACAAGAGGTGACAAACCGGGGGGATAAGGAAAATGGTAACTTGAGTGAATACTTGGTGTGCTTTCACTTTTAATGAGCCCAAATATTGTAAGATGGAAAAACTATAATAAAAGGCTTTGTAATCATTTTCCTACACTTATCAGTGTCTGTAATTATTCAGGCTTGGCCTGAGCCGACCCTGCAATTAGCATTTTCTAGCTTCTACATGAAATAATAGAGGTCAGACACACATGTTTCCCCCCCTGTGTTTGGGCAGCTGCACAGTTCATGTGTTACAAATACTCTGCATGATGTTGATTTTTATTAGAGCTGAATATATCAGCATAGTTTAATCAGCAGTGCTTATTTTATGTTTAAAGATGTTCACACTTGCTTCCTGCGAATACTGTGATAGCTAAGTTTTTTTGTTTTGTTTTTTTGTATAAAAGGCAATATAATAGCTATGCGCTGCTTAAATATAGGATTTTTCACTTTACCATTGTGTAAAAGTATGAAACAGTTGAACAGAGCTTTAACACTTGACAAATAATTGGCAGTAGTAACATTTCAAACAAAAATAAGTAAATGACATTGTTTAGAAAAAATGCAGCGTAACTTTATAGAATAAAAAGTCCATCTGTGTGGTTTAGAAGATTATTTTCTGTTGGTTACAAAGGGTATGGGGAATACTGGGAAAATTGGGCTGTTGCCCCTAGCAAGCAGTCAGATGATCTGCCATATAAGGTTCTCCTGGGGATTTACCAGGCCAAGTAAGACTGTGGTAAGGTTGGGCAACATTGGGCCATGTAGACCTTGTGGGGAATGATCAGGTCGTGTACTGTAGGTCAGTGATTCTCAACCTCAGTCCTCAAGTACCCCCAACCGGCCATGCTTTCAGGTTTTCCTTTACTTTGCACAGCTGCTTTAATTCACGGCGTATAACACTCACTTTTTCCCCCTGAAGATAGGGGGCAAATCGGGGGTGCATGTTTTACGCCGACAGCATACCTCGGAGGGGGGCCAGCATCGGCGGAATTCACTGAGCCGTCATCTCCTCTCCACGCGGCTCTCACGCGGCTCTCACGCGGCTCTCACGCGGCTCTCACGCGGCTCTCACGCGGCTCACACACACACACACACACACACACACACTTCACACACACACACACACACACACACACACACACACACACACACACACAGTCCTGCCTCTGCCACCGGCATTAGACTAGTGTTCTGCCTTACTCAGGAGCTGGTCCAATGCCGATGGCGGATGTGGAACTCTGTGTGTGTGTGTGTGTGTGTGTGTGTGTGTGTGGGGGACGTGAGAGCCGAGTGGAGAGGAGATGACGGCTCAGTGATTTCCTGATGTTCAGGCTGCTTTTATGAGAAATGGTGAGGCTGCAAATTAGTTTTAAAAAAACTGCATTGATGGGCTGCATTGAGGACTTTATTTAGGATGCATTGAGGATTTTACTTAGGCTGCATTGAGGACTTTACTTAGGCTGCATTGAGGACTTTAGGCTGCATTGAGGACATTAATCAGGTCAACTGACCATTAATTTGCTTTAAAGTTGTTTATTTAAAAAAAAAATTTCCTGAAACTTCCCTCTTAAAATTAGGGTGCGTGTTATACTCCTGTGCTTGTTATATGCTGATAAATATGGTAAATTACCTGGTATTGATAAGGGCTATTATAATTAAGGGAAGTTCCCAAAACATGGCCCGTTGGGGGTAATTGAGGCTTGAGGTTGAGAACCACTGCTGTAGGTCTTTTTAGTGAAAGTGGGGGGTGTGTTCTTGATCAGGCTAGATTTGAATTTACTCGGTTAGGAGAACAATGATAAAGCCGCTTGGCCCTCCCTAGGGGGCAATGATCCAGTCACATAGGTCCTACCAAGGAGGGATTTGGGCCAAATAAGCTTTTCCTAGTATTTCGGGGAGTGGAGAGCATTGCTGTGATTGTCCTTATTGGCCTTTACCTAGACAAAAGGGTCTGTGTTCGTAGTGGACACTGATTTTATTTATTTTTTGTCAGGGCTGGTGAGGGCTTCACTAAAAGTACCTTTCTACTTACAAGTTTCTTTGGTTTAGTAATCTTATTTGAATTTATAAAAAAAAAAAAAAAACAGGCGAGTCTGTAAAAAGGGGAAAAGAGTAATTTTAAATAGCAGGGGGAAAAAAAACAATACCAAGATGTCAAAGGCAAAAGAAGTTTGCGTAAGCAATCATTTTGTTTAATTATTTTATGTTGATTTTTCCACATTTGGCAGAGAAGCAGCTATGCATGGACCCCAACGTTTCATGATTTTGGTGTGCAGATTTCTTTTCTACTAGCTAATAAACTTGTATCCTTCTAGAACTAGGCAAACCATACTCAGTGGATTGTTATGAATGGATGTCTTCTCCAATGTGAGAATACCAAGTGTGTACAGAGGAGCCTATAGTGTGCTTTTTTTTTTTTCATCTGCATGTTGGTTTTAAAAATGACTTAAACCCTTATTGATTGGTGGAGGGAGAGACAATTTTCATGGTCAAAAGATAAAGGCTGATGCAAACAAATATTAAACCTCGTTCTTCCAACAACATTTTCAAATATGTAAATCTGTGAACCATATTTTTATTTTTATTTTTTATTGTAACTATTATTTTTGTTTTGATTGTATTATTCGTTTGCTACTTGAAAGGCCGATCATTTGTTAAAAACAGGCAAAGAATGGCAACATCTGCTTCTGAATGGGTTTTATTGGTCTGATAGTAATTTTTCGCCTACTCTTATATTAATATAAATCTGTGTTTCATTTATAATGCTATAACTATATTTACTTCAAAACTAAAAAGGTATACAATAGATGACTATTGCAATATATTTTACCTGCTTGGAAACTATGTTGCATGTTCTGTTTTATTACTTGGCACTGGAGATTTTTCTGTAGCCTATAATGTATATCTGTGCACCATCTGTTCTAGTTAACTACCCCAAGTGACATTTCTATTGTGTTTCACTTACAGGAGATTCAGAGCCTGCTGACGAATTGGGAAGGGCCAGACTTGACAAGTTATGGGGAGTTAGTCTTGGAGGGAACATTTCGCTTTCAACGAGCCAAGAACGAACGCACTTTGTTTCTGTTTGACAGACTTCTCCTCATCACAAAGAAGAGAGATGACACTTACACATACAAAGCCCATATCCTTGTAAGTCACAGCTTCGGAGCGCTGGCTGTACTCTTTCATTCGTTAGAACAAGGTCTCCTTTGTGGCTGCTTCACATTTTGTCTCTCAGACTTCTAGTGATTCAGTAGTCACATGAATTCTCTAGTGTCACACTTAAAAAAGATTGCTTATAAGAAGGGTATGACTGGAGCATGTGTCAGAGACTAACAGTCTGAAAGAAAGAACAGATGTGCTAAAATCTATGGACCCCTCTTTATTTTATGGTGCATAATGCTGTTGGCTCTCTAGACCCACTGAAGGTAGTTTGACCAAAATCAAAGAAGGTTACTGTGCACCTTTGGGGGGAGCTTGTCGAGGTTGGATACTAAGAGCCTTCTTTGATGCTGTCATAACTTTTAAGGGTGCATACTCTAAGGCGTTCATATTTATCTTTGCTTTACTACTTAGCGAATTCCAGGAAGAAAAGTTTGAGAGGCACTGGTATTCTTTATATTTATTCAAACAATTATATTTTCAGATAAGTTTACTGGCTTGATGAAGCAGACCCCAAAGCAAACATGCCCCACTCAGTGAGTGCTCAGAGAATGACTCAGAATGTAAATGGACACTGGACCATAAAGTGAAAGCGTCCAAAAAGATTTTAATAATTCACAATTTGAACATAACTAAACCGCCATCGCATTTGGGGGGGGCAAAAAAAAAAACGACCCCTTCATCAGGTCTTGGAACAGAGGAATAAAGACCTATAAATGACTCAAACATCAAATTAAGAACCAGAGGGAATCTGTAAGAACTTGTGCTGCTTTAGAAATGCCAGACCTATACTGTGGTCAATGGCAGTTACTACGAACTGCCGCTGACCAGAATGTATAAATAATACAGCTAACACACCAAAGTAGCATAAATTGATTTAAAGTAAGTTAGTAAAAGTTCACAAAGTACATCTCAAAGGATATATATGTAAAACATCATGGATCTCTGTGACCAGGTTAATCATCCCCAGGAATCTATAGGGTTGATTTACTAAAACTGCAGAGTGCAAAATATGGTGCAGCTGTGCTCTTATGATAAGCCAGAAGGCTGATTGGTTTCTATGCAGGGCTGCACCAGATTTTACGCACACTCCAGTTTTAATAAATCACCCCCTATGTCTTCTCTATATGACAATCGGAGGTATGTACTGTAATGCAGTCACTTGGGCACAAGATGTCCATAGCCAAAAGAATGACAACAAATACAAAGAATACTGTAGGTACAATAGCATGGTAGGGAAACCTGGTGTAGTCTGGGGTGAAAGATGACAACATTAGAAAGGGCTAATCCTTTCTCAAGTCCTGTTTTATGGCTACTGTGGTCAGACATATCTGGTATTTCACTATTTAGTTTGTAAAATGTTGCTAATATAAATTTGTTAATGCTACTTTGATGTGCTAGCTAATGTAATAAGTGGATTCTTATCTTTTATAAACCTTACATTTTGATACATTTTTGCAAAGAGATTACGTGAACATGAGAGACACTGTTGATAAACAGAAGTTACTAAGGCAAGATTTTCTTATAAAAGATGACTGTAAATACTCGCCTTTTCTGCTGTACATGCTGCCAAATGCCCCTACATACCAGTGATATTATCATGTCAAGTCTGTAGCATTTCAGGGATTGTCTATTTCCTAGGTCCCCCTTGCCTCTCAATAGTGCCTCCTGTAGACCTGCATGTCACTACTGTCTCATGTATATGAGGCAGGGGCAGACTGACCATTTGGCCACTCGGGCACTTCCCAAGGGCCCCGGGCCACTAGGGGGCCCCATCAGGGTTGCCAGCCTCAGTAAAACCAGGGACAGTATGTAAAAATCTGTGTTTTATTTACATTTGTTTCTGAAATGTCTCTTAACAACATCCTTTTGGTCTAAAAATCCAGAGATTATAGCTGCCCCACCTCTCCAGTACCTTCTCAGCCAATAGAAACATGTCTGTGTATACTGTGTGATTGTATACTGTGTGGCCCCATAATCTCTGATTGCCTGGGGGCCCCATAATCTCCTATTGCCCGGGGGCCCCATGAGTTGTCAGTCCGCCCCTGATACAAGGTCAGCAGAGAGAACCAGTGCGAGCTGTTGGAGACCGACGAGGTTGACCATTTCCCAGCGCGGTTTAGGGGACAATTTCCAAGTCAATTTTGCCTTTGTAACATTGAATAATGACAGGGGCATTTTAAGTAGAGTATAAATGTATGCAATCAAAATGCAAGGCCAACAAATTCTTCCGGGGATTGATTTTACAAGGTCTTCGTATAACAGTATAATGTAAACAGTGGTGAATGATACACTGTAAGCTTTAGAGAGGAGCTTGGTATAGCTAAGTAAATGGAAGATGCATAAGTGTGAGTATTGCTATTCAGGCAGAATTCCACCCTCTGAATAATGTAAACAACAGCAGGATGACAGCTGCTCAAAGTATGGACCCAACCACATTACTATACTGAGTATTCCTAATCATTTGGTGGTTGGGGGGGATGGACAAAATCTCTTAATTGGATGCTAAAATAGCATCTGAAGGAATTGGTCGAGTCTGAAAACACTAGCAGCAGATATACAGTAGATATATACATACGATAGTGAGTAAATGTATACAGTTAGATAAAATATAGGCTTGTTTTCCTGTTTATATTTGTCAGTTTAAGCTCATTTGATAAAACATGGTGAATGTATTTTGAAACTCATCTGAAAGACTTTGCTCTGACTTTTATGCACAAAGGTTATATCTCAGAAACCTACTTCCATAGTGTTAAACCAAGTGGGTGTTTTTTTAATTTTTTTTTATGAGAAGTACCACTGATGAATATCTGTTTGCCTTTCGTAGTGTTGCAACCTTATGC